>OX638414.1:15753963-16953963 GCA_951813805.1 Limnephilus auricula | reverse complement strand
GATCTCTCCTCTTATTAATTACTTTAAACTTGCATTAACAGTAATAACCTTTAAAAAGTTATTATAAATAATAGATATTCAATAATTTTTTTAAATTTATTGTAATAAATAATAAATTTTATATATTTTTTATTTAGTGGTATTATGTAAATCCAGTCGTAATAAATTTTACTGGTGCATTCAAAATTTGTAACATAAAAATATAAATAATAACAATATTATATTTTACATTTTATCGCAATTTACGATGAACCGCACGGAGCAAAAACGGCGACCGTACCGGACCAATTCATAAGTTGTACTGACGCGCCGTAAAAGCTTGCCGAGCTTGCCGCTTGGCGATCGAAATATCCACCCCGTCCCGGAGGCTATGGCACACTCTCGCAGGCGTACGCAAGACAAGCCAAACGCACTGACCAGACGCTGGGACTTGTGAACGCGTGCCGTGGCTTGCCAAGTAACTATCAAATACATCAATACGTAAAAGATAGTCAAGTCGGAGTATTATTGTCACGAAACGGGTGCTCGGATTTGTTTATTAAAGATTTTATTTGAAGTTAAATTAAAATTCGGAAAAATGTGATTACTATATAATGTACTGTTTTATAATTCTGGTTTAGTAATGTATAATTTGTATATCGTAAGAATTTCAAAAAAATATAGTACTTTAGGATTCATAATATTACGTATTATACTAGCTTATAAATGTGGAAATTCTAACTATGCAATTGTAAATGTTCTCCAAAATGCCCTGGAAAGAATCTCAGACTTGTTATCTCCCGAAAGAAACCATTCATCTGTTCTGTATGAAATTACTAATGTTATCCAAAATGACCCTGGTAAAATAATTACATCTTGGCGATTCTTTCAAGGAAAAAGAAACAATCCCGTCACTACAAATGCAACTACTAATGTTCTCAAAATTTGTCTTGACAGAATCGCCATTCCTTTCCATTGTAAGAATATGTACTAAAACACAATTTGGCTGTCCTGAAACGGGAATCCTTCCCAGTTGGACAGACAAAGGATCATCTTGTATTGTATGTTAGTATTATATAAATAAAAATAAATAAATAAATAATCCTGTATGATTATATGGTATGAAATATGTGTTGTATAAAAACGTTTTTCGTCTGAAAATTAACAAATCTGCGTAACGACCAACAGTATAACTTTTTTATAATAAAAAGGCAGACTTTCTCAAGATTTCAAACTTGATAAAATAACAATCTTTCGCAATCAGTTTGTTTTTTTGTAAAAAAGATTTTATAAGTCTATTATTTGATTAAAAAAAATATCACGTGTACCTTTATTCGCTCTGAAACCGAACTGATTGTCGAAGAGTATTTTTTTCTAATAATGTTACTAATCTTGACTTAGGCAATTTTTAAGAGTGTAGGTAGTCATGTGAATTTTTAAAGCCCCCTTGCAATAACATGAAACATGAACAAGTTGGGACATTAAAAAAGTTTTTTCTGAACTATGGGTAAACCAGTGTTTTTTTAAATGTACCTTTGTACAACATTTATATAAGTAAACGGCACATGAAAAAGGTTTTACTCCATTGTGGGTAAACATGTGAATTTTTAGACTTCCCTTTAAAGTACACAATTAATATCATTTGGGAAAGTCTAAAGGTTTTTCTCCACTGTGGGTAAATATGTGATATTTAAGATCTCCCTTCCAATAGCACGAGCAGTTGCAGTCGACACATGAAGAATTTTTTCTCCACTGTGTGATTTTAATATTTCCCTTTATAGAACATGAATAATTGCATTTGTGACCAGGTAACGGTTTTTCACACTGTGTGTAAACATGTGACGTTTTAGATTTGCCTTTGTAGAACACGAATAGTTGCAGTCGGGACAGGAAAAAGGCTTTTCTCCACTGTGGGTATACATGTGAATTTTTAGATATCTCTTCGTAGAACACGAAAAGTTACATTCGGCACATGAAAAAGGTTTTTCCCCACTGTGGGTATACATGTGATATTTTAGACTACTCTTCCTAGAACATGAATAGTTGCAGTCGGAACATGTAAAAGGCTTTTCCCCACTGTGGATAAATATATGCTTTTTAAGATCTCCCTTCCGATAGCACCAATAATTGCAGTCGGCACACGAAAAAGGTTGTTCTCCACTGTGAGTATACATGTGAATTTTTAGATTTCCCTTCATAGAACATGAATAATTGCATTTGGGACAAGATAAAGGTTTTTGTCCACAATGGGTAAACATGTGACTTTTTAGATATGTCTTTGTTGAACATGTATAATTGCAGTCGGTACATAAAAAAGTTTTTTCTCTACTGTGGGTTAACATGTGACGTTTTAAATGATCCTTCTGATAACATGAATAGTTGCAGTCGGGACATGAAAAGGGTTTTTCTCGACTGTGGGTAAACATGTGACGTTTTAAATCTGCCTTCCGACAACATGAATAGCTACAATCGGGACATGAAAAAGGTTTTCCCTCAGTATGTGTGCGAGAGTGTACTTCTAACGTTGACTTAAAAGAGCAGGAATAGCTACAAAAAGGACAAGAGTATCGCTTTCCTCCGGGATGCGTTTCAAGGTTTGGCAGTAAATCTGAAAAGATTACGAATACAGCTTAATAAATGTAAGTAAAGTAACTTAATCAAAAAGGTTAATTAAGAGAACACGAATATTCAAATAAAACAAAAAAATCGTTAAACCTGCAGTCTGGGTTAATCGTTCAGATCGCTCTATGCATTCCTCTTTAACATCCGGGAGGTCTATGTCCATATCCGAAGAAGTAATTTGTCCTCTAACTTCTTCTCGGGGTCCTGGTTCTTCCTTTATGGTAACAGTCCCCTTCTTAATGCAACCTGGAGAAACAAAACATAAAATGTACATTGATATCCCGAGACTAACGAATAAATTAAGGACATAGTACTTAACATAATATATTGCTGTGTCAAATAAACTTTCAATTGAAATATTGACGTTTAAAGATACCATTGTAAAACCTTGTAGAAGCGGAAAATTGTATAACATAAATGGATTTTTAGGTTAATATATGTTTGAGACACATAAGAACGTTCCTAAATGTCCGTTTCAGGGACCAATGCTTCAGGAAAGAAACACCATTCAGAGCGGAGTTTGGTTGTTTATTGTAAATGGAAGAATGTTTACTTGCATCAATTTGATATATATTGAAAATATTTGTCTTGCCTTTGTAAGATTTTTATATGCATTACAGCTGTTCATTTTGTACATATGTATTTGTACATTGTTTAAAATAATAATAAAAAAAATATATAAATATGTATATGCATATATGCTTATATATTTATAATTATTGGTTTAGATGAAACCCGCAGAAGTGGGAACTTTTGAGAGCAATAAGAGATATAACTTTTACTTAGTTTGACAGTTTTCCTTAAAGATACATTTATACTAAATATCAAAATAACGAATGGACGGCAATAGACGACGTCGTGAAGAAGCATATTTAAGTACTGGCTACTGAACATTTTAAAACTGACGTAAATTCCGTAGAACTGAAAACCACATTTTCTTTATTTTGTAAAGCAACTTACTGGCTGTCGGAGTACTCGCCACATTCTGCAAACATTCCTTCTTCACATCCGGGAGGTAGATATTTTTATCCGTATACGGCTTTTCACCTCCATCCTCTTCCTGGGACCCTGGTTCCAACTTGATGGAAACACTCTCTGGATTGGGAAGATCCATGGCCAGTTTAGTATACTTAATGATGGTAAATTATCCCAGATCAAAATAAATTAGACCTGCAAAAGAATGAATTAATTCAATTAATAATTACATACTCTGCCCTGATGAAGGATACTGTAACATTGTCCGAAACGTTGGTTAAATAAGGAGGTAGCGCAACACGGCATTATACTTTTAAAATCAATCACAATAATACTCTTGGCCGTGTAAATATAAAATCATATCCAATTTATAAGTGGTTATAAAAGAGTTTTACGTAACCACAATCAGTTGGAAGATTACATTAAAAGTTTTGTTGGTGATCTGGTGTCTGGACCCACCTATGATAAATTAGTTAGTTAATTGAAGAATGAAGATATCAAGGCTTTGGTGATATATAAACCAGAAATTGAGATGACGTTAAAAAAGATCTTGAAAAGCAAATATAATAACACATCTAACTACATAATAGAAGTTAGTACTGAAATAAGAAGAAGGCTAGTTTACACCGGTAAAATCTATGTGGGGTACCAGAGAATAGAAGTAGAGGATGCCCATCCTCTAGTACAGTGCTTCTACTGTTTGGGATTTGGACATATTTCTGTCAGGTGTCTTCATAAAGAAAAGGACAAACCATTGTGTACACACTGTGCTGGTGATCATTCCTACAAAGATTGTGCTAACAAAGATAAAGAACCTAAATGTAAAAACTGTGATAACAAAAATAAAAAAATGAATTGGAATATTGATATGAGGCATTCTGCAAACGATAAAACGAAATGCAGTGTGTATAAAAAAATGAGCATTTTAGCAAAAGAAAAAAATAGAATATTGACTATTAAACCTGTCCCAAAGAGGATATAGTGTTATTATAATAGATATGAATTTTTCTCGTAGAATTTGCGACACTTCAATAAATACAATTAACGTTCTTATTGCCATACATTACACATTTCTATATTACATTAAAGAAAAAAATCGTTGTATAAAGACACTAGGTTTTCAAACGTCATTATATTCTGTTATTGAATATTCATTCTATTACATAAAAAAAAATATAAAAGATCGCAAATTCACAATATTATTTCACTGCTTCCTCTGACAATTATGACCACCACAAAACTGGCATGTGCCTAGCGTGGTGGCCGTAAAATTATCAAAACTTGTAACTAGCAGTGCAATGAATAAAGAAAAATGAAAAAAAAATTATATAGAACGTCCAGTTTATTAGTCAAATATCCGAAAAATCGAAATTTTAATTGAATATGCAGTTATACGTAAAAGTGTACCCTCTATCTGGTACACTACACAGATTACTCATATAAGCAACCAAGTCAATTGTTATGCAGAAAAACTTATAGTGAATTAACAAAAAAAGTTTTCTGGGTTAATGATGGAAAATATCATAGTAATGTACCGGACCGTTATGCTACCCGGTATTATTTTACAGAATACTTTTTTAAAAATTTTTATAGTGAATACCTCACAAGAGTCCCAACTGCTCCCGTCCGGAGCCAGTGAGACTATGGCATCCCCAATTGGGGTATGTTATGAGGCTGAAGGTAAGTGGGAAAGGAAAGGAGACGAGGAAGAGGAAGGTGGGGAAGTACCTGGCTATTCAGATCTAGTCATTAACACGGCTAAAGCCATTTCAAGCAACGTTTCAATTCTGAATGGTGGTCTTACACCAGGGCGATACTGAGAGTATCTTCCACTCTGGAACGTGCCGCAAATATACTATATATTATTTTAAATAATTAATTGTGAAATAAGACAAATCAATTAAATAAAATTTATTTGCGCACGCCGGGTTCGAACCCGCGACCTTCGGAATGGCAATCCCGCTCTACCGTTGGACTACGCCGACCGTCATAATATGTAAAATATGTATATAATATTATAAAACGTGTATATAATATTATAAAACGTGTATATAATATTATAAAACGTGTATATAATATTTGATTTATGGCGAGCATTTTAATGTTGCTTTCCTTATTTTCTCAAAACTTAGTATTTGGAAATTTTATTTTTATTTTATTTTATTAGGAACATTTACAGATTAATAACATTACATGCATCAAATAAAACAATAGATTATAATAATTATGTTACAACCCAATAACAAATGTTTACATCATGCCCAAATAATAAATAAAAAACGTCAATAATTATTAATTATTAACTATCACCTTTTTTTTTTTTGTTCAAGCATTTAGTAAAATAAAAGTTAAATGATAGTATATACTCATAAAAAGGAAAATGTAAAATATATTGTACACATACAGATATATATGTATTACATTATTTTTAAATTTCAAATACAAAAAAATACATGAAAAAGTATGGTATAATTTTTTTAGTTTGGTTACAATGAATTAATCTACGAGTATTTAGTAAAGAATTGGTTATTATAAAGCTCCATGAACTATATGCTTGAAAGAGCTTAAAGTACATGACAAGATATCAGCATCGATACATTTTTTGTTATAATGATTGCAAGTTCTCAATAAGAAATAATTTTGCCTGAGACTAGTTGAAGCAATTTCGACATGAAACAATGACTTGTCCCTAGTTTTCTTACTCGGGACCCTAACATTAATTGTTGACAAAAGAGCTGGACAGTCAATATGACTATTCAAGACATTGTGTAAGTAAGTCATATCCGTAATGTCTCTCCTACTTTTTAGAGTTTTGAGTCGATAGTGTTTAATGGAACTGTCCATGTCATAATAACGCACACGTCTCTTAAAGTTCAGGTGATGTATAAATTTTATTTGGACAGCTTCTATGCGCTTTGTGTATATATTATACAGAGGATTCCATATAGGAGAATATAATATTTATATTATAATATATATTTATAATATTTATATTATTACGTATAATATTTTGAGGGTTTGGATATTGGTGAACTCCTTTCCAATGTGACTGTGATGTCTGACCAACCAGCTAGACCATCGATATATCGGGGTGCACCGATGAAGAGACACTTCCATTTTAATATTGGCAAATATATTCCCTAACTTGTTATTATTCATGTTTTGGTCGCGTTGGACACCACGCACGCGTGCATTTGTGCCTTAGTTTAAAATAAAACGCAATGGTTTTCAGTTTGATTTGGAACAACTGCCGTTATAATTGGAGTTTCAAGCAGCAATATGATAAGAGTGATTAATACTCGAGTAGTAAATATTAGCATTAGAACTTACCAATGACTATCACCGGCATGGGACGATCGATTTAACTGTGTGGGTTGAACGGTCCAAGGTATATTAATATGTAGAAATAAAGTTTGCAAACGGGGCGACAAGATTTAGCGAAATCGCATGTCAGCAATTAATAGTGAGGTTATACATAGACAATAAAGGCAACATAGACTAAGTAAATAGAACTTCTTTTCAAAGTAGGTACTGAACACAAAGAAAATCGTGAGTTGATTTGATTTGATACATAGTTACACAGAACAATCGATAATCGTAGAACTTTATAATTACAATAAAAATATGATCTTAGGGCCAGTATATCAGCTACTCCCAACGCGAGTTTTCTTAGTGTTCATCATAATACTTTCACATTCCTGAATGTAAATATATTTTATATCTTGATTTCATGTATAGTGAAATACCAACTCGGCGATATTGTCATGCTAAAATTATATTTATGTAAAGGTTTTTTTTTTAAATTTAGTCTATATTCATTTACATTTTATCAGTAGGTAAAGTACCCATAATCAGATCCGTATACGAATCTCACAAAGCCTGTAGCCTGAGGGAGTATATGACAAAAGGGGCCGCACCACAGTGCTGTGGTGTGAAAAATCATAAATTGTAGGTAAGTACCTTCATCAGTTGTAGTGAAGGCAACAAACAAATAGCCTCTTATTTTCTAGTTTCGCTTAGCCAGTTTCATTATGCACTTGTTTGTTATAACTTCTGGATAATTAAATTATGAAAATAGTTTGCTAGCACGTGGCTGAAGATTTAAATTGGCAACACTTAGATTTCATCATAAATTGTAAAATTATTTTCTTTTTTATATTATCTATGGATAAACTTAGTCCGAATGCTTCCTGTCACTTTTTTGTTGGTTATGATATTTGGCTTTTATCCTTTGGTCAGTTTGTACACAATGGGCAATTTGTGTATAAACTCGTTAAAAAGTTAAAGTTTAACAGAACAACGTAAAGCCATGGATTCCACCACTATCAAGTTAGAACCAGGCACAAGTGCGGAAGAGAGTGTTGCTGTGATATTTACTGAAATCGGTATAGAATATCCTTTTATCAAAAAAGAATATTCGGAATCTATTTCTGGTAACAATTTAGGTATTCTGTTATCTTTTATTGGTGCATAACTGTTATATTATTATTATTATTATATTCAATTCTGTTTCACGTATAATGTATGATATATAAAAAAATTAAATATTATAATTTTCATTATCCTTACTACACATTTTAAAAATATATGTTGAATTGTTTTTCGCTGCTCTACCTTTTTTACACGAGCATTGCTCAAAAAAAAGGTGAATCACGATATTTAAAAAATATTAACCCTTTTTGAAGTAATGCAATTAATTCCACTATACGAACACCTTTTTGAAGTAATGCAATTAATTCCACTATACGATGTCGAGCGCTTTCCAAAGTTTGCGCACCACTGATAATGTCATCAACATAGGTATTGTCAATTAATGTGCTAGCTGCCTCTGGGTAATTCAATTTTTCAGCATTTGCTAGTTCATGGAGTGTACGGATAGCGAGGAACGGTGCAGATGAAGTGCCATATGTAACTGTCTGAAGTTCGAATTCCTTTAAAGGATGACTAGGCGATTCTCGCCACAAAATACGTTGGAAACGGCGAGAGTTCTTATCCATGAGTATTTGTCGATACATTTGACGTATGTCAGCGGTAAAAACGATTTTGTGTAATCGAAAATTACACATCAATTCGACGATGTCCTTTTGTAATTTGGGACCGACCAAAAGTATGTCGTTCAATGACATACCCGATGACGTTTTAGCACTTGCATCAAAAACAACCCTTAAGCGAGTGGTAGAACTCGTCTCCTTTATTATTCCATGATGAGGTATGAAGTAATTACCAACAATTGGCGATTGAGATGGTATTTCCATCATGTGTCCTAACGATAAGTATTCTCTCATGAACGAAATATATTGGGATTTGAAATCAGGATTTCGATCCAGTCTCCTTTCTAAATGCGTGAGACGTGACAATGCTGTGTCATATGATTTTCCCAATTTCTCCGGGGTTCCCTTAAATGGTAAAGATACAACGTACCTCCCATCTTTGTTACGGTAGGTATTTTCAACATATAATTGTTCACAACGAAGTTCATCAGGCGATTGAATTTTCTTCAAAAGAGGAACGTTTTCGATTTCCCAGAAACATTTAAGTTTTTCATCTATTGATTCCTCCATTGAAGTGAAAAATGAGTTAATAGAATGATTTGATGGTTTGACACTTCCCATCAAAACCCAACCTAATTTGGTTTCAATGGCTACAGGTTCATTTTGATTGCCAATTAATTTACCTGAGCACAATAACGACGCAAAGATATCACTTCCGAATAGGATATCAATTTCTGAAGGTATGTAGAATGTAGGGTCTCCCAATTGGAGTCCTGCGATGTGTGACCACTCATGCTCGACGATACGAGATGACGGCATATTTGAACAAATGTTATTCAAAATAAGAAAATCTGTCGTAATACCAGATTCCTTCGAGGCGACGGGACGAAATTGTGTTTTTATTAATCCGTTGGAATTAATTGTAGGAATGTTGCCAATACCTAGCACTGCAAGTGAGTGCTTCTTTTGACGAGGCAAACCTAAGCGTTTGACGCAATTCTCCGAAATGAAATTAGCCTGGCTGGCGCTATCGAGCAAAACTCTAGCCTTTTTGAAAACGCCATTTTTGTCCAATATTTCAACATAGGCTGTAGATAACAACACCGATGTGTTAGTTTTATTGTACACCGTTGTCAAAGCAATTGGTTCCGACGAATTTTCTTGAGGTTCTGGATTTTCCAACATTTTCTTTGGAAAATGCAACAGGGTATGATGTCTTGCTTGACAATGCTTGCAAGAAAAGCGAGATTGACAATTTTTCGCATTATGTCTCCCTTGGACCAAACAATTAAGGCATAGATTATGTTCTTTTACGAATGAGCATCTATCCTTTGCAGAAAGGTTTAAAAATTTGTCACATTTATGAAGAGCATGTGGCGATTTGCAAGCAAGACACTTGATTTCAATATTCGATACAAACGAATTAACATTACTATTATTGCTCGAACGACTTTTAAAATTATAGGCCTTCGATGGAACTTTATTAACATTTTCCTTTTGTGTCATATGTTCCGGAATAATACCTGACGCCATTTCCTTAGCTAAGCATTGTCCCTCCAAAAACTGCAATAGTAGATCGAATGAAGGAATTTTTTCCGACTTATGTTGTAACTCAAAATCAATACGCAATTCTTTTGGTAATTTGCGTAGAACAATATGTAACAATATGAAACTCCATTCACGTACCGGAAAATTTAAAACTTCCAAAGCGGCAATGTTTTCTTTCAGCATTGAAATAAATTGCCTCAAATTGTCATGAGCCTTTACGGGCTGGGATGACAAAATTACCTCCACGTGTATATCAGCCATTAGGCGTACATTATCATACCTCGTCTTTAGAATATGATAAGCAATAAAGTAATTTCCTTCCGAAATCGGCAAATGCTTCACGCAAATTAGTGCCTCACCAGTGAGACTACTTAATAAATATTGCATTTTTTGAACGGAATTTAATGAATTATTTGAATGAATTAACGAGTCAAAAGTGTTAATAAAATTCATCCATTCTGTTGAAATTCCAGAAAAGACTATCAAATTCAACTTAGGTAACGAAACATTAGTCAAATTATAGTTCATTGTTTTATTGTCGATTGCAACTGTTGATTTTTCAGGAAACAGTTGGTTAAAATATGATTGTATTTCGTAATACATATTTTGTATCTCCGAATATTTCGATTGTAATACCGTTACATCAGCCTCATCCTTTTTTGTAGCTTCCAGAGATATATGAGCCTGAATAAAGTTTTCGCGTACAATTACGAGATCTGTGTAACGTATTTTGAAAGCATCTTTGTCAGATAAATTCATTGTTTGAATTGCTTTCAAAGCCGACGCACGAATACTCTCCATATCCAGCACTGACAATCTATATTTAATTGAATTGGATGCCATTTTTGAATATTTAAAACCAAAAATATTCAAACCAAACAAAAAAAAACAATAACAAAACTGCGTAAAAAAACTGTCACTCTTTACAGTTTACCTTGACAACGAAATCATAAACAAACTTCACGGCGTATCTATGGAAGCAGGGCTCTACGTTACCATCAGTTACCATTAACAGTGCTCTACGTTACCGACGATTGGTTTATTTATGGTTACCATTAACAGGGCTCTACATTACCGACGATTGGTTTATTTATGATTAACAGGGCTCTACGTTACCGACGCGACTTCAAACTGATGCCTACTTATCGAATGCTACCGAAATTACAAACAAATGATGTCAATATGATTACCTAATTAATTATTAATCTTTATGCGTAATAATGAATTATTGTTGAAATAGCTTTACGACAGGAATGGAATTAAAGGGATGCGAGTTTAAAAACACAATCATTTGAATTGAAACGATATTCAATTTGGCGAATTTTTTGCTAAAAAACAACAATATGTAATTTAGCGGGAATGTGATTTATATCCGGCTACAAGGATCAAAATGTTAAGTGTCCGATGACACCGTGTGGACTGTAAAACTAAATTATGTGGCGAAATTACGAGTGTATAAGATTGTGTTTTTAAATCGACAAGGAGGGAAGGAAAAGATAGGAATGGCCCTTACCTTGATGATGAGGTGACAGCTCCCAGTTCTTCTTTACGATCACTTTCCAATGATGATGACCCGATGGTCTTCACGACAATTATAATATATTTATATTATTGTTATTTGCGAGATTGGCGAAATGCTTGTACAAGCTTGGTCAAATTTTCAAAGATAACAACTGAATGTTTTTATTCAAAAAAAGGAAGTGCAAAAGTGTTCTTTTTTCAAGTGTTTTAAATCATCTTCTTTGCTTCTTGGGTAAGGGCCTTATTGTGAAAGGAAGGGAATCAAAAGGAAGGAATATTTGGTAAGGAACATGGGTATAATGGATTATTAATGTCCTAAAGTTATTTCAACACTAAACAACAAGTAACAACGAATATTACTATTACTGACGTCTACGCTATCGGATTTCTGGAATAAGAAGAATGTGCGATTATGTGCTACCTTATATAAACCGTAGACTATTTCTGTTTCACTCTAGTACTGCTCAAGTCAAAGTAGCAAATTAATTATACCATAGAAACTCTTAAGCACGGTACAGACTCGAAGCTCACATAAAAAGATAATGTGTTATAAAGTATATTTTCTACTGACAGACTACCTTATAAAAGATTTCTTTCTACGGCAGTAGAACGGGTCAGTTGAATTCGGAAGCGGTCGAGGGAATATCTGGATATGTCAACTTGACAATTTGTACTGGATATGTCAACTTGACAGCTCCATGCATGCTCCATGTATTCAAAATGACCCCCTCTCCTGTTTACAACGAAGGGGGGGTCGCATAACTTTTCTGATATCGCGACGGTAGCGAATACGAAAAATAACAACGATTAGCGAAGCTTCAAACCGCGCTTATATCACGTGATATTTTTACGTCTGGCGGGTCTGTATGAGATTGTATGGCGAGCGCTATTGTGTTATAAGTATCTATTTGATGTGAACTTCACTTTTGTCGACCGCATTATTCAATATTAGCTGGTATACTTCAAATTAAATTAAAAAAAGTTGAGTATATTGACAGCTGATCTGAGACACAGGAGGTCGCGCTAAAATATGCGGCTTTTGTCAACCGACTGTAGGAATCATATGTTTACCGTATTCGCAAATATCGCCAATTGACTATAGATCACGAATTTAGTCAATATCTTACTGACATAAGGCTTTATCGATATATCGTACTAATTCTGGTAACGTAGTACTGAATACGTTGCTTACGTGGACCTAGTGTATCTACCATAATACTCGGATAAATAATATCGGCTTCAGAACTCACCTGTAACTCTCACAATCCTGTGGTAATAAATTTAACTGACAGGGGTAAACAGTTGAAGGTATATGATGTAGAAACACATTTGAAAACGGGATGAAACGATCGGCGGTGAAGAAAGCTTGCGTCAATAGGCAATGATGAAGCCATAGACAATTGATGATATTATTATCTTCATACTGAACGCAGAGTTAATCTGGAACGAAATTATGATAAAATTTTATTTTATTCTGAAAGGCTTAAGGCGTAATCAGACGGTTCACTCGGGTGAAGGTTTACTCCATGTTGCCTCGAGAGAATGTTCGATCTTCGTTTCATTCCGTGTTCAGACGACGTGAAATAAGCGTTCACTCGTCCATTCCCGTTACAGCGTCGCCGAGTTGATGGAGGAATTGACTAAGAAGAAGTAAAGAAAACGCCGACGGCATTGGGCCGGCCGATAATTTTGAGGAGAAACGCTTAAGGAGCTTCGGATGCATCGATTTGGACGCAATTTTGCTGACACAATTAAATAAAATAAAAAAATATGAAAAAAACAGTACTGTTTAAGTGGAATATTCGTGAACATATCCAAAAATTAAAAACTGTTTTTAAAAGGTGATGAAAAACGCTTTCAAGTTTTATTAATAGAAATATCCGTCTAATTTTTTAAATGCAAACTTTTAAAAGCAACCATATAAATAGCTCACAAAAGTAATAACACACATATTATTTATTAGACAAATGAATTGTAAACGTTTCACTTTTTGTCGTTTATATAAAATGAATTAAAAAAAAAATTAACAAAGCCTCATCATTTTTTTTCAATTTGCGGTCGGAAATATTGGTTTTATAAAGATGTACATTTTAATAACTTGGTGGTTAATTTTTAAATTTGAATACATAGCGTGTTGTTTTATCTTTCCAATACCGTTTAGATAATATTTCTCACCATGATAAACGGGAGACACAACGATTTCTATGAGACGTGTTCCCAAAAGCAAACAAATTAGCCGGATCAATACCATTGACGTTTTGCGTGCGACGTGATTACGTCCTTCCAGTACAGAACGCGAGACGGACTGATTGAGCGTTCACTCCGTGTTCAGACGTTTCACTCTGCCCTCATCCACGCGCAAGTGAAAGATGCCGAATGAAAATATCCAATATTTCGGTTCACCTGAAGATTTCATTCGACACTATTGTTTCATTTCTTGTTCAGACGCGTCACTACGAGTGAAATAGGTGGGATGAAACACTGAAATGAACGATTAGTGAACCATCTGATTCGGCAATTTGAGCGTGCCAAGGTGTTTATTCGTAACAAAATGACACAAATTATAGAACAGTGGTCGCTTAATTTGGTTTGGAACAACAGCCACTACCTAAATGAATAGCGTGAATAATATCAGTATTAGTACTTACCAATAACCATCAAAAGCATGGGATGATAAATTTAACTGCTTGTGTTAAACGGTGATATTATAAAGACTTAGAAATTGGAAACAGGATTAAACGACTGACGGTGAAGACTAAAAAATGCACGTGTCACCAAAATATATAGGTTATGCATAGACAATTGTGAAGTCATAGAATTATTACGATTTTCGCGACAGGGACTTAATCGAGACTTCACAGTAATCGAATGATTAATCGATTTTTTGCTCGGAGTTTGGCAGCAATAGCTACGGTCAGGGGCAGGATTTTTGTCTGTGAGGGGAGAGGGGGGGGGGGGGGGGGGTAGGAAGCCGAAAATTATTATAGTGCATCATGTATGGCAACGCTTATTGTTTGTTGTAATTTTATTTGTTGTTTTTTGGTATGCATTTCACAACATAACAATTATTGTTAAGCTACTTAGCTTAGCCCGTTGGTAAAAATTTCCATTAAAAAATTTATGTATGTTTAATAATATGTCAATAATTATATGACATTTTTGTCCAAAAACAATCTCTAAATAACATGTTTAAATAACGCAACGTCAGTAAGTAAGTACTGCAACAACATTTCAATCACTGTTTTTCTTTCCTGGCAATGGCAAATTGGCAAATTCCTTTTTGTTTGATGGCAACATTAGTGTTATTCCTTTATTCCACGAATTTCAAATATGTGGGCATCTCACAACAATAAAATTACTAATAAGATATTTAGTTTAACCGGTAGGTACAAATTCTCATTAATAATATTGACAGTGTGTCTGTGTTTAATACGAAGATAATAATTTTATGTCGTTTTTGTTAAAAAAATAACCTCTAAATAACATGTAGGTTATGGACACCTTTTCGTATGCAATTTCGTATGCAATTTTTTACTTTATTTAATGATTATCATTAAATAAAGTTTTCTTACTATAGAAATTGTTTCATTTCTATTACAAACTAAGAAACACCTGTTAATTTCAAATAAATTAAATATATTTGGTCATATAAAGCAGATATGAAAACATATTACCTACTTGCTGATTTTAGTAGAGTATTATTTACTGCCCTGAAGAAACTACGGCTTTAGCGAAACGTCGGCATTAAATATAAAAATGGTATATACTAAGTTATTGTTTTATTTTAAATTAAATATACAATACCCAAATAGATGATACATAACCTCATAATAAACATTTTCAAATTGTTGAAAGCTATCACCATCGCAATTTTTTACGTATAAACTATACTGAAAACGTAAATCGTTACCTAAAAGTATTCATTCATAATTTAAAATTCACACATCAGGTTATTTATAACATGTACCTATAAAATATTTCACTTTCGATGACGTTCACGTTTCAAGACAATGCATTCGAATTCTGACATCGAGAAGCGAGAATCGATTCCAAGTTCGATGACGTTTCAAACCGATTGTCTCGGCCCGTGCATTCGAAAGAATTTTGACATCGAAAAGCAAGAATCGATTCCAAGTTCGATGACGTTTCAAACCGATTGTCTCGGCCGTGCATTCGAAAGAATTTTGACATCGAGAAGCGAGAATCGATTCCAAGTTCGATGACGTTTCAAACCGATTGTCTCGGACTGTGCATTCGAATGAATTTGACATCGAGAAGCGAGAATCGATTTTTCTATGGAAATGAATCGAAATCATTCGATGGTAAAAAAGATCGAGTAAATCTTCGATTATTCATCGATTGTGCCCATCGCTAGGCTAGACGCAAGATAACAATTTATTATTCAAATGGAAATAATGCCACAAGACAAAGCTTTCTATAGATGATCCTCCAACTGTTGCCGTCAAGCGGCTTGACGGCAACAGTTGGAGGATCATCTATAGAAAGCTTTGTCTTGTGGCATTATTTCCATTTGAATAATAAATTGTTATCTTGCGTCTAGCCTCTCGTCGGATGTCAAAGTTTGTCTATGGACAACACTCGCCACATGTCATTATTGTCAGTATAGTGCTGATTTTAATATCACTCACAAACGGTCTGATGAATGTGCGTTCTCTTACAGTTTTAATTTATTTTATGCTTGGACAATCATATTACACAGAGACGCTTTAACAGCATTGCCATGGATCCTAAAAACCCAGGGAGTGATTCTATCAGGACGGAGCCAGGGTCCCAGAATGAGATCGGAGAGGAAATAATGCCATCTACGGATATGGATTTCGACTTCCCGGATATAAATAGGGAATGTTCGCTGTATTCGGAGAGTGTTCAGACAGCTAGTAAGTTATAAAATAGGTTTAAGACAAATTGTTAAAATCTAATTCAAGATATTTTAATCTTTCGCAGCGACGATGCCCTTGCTTTCAGCATCCCAATTTACAGGCATTATTTTTAAATTACTTTTATTTTCGAAGTATTTTCTTACAGAAAACTGTCATAATGGGCGCATTTTTGTTTCCCGCAATAACGTCAACCGGTTTTTTCTTTTGACTTGTTATCACGTGATTCTGAATCGGATCTGGGTCCCACCCTATCGTCGTGAGTTCAGTTCATCGAATGGAGATGTCCTCCACGAGACAAGCAACTTTTCCGCAGAATGTGGTGGTACTATGAGATTTTCAAATTATTGTCAGGTTATTCGTTACCCGGGAATGATAAAAATTACCGTTTGGCTTAAAAATGCAAAAAACCCATATTTCCGAACTTTGGACCATAAATAATTTTTTTGTAGTTATGCGGCCGATGGGCACTTTTCACATTTTTTTTGTACTGCTGTTCCCAACATTCGTACCATTTTTAGCTTGAATGTCTATTTTGACCGGGTTGCTAATTTATTTTGAAGAGTGGGCACCTATTAAAGCTATTTATTCCACTTTGTGGGCGCCTAGCGCTTCAGAAGTCAAGACATCTACTGATGATTGACGATTTCATATCGATACATCGAGCACGGTTTTGCTTTTGACCGATATTGACAGGGAATAAATATGAATCGACGGAATAAATAATAAATGGCAATGTTGAATTAAAATTCTAACCTAAATTTGCATTGCTATTCAGCATTTACTTTTTACACCAAACGGTAGCTAATTAGTTGGCTAAATTGGTATTGCTTAAGTTATTCTAAAAAAGTTAAAAATGGTGTTAAAAGTAAGACATTAATATATGGTAGTAAGTATACGTGTTAATTGGCGATCTCATAATATTTAACACTTATAACGTATTTTTAAGTAACCATCAATATACTGCTAGTAAGCGGTGAGCTATCTCTGTATTTAGAAAGAGGGAAAAAATCTTTTAATGGAGGATAAATAGAAAGCAAGAAATATTTTTTAATTTAAAAAAAGGGTTAAAAATATTTTTTACGTAGTTCACTACTTCTTTTTTAGCATAAATGCATGTATTTTCTTAGGGTAATTAAATAAAAATAAATATTGTTTTGTTATTCTAGGTAGTGTTTTTGTAGAGGGTTTAAGCGTCACGCCAGAACCAGGAAGCTGGGAAGAAAATAGCATAAGGATTCCTTATACGGAAATTGTCAATCAGGAAACCTTAGAGCGCTCTGCAAGAATTTCTCAGACAGCAGGTAAAACCAATATAAAATGTTAAGAATCCACCATTCGTGCTCTTTATACTTGCGTATTTATGAATTATGTCCTTACACGTATTAAGCTTTATCCTTAATCTCTTTCAGGCTTATTGACAGAACGGAAGACGAATCCTGGGGTAGAACGATTTTCCTGCTCCCATTGTCAATACTCCTGCTCTTTAAAGTCAATATTAAAACGGCACATGGGCACCCATTCTGGCGAAAAACCTTCCAAGCATGGCAAAACATATTCAATTCAGTCATCTATACAGCGTCACATGCTGACTCGCAGTGGAGAAAAACCTTTTTCTTGTCCCGTCTGCAGTTATTTATGTTCACGGAAAGAAAATTTGAAGAGACACGTGCTGACTCACAGTGGAGAAAAACCTTTTTCATGTTCGATCTGCAGCCACTCATGTTCTCGAAAAGGTAGTTTGAAGAAACATATGCTGATTCACAGTGGTGAACAGCCTTTTTCGTGTTCCGACTGCAACTTTTCATTTTCACTGAAGGAAAATCTGAGGAGACACATCCTGACTCACAGTGAAGAAAAGCCTTTTACGTGTTCTGTCTGCGGCTACTCATGTTCTCTATTGGGAGATTTGAAGAAACACATGCTGACTCACAGTAAGGAAAAACTTTTTTCGTGTTCCGTCTGCAGCTATACATGTTCAATAAAAGGAAATTTGAGGAGACACGTGCTGACTCATAGTGGAGAAAAGCCTTTTTCATGTTTCGTCTGCAGCCACTCATATTCTCTAAAGGGTAGTTTGAATGAACATATGCTGACTCACAGTGGTGAAAAGCCTTTTTCGTGTTCCGACTGCAACTTTTCATTTTCACGGAAGGGAAATTTGACAAGGCACATGCTGACACACAGTGGAGAAAAGCCTTTTTCGTGTTCCATCTGCAGCTGCTTATTTTCTCAAAATGGTAGTTTGAAGAAACATATGCTGACTCACAGTGGAGAAAAACATTTTTTGTGTTCCGTCTGCAGCTGCTCATTTTCTCAAAAGGGTAGTTTGAAGGGACATATGCTGACTCACAGTGGTGAAAAGCCTTTTTCGTGTTCCGACTGCAATTTTTCATTTTCACGGAAGGGAAATTTTAGGAGACACATGCTGACTCACAGTGGGGAGAAGCCTTTTTCGTGTACCATCTGCAGCTGCTTATTTTCTCAAAAGAGTAGTTTGAAAAAACATATGCTGGCGCACAGTGGAGAAAAACTTTTTTTGTGTTCCGTCTGCAGCTGCTCATTTTCACTGAAGGGTAGTTTGAAGAAACATATGCTGATTCACAGTGGAGATAAACCTTTTTCGTGTTCCGACTGCAAGTATTCATTTTCACTGAAGGAAAATTTGAAGAGACATTTGCTTACTCACAGTGGAAAAAAGCCTTTTTCTTGTTCCGTCTGCGGCTGCTTATTTTCTCAAAGGGGTAGTTTGAAGTATCACATGCTGACTCATAGTGGAGAAAAGCCTTTACTGTGTTCCGTCTGTGGCTTCTCATGTTCTTTAATGGGAGGTTTGAAGAAACACATGCTGACTCACAGTGGGGAAAAACCTTTTTCGTGTTCCGTCTGCAGTTACTCATGCTCTCAAAATAGCGACTTGAAGAAACACATGGTGACTCACAGTGGGAAAAAACCTTTTTCGTGTTCCGTCTGCAGCTATGCATGTTCAATAATAGGAACATTGAGAAGACACATGCTGACTCACAGTGGGGAAAAACCTTTTTCGTGTTCCGTCTGCAGCTTCTCATGTTCTCGAAAAAATAATTTGAAGAAACATATGCTGGCTCACAGAGAAAAACCTTTTCATGTTCCGACTGAAGCTATTCAAAGTTATAGAAGGAAAGTTTCAAGCGACACCCCCTAAGGAGAACAGTTCCTTTCATGTTCCAAATGCAACTATTCAATTTCATTGAAATGTAATTTCGAAATACATTTGCGGTCTCAAATGCGGCCAATAAAATTAATTTTTTTAACTAAAATTCATCAAACACCTGCTGACAAGTAGAAACTGTGTTATCCTGTGTCTTCAATAACTACGTCTTTTTAAAAACTGGGTGATGCAATTTATCAAGGGCGGTTAAATTATTATTAATTATGAATTCGTTTAAATGTTTCTCAAAGCCTGAACAAATGTTATGTTTTAATAAATTATATTTGCTTATCATAATTTTCAAAATAATGTATCATTAAAAAATGTTTAATTAGTATAGTATTTGAACATACTTCTCTTTGCTGCCAGTGTTTAAGTCACGTAGCGTCCACAGGTATACGAAAGTAACCATATATAAGACCACTGTTAGAACTCTATTGGCATATGGATGTGAGGCGCTGACATTGACGACAAAGATGGCTGAAATGCTGGATAATTTTGAAAGAAAAGTGCAAAGAATTGTATGTGGACCCGTGAAAGAGGGGAAACAGTGGCACATCTCGCACAACAAAGAACTGTATGATATATATCAAGTCCCCAACATCTCAGCACATATGAGACTCATCAGGTTGAGATGGGCTGGGCATGTACAGAGAATGCCGGACACACGCGTCCCAAAAAGAATTGTGACTGGACACCCAGGTGGAAAGAGAAAAGTAGGAAGACACAGACTGAGGTGGGAAGACGAGGAAAGAGGGGACGCAGCACAGCTTCTCCAGGTAACAAACTGGAAGTCAGCCGCTCAGGACAGGAGGAGTTGGAGGCGAATGTTACGGGAGGCCAAAGCTCGATATGTACTGTAGTGCCATCGTAGAAGAAGAAGAAGAATTTCCAAATCGCAATGAAATATGAAACAATAGAGACATATGAAATGAAAAGGTATCGGTGTGGGGATGTGGTGTGCGCCTGTCGCTTTCAGTGATTCGTCAATATATTATTATTACTAAAATACTAATTAATATTCAAACGCTAAAATACTTTTAAGAATGAAATTGTAATAATTAAATACACATAATTACGAAATTAGATATGTATACTGAATTAGATTGCCGCATGTAAGAAAAAACAGAGTAACAAAATTGCTTAACTTAATAGAGGACTAAAAATGTCTGAAATTGTAAGTTTTTATGATTACTATAATAATATAATTTCATAAACAAAGAAGTCTTAATTAAATTAAACAAATAACTTTGTATGAACCACTATTATATAATCACAAATTACCTACACGTTTCGAAACCGGTGGTTTCTTCGTCAGGGTAGTAATGACATTCAAATACCCTGACGAAGAAACCGTCGTTTTCGAAAGATGTAGGTAATTGTGATTATATAATAGTAGTTGATACAAAGTTATTTGTTTAATTTAATTAAAAATGACGCCACAAAGTGATTTTGCTAAGTTTGAAGAAAGAAGTCTTACCTTGTCCATATTATTTTGTATACATTAAATATAATATAAACTTACTCAATAATTAAAAAATAAAATAAAATAAATAAAAAACTAACACTAAAAAATTTCACAGTGTACCATAAAGAATAGAATCCAGACCAGTGATTGGTTTTTACTTTATTTTTATTATCAGTATTGATATTTAAAAAAAAAAATTTAAACGAATTGAAAAAATTTTTTAGACGAATCTGGGGAATACTTACTACATTCTGGCAACAAAGCAATCCGAGGCTTTCGAAATAGTGCCATAATGTGGCAAAAAGTGTTCGAGTGGTTATCTGTTTACTTATTATTTATTTTATTTATTGATTTATTTATTCACGCCCTAATGGGTCTTACATGAAAATTTTATACATTGGTTACAGTAATTAAGTATAAAAATGCAGTTGTAATAATTGTAAAAAAGCAACACATATGAATGTAACAAAATTTAGTACAAATAAGCTAAATACTAGAAAGTTGGTTCTATATTGAATATGTAAGAAATAATTAGTAGAAAGAGATTTAGAAAATAAAATAATAAGAATTTATGTAAGTTATTTATTTATTTATTTATTTATTATTAATTTTCAACGCCCTGATGGGCTTTTACATAGTAAGTATATAATACAGTGATATATATGTAATATATATATATATATATAATACAGTGATAATAATGTTTAAATAAGAAATATAAACTTATAGCAATTAACATTATAAAAATGGTAGGTATAAAAGTAAGTAAAAAATATTATATTATAATAAAAGAGAAAAAGTAAAAATAAATTAAACTGGAACCAGTTTTTAAATTGCAGATGGCATAAAAATCATAATATATAGTGTAAGTTAATATTAGAAATTTACAGATGAGTAATACAAGAAAAAGTTTACAATACAGAAAAACAAAAGAGAGTAACAAGTTTTTACATTATAGATAAATAGAAATAATACAAAAATATGTGCAACAGCTCCTACATTATAAGAATATGCTACATCAAGATATGGAATATTATGGAATCTTTTAAATAACAGTAACTAATATTAAACACGTCTGATTTCACATTCTGACATGAATGATTTAATAATTTCATGTTTGTATTGTATCAGCGACACATTCCATACATCTACGTGCGAATACATATTTCCCAAGTTTTGAATTCTCTGTAGTGGTATATTGAATTGGGCCCTGGTCGCAGTAATACTACAATAAAATGGTAGTACTGACCTTGTATTTCTGGCTGGCACATTAAGATTTATGAGCGATAAGAATTCGGGGCTATCAATTATATTATGCAAGATTTTAAATAGAAATATCAGATCAAAAACAATTCTCCTGTCACTCAAATTTAGTAGATTAGATAATCGTAGTAGAAAAGGGTAGTTTTTTTGTTCTTTCGGTATTTTTAGTTTATAATTTAAAAAGCTTAGGATTTTTTTTTGTACTCTTTCTATTGTTTGTGAATGCACGTTATAGTGGGGAGACCATACAGTTGAATTATATTCAACCTGACTCCTCACTAGTGATGTGTACAGAAGTTTTAATGTTTTAATGTTGGTAAAATCTTTAGCCACTCTTAGTACAAAACCTAACATTTTTAAACCCTTCTTTGCAATATTTTCAATGTGTGGTATGAAGCTTAGTTTGGTGTCGAAAATAATACCTAAGTCATTAATTTCGGAAACAGATTCGAGAATGATGTTATTCATTGTGTAATTGAAATAAATCGGATTTTTTATTTTAAAAAATCTCATAGTTATGCATTTATTGACATTAAGGTATAGCTTGTTATCGCTACACCACTCAACTAATTTTAACAAGTTTGCCGAGAGAATATAACAGTCGTTCAGGCTTCGAATTACTTTAAAAAGTTTTAAGTCATCTGCGAACATAAGTACGTCGATGTCTTTAAAAATATTACAAAGGTCGTTCACAAAAAAGATAAATAATACAGGTCCAATGTGGGAACCTTGCGGAACACCACTGGATGCAAAAAAATCATACGATGATTCCCCATTAAGTTTAACACTAAGTTTTCTGTTTGAAAGATAGCTTATAAACCAATGCAACATGTTTCCACAAACTCCAGCTTTAGACAGTTTTTCTACAAGAATAGCGTGACAAACCTTGTCGAACGCTTTGCTGAAGTCAGTGTAAATTGAGTCAACTTGAAGCTTCTTCGCCATTGCATCGGAAATGAAATTTTGATATAGAATGTGGTTAGTTAGTGTTGATTTGCCGGTTATGAAACCATGTTGTTCAGTACATATACTATCTTTAAATGAGGTAATTATTTTATCCAGAATTAGTTTCTCAAAGAGTTTTGGAATTGTTGAAAGTATGCATATCGGTCTATAATTAGTTACCTCGTTTTTATCCCCTTTCTTGAAGATGGGTGTTATATAACTATGTTTCCATAGATCAGGAAATATACCTTTCGACAAAGAATGATTAAAGAGTGTGTACAGGGGATAAGCAAGAACGACGACACACTGCTGTAAGAGTAATGGTGGAATGTTGTCGGGACCGGCATTTTTATTGGGATCTAGAAGTTTAATTTGTTTAATAATTTCGTTCAGTTCGATGTGCACATGTGACAGGTTTATATTGAAACTGGGAGTATAGTTAGGTAAGGAAAACTGATTGGGTTGACTTTTATCATAAACATTCTTGAAGAAGTCTGCAAAAAGATCAACAATATTTTTGATACCATCGGCCTTTCTGTCTTCAAAATACATAGTATTTGGTATATCAGAGTCACCACTTCTTAATGTTTTACTGAATCGCCAGAAACGTTTTATATTGCTAAAAATATCATTCTCTGTCTGCCTAATATAGTCGTTATAACATGTCCTTGAAAGTTTATTACAATCATTCCTAATTTTAGAGAATTCTATGTACAACTTTGATGTTCCGTGATTCTTGTACAGTTTGTGAGCTGTTTTTTTACGTATAATTAAATTAATCAAATCTTTATTGAACCAGACTGGATATTTAGATTCCTTATATTGAGTGTAAGGGACAAAGTGATTTATATGATTACTTAGAATAAAGTAGAACTGTTCAATATTATGATTTAAATCATCACTTTCTAAGAAGGACCAGTCAACCAATGCGAGCGAGTCACACATACCTGAATAATTAGCATTTCTGAAATTATAGCTTGATCTCGTAGGTTTCAGAATTTTTTCGCCAAAGTCTGTTATACAAATATTAAGTGGAGGATGATGGATATCGGGGGGTATGACAACTTCTATGGCTTTACTCACTTTGATACTTTGAGAATTGAAGAAAACGAGATCCAATACACGATTGTTAATGTTTCTAACAAGATTATGTTGAGTTAGGTTTAAGTATATTGACATGTCAAGTATTACTCTTTCACTTTCGGAGATAGTTGTATTACAAGTATTCGACAATACGGGGTCGTGCAAATCCCAATTTACATTTGGAAGATTATAATCACCTACGGCAATAAATTTGGCATCAGGGTACTTTGATTTAATTATTTCTACGTCTTCATAATGGTTTTTGAATACAACAGTGTTGGCCGAGGGGGGTATGTATACAGAACTAATTATTATTTTCTCATTTTTACTTTTCACCAAAACAAACAATTGTTCTACGTTACTGTTTTTTGTGTTTAATTTCTTAGAAGTAAATTTCTTTTTTATTGCGACGAGGACACCACCTCCTCTTGACTTTGAACTGGTATCACGGTTTCTGTCCATCCTATAAACATTATAAGAGGATAATCCTAGTTCGGAAGAATTGATGGATGAATCTAACCACGTTTCAGTCAGTACCACGGCTTCACATATTATTGATGATATACAAATTCTGAAGTTATCTAGTTTTGTGCGAAGCCCACGTACATTTTGATAGTAGAGGTTCAGTGAGTTGGATTTTGATAGTTTTTTGTTTGAGCATTCACGATTTTTGGCGTAGAGTTGACATACTTAATAGTAATATTGGTTTCGCCGTTTTTTAATCTTGATTCAAGTTCACTTCGTAAATGAGCAAGTTCATTTCTTTGGAGACTGGTGAGGTCGTTTGCTGCTTTGACACCATTCTTCAACTTTGATCGGTTCATCAGAATGGATTTGGAAGTTGATGGATCCTTAAATTCGATCTTGATGGGCCTTGTTTGGTCAGGTTTCTTGATTCCCAACCGGTGAATCTTGATCTCACTGGGATTATATGTGTTTTCAAAACCCTCCAGGGAAGATGAAACCTTTTCAATATCTTCGGTGATTCTCGTTGCAGTTGATAGAGAATTGCTCTCGGGGATGTTGAATAGTATGATGTTCTTAGATCTTGACTTCCTTTCCTCCAACTCAGTTAGCATCTCACAGATGTCGGTCACATTGTTTACGGGTGACGGAATTTGAGGTGGAATGTTTTTTTGCATATTTTTGTATGCCTGCAATTCACCTTCCAAGATGCCGGTTTTGGCAGCTACCGCTGCCGACATGCTGCCAATTGCAGCCAAGATTTCACATGAAATTGGAGTGATTTTGGCTATTTGGTCCTTATTAAATTTATTACCAGGGTCAAGAAGTACCTTATTTATAGCATTGACTGCCTTCTCTGCGTTTGAGATAAATGACTGGATATCCATTGCGACAGTAAAAATATGTTTATCAGTTTTTATAAATTTTATGTTAAATTAATATTAAAACTTTTAGAGCCACTGGTTGAGCTTCACTCTCATAAGTTTCGGATAGGTAGTTCGTGTAGGCACTGTTCTTGTCAAGGAGTGTATTTAATGTTTATGTTTTTGTTTTATTGGTAAAGGCACACTAAAAACTGAAGTTTTAACACTTTATTTCACTAAGGTAGCACTGCTTGTTAATCATATGTACCGTTTAAGTGTTCAGATTTACTGTAAATAAGTTTATTTTTAATATTTAAACTGGAGACAATTTTTGACGTTTGCACTGCCAAGGAGTATTGTTGTATATTTTTATATTTATCCAAAGTTAGCGTGTCGTCGTACGTGCTAATACTTTTGGAAACGTATATAACATTATTTGACAAACATAAGTACTTATTCTATAAATATTTCTAATTTTTTTTTTACATTAGGTCCCACACAGGGGCCCCGAGAAAAATAATTCCCCTCAGGGCTTAAGTCATTTGTGGGAAAGCTGTGTTGTGGATCTTTTTAGGAAAGGAAGGAGAGGAATTTCATGTAAAGAAAAATATATGAGGGTGTTATAGTTAGGTTATTGAATGGTTATGTGTGTTATAACCATATTGGAATGCATCGGCATGATGTGTTCTTACTTTGAACTCGTTGTGGGCCAGGATCGACTTTGCCCAAAGGCGCGCCAATTTCCCGATGCAGGAAAATGTCAATCCGGCCAGCTAAATATCGGATAGAGCAAGACACCCCAGTCAGGGCGTAGGCAGGGGTTAGAACCGACCTCTGGGTTGTGTATAGATTAGACTTAAGTGGAATTGAAAGAAAGAGTTCTTGTACAGGTGGACTAGCCACATAAAAATATATTTTAAACCACTGGTTAAACATATGAAACAAATATAAAGTAGATGTTACTAATAAAAACTTAACTTCATCCTTAGTACAACACGTCCTTAATGAGGGTCATAAAATAGACTTTAATAAAACCACTACAATAGATAGCATTTATATTGAAACAAAAATAATTTACCGCGAAGCTACAGAAATTCATAAACATAAAAATAATATGAACACCAGAAGTGACTCAATCAGAATTCCCGACACCTGGAAAGTTATAATTGATCAAAATTCCCCCAAAACGGCATTTCCAAAATCCTCAGAAGTACCTCCAATTAGTTCAAAGCCACCCAATCAGGTCTCTACACGCAAATCGCCTACCCCCTCCATCGTCATCACCTTCTACCCGTGTTCTTCGTTCACGACATAAGATTTGAAATGCATTCACTTAGTCTTGACTTCTGGACTGAACAGACATGCGCAAGCGGTCAGTTTAATACAAAACTCAAGACATAAGGCCTCTGAAGATGGACAGTGAGATCTGTCCGAAACGTCAGGAGTTAAAAAGTCCTTCTAAGGACCACGTTACGCGCGTAAACCGATAAAATTATTCTAATATATATATAACTGAACAAATTACTTTTCAGCATCCAGAAGTGCAATATCGTTACATTTACAAGATCCAAAAATACATTTCTATTCCCCTACAAGATTAATTAAAGAGACCTTGGCATGATTTTTGAAGCAAATCTCTATTTCAAATCCCACATATTTGACATTGTCTCCCGCGCCAACAAAATGCATGGATTTGTTCTTCGTAATGAGAGATCATTTACTAAAGGAATTGCAATACGTCGAACATATGAAGCACTTGTTCGTAGCATCCTGGAATATAGCTCCATTATTTGGGCCCCTTCTGAACCAAACCATATCCTAGAAATAGAAAAAGTACAAAAAAGATTTTTGCGTTACTTATATATGAGGGAATATACGTATTATCTATTCCTGTATCCATCCTTGTTCTTAACAGGGATGCTCGATTTCAACACCTTAGAATAGCGATGGGCACAATCGATGAATAATCGATTATTTACTCGATCTTTTTTACCATCGAATGATTTCGATTCATTTCCATAGAAAAATCGATTCTCGCTTCTCGATGTCAAATTCATTCGAATGCACAGTCCGAGAGAATCGGTTTGAAACGTCATCGAACTTGGAATCGATTCTCGCTTCTCGATGTCAAAATTCTTTCGAATGCACGGCCGAGACAATCGGTTTGAAACGTCATCGAACTTGAAATCGATTCTCGCTTCTCGATGTCAGAATCCATTCGAATGCACAGTCCGAGACAATCGGTTTTAAACGTCATCGAACTTGGAATCGATTCTCGCTTCTCGATGTCAGAATTCGAATGCATAGTCTTGAAACGTCATCGAAAGTGATTTTGCTTGTCAAACGAAATATTTTATAGGTACATGTTATAATCAACCTGATGTGTGAATTTTAAATTATGAATGAATACTTTTAGGTAACGATTTACGTTTTCAGTATAGTTTATACGTAAAAGATTGCGATGGTGATAGCTTTCAACAATTTAAAAATGTTTATTATGAGGTTATGTATCATCAATTTGGGTATTGTATATTTAATTTAAAATAAAACAATAACTTAGTATATACCATTTTTATATTTAATGCCGACCGGGTTTCGCTAAAACCGTAGTTTCTTCAGGGCAGTAAATAATACTCTACTAAAATCAGCAAGTAGGTAATATGTTTTCATATCTGCTTTATATGACCAAATATATTTAATTTATTTGAAATTAACAGGTGTTTCTTAGTTTGTAATAAAAATGAAACGATTTCTATAGTAAGAAAACTTTATTTAATGATAAACTACAAATATAAAAATATAAATACAAATAATTGCATACGAAAAGGTGTCCATAACCTACATGTTATTTAGAGGTTATTTTTTAACAAAGACGACATAAAATTATTATCTTCGTATTAAACACAGACACGCTGTCAATATTATTAATGGGAATTTGTACCTACCGGCTAAACTAAATATCTTATTAGTAATTTTATTGTTGTGAGATGCCCACATATTTGAAATTCGTGGAAAATGGAATAACACTAATGTTGCCATCAAACAAAAAGGAATTTGCCATTGCCAGGAAAGAAAAACGGTGATTGAAATATTGTTGCAGTACTTACTTACTAATGTTGCAGTACGTTATTTAAACATGTTATTTAGAGATTGTTTTTGATCAAAAATGTCATAATTATAATTATTGTCATATTATTAAACATACATAATTTTCGGCTTCCTACCCCCCCCCCCCCCCCCCGTCACAGACAAAAATCCTGCCCCTGACCGTAGCTATTGCTCCCGAACTCCGAGCAAAAAATCGATTAATCATTCGATTATTGTGATGTCTCGATTAAAAAAAATCGATTATATAAAAGTTTCGATCATTCCCATCGCTACCTTAGAAGCTCGCAGAAAAATATTTTTAGGTAAACACTTTTTTAAGCTAATCTCTGGTATCATACTCAATCCGCCTATGTTAAAAGGGGTTAAATTTTACGTCACTAAAAAGGGAGGCGTCTACTAATATCTACAGGAATTTCAAAAACTGAACAAAGCGGACTAATATCTATGAGAATCCATGTGTTGACTAATATCTATACGAGGTATATTGGAACAATATCTATGGGAACCAAAGTGAGGACGAATATCTACAGCTCAAACTGCTGACTAATATCTACAGAACAGGTGATGTAGACGAATATCTACAGTACTGGCAGAGGTTGGATTTGCAATTATGTATAGCATATTGGCATAACGTAATATTGCATTTGCAGTTTAAATAACAGTCTTTTGTATAACAAACTATGTTACACAAACCTAGCGTAGCCGCTAAACTACTCGAAAACTGGGATGTTTTTCTTGCCTTGACGCGAGCAGGCGCTACGAAGGGGGCACTTTCCTTTGTATCACAAACCATGTTACACAAACCTAGCGTAGCCGCTAAACTACTTGAATACTGAGATGTTTTTCTTGCCTTGACGCGAGCAGCCGCTATGCCAATTTCAACATTACAGCAAAATACGGAATACTATGCAAAAACTTCATGTACGTACTTTAAACTTTACGTAATTGAAGTAATTTATGCTTTTCCGTAAAACCTCTTGCTCATCTGCCCTCTGTAGATATTAGTCCCACCTGCGCTCCATAGATATTCGTCACCACAGGGACCCTCATAGATATTAATCCGACCTTAGATCTGTAGATATTAGTATTCACTCCTAAGAGTATGGATATTGGAGAGACGGCATGTGAAGTGTGTCCGCGCGCTCCAAGTGTGCCTTTTCGAGGATTTTACTCAAACAGCTTACATTGGCTGCTGGTTTTTGGCCGTTTAATACGTTCCGACAGCAACCATTTTACATGGTGACAGCCAATGTCAGCCGTGTGGGTAGAATTCTCGAAAAGGCACACTTGGAGCGCGCGGGCACACTTCACATGCCGTCTCTCTAATATCCATACTCTTAGCTTCACTCTAAAGGTCATACATATTTGTCCACCATATGAGCTGTAGATATTCGTCCGACATAGAGGCTGTAGATATTAGTATCTGGAGTCCTAAAAAGTATACTCGTGGGAAATCCCATGCAGTTTTTTATGCTCCGAAAGTAAGGACTTCTGCCTATCAGAACGCGCCAATAAACAGAGCGACTCAACTGCTTAACGATTCTGCAGTGACCATCGACATTTTAAATGTCACTTACAGACAGTTAAGCAACTATCTTTTAACACTGGTCACTAAGTAGTAAAACTGCCCTTGTGTACTTTGTAATTTATAATCTTTTCCATGATATATTGGTGTATAACTGTTTGATGGAGAACATGAAAAAATATATATATATTACAGGAGCTAAATAAGTTTTACTTTAGTCGTGTGGCCTAAAGCACCCTCGTTTTTTGATGTTGCTGTAAGAATGCTCTTTAGGTGGATTTAAATTTATTAATACAATTTTACTTAGGCCCATGTTATTTTTTTAATCTGAATCTCTGTTGTCGTTCAAACCAGGAAATTTTAAGGGTACCTACCAACACTTTTAAGATGTAACTATTCTTAAAAAGCAAAACGAAGGGACAAGCTCCTTGACCACTTGAATTGACGACCTTTTTTAGTGATTTGTGTTATTTCACAATTAAATCATTTAAAATAATGTAAGGTATATTTGTGGCACGTCCCAGAGTGGAACATACTCTTAGTTTCGCCCTGGCGTAAGATCACCATTCAGAATTGAAAGGTTGCTTTAATTGACTTCAGCATTGTTTGGTGACTAGGTCTAAATAGCGTGTTACTTTTACAGCCTTCTCTTCCCTCTCACTATATACCTCAATAGGGGATGTCATAGTCTCACTGGCTACAGACGGTTGGAAGTAGTTGGAGCTCTAGTGAGGTAATTCCCTAATAGAAAAAATGCCAATGGTTGTTAGAGATACTCGGGATTCGGAGGATTGCACAAAAAAGTTACTCAAAAAGTAAACTTCAGCAGGATGATGGAGGCGTCACCTTTAACTATAATCCGATCCTGAGTACTCAGTTATTCAGATAGTTTTCAATTAAACACACATCACTAAACTCATACCCCCTTACTTATAATCGTAGTATAACGAAGCAATTATTAGTAAGGGGGATAATTAAATTAATAAGGAATCAAATTTTTTTAAGAAAAACTCTCTTTTCATAACATTTTAAGGTTATTCCCATCAATGTAATATATAATTAAAGAAGAAGATAACACTAATAATCTAAATTAAAATAAAGGATAGCGGTCGCAACTGGGACTGGAACCCAGAACCTCTCGCCTTAGCGGAACGGGCGCACTTATCAATTCGGCCATTGCACCTATTATAAAACCGTCACATTTTTCAAACTGATATTTCAAATTTCAGAATTAACAATATTATCTTCGACTTATTTTTTTTCCAAATTTTCCGCAGCTACCTTTTTCATTGGAAACAAGTGTTCAAAGAACGTGTTTGTTACCTAGATAGTGTTTCGGATAAATACATCAGATCTTTATTTATAAAACATAAATAATATAAAAAATATCCATTTAGACTGGTGAGTGGCTGAGTGGACATCACGTTTGGGTCCCATCCAGGCGTCCCGTGTTCGATTCCTCGGCTAGCTAAGTCCTCCATCACAACACAAGCAACATCTTCTGCTTAGTGTGGTGGTAGTAGGAGTTTGTCAAATGTTGTCAGGTTATTCCGTTAAGAATCTTCAGATGAGTAGTGACCTTCTTGTTAACATTATCAATATTATTAATTAAACCTAGCAGAAAAGCGTACAAAGAATGTAGGTATGGGAATGTGGTTACCGCCAAAAAAACCGGACATTTATCAATATGTTCGATTGTATTTTGCGTCTGTATGACAGTTGGGTTCAAACAAATTACGAAATACCTGCATTATTTCCAAAAATGGATTCCGGAAATTCTTTTTTTATAAAAGGATTGTCTAGATCGGTTTCCGTAAATATCACAGAAACATTATCTTTACTTGTACCTGGCTCTGACTTGATGGTGGTGGAATCCATGATTTTACGTAAGAAATTTGTAGTTCTGTTAATCTTTAACGTTGTAATGCGGTTAAAGGATTTCTTGAGAGATGGACGTATTGTTTCTGTTTGATGTGTACAAATCGATTCAAAAGTAGTAAAGCCAAAATAACGGAACAAGTAAAGTGACAGCAAGCACGCCCAGCTTTATCCATAGAAATAACAGAATTAAGATTAAAAAATGGGTTGTTTGTTGTAATCCCAGTGTTGCCATTTTGAAAGATCCATCCGCTATCAACTGTTAGGTCACAAGACTTTTATGAATATTTTCTTCAATTGTTCATCATCTGTGGAAATATCGTTTTGTAACTTGTGACGTTTCTATTAATGCTCACGTATTTCGTTGCGCTTTTCTGCAGTAATATTGTATGTACTGTTTAATATTTGTCTTATATTTACACAGCTTTTGGTCATTTCAATAATATTAATAAGTCATTTAAATTCTTGCACTACTACTTTTCTAGTGACGTATCTGCAATACATTGGTATCTGCAATACACGCCGCCCTTCGTCTTGAACGTAAGTAGTTTATTTATAGTATATCTATTGACTAATTAAGACCCAAGCCCTTAAGTTGGTGCATGTATTATAAGAATATATCATAATATAATATTGCCGTTCGGGCTAAAAGATAAATTAATTTGGTTATTCAACATACTAGCCATATTGTCCTGTTCTTGCCGGAAATCCCGTAATTACCCCTCCCCCTTTTCACCTCCCGCTCAAACACCAATGTTTTTGTATACTTCTGTCAATATTTTGTATTATCGTTAGTTTTAATATTCTTCTGACGAAGGAACAGTTCTTCCGAAACCGGTGGAGCTTGAATAAAATTAAAGTTGTCTAAAACAAATAAAATTAATATTTTAATTATTAATAATAAATCCAATGAAATATTTTGATTGTCATTTTAATACGATATATTTATACTTTATTGATTTATGGCTTCTCATCTTGATATTTGATGCATGATGTCAGGTTCGCTACGTTTGGTGACTTAGCAGGGGTGCCCGGGTAAATGGGGTGAGGTTTGTCCGGGTCTTGGCGGTGGATGCATCTGCCCGCTAATTGCGTGGCTCGGGAGAGACGAGTTGAGTGAGGCCTTTTGACTTCTCCAGCAAGGCTCTCTCGGAATATCACCTTGCACCGTAGTGGGAGGGATAGAATCATTCGTCCGTCACTCCTGGACACACTAACCTCCAGATTCCTACCCACCGATCATATATTTTTCCTTCCTTTTCTAAAAAACACACAGCATCCCCAAAGATGACATAGACCCTGAGGGGAATTATTTTCTTCGGGGCCTCCTGTGTAAAGCTATTGTAAAAAAAAATTTAATCGTCTATGATATATTGTAGAAAGGTTCAGATCACCGGCAAAGCTTAGCGTATTTTTTTTCGAACTGAGAGCGATTACTTAAAGTTGGACTTATATCCACTGGTAAATAGGATTACTGAAAGAATGTTCTGAAGAATGTTACAGGTCTAATTTATTATGAGCTGAAACCAATTACTATCTTAAACCGCAACGCTACCACAGAAAGTCATGGATCTTCCCAAAACAGAGAGTATTTCCATCAAGGTGGAACCAGGGTCGCAGGAAGATGATGGAGGTGAAATGCCGTATACGGATATAGATATCTACCTCCCGGATGTGAAGAAGGAATGCTTGCAGTATGCGGCGAGTACTTCGACAGCAAGTAAGTTGGTTATCAAGAGTGATGAGTTGTTGGATTTTGATTCCACTTATTCGGAATTCATGTCCGTTTGCAATAGTTTGTAGGCAGGACATATTTACGACGACCTTTCTTTTCGTTTATTAGTTATTTTGATATTTACTTTCAAATGATTCTTTAAAGCAAATTGTTAATCTAAGCAAACTTTTAAACTTGTATTGCTTACAAAAAGTTTCTCTTCTTATAAACGAAGGTAATATTAGCGAAACTTCATCGAAAATCAGAAAAAGATACGGATACATCTGGGACTTAAACCCAGGATCTTTCCGGGTTTTCCGGTCAGATGCTCTGATTACTGAGCTAGTTATCCCTTTCTGATGCGATCATATTTAACTGTATCACAATTCGACTGAGAACTACCAACATTATTATCTTAACGCATATTTTTATTGGTATATATTGCTATCTTTATCTGTGATTGCAAGAAGGTCCGGGTTCGAGTACCAGATGTATCCGTATCATTTTCTAATTTTTCGTTTTAGATTATCGATTGAGTTTCGCTTATATTATATTCATTGATTAAAATATTATAATTTGAGGTTTAACTCGTTAAGTAAAAAAAAAAGAGAATCTTCGATGGTTGATATCTTAGTAGATTTTTATCGAAAATACTCTGTTCTGTAATAGAAATTTCTCGGTGACCGTACATAAAACCGACGAACATAATTTCGAATGTGCCACGCTGTTCTTTTCGGCACGTCAATGTGCGTATTGTGTTTTATTTCTCCAGATAACATTGATGTGGAGACTGTTACCATCAAGGCAGAACCAGGACCCCGAGAGGAAATTACAGGGGGATTTCATTTTAAGGAAATTGACTTAGACCTTCTGGATGTTAAAAAGGAATGCTTAGAGCGGTCTGGAAGAACTATCCAGACAACAGGTAAAACCATTCTTTGGCTTGTATAAGTTTATAATTCGCGCTTTGCTACTTATTACGTTCTTATGATTTATCTCTACCTGCTTACACTCAGATTGACTTTATCAGCTTTATCAATTTTTTTTTTTCAGACCTATTTCTGAAGCACCATCCAGAGAAAAAACCATACTCTTGTTCTCGGTGTAACTATTCCTGCACTCGTAAGTCAGTGTTAGAACTGCACTTGCGCATTCATACCGGAGAAAAACGTTTTTCATGTCCAGATTGCAACTACTCATGTTCTATAAAGGCAAATCTAAAAAGACACATGTTTACCCACAGTGAAGAAAAATCCTTTTCATGTCCCGACTGCAACTTTTTATGTTCTACGTACAGACGATTAAAGACCCATATGTTGACACACAGTGGAGAAAAACCTTTTTCATGTTTAGACTGCAACTACTCGTCTTCTTCAAAGAGAAATCTAATCAGACACATGTTTATCCACAGTGGAGAAAAACCCTTTTCATGTTCCGAATGCAAGTATTCGTGTTCTTCAAAGGGACAATTAAAATCACATATGTTTACACACAATGGAGAAAAACCATTTTCGTGTATATACTGCAACTACTCGTCTTCTTCAAAGAAAAATCTAAATAGACACATGTTTACACACAGTGGAGAAAAACCCTTTTCATGTACATACTGCAACTACTCTTGTTCGTTAAGAAGAAATCTAAACAGACACATGTTTACTCACTGTTGAGATAAACCCTTTTCACGTTCCGACTACACGTATTCATGTTATACAAAAGGGCATCTAAAATATCATATGTTTCGCCACATCGGAGAAAAACCTGTTTTATGTTCAGATTGCAATAACTCATTCACAATTAAAAATCCACATTTTTACACACAGTGGAGAAAAACCTTTTTCAAATCCAGACTGCAACTACTCATATTGTTCAAAGGGAAACCTAAACAGACAAATTAATGTTAACCTCCTCTTTTATGTCCCGACTGTTCTTTTCATACAATCAGATTGAAGATCTGAAAATACACGTATATAGCCACAATGAAAAAAAATCTTGTTTCAACGGCAACATTTTATGTAATACAAAGGAGTATTTAAAAATGTTGACCCACAGTGGAGACAAAATATTTACATGTTCCAACTGCAACTATTCATGATCTAATATGATATGTATAAAAATTCAAATTATTGCACGAAGTGGGGAAAACCCTTTTCTTATCCCGCTTATAACTATTGATATCGGAAAGGAGATCTCACAAGTCACATATATACACACAGTGAAGAAAAATCTTTTAAAATTCCTATTACAAGTATTCATACTTTCGAAGGGGAGATCTCCAGAGCTCCACAAATCCAAAGGTCTCCTCCAACCAGGTCCTCCCGATTCGTCCTGCCAAGCAGCTAGTAGGGAGGTGCATCCGCCGCCAACATCCGGGAAAATTTCACTCTATCAACCCGGGCACCCTTGCTATGTCACTAAACGTCGCTAACTACTTGGGGTAACCGAAGGAGTTGGATGTCCTATAAATTGTTCCCGGTGCGACGGTACCCATACCGGCCTCAAATTGAAAGTTTTTTTTATGAAATCAGTGATTATTCGTGGGATAAAAACTTTGACTAAATATGCAATTAAACTAGTGATGAACCACGCGATGCTATGGTGAAAATAGTTGTGAAGCATGTGATGAAAAGATCGATAAAGCCAGCGCGATGATACAAGTGATGAAACTAACATTTTTAATTTATGAAAAACAATAAATAAATTAATTAATAAATTATATGTGTGTATAAAAATTAATATTTTTTTTAAATTAATAATAATTTTTAAAAAAAGCTGTAAATATTGGTTATGGTTCAGATTTCATAGATATCATCTTAAATTTAAAAAACGTAAACAAATAGCCAATAATCAATTCTTATACTGTCTTTACACATGTAATCAAGTTTTTTTACTCGTAAGTCGCTCGGGTTAGTAACGTAGCCTCTGGAGCGATTTTTGGCTTATATATGCGCCATTTTAAATGTCTACGATTGCTTTTCGGATAAAAAACCCAATCATCTCTTGATTTGCATTAATTAATATTAATAATAAATATTTGTGGCTCCCACGTTTGTTATTTTGATCTTAAAACGAAGCTATTGAGATGCTTTATCTATTATAACCGTAGATGTTGCAAATCCGGACGTGGTTGACTATTTTAGAACGATGTTGAAAAAAAAAAAATTTCGCGCAGAATTTCTGATCAGCTGTTTACAGTTAAAATTAAGTCATTTTTCCAAAGATCTGTACCTTTTAGGCGATCCGCTCACTGGGGCAACTGAAAACTGTCAACTGGCGACTGCCTTTGTATGACAATGTGATGGCCCGCACACTACACAATCACTCAAAAACCAGTTGTCAATGGTAACGCAAGCGGTGACTCACGACTCGCACTGCTGATTGCCGTGGCCGGCCGTTGCTAGTTGCCTGCTGTCAGCTGATTGTTCTACGTCTATGGTTAAACAAGCTTTTTGACCAATCAAGAAATAGAAACCAGCCGGTTTTAGTTTGGTTTCAGTTGCCTCGTCAGCGGAGCGCCTCAAATATACCACAGACAACATACAGAAATCGAAAATCATTTCTTTTAGAAATCCTATATTGACTCGAATAAATAGGTACCTCTGACGGCAGTTTCAAAGTATCAAAAACGATGGATCCGCGCGGTTATATACTATATAATATTTCTTTTATAAATCCTACAAATACCCACAAGGTTAATTCATTGGCTGTATAGCACTTCAATAAGTTTTTATGTTTCCATGTTAAAATTCGAAGGTATGATTTTTTTAATGTTGGCGAAAAATTTTTAAAATGAAAGTAAAACTCGAGCAATCGAAGCCAATTTATTTATTTCGCGTGGTTGCTCCAGTGACTATGGCCAAAATCCAATGAGAAGCCAACCAGAAGCAGAGGCGGATTAAATGTAAATCCTCATCAACGCCCCTCTAGCGCCCATATATTATAATTTTTAACTAGTACTTGTGCATATAATAGCTATGCGCTGGAAATTTTTGTATAAAATGTGTAAATCTGATCAGCTATCTTTTTTTTACATACCAAGTTTCATCACAGTTTAGTAGCTTTTTGCATGAAGAAGTAACATCTACCTACACACACACACACACACAGACTTTCGCAGAAGTAATAATATTAGTAGGGATAATTAATAAAACCATTTATAACCTAATTTTTGATGAATAAAAAAAATTAAGTAATGAATTATTTATTTGAAAAATGATATCTACTAATCACATTCAATGACAATTGTTTAAAAAAAATTCCGTCTACATTTTTGTCTTGCGAAGTTGCCAATAAAACATCGTCATAGTTTAAAGATAGCAATTAGTTTGATTCAATGTTAAATATTGCTAATGAATTTAATCTCTTATCTGTCATGGTTGAACGAAGATCATTTTTCACTCTCTTTAGACAGGAAAAACTCCGCTCACCACTTGTATCTTACTAACAATGTTTCAAAGGCCTAGTCATGTCTGATTACGTCTAAAAGGGATCGGAATGACAATCTAGTCTCCTTCAACGGTAGCATTCTTCCAAACAGGTCCTCCATTGATATGCTCGGTGTAACTCTAAGTGACCAGTTTAGGTACGGGGGCTCCATCGAGGCCAGAGTTAAGTTGGCATCTCGGAAACTGGGCGTACTGTACAGGGCCCGCAGATACTTTAATTGTACACAACTGCTAACCATGTACAAATCGCAAGTGCGCCCCACGGTTGAATTTGGCAGCCATCTCTGGTCTGGAGCCTCGATGTACCTGAAAAACACCCTCGCTTCTGTGCAGAAACGGGCGGTTGATAGATTCTCCTGTCTTAACAAACGGATTGCAATCTTTAGAGCACAGGCGTCGGGTGGGAATACTATCCTTTTCTACCGGTATTTCAATGGAAGATGCTCCGAGGAGCTAGCGTCATTGATCCCCTCGGCACCGGTGCATAGTCGGGAAACACGCCAAACGCGCGCCCAACATATGTACATGTACGCTTCTACGACTCGTTTTTGTGTTCAACAGCTCGGCTGTGGAACGATTTGCTGGCCTCTGTGTTTCCTCCTTCCTATAACATGGGTCTCTTCAAGACCCACGTTCACGCCTTCCTCTCCTCAAAAAGACCCTCCTCACAGCATCTTCAAAGATGACATAGGTTCTGCGGGAAATTATTTTCCTCAGGGCCTCCTGTGTGTAGTTAATGTAAAAAAAAAAAAAAAACTACTATTATAAAATCACGCTGATCAATAATCAATAAGGCGAGTATGCTTTGCAAGCTCTACATCTCTTTAGAATTAACCACTCGAGCGCTTTTTGCCACAATATGGCACTATTTCCACAACAACGGATTGTTTTGCTGCCAAAATAAGGCAAATTTTTTGATATTTCTTTTATCAAAGCGACTATATAATATGTTGTAAATTCAAAATATATTAAAATAAATATTCTCTAGATTCTTTAAAATGTTTTAAAGTTAAGGATTTAACATTTTTTTATAAATCCAACGAATATGTGAAAATAGACAAGAGACAGGTGAATTCATTGGCTACATAGAACTATAATCAGTTTGTATGTCTCCATATTAAAATTCGAAAGTATGATTCTTTTTATGTGGGCGGAAAAATTTCCTTAAGCAATCTTAGAAAAAATATTTTAATCGCTCTGTCGCTCCAATGGTTAAATAATCTTTTATGTTTTGTAATTAGGTGCGTACTGACACAATTAATATTATTTGTTTTTTGTTTAAAAAATCTAGGGGCGCCGCTAGGCACGTGCCTAGTTTGCCTTAGGGATAATCCGCCACTGGCCAGAAGTCGCTTGCGACTTAAGCGCCATTCAGACGGTTCACTAATCGCTCATTTCCGCATTTCATTCGGCCTAGTTTACTCGGAATGACACGTCTGAACATGAAATGAAACGAAAGTGCCGAATACTGCCGAATGAAATCTTCAAGTGAACCGATCCAACAATGTTGGATATTTTCATTCGGCATCCTTCACTTGCGCGCGCATGCGCGCGGAAGAGAGCAAAGTGAATCGTCTGAACACCGAGTGAAATCTCAATCAGGCCCCCTAGTCTATATCTCTCACAGCGCCCGTAACGCGGGTTTAGCTACGTCACGAATCCGTATTAACCCTCCTCTGACCGTGCTAAAAACTTTCTCGCGCTCCAATGCTGTACACTCAGTAAATATTAGTGTAATGTATTTATTTAATCCAATATATAAATGTTAACTCTATGTTTAGTATATTTACAAAGATATTTCAGTAAATACAAACCGTGACCGCTTAGTTGACAGCACTGTCAAGAAAGGTTAAACGGCAAACGTGCTTGTTTGTGAAACCGAAAGATCGAGACTAGGCCCCCAGTTTGTCTCGCGTCCTGTACGGGAAGGACCATGAAAGGACGCTATCACATCGCACGAAAAACGTCAAAATGGTATTCGTTCGGCTAATTTGTTTGCTTTTGGGAACACCTCTCATATAAATTTTTGGGTCTCCCTTATTATCCATGTATATTATATGTTTTTTAATAAATGTAAGATTATTAATTTGTAGGAAAATGTTCGCAATAAAAAAAGTAAAATCAAATTGTGTTATTATGTCATAAAAAATATATAGGTTTATAAGACGAAACAATACTGTTTTCTTTATTTATTTTTATTTAATTGTGTCAACAAAATTGCGTAAAAATCGATGCATCTGACATGTTTTTCCTTAAAATTCGGGGCCGGACCGCGCTGGAAATCAAACGAATTCCAGCACGGTTGACCTCGCTCGGCGACGCTGTGGTCGGAATGGACGAGTGAACGCTTATTTCTATAGCGCCGTCTGAACATGGAATGAAACGAAGATGGAAGATTAGGCCGAAAAAACATGGCGTAAACCTTCACTCGAGTGAACTGTCTGATTCCAGCTTTACGACTTACGGGAAAACATATACGTGACAGTGTGTAAAGGCAGCCTTATTCGCTAGGTCCATGTAATAAAATCGATGAAAATAATCTTAATTACCAATGGCGGCGGATTTCAATCGTCAATAAGGTTTCTTTCTCGATTGTAACAATCCTTTATTCACTTCTTAATTCTTTTATGCCATTAATGATTTAGGTAAATTTCTAATTAATTCAAAAGATATAGATGACAAATCGAGTCATTCGGGAGTTTACAAATTGAGCAGTAATAATTGTTCAGTCCTTTATATCGACAAGACAACGCATAACGTCAATATTAAGACAAAAGAACACCTTCGATGTATAAATAATAACGGTTTTTCAGAATTCCGCTAATGACCTGATTAATAACCACTGGAGCGACACAGAGAATTATAAAAAATCGCCTTCAGTGCTCGCCTCTTTTGAAAATTAATTTTGAATATTTCCCGCCAACATAAAAAACATCATCACTCTACATTTGTGTACGGAAAAATATAAAAAAATATAGTTGTATATAGCCAATGAATTCACCTATGTTTTTCTACCCCTTCTTCCTTCTTCCTTTAAAAATAGCCGCGAATGCAGAATAAAGTCGGTCGCGATTTTGTATGTGATTAATATGATGTTTTCGTTAATGGTTTCAATATTTATGACTAATTCGCACTAATATTCATGTAATCAATATATTTACTATTAATTTGTGTTGTTTTTCGTTAGTTTAAGTCAAATTGTGGCACTAAAATCGTCTGTTCTAAATTAAGCTGTCAGAAAATGGTTCATAGGTTATGTTCAGAAATAATTTGCATTTTAAGATCTTTATTTTATTATAAATTCTTGAAAGTGATGTTTTTTGGTGACTAAAATGTCTAATACATATTTTAGTAAACGTATCAAAGAAATTAATGCCTTAAGATGTGCAAGCAATGTATTCAAACGTAAGTTTTTTTATTGTAAATTTTTGGAAATGAAAAGCTAATTTCAAGATTTTTTTATATTTTTTTATTGTTTGAAGGAGTAAAAAGTGAGGTGACAGATTTATTTTAAAATCATTAAATAAAAGGACTGTGTTTTTTTAATTTTGAATTTTTCCAAATATTTCAATGTTTTAATAGAAAGTGTTTGGGGTAAGTGAGTTTTTTTTTTCAACTTGATGTTTGAATCTTAAAATACTACAGTTTTTAAACATTTAAGTATATTTTAGATATGAAAATCTTAAAGGTAATTACATTTTGGTTCTAAAATGGTATTTGTTTTTACGACATCTCAAAAAATAATAAATATATAGGACATTAAAAAAAGAAATTCTAAATTCGTTGAAAATTACAAATGGAACAAATATATACAACAGATAAACTACCCTCCTTGGCCGTGTAAGCAATGTACATATCTTTCCATGAAAAAATTTTTGTCAGTTCTTAATTAGTAAGGATTCTTCATACATGGTTGTTTGACCACTGTACAAAGTTTATTAGTAAGGCTGGTAAAATGGCAACGTTGTCAGATCAAAACCATATATTTTGTTTAGGAAGAATTTGAAAAACGAAATGTACAGACTTTACACAACGTGCTACAGAAACACCGTTTAACGGCCGCGGAGTGTTTTTTTTTAGTAAGGCTGTTAGTGTTTAAGGATGTATCTTGACCATAAAATTTCGTCAAAATGGTTGTAATGTCTGGTCTCCCCTCCCTAATAGTCAGAAGATAGGAGCCACAGTTTGTTTCTTAACATTCGACCAGACTTTGTACCTAAAGGCTAGAAAAAGCACGTTTGGGACCATTGTTGTGCCACTTGGTGGGTTTCACACCCTAATGTCCTTCATGGGGTGCATCGGTCAAATGGATGGATCTGGACTGAAAGATGCACTAGGTATTCCAAGTGTTCGCTGCTAATTCTGTTGACAAGATATTAACAGGCCACGCCTACAGCCGAGCTATTTGAGGACATTTACTTATTCAGCTTGTTTTATGTCGAATTGTTCTGAAAGGAGCCAATGTTTTAGAGGAAGAGAAGATAGCCATCTTAACTATGCTGACCACCATGGAGGAACTTTCTCCAGACACAGCTTTGACGAAATTTCAGAATCATCTGGAATCCCCCAAGGACAGTGGGCCCACCGCTGCTTTGTGGGTTCAGTACTTCCACATGGTTACCCTGATGAATAAGTTCATTGATTCTGAGTGTCGTGGTGTTTGGGACGACCACTTTGCTTATGTACAACAGGTGATCCCATTCTTTCATGCAAGTGGGCATTTCCAGAACGCAAAATGTGCCCATCTCTACGTGCAAGATGCAACAACTGAAAGTTAGCCATCCGGAGGCGTACAAGAAGTTTGCAGAAAAGGGGTACTTCACTATTAATCGCACAGATAAACCTTAGGTTTGATGTTTGGTCGGATATGGTCATAGAACACGTATGCGCTCCATGAAAAGCTCAGGTGGCCTGACGCGAGGAAGAGGAATTACTGATTCTGTACTCACCAAATGGGTTTGTGGATCACCAGGAGGTACAGCCATCTGCACGTCATTGGAGGAGTTTGAAGAAATGGTTTTCGCAACTGGAGAGCAGCACGCTGATTTCCGGGTATCACGGCAATACAAGATCGAGCTAAGATTCACGAATGGTTCAATGACCATCCCCCTTTTCCAAATTGGATTCACTAACGTCGCTATCAGCGGGCATCCTGGGAAATTCCGAAATAAACTGCCACAAAGCCCTGGATATTGGAACCAAAACTATGTAAAGTTTCATTGGCAGCAAATTTGGTGACATGAAGCAATCTATAAAGAATGTGGTTTTGTAAATAACCATTCAAATCAATGGTGAGAAAGTAACTATTAACCCTCTGACAATTTTTCAAAGAACTGCCGTATCACAAAAGAACGATAAAGATATAGTAGAGCTTTTGACATTTGAATTAACTCCATACTCTGGCTCTGTTCTAGGGCGGAATGCGAAAAGGAAAAAAAATCACCCTCTACGTCGTTTTGCCAGTAGAGGACAACGCAACTCTCGATCTCACCCAGAGCACCAATGTGGTAGATGGTGGTTTTCTTCTCCACCGCTTGAAATGGAAACAGTCCTCCTACATTTATTTAATTTGCCATCAGTACATTGCCTATGTACATAAACATTACGGTAAAAATTGTACGGTGGTTTTTGATGGTTATAGTCATGTTATAGTAGTGTCAACAGCACAAAACGAGCGGAGCAGAAACGAAGAGGTCTCACAAAAACTTCTGTTGACAGCAACTTTCATGAAAACACGACCATCACAGATACGTTTTTAGATTTTCACGGCCAAAAGCATTTTCGCTGTTTGTTTTGGGGTGTTATGCCGTGTTGCGCTACCCCCTTCTTTAGCCGACGTTTCGGACAACGTTGCAGTGTCAATCATCGGGGCAGATCCGGCAGATCCGACGATGTGTCTGCCGTGTGTGTATGATCTGCCGGATCCGCCGTGATGATGGACACTGCAACGCTGTCCGAAACGTCGGCTAAAGAAGGAAGTAGCGCAACACGGCATAACACCTCAAAAACAAACAACGAAAACGACCATCACAGTTCAACGAGAGCATTTTCTTGCTAATGGAAGGAACAAAACAAGGCTGATTCACTTGCTCAGTGAGAAAATGGCAGCAGCCGGGATTGAAACAACTGTTGCTACTGGGGATGCTGACAGCAATATTGTGAGGTGCGGGTTGGATAAAGCTGCTGAACATTCAACTGTAGCAATAGTTGGGGAGGATGTGGACTTGACTTGAACGAAGCCCAAATCAGACATAGCCACTCTACCTCCCAGCAGAGGAGCTTCAAAGCAACACTCACTCAGAGTATATCTACATGTTAATCCATTTACTTATAGTTTTAAACACTGCTTCCTTTAAATAACAAATATTAATCTGTGATGAATGCTTACGTTGATCTCATTACTTTCTTAGAGATACAACAGTGGCTCGGCAACCCCCTACCACCCATCTAATGGGGTTTAGGTCAAGGGAGAAGATGGGATCCAGAACCCAGTTAACTCAAATTATCCTGTGGTACCCGACTCCGTTTTGAACATGATATTTTACCGATGCACGACTGGGTGTGGGATGCGCTGCGGTTCCCGAAATGCAGGGATTTCCTGATCCGGTGTCTGCGGCTGCCTCGGCGCATGTACGAACGCAGCAACCGTTGAAGACAGCATTGATGACTATGCAAGTTTAGATTAATGTTCAAAATACATCCTTAAACACATATTTTTTTCATTTTCAACAATAAACATTTCATTTTTAACAATAATCATTTCATTTTTACAATAAATATTTCATTTTTAACGATAAAACTTTTTTTTAATTTTACTTTTTTCCCCCTCCATTTCACCTTAAGTATTGATCCTAGAAAAAAAGTGTAAAGAACCTTTTTTTGTAGAAAATTGTATGCAGATAATTTAGTAATTACGCATTTTTTCGGAAGAGGCTGTAGTTTTCGAATTATTAATGAAAAACTGAAAAAAGGGACCTTTATAGACCCCCCCACCCTTAGCTCTACCCCCACCTCCAGGTACTTTTATTATGTTGTTCAATGGCGGATCCACCGTTGTTGGCACGATGGGCATGCCCACAACCCTAATGGACCTGTAACGTCACACTTTCACGGTCTATTGAGATCGATAAGCTCATGATAATAAACGCTATGCCTTAATAAAATAAAAAATAAAAACACAATGAATCACGAACCGTGCGTGATTCAGAACGCAGCAAAGAGCCATAGACGATATTGGACGATATGCTGACTAGCGATGGGAATGATCGAAACTTTTATATAATCGATTTTTTTTAATCGAGACATCACAATAATCGAATGATTAATCGATTTTTTGCTCGGAGTTCGGGAGCAATAGCTACGGTCAGGGGCAGGATTTTTGTCTGTGACGGGGGGGGGGGGGGGGGTGGTAGGAAGTCGAAAATTATTATGGTGCATCATGTATGGCAACGCTTATTATTTGATGTAATTTTATTTGTTGTTTTTTGATATGCATTTCACAACATAACAATTATTGTTAAGCTACTTAGTTTAGCCCATTGGTAAAAATTTCCATTAAAAATATTTATGTATGTTTAATAATATGAAAATAATTATATGACATTTTTGATCAAAAACAATCTCTAAATAACATGTTTAAATAACACAACATTAGTAAGTAAGTACTGCAACAATAATTCAATCACCGTTTTTATTTCCTGGCAATGGCAAATTGGCAAATTCCTTTTTGTTTGATGGCAACATTAGTGTTATTCCATTTTCCACGAATTTCAAATATGTGGGCATCTCACAACAATAAAATTACTAATAAGATATTTAGTTTAGCCGGTTGGTACAAATTCCCATTAATAATATTGACAGTGTGTCTGTGTTTAATACGAACATAATAATTTTATGTCGTTTTAGTTAAAAAAAATAACCTCTAAATAACATGTAGGTTATGGACACCTTTTCGTATGCAATTATTTGTATTTATATTTTTGTAGTTTATCATTAAATAAAGTTTTCTTACTATAGAAATCGTTTCATTTTTATTACAAACTAAGAAACACCTGTTAATTTCAAATAAATTAAATATATTTGGTCATATAAAGCAGATATGAAAACATATTACCTACTTGCTGATTTTAGTAGAGTATTATTTACTGCCCTGAAGAAACTACGGCTTTAGCGAAACGTCGGCATTAAATATAAAAATGGTATATACTAAGTTATTGTTTTATTTTAAATTAAATATACAATACCCAAATAGATGATACATAACCTCATACTAAACATTTTTAAATTGTTGAAAGCTATCACCATCGCAATCTTTTACGTATAAACTATACTGAAAACGTAAATCGTTACCTAAAAGTATTCATTCATAATATAAAATTCACACATCAGGTTGATTATAACATGTACCTATAAAATATTTCGTTTGACAAGCAAAATCACTTTCGATGACGTTTAAAGACTATGCATTCGAATTCTGACATCGAGAAGCGAGAATCGATTCCAAGTTCGATGACGTTTAAAACCGATTGTCTCGGACTGTGCATTCGAATGGATTCTGACATCGAGAAGCGAGAATCGATTTCAAGTTCGATGACGTTTCAAACCGATTGTCTCGGCCGTGCATTCGAAAGAATTTTGACATCGAGAAGCGAGAATCGATTCCAAGTTCGATGACGTTTCAAACCGATTCTCTCGGACTGTGCATTCGAATGAATTTGACATCGAGAAGCGAGAATCGATTTTTCTATGGAAATGAATCGAAATCATTCGATGGTAAAAAAGATCGAGTAAATAATCGATTATTCATCGATTGTGCCCATCGCTAATGCTGACATGTTATGTCACATTTTTGACAACACATTATCTGTTTTTTTTTGGCACATAACAACACTAAAAAATATGTTATTATAATGAAATGAAAAGGGGAAAAAACACACAAAAATTCAAAGCATAGTTAATAAAATATAAAACTTGTTTTGAAAAAAAGTAATTTTTTAATTTTTTTTATTATTTATTGAGTTAGTTTATACAACATGAATAAACTAATATAAACACGATAATATTTCATTTTGTAACTTTAAATATTTTTACAATAAACATAACATTTCTTTTTAAATAAATTCATTCTTCCTTCATTCTTTAGGCTTTCAGGCTTCATCATACATCTTTAGTCCCCTGTACATTAGGCAGTTCTGTGATTTGGATTTCTTCATACGTGGCAATCTTATTCTATTTACACTTCTGGTTTCGTAATTATGTACATCTCTATATTATTTTTAGTTGATAAACTAATGTTTGAGACAAGATTTTCATGCATAGCACAAAGGGTAAAAATTATTATAAGCAATAATCATCAGCCCAAACTCATCCACATTCTTCATAAATCTTCCGGGACTCGAACCCGTGTCCTTCTGATGTCCGGTAAGGTGTTCTAATCCACTGAGCTACGGCGGCTTACCTCTTACCCAATATATTATGGTTCAATATATACTAAAGTTTCATTCAACAACTACCGCTTTCCAGTCAGCGGCATGTATCTTATTTTGGGAGATCTTTTCAATGTGGATGAGTGTTTCAGGCTGATAATTATTGCTTTAAATAATTGTTATCTCGAATAATCTCAGGAATTACTGGATAAAGTAAATCAAGTACGATACTTAACACCCTGTGTATACAAAGATGTGAACCTGGATATCGATGAAATTATCAACCAATTTACCCAGTCTTGCGTCCGTATATTGGCTTTCTGGCTACTAGAAAAAAGAATAATTTATTGATTGAAATTGGTTTGGAATTTAATCGAAGCTTTGACTATTTAATTGGACGAAATCGGGTCTGACTTCCTTCACTGATGACTTCTATTCCTAATTCCAAAGTCCTGATGCGCGGAAAAAAGGAAATAATCAAATTCAAAAGGCGTTCATGGGCGAGTTCGTACTCCGACTCGCACTTGGCTGATTTTTGGGTAGCTGTGCCCACAACATTTTTCAAGGGCTGGATCCACGCCTGATGTTGTTAAAGACACCTTCTTCTTCGAATGTGCCAAAATTGGCTTCTACATGAATTATTCTGGCTATTTTTGCTTCGTTGCCTGGACTATTAAGAACAAGAATGTTCAGCTGTTTCTAATAATCCCACTGCAAAAACAAAAACCAACCTAGGTGTAGGTATGCTATAGATCAACTAAATAAAATTGATGTGAACCTTCTTCATACTTGTTTACATGTTTCATATTGTTGATAAACCTTTCCCTTTACTTGAAATGGAATATAACAAAGACAAAGCATTCTTTATTATGTCACAATAGAATATTTAATAAAGTAAGGACCATTATATTTCCCCATTTCTCAGGTTTTTATTTACTTATTTAGAAAAATCAACAGATTATTTACATCGATTAAAATAAAATTAGTAATAAAAATAAAATAAGAAGGATTTATGCTTGCTATTCAAGATAGAGTCATTAATACCAAAAATTATAGGAAGCATATAATCAAAGATACAAATCAAATTAATGATTTATATAGAAAATGTATGGCTTTTCCGGAAACCATAGAACATATTATATCAGGATGTTCTATATTAGCGCCGTCTGAGTATACATTTAGGCACAATCAGGTTTTAAAAAAAATTCACCAAAGTTTGGTAATTAAACATAACTTGATTGACTGTCATAATATAGTAGTACCATATTATGAATAAGAACCAAATTCATTTTTAGAAAATAATTTCTTTAAAATTTACCATGATAAAACTATACTAACAGAGAGACCAATTGGTCGTAATAGACCTGATATAGTTTTACATGACAAAATTAAAAAAATAACTTATATTATTGAGGTAGCTATTCTAAATTCTTGTAATATTCAAAAATCTGTTTCCGAAAAAATATGAAAGTATACAGATTTAGGAAATGAAATTAAGAGAATTTGGCATTCTCAGACTATAAAAATATTACCTTTTGTTATTTCGGCTACTGGCATTATACCTAGCTCTCTTATTAAAAATTTAGGCATATTAGATTTGTCAAAGAGTTTGTATATAAAAATGCAAAAATCAGTCATTTTAAATACACGTAGAATTACGAAAGCTTTTTTAAATATTTATATTGAGGGATCAGTAGGATTTATCGGTCAAATTAGGAATTCCACAGAGCCGAACCCTCTGATATGAAAATATCTGGAGACGGTGAATTATATTCCCATTTAATAGTTTGGTAGATTAACGTGTTGTTCTTGTATGTTTTGTATTAATTATACTTATATAATACACTTGCATAACGTGGATTTACTAGATGATCATTTATATGGAAAAGGGTATGAAAGGGTTTAGTTTGTCCTATGGTAAAAACTAAACCCGGACCTGAAAATCTGGTGCGTAAAAAAAAAAAAACAGATTTTCACATTACTTAAACTTATAATAAGAAACAAAGGGTCCTGTAGCCGTGGGCTGACATATTTACAAAAAATACAACATTGTGAATTTAAATTAAAATGATAAGAAAAAAATTTAAAGTTAACTTATAACCTGCTTAATAAATTTCAAATCATAAAGTTGTGAAATAATTTATTTTTTAATTATAGGACCTATACAATTTAACAGATTTAATTAAGCCAATAGCAGTTTTGTTATTATAAAACAATTAAGAAAACATCAAAGTATCATCACCAGTCATAAATCCTTTTAAACTCCATGATTATTGAAATTGGGCGGCGTAAATAGAATCACAAAAATAAGTGGTCTAAATGTGACCTAACTACAATTTAAAAATGGCATTGAATTCTGAAACAGCTGTCATAATATTAAAAGAAAACTAAAATACTTGCAGAACTTAATAATAACATTATAAAATTTTATATACAATATTTTTGTTTAAATCAGATGGATTTCTACAAAAAAAAAAAAAAAAACAAACACAACCTACTTGACAATAATTTAATTTAATTTATATAATTGTTTTACATGGTACGCAATATCGTGACATCGTAATGTTTTTGGCTATAGGTACTTATTTGTTTATTCCCGTTTGTCTATTCCCAAAAAAAAAATTCACGTCAAGCCCGCCGCCAGCACGCAGTTATTGCGCAACGCTTGTGAGAAAGCCGCAAGTCAGCATCGTAGACGGTCAAAAGTGGTCAAAAGGCTTGTCACAATGTGCCATAGACAAAAAACTAAGGGCTTGACTAGCGATGGGAATGATCGAAACTTTTATATAATCGATTTTTTTTAATCGAGACATCACAATAATCGAATGATTAATCGATTTTTTGCTCGGAGTTCGGGAGCAATAGCTACGGTCAGGGGCAGGATTTTTGTCTGTGACGGGGGGGGGGGGGGGTGGTAGGAAGTCGAAAATTATTATGGTGCATCATGTATGGCAACGCTTATTGTTTGTTGTAATTTTATTTGTTGTTTTTTGGTATGCATTTCACAACATAACAATTATTGTTAAGCTACTTAGTTTAGCCCATTGGTAAAAATTTCCATTAAAAATATTTATGTATGTTTAATAATATGAAAATAATTATAATTATATGACATTTTTGATCAAAAACAATCGCTAAATAACATGTTTAAATAACGCAACATTAGTAAGTAAGTACTGCAACAATAATTCAATCACCGTTTTTATTTCCTGGCAATGGCAAATTGGCAAATTTCTTTTTGTTTGATGGCAACATTAGTGTTATTCCATTTTCCACGAATTTCAAATATGTGGGCATCTCACAACAATAAAATTACTAATAAGATATTTAGTTTAGCCGGTTGGTACAAATTCCCATTAATAATATTGACAGTGTGTCTGTGTTTAATACGAAGATAATAATATTATGTCGTTTTTGTTAAAAAAAATAACCTCTAAATAACATGTAGGTTATGGACACCTTTTCGTATGCAATTATTTGTATTTATATTTTTATATTTGTAGTTTATCATTAAATAAAGTTTTCTTACTATAGAAATCGTTTCATTTTTATTACAAACTAAGAAACACCTGTTAATTTCAAATAAATTAAATATATTTGGTCATATAAAGCAGATATGAAAACATATTACCTACTTGCTGATTTTAGTAGAGTATTATTTATTGCCCTGAAGAAACTACGGTTTTAGCGAAACTTCGGCATTAAATATAAAAATGGTATATACTAAGTTATTGTTTTATTTTAAATTAAATATACAATACCCAAATAGATGATACATAACCTCATACTAAACATTTTTAAATTGTTGAAAGCTATCACCATCGCAATCTTTTACGTATAAACTATACTGAAAACGTAAATCGTTACCTAAAAGTATTCATTCATAATATAAAATTCACACATCAGGTTGATTATAACATGTACCTATAAAATATTTCGTTTGACAAGCAAAATCACTTTCGATGACGTTTCAAGACTATGCATTCGAATTCTGACATCGAGAAGCGAGAATCGATTCCAAGTTCGATGACGTTTAAAACCGATTGTCTCGGACTGTGCATTCGAATGGATTCTGACATCGAGAAGCGAGAATCGATTTCAAGTTCGATGACGTTTCAAACCGATTGTCTCGGCCGTGCATTCGAAAGAATTTTGACATCGAGAAGCGAGAATCGATTCCAAGTTCGATGACGTTTCAAACCGATTCTCTCGGACTGTGCATTCGAATGAATTTGACATCGAGAAGCGAGAATCGATTTTTCTATGGAAATGAATCGAAATCATTCGATGGTAAAAAAGATCGAGTAAATAATCGATTATTCATCGATTGTGCCCATCGCTACCTCCAACACCTTTAACTGTAGAACAAACGTTGATATTCAAAAAATCCTAATCTTCTACAGCAATCGCGAGTAATTATTGCTTTGAGATGCGCTATCTAACAAACATCTAATTAAATGTTCATTTCCTTGTGAATCCATTATACCAACTCGTGCGGTAGCCAACAAAACTGTACAATGCGCCTTTCGATTATAAGATCGAACAATTGAAAATGTACATAAAGCTACGTCAGGATTAGAGCAGCCCTCTTTCGGATCAATCGATTAATCAGCTGTCTGGTTTTGTGGTCCTTTGGGCGTTCCGAAAATCTGTCTGCCCTCTCTGTGACGTACCCTGTTGCTGAAAATGCAACATTGTATGATGAAACTTGTCATTGCATTTTTGACAATTTCCGTTTGAATTAAAGGTCTAGCCTTATGTTTTTCGCTAAGGCATCTAAAACAAAATCCTTTACCCTTGACAAAGTAAAGTTTTTCTTTAATACTTAAATTTTTAAATTCATGACATTTATACAAGTGTCCATGTGATGGATTGTTACAAAGTAAACATTTATTAAACGGACAATTCTTGTGTTTATCCGAATTGCTGCCAGCGCTTAAAAATGCATGCGTCGATCTTTGTGATCTTTTTGTTGTCTCACTGTGATTAGCGGCTGATTTTCTTGATGTCCCCGTTCGTTGCAAAACCTCGATTTGTTCCCGAATAAACTTCACTAAATCTTCGAACGAGGGAAAATCAGTTTCCCTATAATTGGTTTCAAACCCCTTTACGGAATCCATATCAATTTTCTTCAAAGCAATATGAAGAAAAATAAAATCACACAAATTTTCCAAATTAACATTTTTCACTGCGGATACTGCCGAAACGAAGTTATCAACAAAGGATTCCAAATTATTTATATTGGCTACTGTGAACGATTTAAAATCTAAAATTTGATCAATATACGCGGAAGATATTACTCTTTTATCGTTTTATTTATCTATCGAAGAATTAAGTATAATTTCGTAGTTCCTTTAGTAGCCATTATGAAAAACAAAATATGAATCTAAATAATACATTTATAATTTATATTATAAACTATAGCGCTCATAGGGTTAACTAATTAGGTACCTGCAGTCTACGGCCTACAGCTGTCATACGGCTGTCAACGGCTAAAATACGACTGGTCGCAGCGGATAATTTGATTATTATCAAATATAATCAAATAACAAGCAACATGTTTGCGGTGCGATTAACAGTATTGCATATTGCGTCTTTTCGGCGTGTTGAAACGAAACGGATTAATTTGTTTTCGAGGTGCTCAATTTCGAAGTCTCTGGGCAAAAACAAAAGAAAGGGAGATAAATGGAAGCGTTAAAATGCTATTTGAATTACTCTGATTAATAGCAATCGATAATACTTACTAAACTCGCGCAAACAACGTGTTTACATCTGTCTTCTTTTTTCTAATAACATAAAGTATTATACATGGCGTGTTTACATCTGTCTTCTGTTTTCTTATAACATAAAGTAGTATACTAGTTTGTATTCCTGCTTTAATCGCTGTAATAATGAGTTTTATTGCATTAATTTTTCCCATATTATTATAGTGGCTGTTATAACATATTTCTGACTAGATTTCTTATTATTTTCCTTTATTAAGGAAAAAATCAGTAATACATATTTTATTAAAATAATTTATGTTAAACGTTTCTTTAAACCAAAGAATTAACGGAATAAAATTCAAATTAATATAAAAATAAATTATTAAAATAAAACCGTAAAGTTGAGTTGATAGATATGAAAATAAAACAGAATAAAAGTACACAGATATATAATGTAAATTTAAATTTCCCATATAAATATTTGGATTACTTGCATAGTTTTTGTGAAAAATCACCTCAAGGGCGCTGTACAAATTTCAATACATTTCTACAACCTTATTTCTAACTACACACTAGACAAATTTAAAAAATCTTTGGCTAAAACCACCGGTGATTCTGATCCACCGGTGATTCTGATCCACCGGTGATTCTGATCCACCGGTGATTCTGATAATGATCAGCGATACAAAACTATATGTACAATGCATCTGACCAATTAGCGCGGTGCTGCCTAAAAATGTACATGTATTTATTTATTTTTAAGCGTTTATTTATATTTTTTTTATGAAAATGTACAGGACCATACTTACCTGGTAGGTCACTTGAGATTAAAATTAAAAGATGTTTATTTAGATACAAGGACATAATAGCGAACACATGTTCTTGGAAAAGTCATTATTTAATCCTGGTATATATTTTAATACTTATATAAAATTATGTTCTTTATTGAAGGTGTTTGGGAAAAGCAAAATTAATTGATGGGCGGTAAAGTAGTTAACATCATAAAAAAATGTTTAAAGCTATACAAAATAATTAAAGAAAAACAACCCGATGAAAATGAGAAAATCACTTAGATCTTACACACAGCATGGGTAAAGGGTTGGTATTAAACTTTTTTTCTAAAATGGATTAAGTAAATTGTCCTGAGAACAAATAGAAAACATCAACTCTGTGTGTAATGGTGAAAGACCACAATTCTGAAATGAAACGTTGCTTGTGATGGCTTCAGCCTGAAGGCAGTTACATTAACATATATTACTCTTTCTCTTTTTCCCTTTTCCTTCCTCCCAATCGAGCCCTACAATATAACCTAATCGTTTTTTGCTTGTTTAATATTTATGGATTGTGTTCACGTTTGATTCGTAGAACTACTTCATTATTATTTTTAAAACAAAGTTGCTTATAAGTCCGGAGAGTAGTCAAATTGGCCCTAATGGGCTTTTAAATATTTATACAGTTTCTATGATTTAGTGTAAACAGATCAAGAAAAGGTTTAGATAACACTTAAAATACAAATATAAGTATAACAGGGGTAAGCGTAGAGGTGCATTTAAATTATGTTCTAATAATATAAATATAAGATACAGAAAAAAAACAGATTTTGCAATGCAGATAGCTTAAAATATAACCTATAATAATAATATGATGCGAGTTCTTACTACATAATTTGCAAATGCAAAATACATAACACATACATAACAAAGTAAAGATCTTGAGATAAGATCTTTAAAAGATCTTCCAGCTTTATCTAGCTATTTTGTTAATGTTTGTTATAAAACAATTGTATATGAAGAATTATAATACTATTGTAAATATTATAATACACTGGATTTAAATTTGGAAATGACGATAAACATCGATCGAGTTATATTTATTTCAGAATTTGTGAAACCTTTAAATAGGCAAGTTATTGAAATAATTATTATTAGACGCTTGAACAAAATACGTCGCAGTCAGTCTTGTACTGCGGGAAAGGGAGGCGTCTACTAATATCTACAGGAAATTCAAAAACTGAACAAATCGGACTAATATCTATGAGAATCCGTGTGTTGACTAATATATATAGGTGGTATGTTGGAACAATATCTATGGATACCAAAGTGAGGACGAATATCTACAGCTCAAACTGCTGACTAATATCTACGGAACAGGTGATGTGGACGAATATCTACAGTACTGTCAGAGGTTGGATTTGCAATTATGTATAGCATATTGGCATAACGTAATATTGCGTTTGCAGTTTAAAGAACTTTCTTTTGTATCACAAACCACAAACCTAGCGTAGCCGCTAAACTACTCGAAAACTGGGATGTTTTTCTTGCCTTGACGCGAGCAGGCGCTATGAAGGGGGCACTTTCTTTTGTATCACAAACCATGTTACACAAACCTAGCGTAGCCGCCAAACTACTTGAAAACTGGGATGTTTTTCTTGCCTTGACGCGAGCAGGCGCTACGAAGGGGGCACTTTCCTTTGTATCACAAACCATGTTACACAAACCTAGCGTAGCCGCTAAACTACTTGAATACTGGGATGTTTTTCTTGCCTTGACGCGAGCAGGCGCTACGTAGGGGGCACTTTCTTTTGTATCACAAACCAAACCTAGCGTAGCCGCTAAACTACTTGAAAACTGGGATGTTTTTCTTGCCTTGACGCGAGCAGGCGCTACGAAGGGAGCACTTTATTTTGTATCACAAACCATGTTACACAATCTTAGCGTAGCCGCTAAACTACTTGAATACTGGGATGTTTTTCTTGCCTTGACGCGAGCAGGCGCTACGCCAATTTCAACATTCAGCAAAATACGTAATATTATGCAAAAACTTCATGTACGTACTTTAAACGTTTAAGCCTTTACTTAATTGAAGTAATTTATCTTTTCCGTACAACCTCTTGCTCAGCTGCCCTCTGTAGATATTAGTCCCACCCACGCTCCATAGATATTCGTCACCACTAGGACCCTCGTAGATATTAATCCGACCTTAGCTCTGTAGATATTAGTCTTCACTCTGAAGGTCATAGATATTTGTCCAACATATGAGCTGTAGATATTCGTCCGACATACAGACTGTAGATATTAGTACCTGGAGTCCGGGTAAGTACTCGCAAACTTGATTGGATTGGTTAAATCGAGGGCGTCCAGTCTGACATTTGCAATATTGAAAAGACAAATTAAATCACTCATCATTCGTCTCGAAGTTAATTCATTTAAGTCCGTTAGAAATGTGTAGTTAAGGTTTTCAGTTGGAATTCCTATTGTTCATTTATTTATTACGTCTATTCATTTATTTATTAACGCTCTTTTCAGGGGCTTTTACATATGAATAGTAAAAATTTCACCGTCTTTATTGTGCATGCGAGTAACTGAACTGTCTCAGTAACAACATTTTGTTTTTGTTGAGTGTCAAATTGAAGATCTCCACTGATTTGGTATAGGTAGTGAAATTTTTGAACAATAAACGTATTTCTATTGCATTTAAAAATTATGATTTAACATATTTGGGGTTTACGGAATATGATAGGAAGATAAAAGGAGGGCTAATATCTTTTCTTAAAGCGATGTGATGTGATGTTATGCTCGTCCATAGTGGATTTTTTGGCCAATAGTTTTTTATAATTCCTGTGAATCCGCTTTAATCACCATCCATGCTCATATTCATAATTGGATGGGCCCTTTTAATTAAACACTCGACGAGAACGATTGCTGAGTTTTTCTTCACAATTCAACAAGACATGACATTGCACTTTTTAACACCTTAATACTCAGTACAGACCGGTTCTCCGTTTTAGATAAAGAAAGGCGTGAGGCCTTGTTTACTACTAGTCATTTTTTTCTTCGTTTTAATCACCCTCTAAACTGCCAAAGCAGTTTTTCAATTTTAAAGTATATTTTATAATATAAAAGCACACATATAATAAGCCAAAAAATATAGAAAACAAATACAGAAGAATAACTTTAAAACAACAACGCGAAAAAATACACATAGAGCCAGCCATTAAACAGGAAAATTATAAATAAGATAAATAAAAATTAAATAAGTTTACAAACAATTCCAATACAAAAAAGCCATCCATCAACCATTTTTTAAATTTTGGTTTTTACGTCGGTGGTGCAATTTGATTGGTATTTTATGTGCTTTGGAATCTTATTAAATATGGTAGGCACAAGATAAGGAAAAGTCCGTTGTCCGTATATAATTATAATTTTCGGAATGGACATACCCTCACTTTTACTAAATCTTGTGCCGCATGTATGATCTACAGTGGCGTAGCTAGCATGGATGGCACCTGGGGCGGAAAACACGGTGTCAGCACGAGAATTAAAACTATTAAAATTAGTAAAAAAATCCGCTAATCGTAAAGCAGGGGTGGGAAACCTGCAGCCCGCGGGCCGCTTGCGGCTTACGAAGCTTTTTGATGCGGCCCGCGAGCATTTTGGTGAAAAATTACACTCAGAAAGCTAGGTTTTCTTTTGCGGTTTTTCAGCTACGTAAGTTATTATTACTTAACCCAGCGAAAGTTATAACATGGCTGATAAGTATGTCATATATACATACATACGTGGTCCAACCTCATTTTTTAGTTTTATTTTTATTTATTTTTATTTTACGATAAGGAAACCAATATTGAAAAAATATCTCTGTTTTGATGACAACTCTATTCAGGAAGGGAAAAAAATTCAATCCATATAAATTATTGTAAATCCTAATTAAATATTTGTTCGTATGAAGCAGTTACTTTGTGATGTGACATTATAATTTAAAATAAAAACAATAACTTTGTATACACCACTTTTATTTTTTTATACTTAATGCCTAATGCCATTGACAAAGAACATTCACTTTCCAACCCCCAGTTCCTTACTCCAATTACGTCTTGCACCGGCGGAACCCAGCCCATTTCTTCAATCCCCTGAATATATTATAACACATGTTAGATATTAGTAGAGATTATACTGCCCTGAAGAAGCTACGGTTGTAGCGAAACCCGGTCGGCATTAAGTATAAAAAAATAAAAGTGGTGTATACAAAGTTATTGTTTTATCCTAATTAAATACATATAAAAATACTGCAGTCAATAAATTTGCGAAAAAGAGCAGGAAAGCCATTCAAGTGTTCAAAGTACAATATAATTTAAGATGGTGGACTCCTGCGCAGATCCATTCCTTAGGTTAAACCACTCTTATGTTAATAATGCAAATTCCTATTGTGAATTCATCTGCGGTTGCTTTTGGAAGGAAACCATCCATATGTTCCAAGTACAATAATCGGAAGAAAACTTTTGTCGTATTCTGGGTGTAGTATTAATTATAGCTGGGGACTCGCAGGCAGATTCACCCTTAAGTTAAAACCGGTTTCATATTCCGTATGATCTGTCAAAATTTCGCTAGCGAATTAATCTGCTGACGCATTTCGAAATCAACCGTTCTAATGTAGAGTTAAGTTTGTGGTTTCAGAATATACGCTGTAAAATTTTTAATTCGTAGGAAAATTATGAGAGTAATACTAATTATGGGGACTCTCACGCAGAATTACTCTTTATTTAAAACGAGTTTTGTCTTCAGAATGTTACAGTTAAATTTCAGTTGTAGATTGTGTATACTTCTGCTGACACATTTCAAACGAAACCATTCTCTGTTCAAAGTGCTGTTATTAAATTCTAGTTATTTTCTATGTATCTGCCGCCAGAATCCAAGAAAAACCATCTTCATGTTCTGAGTGTAGTTTTGATTGCCCGCAAACAAATTTAATTTAAACCAGTTGTGTGTTCAGAATATAATGATCAATTAAATCGCAAGATGCAGATTCATCAAATGAAGACATTCTGATGTATCGAATGAAGCTTAATATTTGCGTTGCACACTATACGCTTCAAACTTCTGACAAATTGACTAATTGAGAAAATGTAACTATTGTTTAAACTTATGGACCCTTACGCAGAATCAATCTTAAGTTAAAATCTGATAATAAAACAAATTCAAAACTTTTTCCACTTTTAATTTATTGACCGTAACCAGTTTCAGCTTGTCAAAGCCATCTTCAGACTGGTGAAAAATATTCTTTACCTAGGGATTTTATACAAAACATATTAAGGAGGGGGGATTTTATTAAATTATGGATTTTAAAACATTTGTTGTTAAGTGGTCTTGAGTGTCCAACTATCTAATTATTTTTTTGGTAATTCCCAGTAGGCTTATTACATAGGGTTGGTAGCTTACATACTTTAGTATTGTTTGAGAAATACCTTACAAGTAATGTGAATTCACAAGACCACTTAACAACAAATGTAATAAAATCCATAATTTAATAAAATCCCTGTAGAGCACCCCCTCCCCCTCCTTCCCCCCTCCCTAATATGTTTTGTATAAAATCCCTAGGTTAAGAATATTTTTCACCAGTCTGAAGATGGCTTTGACAAGCTGAAACCGGTTACGGTCAATAAATTAAAAGTGGAAAAAGTTTTAAATTTGTTTTATTATACTATTATAATGGAATTCCACCACGAATTATCAGTTTAAAAAATAGAAATATTAAAATCTGAGTTTTGTTTTCGGTTCTGGCATTCGTAGTTGGCCCTCGGGTGATAATACATACATCAAAATAGGTCCCGACGGCAAAAAGGTTCCCCTCCCCTGTCGTAAAGTATGATTAAATTTAATAAATCATAAAATTAGAGTCTCAGGGTTTTTTTTACACATTTATCGATCGATTCAGGTATAATTAAATTCAGGATTTGAGTTCTTAAGTTCTCGTTTATTAAAAAAATCGAAGTATCCAATTCACTTTCCTGGGTTTTTCTTTTGAACACTTTTGAAAACACTAATAATATGACGACTTTTTCACTAATTCACGTCAATCAATATGTAACAAGGTAACAATGAACGAAAGAAAAACGAATGACACAGGTGACAAGCGAGGAATATTTCAAGGGAAACCCCAACCGAGCAATAGATAGAGCTAGGAACGAAAATGAAACAACAGAATTTTTGTGGAATCTCCAACTGACCGAGCCATAGACCAACGAAAATATAAATAACAAACAGTGTAATATTCTACCTTCGTAAGTTTGATCCACATTTTCTTTGTATATTGAATTGATAGAAGAAAGAGCAAATTTCTTGGGAACCTTTTTTTAATACCAACTAATAAACCCACTTAATATTATTAACATATATGTAAGGATATTTAAAAATAAAAAACCTTTTAATCGAATTCTACTTTACCGACCTATATCGGCGGTATAAGTAGGTAAAGAAAAAATAATCTAAGATGGTAAGAGTTCTTACCTCTTACAAAATAAAATAAAAACCAAACACAGTAATTGAACCGATAATCTAACCGAAGTTATTAGTTATATTACGGACTTACGCAGTACTTTCGAAAAACATGTAATAATTTAATATACTTTACAACTCGAATCATAATGTAGTGTGTAGGGTTGGTGTGTAGGGTGTGTAATGGACAAAAAATCTCTCTATTGAGGACACGTTTAGCTGCATTAGGAACATGTACATTGTTTTTCTCCAATAAGAGTCAGCCGGTGTCTCGTCATATAGTGTTTTCGAAAACATGAATAGTTGCACTCGGAACATGAAAGAGGATTTTATCCACTGTGTGCCAGCAAGTGGGTTATCATATTGCCCTTTCGAGAACATGAATAGTTGCACTCTGAACATGAAAAAAGTTTTTCTCCGCTGTGAGTCAGCATGTGTCTAGTCAGATGGCTCTTTTGAGAACATGAATAGTTGCACTCTGAACATGAAAAAGGTTTTTCTCTACTGTGAGTCAGCATGTGGATTGTCAGACTGTCCTTCCGAGAACATGAATAGTTGCACTCGGAACATGAAAACGGTTTTTCTCCACTGTGAGTCAGCATGTGTCTAGTCAGATGGCCCTTTTTAGAACATGAATAGTTACACTCGGAACATGAAAAAGGTTTTTCTCCACTGTGAGTCAGCATGTGGGTCGTCATATTGCCCTTGTAAGAACATGAATAGTTGCACTCGGAACATGAAAAAGGTTTTACTCCGCTGTGAGTCAGCATGTGGCTAGTCAGATAGCCCTTTTGACAAAATGAATAGTTGCACTCTGAACATGAAAAGGGTTTTTCTCCGCTGTGAGTCCGCATGTGAGTTGTCAAACTTGACTTCCAATAACATGAATAGTTGCACTCAGAACATGAAAACGGTTTTTGTCCACTGTGAGTCAGCGTGTGGATTGTCAGACGGCCCTTTAGAGAACATGAATAGCTGCACTCAGAACATGAAAAAGGTTTTTCTCCTCCGTGAGTCAGCATATGGGTCGTCAGACTGCTCTTCTGAGAACATGAATAGTTACACTCGGAACATGAAAAGGGTTTTTCTCCGCTGTGAGTCCGCATGTGAGTTGTCAAATTTCCCTTCCGAGAACATGAATAGTTGCACTCGGAACATGAAAACGGTTTTTCTCCACTGTGAGTCAGCATGTGGCTAGTCAGATGGCCCTTTAGAGAACATGAATAGCAGCACTCAGAACATGAAAAAGGTTTTTCTCCTCTGTGAGTCAACATATGGGTCATCAGACTGCTCTTGTGAGAACATGAATAGTTACACTCGGAACATGAAAAAGGTTTTTGTCTACTGTGAGTCAGCACGTGGCTAGTTAAATGGCTCTTTTGAAAACATGAATAGTTGCATTCGGAACATGAAAAAGGTTTTTCTTTATAGTGAGTCAGAATGTGTCTAGTCAGATTGCCCTTCCGAGAACATGAATAGTTGCACTCGGTACATGAAAAACGTTTTTCTCCAGTATGAGTGCGAACATGACTTCTAAAATCGTTCTTTTGAGTGCAGGAGTAGATGCAATGAGGACAAGAGAATTGTTTTTCCAGACGACGCGTTTTCAGATCTGTCGACGAATTTGAAAAACATAGGTTAAAAAAGGCTTATTAAGACTTATGGCACGCGCTAAGTGTAGATAAGCACAGTAAATGTATATAAACGATAAAAAAAATGGATAGCGCTAAATGTTAAATCTTAAATTAAAAATCGGTTTTACCTAATGTTTCCTTCATTCTGTCAACGCGTTTTAAGCATTCCTTTTTGACATCCGACAGATCGATGTCAATTTCCATATAAGAAAAACCACCTTCATCTTCTTCTCGGGGTTCAAGATTCGCCTTGGTCGCAATTGTTTCCACATTAATGCTGCCTAAAAGACAATTGATTAATGATAATCATAAAAGACATAAAAAAAAAACTAATTTTTTCATTAAAAATATATTTTTGAAAGATAAAATATATTAACCGCCCAAGCGGTTAATATATGTTGCTGGTTTTCACGACAATTTAACGTAGGTAGACATAGGAAAGACGTATGCCCCGCACCTGAGTTATTAATGAGGGATTTTGGATAAGAAACTTTAAGATCAATATAAGAAAAAAGAAAGACACCAGATGTCCGCTTCAGGAACTGATGCTTCAAGGAGGATGCAGGAGAAGATTTTAAGAATTCAATGGAATGGTGTTCACGTCCATCAATCTTTAGGTAATTTTAGTGTATAATAATAAGAGTAACTTAAATCATGTCCCAAATTAAAAGAGGTAAAAATTTGAGGAATTGGGAGATGATTGCTTGCAATACAATTAAGTTAAAATTCCAAATTCAACGTTCTACATTTTTTTTAATATTTAATTAAACTAACTGGCTGTCTGGATACTCTCCGCATACGCCAAACTTTCCTTCTTTACGTCTGGTAGATCGAAATCTGTATACAGCATTACACCTCCGCCTTCTTCCTCGGGCCCTGGTTCCGTCTTGATGGAAACAGTCTCAGGATTTAGTAGATCCATGGCACTACTGTAATAGCGTTTGGTAATTGGTTCAAGCAAAAACAAATTTTCCTGAAAAAGAATAAATGAATATTTGGTTTTGTATGAAATATTTCCCCAAAACAGTGAATTCGTATACATAACTCATGTTTTGAAACAATTATTTAATAATTATTGTATTTGAAACTGCTGTATTTGAATCATGCCATTGACATTTGAAACCGGTTGAGAGAATGGCCATCTATCGTGGCATCACTCAATATATACAGTATCTACTTCTAAACATTCGGTAGTTCCCTTTTTTTATAATGTGAGAAATTTAATCAAGGCAACTTTAAAACATTAATCCGCTAATACTGTTTAGGGACGTATTTAGAACAATCAACTCCGCCAATGTTATTTGTGTTATTGAGAGCAAGGCTTAATAAGAAGTGCACAACTGATTTATTCAATAAGCAATACAAGTAACAGCGAATATTACTATGACTGACGTCTACGCCATCGGATTTCTGGAATAAGAAGAAAGTGCGAGTATGTGCTACCGTATATATATCGCAGACTATTGCTATCTCACTGAAGTACTGCTCTAGTCGAAGTAGCAATTCAATTATACCATAGAAACTCAATATAAGGTATACATAAAATTGACAGCTTAAATTTTTCTCGACCAAAACATAAAATTAATTCCCTAACACATGTAGGTATACAGATTGGCGTTGGTAAGGTAAGCTAGGTCGCGTTAGACACAGCGCAGTTGTGCATGTGAGCCTGCCTGCTAGAATTAAAGAACAGTGGTCGCTCAGTTTGGTTTGGAATAACGGCCACTACCGAAATGAATAGCGTGAATAATATCAGTATTAGTACTTACCAATAACGGTTTAAATGGGAAACTAAAACCCAACGGTTTCGGAGATAATAACGAAATTCATATTGTCCATACATGTCATGTTGGTCAAATTATACTAAGTGGCCCACATATTCAATTCAGAATTACAAAACATGACAAAGCTACAAATTGCGTCTGCTGAGAAGTGAAACACATACACATAACCTAAAAACAAAGTCGAATCAACTGACGCACTATGTTCGTAAGAACTATAGATAACTTGTCGCGCGGTCACACGTGTTGCGTGCCTAGGACAAGAAAGCAAGTCGATTTGGAGGTCAAGCACAGGAAATCAGTAAATTTACAATATCGGATCGATATTCCGAGCACGGTTGCGTACCGACATTTTTATATCAATTAATAAGGAATCCATGTAGTACGCTGTCAGCACTAGCGGATCCGTCTATAGATTTATTTTCCTAAAAATAAAAATACTTATAAATTGACAATTTATTACGTATTAAAATATAACTTAAATATACGTTGATTGTTAAACGAGGTCTTTAGTCACATTTTAACCACGTTCGCTTATCCAAAATCAAACGGAATGCTTGGTTAGTTAACCTCAATTCATTAATAGGTCAGATATTTTGCATAACGAACGACATTATTAAAAAAGTTGTGTACAGCTTATCTGAGAAACAGGAGGTCGCACTAAAATAGGCGGCTTTTGTCAATCGACTGTAGGAAATATAAGTTTACCGTATTCGCAAATATCGCCAATTGACTATAGATCACGAATTTAGTCAATATCGTACTGACATAAGATTTTATCGATCTATCGAACTAATCCTGGGAACGTAGTACTGAATACATTGCTTACGTGAACCCACTCTGTCTACCTTAATACTCGGATAGAAAATATCGGCTTTAGAACTCACCTGTAACTCTCACAATAATGTGGTGATAAATTTAACTGACAGGGCTAAACAGTTTAAGGTACCCATATTATGTAGAAACAGATTTGAAAACGGGATGAAACGATCGGCGGTGAAGAAAGCTTGCGTCAGTAGGCAATGATGAAGCCATAGACAATTGATAATATTATTTTATTCGTTTTTATGTCTAATCGTTATTGGTTTATTTATGGTCTAATCGGACAATGAGATTTATTCAGACACGATACTTCCTCACGTGATAATTCATCACATCATGACTCACATTAACCTACCCTTCTATTCCCCCCCTCCTCTCTTAACCTAACCTAAACTAACCTAAGGTTAAAAACCCCAATTATCAGTTTTCGACGCTTCAAGACATGATGAATTATCATGTGAGGAATTTACATCCGATGAAAAGTTTGTACTCAATATTCATACACTTTTCCACTGAACATTCTGGTCAACATTTTATTCATGTAGGTATTGAACGCAGAGTTAATATGGAACGAAATAATGGTAAATACCTAATTCTAGTTTGAAGGGCTTAACCTTTCCCTAACTGTGCTGAAAAAATCCGGCCGCTCCGGTGCTGTGTAATCACTACACAAGCAGTACATCGATTTAAAAGCCGAAAAAATTTAATATTTATAGCAAATCGCTATATTTCATCATAGGATCCGTCTATAAATAAAAATACTCATAAAATGACAATTTATTACGTATTAAAATGTAACTTAAATATATGTTGATTGTTAAATGAGGTCTTTGGTCACATTTTAACCACGTTCGCTTATCCAAAATCGACCGGAATGCTTGGTTAGTTCACCTTCATTCATTAATAAGCAGATATTTTGCATAACGAACGACACTATTAAAAAAATACGAGTGTGCTCTAGACCACACGACTGAAGTAAATACTTCTTTAGCTCCATCTCTGTGTATGTCCATATATATGTTTATATGTAGGTATAAAATATATTAATTTTCTACAAATATTTATTTAAATTTATTATCATTTGCCTCGCCCGATCAAGCCGTGCGCATCGATGTCCGCTCCCCTTCGTTTGGCGCGTCACTGGTATTTCGTATTTCAAAATACTGACTGAAATATTTCATGCACGGGCTATGAGAGGAAGAGAGAAAGAAAATGTGCGCGTGCATTGCTCTCTCTTTTTAACGCATTTCAATATCCGTTACACATTCGCCAGCTTACCCCCAACTCAAGCGTGCGTAAAAAAGTATTTACTTCAAAAAGTTGTGTATATTGACAGTTTATCTGATACATGTCATGTGAGGCGCGCTAAAATTCTCGGCTTTTATCAACCGACTGAAGGAATCATATGTTCCAAATATCGCCAACTGACTATAGATCACGAATTTAGTCAATATCTTACTAACATAAGGTTTTATCGATCTATTGTACTAATCCTGGGAACGTAGTACTGAATACATTACTTACGTGGACCCAGTGTGTCTACCATCTACCTGAATACTCGGATAGAATATCAGCTTTAGAACTCACCTGAAACTCTCACAAGCTTGTGGTGATAAGTTTAACTGGCAGGGTTATACATTATATGAGGTGTGTAAAAGCAAAGGCAGCAATCTCCATTTCGGCCAGATTGCTATGTTTGCTTTAGAAATGACCTGGGGATTGCTGTCTTTGCTTTTGCGTACAAATATTACATACAAATATGGTATGTAATGTATGTGTATACAATATTTGTATGTAATATTGTACGTAAAAGCAAAAATAGCAATATCCTTGTCGTTTCAAAAGCAAACGTAGCAATCTGGCCGAATTGGAGATTGCTGCCTTTGCTTTTACACAACTCATATGGTAAAATAATGTTGAAATAAATTTGAAAACAGGTAGAAACGTCGGCGGTGAAAAAAGCTTGCGTCAATAGGCATAGGCAATAATGAAGCCTTAGACAATTGAAATTATTATTTTAGTCATTTAGGTATAGGTACTGAACGCGTACAATAATCATGTAACGAAACTATGTTAAAATTTTATTTTATTTTGAATCGCTTAGGAACAAATATGCTGGACACTTACAGCCGTTGTGTCCAATCCTAATGATCAACAACTGAGGCGAGATCTCGACTTAACCTTGCTAAAATGCAAAAATACGATTTTCTCAAAGCACAACATCGCCTCGAACACTACTCAACCCAAGGAAGCTTGCCTACTGGATTAACCTTGCCTGAGGAAGCCATACTTATAAAAACTGACAACAGAGTGAAAAAAACTTTATCTGTCACCTGTCATCCCGAATTTGTTATCAGTTCGCGTTCTTGGTCTTTTTTAAATTGCTTTTTAAAATTTGAATTATGGACTTATTGAATATTGTGGATTTAGTTGAATGAGCGCAAATTCTTGATGCTAATATTGGGTTACACAGGCGTAGACAAGAAGCAGATATTAATTATATCGAAATATTAAATGATGCAGAATTTTACAACCGTTTCAGGATGACTAAAACGTGTTTTTTATATGTTTTGAGCCAAATAGAGGATAAATTAACTTACGCAAGCGAAAGGTAAGTTTTGATTTATTCGAGTCTCATTTTTGCAGTCAATTTAGCACTTATCAGATCTGAAAACCTTTTATCTAATGTTATGCTTTGCTTGTTTCCTTTTTAGAAACTGCCCAATTTTGCCGTGCAACCAATTACTTGTAGCTTTAAGATTTTACGCTACTGGAAGTTTCCATATTACAAATGGGGACTTTTTCAAAATTTGCCCTTCTACGACCAGCAAAATTGTAAAAAAGTGTCTATTGCCCTGGCCCAACTGAGACCTCTTCACATAAATTTACCAATAGGGGAAGAGGTCGAAGTAGTCAAAAGGGACTTTTACGAAGTAGCTGGATTCCCCAACATAATAGGTGCAATTGATTGCACTCACGTAAAAATCCAATCTGTGGGTAAGTGCCAGACACGCGACATCTGTTGATTTTACCTGCATGTTTTTCTGTACAGTACCAATTAAGTACCCATTGTGTTAACGATCTGCTTTCTCCAAAAGGTGGGCCAGAAGCTGAGACGTTTCGCAATAGAAAAGGCTACTTCTCCATAAATGTGCAAACAATATCGGACGCCAAACTCAGGATAAGGGACATCGTAGCTAGATGGCCGGGATCCACACATGACTCCCTTATATTTCAAGGCTGCAGAGCCAAAGCAAAGTTTGAGACCAATGTATACCCAAATGGAGCACTACTTGGAGATAGCGGATATCCATTAAAAGTATATTTAATGTTTAAATATTCAAATACCTTTTTGCATGACATAACTTTAAAAAGAATGTATATGATGAATAGGTACTTGGAGCAGGTAAATGAGAGTATATTTGGGAAATATGTTTATGAGAGATGAGAAGGTGATGGAGATATTGAAAGAAGGGTAATGCAGGTAACTCAATTAATTGTGGACTGAATGCGGTTTGCGATCCAAACTCTTCTTGCACTAGCTCATTCGGAGTCATTTGTCATGTTTTCAGTTGGTTGTTGGTTAATCACCGTTCCATAAAGTTTGGGAAAGGAAAGATGGTTACATTTATAAATTAAACAATCTCTTGCTATACAAATGTCTTGTATATTGCAGTAAATGAATCAACGCTACCAGGAAAAGCTTTAAACTCTTTGTGGATGGATTAGGCAGTTAATTTACTGATTTTAAATCTATTTTTCTACCACCTCTCTCTTAACTGTCGACCAATGAAAATGCAAGCAGTTTTGTTAGTTTTGACGAGCAAATATTAAATATTCAGAAAACGTCATCCACATAAAGATTTAGCATTAAAAACCTAGGCAGAAAGTTAAATATTTTACATAAATAATAGAATAGTTTAAAGGAACATGGTTTTATAATCATAACAGTAAGTAGCAACACCAATACATCGGAGTGACCAATCACAGGCATCCGGAAGGTTGGTGTTCGCAGCTCTGTGTATCATGAAGGACCGCACGTAGTGGAGGATCCTTGTTCATCAGAGCGTTTGGAGTGGGAGTTGTGACCCTCGGCAACAGAGGAAATGACTCAAGAAGAAGCGGCAACATGAAAGCAAAACAAAAGAAAGATAAAAAGGCATTCATATTGATATTGGTCTGTGAAGCTAATGAACGATGACCAATGAATAAGAATTATTATATCAAAGAAAAGAGTTCCCACAAAAAAATAGGCAAAACTATTTTAATGCAAAAGACAACAGAATACAGGGAGAATTTTATATTATTTATCGTGATGGAAGGAACGCACGTAGTGGAGGGTCCTTGTTCATCAGGGCGTTTGGAGCAGGATTCGTGACCCTCGGACATCAGAGGAAATGATTCAAGAAGAAACGGCAACATGAAAACAAAAAAAAAAACACATAAAAGGCGTTCGTATTGATATGTGTGAAGCTAATGAACGATGACCAATGAACAAGAATCATCATATGAAAGAATAGAGTTCCCACAAAAGATAATTAAAACTATTTTAATGCAAAAGACAACAGAATATAGGGAGAATTTTATAGTATTTATCGAGACGTACATATATACGCAGATTACATTAACACACGACGATTATTATCCACCTTTTAATGGAGTATATGTGGTTCCGAATAGTCAGTGTCTACCATTTAATGGGTCCAGATTACTGGTTGAAGAATATTGTAAACGAGTAAATAATAAAAAAAATCATAATCCTTTAGTCTACGTATTGCCACAAATGTTAACAGATTTTAATGACAGATATAATATAAGGCGGACATACTTAGCGCGTGCAACATTTTCAGGTGCTCCAGTTGAAAGTGGATTTGCTTGATTTTAAGGACATTCTGAAAAAGAAAACAGTACATTGTTTCAAACATATGCCTGGAATAAAGAACTTTATTTATTTATATGTTTTATTTCAGACATATCTGCTGATACCGTACAGGAATCCGGAAACACCCGTCCAGCTAAATTACAACCAATACACATTAAAACAAGAAATGTTGTAGAAAGGCAGTACGGTTTGTGGAAAAGACGATTTCCTGTCTTGTCTAATGGCCTCCGATTGAACCTCGACACAACGATGGCCGTTATAGTCGCGTGTGGAGTATTGCACAACATATGCATCAATCGTGGAGAGGAATATCCACAAGAATGGATCCACGCCGTTGGTGATGATCCCAACAATGTGGCATTAATGAACAATGCAGGGAACAATACAGGGAACATTGCACATTTAAATAGAGACACTATTGCTTATAATCTTTATGTATGAGCACTATAATATAATATTAACAATTACCACTTTGTAGTTTCTTTCCAACTCCTCTCCAACCGCAATATATCAAGTTCGATTTCCCATCGGACTTCTGATCGGGCTGCCTCTATACTCCTCCGCTTCATGTCATCATCAACAAGAATTCGCAGTTGGGCGTCCGATTGGGCTGCTTTTGAGAGTCTCTCCTCATTAAGCATTTCCAGTTGTAGTTTCACTTTGGCGGTCTGAAGAGTGAGGAGGTCACATTGCAAAATAGACTGGACCTTCGTCAATTGAAGGTTTTCAGCCTGTACGTTTATTGCCACCCTTTCTGCCTCAAGTTTGGCGTCAGAAACTTTTTGCAGATCACAAAACAGCGAGTCCTTTACTGTTTTGCTCAAGCATAGTCGCCTCTTAAATGATTTACGAGTAACTGAAGGTCGAACAGTTGGCACCGGCTCCACTGGACTCTCAGGAAGTGTGAAAATTGGATTTTCATCCTGAACAAATCACAAGAAGAATATCAATTTTTATAACCAGCAACAAGCAATTTAAAAACAAATAATGTGTAAACCTTTCAAAAGATCATGTAATAAAAAAAAACATTTTACATAAGTATGGAAAATAAAGAAATAAAAATATATTGCAGATTAGTTATTTCAAGTTATTAGTTATTGACGGCCTCCGTGGTCGAGCAGTAAGGCTCTTGACTCGAGCAGTTCTCCAACAGGACTCCAATGCAAATTGAGAATTAGGATAAATGTAATAAAAATTACCAATGTCCATTCCTCAGTCTCTGCTGATTCCTGTGTCGGCTGAACAACCTCCTCATGGCTGCGGCTAGTGGATGCCTGTTGATCATCTTGGACGGCAGGACCATCTGAATCCAACCTTTCAAAATACAATAGAAATACAGGATAGGATCACTTGACTGAGTGGTGCTTCTCGGTAAACTGAGATTTGTCAATCGAAAAGTTGGACACAACGGCTGTCGTGTACCCCGCAGAGCAGCCACGAGTAAAGGAGTCCTCCCCCAACTATCTCTCTGAGCCAATAGTTCCTTAGAGGTATCAGCAGATTGATCCACGAGTAGTCTAACAATATCAAGGTGGCCACTCCGTACAGCAAGGTGAAGAGCTGTTTGCATATTAAACCGATCATAATGATGTATTAATAAAAAGCAATACCGTTCAACATTATTTTTTTTTCTCAAATAATATATTTTTTAAAAGTTCAATATTATTATCAGAAATAGCCGCTATAAATGGATGAATTAATAATTGAACTTTTTTTATTCTTTCAATTATTTTCGAGGTACAACTAAAATAATTTGTAATAAGCTGATAAAATAAAGCAATGATAATTATGGGTTCATCTTTTATGGTTCTAGTAAAGTAAGGTCTACTATTATCATGTATTGCCTATGCCTATTGACGCAAGCTTTTTTCACCGCCGACGTTTCATCCTGTTTTCAAATTCGTTTCAACATTATTTACCATATACTGTCTAACCCTGCCAGTTAAACTTATCACCACAAGCTTGTGAGAGTTTCAGGTGAGTTCTAAAGCTGATATTTTCTATCCGAGTATTTAGGTAGATGGAAGACACACTGGGTCCACGTTAGAAATGTATTCAGTACTACGTTCCCAGGATTAGTACAATAGATCGATAAAACCTTATGTCAGTAAGATATTGACTAAATTCGTGATCTATAGTCAGTTGGCGATATTTGCAACATATGATTCCTTCAGTCGGTTGATAAAAGCCGAGTATTTTAGCGTGCCTCACATGTATCAGATAAACTGTCAATATACATAAGTTTTTGAAGTAAATACTTCTTTACGCACGCTTGACTTGGGGGTAAGCTGGCGAATGTGTAACGGATATTGAAATGCGTTAAAAAGAGAGAGCAGTGCGCGCGCACATTTTCTTTCTCTCTTCCTCGCATAGCCCGAGCATGAAATATTTCAGTCAGTATTTTGAAATACGAAATACCAGTGACGCGCCAAACGAAGGGGAGCGGACATCGATGCGCACGGCTTGATAGGGCGAGGCAAATGATAATAAATTTAAATAAATATTTGTAGAAAATTAATATATTTTATACCTACATATAAACATATATATGGACATACACAGAGATGGAGCTAAAGAAGTATTTACTTCAGTCGTGTGGTCTAAAGCACACTCGTATTTTTTTAATAGTGTCGTTCCTTTATGCAAAATATCTGCCTTATTAATGAATGAAGGTGAACTAACCAAGCATTCCGGTCGATTTTGGATAAGCGAACGTGGTTAAAATGTTACCAAAGACCTCATTTAACAATCAACGTATATTTAAGTTATTACGTAATAAATTGTCAATTTATGAGTATTTTTATTTTTAGGAAAATAAATCTATAGACGGATCCTATGATGAAATATAGCGATTTGCTATAAATATTCAATTTTTTCGGCTTTTAAATCGACCATTTCTGCTTGTGTAGTGATTACACAGCACCGGAGCGGCCGGATTTTTTCAGCACAGTAAGGGAAAGGTTAAGCCCTTCAAACTAGAATTAGGTATTTACCATTATTTCGTTCCATATTAACTCTGCGTTCAATACCTACATTAATAAAATGTTGACCAGAATGTTCAGTGGAAAAGTGTATGAATATTGAGTACAAACTTTTCATCGGATGTTAATTCCTCACATGATAATTCATCATGTCTTGAAGCGTCGAAAACTGATAATTGGGGTTTTTAACCTTAGGTTAGGTTAGGTTAGGTTAAGAGAGGAGGGGGGGAATAGAAGGGCAGGTTAATGTGAGTTATGAGTTATGAATTATCATGTGAGGAAGTATCGTGTCTTAATAAATCTCATTGTCCGATTAGACCATAAATAAACCAATAACGATTAGACATGAAAACGAATAAAATAATATTATCAATTGTCTATGGCTTCATCATTGCCTACTGACGCAAGCTTTCTTCACCGCCGATCGTTTCATCCCGTTTTCAAATCTGTTTCTACATAATATGGGTACCTTAAACTGTTTAGCCCTGTCAGTTAAATTTATCACCACATGATTGTGAGAGTTACATGTGAGTTCTGAAGCCGATATTTTCTATCCGAGTATTAAGGTAGACAGAGTGGGTTCACGTAAGCAATGTATTCAGTACTACGTTCCCAGGATTAGTTCGATAGATCGATAAAATCTTATGTCAGTACGATATTGACTAAATTCGTGATCTATAGTCAGTTGGCGATATTTGCGAATACGGTAAACATATGTTTCCTACAGTCGATTGACAAAAGCCGCCTGTTTTAGCGCGACCTCCTGTTTCTCAGATAAGCTGTCAATATACACAACTTTTTTATAATAATGTCGTTCGTTATGCAACATTTCTGACCTATTAATGAATAAAGGTGAACTAACCAAGCATTCCGTTCGATTTTGGATAAGCGAACGTGAACTCATTTAACAATCAACGTATATTTAAGTTATATTTTAATACGTAATAAATTGTCAATTTATGAGTATTTTTATTTTTAGGAAAATAAATCTATAGACGGATCCGCTAGTGTTGCCAGCGTACACGGATTCCTTATTTATTGCTATAAAAATGTGGGTTCGCAACCGTGCTCGGAATATCGATCCGATATTACTTTCGAATATCGATCCGCTACTTTGACATGAGCACTACTAGAGTAAAGCGGGCGACAAACGCGAAGATCACGTCAAAAAGATAGGTACTTATAATACAATAGCGCTCGCCATACAAACCCCTATTAGACCCGCCAGATGTAAAAATATGATGTGCTGTGATCGCGGATTGGATCTTCGCTCATTGGCGTTATTTTTCGTGACCGCTACGATCGCAATATCAGAAAAGTTATGCCCCCCCCCCCCTTCGCCGTAAACAGGAGAGGGGGTCATTTTTAATACACGGAGCAGTCAAGTTGACATATCCAGTACAAAGAAAATATATTCTCTCGACCGCTTCCGATTTCAACTGACCCCTTCTCCTGCCGTAGGAAGTAATATTTTATAACGTAGTCGGTAGAAAAGATACTTACTTATAACGCAGTATCTTTTTGATGTGAACTTCGCGTTTGTCGCTACCTTGAGACAGCAATAGTCTACGATTTATATATGGTAGGACATACTCGCACTTTCTTTTTATTCCAGAAATACGATAGCATAGACGTCAGTCACAGTAATATTCGTTGTTACTTGTATCGCTTATTGAATTAATCAGTTTTATACTTCTTATTTAGGCCGCGGGTTCGAACCCGGCGTGCGCAAATAAATGTTATTTTATTAATTTGTATTATTTCACAATTAATTATTTAAAATAATATTTAGTATGTTTGTGGCACAGAGAGTGGAATATACTCTTAGTATCGCCCCGACCACCATTCAGAATTGAAACGTTGCTCGAAATGGCTTTAGCCGTGTTAAGTGACTAGATCTGAATAGCCAGGTACTTCCTCACCTTCTTCCTCCTCGTCTCCCCTTCCCCACTCACCTTCAGCCTCATAACATACCCCAATAGGCCACTTGCACGGATCTCATAATGACTTGGAAAAAATCGTGTGGATAGATTTTTCTACTAAGCTTATGGAAATGATAATGAATTTTTTTAGAAATTGCTAGTTTTTTTTCTTTTTAAATAAATAAATCCGTTTTTTGGGCTCGTGACGTCACTAAATTAAAATGTCCCGTCCCCGATTTTATTCAATTAATTTTGTAAAATTCCACACTGATATTTTTTTGTTATATAGCAACACTTTGATTTCCGGTGATTTTTTTTGACACATTTGACATTTCATGACGTATTTTGTCCGACGGTAAAAATATTTCCGCTTTCCAATAAAATCCAAATAAATAGAATAATTGTGAATGTATCCGAAAAATAAAAACTGTTTTTGAAAGGTGATTAAATACGCTTTCAAATTTTACTACTACAAATAACCCCGTAAATTTTAAAATATAAAAATTTTTGATGCACTCTTCAAAAAGTTTTCAAAATGGATCACCTTACGTTTTTTTCTAGCATAAATTACTGGTTACGAAAAAAACTAAAACTTACACATTTTTTCTTAGACAAATGAATTATAAACGTTATTGCCACCTCACTTTTTAGACGTTTCATGTAAAAAAAAATCATAAAAAATTCACAAAGTTTCAACATTTTTTTTCAAATCGCGGTCGGAAACTTTGGTCTCTTGAAGGTGTACATTTCAATTATTTCGTGGTTAATTTTTACATTTGAATATATAGCGTGTTGTATTTTCTTTCCAATACCGTTTATATCATACTGCTCACTACGGTAATAAGGGAGAAACAACGATTTCTATGAGACCCATATGCGCTGGGTCAAATTAATTTTTCTTCAAACTTACGAAATTATTGCAAACAACAGCTGAAATAGGACAGGATTTGTTCAGAGTCAGTCTGACAATGTGCCGAAATTAGATACATTTATGATGGCTACTTTTCTAAGTATTAATAACTAAAATTCATATTGAAGCACTCGGTTTGACACACAAATGAACCTCAGCATAACCTCTGTTTAACGTTTTGACAGATCTGATGTTATGAATGAACATCGTGCAGGCCGTTGCCGTTCCGAAGCGGCGTTTTAGGACAATAACGGTGATGGTGCCGATTTTAACAAAATCAAATTTTATAATATATTATGTATTATAATCATATTTTACAAGTACATTTTTATAAGTATAATTTAAATCACAACATTTGAATAATATCAAACAAGAGGCACAAGAACAAGTTATATGTTTAAGAACAATAATGTTCAGCTGTTCCAAATAATCTCACTGCAAAAACAAAAACCAACCTAGGTAAGAGGTACATACTAAATGCTATAGGTATAGACCAACTAAATAAATTTCATGTGAACATTCTTCATACTTGTTTACATGTTTCATATTGTTGATAAACCTTTCCCTTTAATTAATTTTAATAATTATTTTTAATTTGGTTTATGTAAAATATTTGGATTTGGATTTTTTTTACACCAAACAGGAGGCCCTGAGTAAAAAAATTCCCTCAGGGCATATGTCATCTTTGGGGATGCTGTTTGGGGGATCTTTTAAGGGAAACGACGTAGTGGAAGTTCTGGGAAGGAAAAAGGTATGAGGAGTGGGTAGGAATCTGGAGATCAATGTGTCCAGGAGTGACGAATAATGTGCGAATCCATCCCTCCTACTGCGATGCAGGGTGATGGGTCAAATGAGTTTGGTTGGAGAGATTAGATCTCTCTAAACAATTCTCTCCCGATCCAGCTCGCAAAGCAACCGCATTCACCGTCAAGACCCAGACAAACCTCACCCCGTAAATCTGGCCACCCCTACTAAGTCACCAAACGTAGCGAACCACTTGGGGTGACCTATGGCAGGGGTGTTGGTTATCCAATAAATGATTTTCAGGACGGCGGTACCCATACCCACCTCCCAAATTGTAAAAGTCATATATATCTTTTTTGGCTTGACTTCATTTAACAATGTATATATTTATCTTTATATTTTATGTATAAGCTGTCTGTCTCTTACCAATAAATAAATAAATAAATAATGATTAATGATCAATAAGAGGTTCAAGGAAAAAATATATATGAGTTGTAATATTTTTGGTATGCTTCGTTATTCCCATCTGCCATGCGTTTGGAATTCGTCAGTTTTTTTTTAAATGATTTTCGGCTATCTAATTATTGTTTTTTCGCACCCATAAAATTATGTCCCGTCCTTCCGGTTTATAAAAAATGGTCCGATTTTTCGGATTGAAATTTTCAAAAAATCGCCAAGGATTCAAAAATACGACTAAAAAAAAAAAAAAATACAGAATGTCTTAGAATATTTTCCTAAACCGGAAAATTTTTTTAAAAAATGTCGTGCAAGTGGCCTATTGGGGATGCCATTGTCTCACTGGCTCCAGACGGGAGCAGTTGTGACTCTACTTGTGAGGTATTAACTATATAAAAAAGCCCTGCCCCCAAAAACAAAAATTATTTTGACGGAGTTGGTTGTTGTAAATGCGTCCCTAAATAATATTAGCGTATTAAAGTTTCTAAATTGCTTTGATTAAATTTCTTACATTATAAAAATGGAACTACCGAATGTTTAGAAGTAGAAATTGTGTATATTGAGTGATGCCACGATAGATGGCGATTCTCTGAACTGTTTTCAAATGTCAATTGCATGATTCAAATACAGCTATAATAATGATTAATATCTTGTTTCAAAATATTAGTTATTTTTGTTTATTTATTTGAGACACAAACAGGATATTTATAGAACATTCATGTTGGTAATATAAAACAAAATTAAATACAAATATAAATATCCCTAGACTAATGTGTCTGCAGTAATCATATTTTCATATACTCATAAGCAAACACAAAGAAAAACAATGCCAGTATTTTTAAACTTAACTCTAAAAAACTTTATTATAATAATAAAAAATCGAACAAAAAGAAAATGTTTATGAAAAAATAATAAAACAACAAACAATCTTTTAAACAACAAACTCTAAAAAACTTAATTATAATAATAAAAAATCTAACAAAAAGAAAATGTTTATGAAAAAATAATAAACAACAAACAATCTTTTATTTTTATTTTTTTAGGTGCACAAATTGTTGAGATACTTCTTGAAACAAGTTATATTATTTTCAAAAATATCTATGATAGTGTGTGATTTAGCAAGATTGATTGTATGATCTAGACATTCTAGAAATAGGATTAAAATATTTAGTATTATTGGTAAAAATTTCGGTCCAAAATATGTTAAGGTTTCTGGTAGATTTGGGCCTGGCGTATAACTTGATTTGATTGACTAAGTTACTATCTACCCGATAATTTACAATTTTATTAAGCACTAAGAGGTCATTTATGTTACGTCTTTTAACTAGATTCTCTAAATTGAAATATGTTAGTCTTTGTTCGTATCCATCTAGAAAATGGTACACACCTGATCGATAAGACAAGATCCGTGTAAATTTTCTTTGGACAGATTCAAGTCTAGATACCTGTGTAATATAATGTGGATTCCAGACTGTTGACCCGTATTCAAGAACACTACGGATTAACGAATTGAATAAAATTATTATGCTATTAGAATTCTTGAATAATTTGGTTGATCTTATAATAAAACCAAGTAAAAATAATAATGTGTCGGTTGAACGTTAGTTTGTTGTCGAATATAATTCCTAAATCTTTAATCGATTCAACTGTTTCCAGATTGTGACCACATATGGTATATGAATATATAGTTTTGTTGGTGTTCTTGGTGAAATTTATAACTTTGCATTTTGCTTTATTTAGTTCCATTTCATTGTCAACACACCAGATAGATATTGTGTTAAGGTCTTTTTGTAAGAGTTCACAATCTTCCATAGAATTAATTGCTTTGTATAATTTGAGGTCGTCAGCATACAGAGAAAAATTACAACGAAGTTTAAATGTAAGATCGTTAATAAAGATTAAGAAAAGCAAGGGTCCAAGGTGTGATCCTTGTGGTACGCCCGATGTAACTGAGATTGGGGAAGAGTTAAAACCGTTAACAGTAACTAATTGACTTCTATGTGATAAATATGATTCTAACCAACGAAGCAGATTTCCGTGTATGCCGATTTTATCCAGTTTATTTATTAAGATAGGGTGACTGACTTTATCAAAGGCCTTACTGAAATCGGTGTACACGGCATCAACTTGTGTTTTTTTATTCATCGATTTACACAGAAAGTCCATATACTCGAGTAAATTAGTATTTGTGGATCTTTTAGCTACAAAGCCATGTTGGAAAGGGCTAAATATATGTGTTACATGGTTAAAAATGGTTTTGTATACAATTGATTCAAATATTTTGCCAAAACAAGATAAAAGGCTGATAGGACGGTAGTTAGTTACATCATTTTTACTGCCAGATTTGTGGATCGGAATGACGTGGGCAACCTTCCACGGATCGGGAAATACTCCATCGTTCAGACTTTTGATAAATATTTTGTGTAATGGTACTGCAAGTTGATCTGCACAATTTCGAATAAATTGTGGAGGAAAATTTATCTGGGCCGGAACCCTTATTAATATCAAGAGTGTTCAACTTCGCCTTGACCTCGTCTAAGGTTATTTTGATATGAGACAGTGGATAATTATAAAGTGGGGAAGAAAATTTAGAGTCACTTTTAGAATTAGATGGTGAGCTAAAAACAGAAGAGAAGTAAGTAGATAAAAGTTCACATGTATCTTCACCATTTGTTGCTGATTTGTCATGGAGATGAATGATTTTGGGGAGAGAATTTGAAACTCTTTTCGAATTAATGAGGGTTGATAGATTTTTGATACTGTTAGGGAGAGAATTTTCTATTGAATCTACGTGGGCTTTAAGGCATGTACGTATGGATACTTTTACTCTAGCCCTCAAGATGGAAAAACTGTCATAGTCACTTTGATTTTTGTATTTTTTCCATTTCTTTCTAAACTTTTCTTTTTCTCTCAGTTGATGGATCAAAACACTGCTGAACCAAATTGGAAAATTTTTATTGCTGTTTCTTAAGCGTGGAGTGTATTTTTCAATTGATAGCCATAACAAGTTATACAAATGTAGCAGAGAGTCATTACAATTCAGGGTGTTAAGATCGTCCCAGTTATTAAGTGATAACATTTCATTGCATTTAATGTAGTCCGTTTTTTTGAAGTTATATTTGATGTGATCTGGATTGGTGGATAAGGGTTTGTATTTGGACATTAAAAAATCGAATTCAATGGGGGGATGATAGGAGTCAACTTTGGATAGCACATGTGTAGCAATTTGAATGTTAAAGTTATGGTTGGAAAAGACTAAATCTAAAATGCGATATATATTGTTAGAGACGTGATTGAACTGATTAAGTCCAGTCATATTTTAAAAGTCTAGTAGAGGTATTGATTTTTGGCTATTATATAAAACTGGTCTAGTGTGAGTTTCATTTACATTTAGTGAGTATTGAATACATGGTACATTAAAATCACCCATTATTATTGTTATATCCTCTGATGATAAGTTATTATATATCGTTTGACACTTTTCGAAAAAATCTGTGAGATTTTCGATTGGTATATCTGGAGGCAAATACGCCAAACACAAGTTGATGTATTGTCTAGATGTTTCATGTAATTTAAATTTAATCGATAAATCTTCTGTAGAATTTGAGCTGTGTGCGGTGACTAAAAAAGATGTAATTTTTTTCTTTATGGCTATTAGAACTCCACCACCTGTTTTTTTAAGAGAATTCGATGAGTCCCTATCTCGTCTATATATATTATAACGATCATCTACTATTTCATGGTCATAGATTGTGGAGTCCAGCCATGTTTCTGTAAAACAAATTAAATCATAATTACAACTGAGCACTTCGCAGTACAAATCGTTTAGTTTACTTTTCAAACCACGTACATTTTGATAATAAAATGTTATTGCCGTTTTGTTAGAATACATTTTGAAAGTATATATACAACATTATTAAATACGTTTTTTTTTGTAAAATTGATATGTGAAAATAATTTATTGAAAATTAAATAATTATGGTTTGAAAGGGGGCAATTTTGAACATCAGAATTTTTTGTTTGTTTGTGGTAGATGATTTTTTCTGTGGTATCAGGTGTCTTTAAGGAGGCGTCTACTAATATCTACAGGAATTTCAAAAACTGAACAAAGCGGACTAATATGTATGAGAATCCATGTGTTGAGTAATATCTATAGGAGGTATGTTGGAACAATATCTATGGGAACCAAAGTGAGGACGAATATCTACAGTACTGGCAGAGGTTTGATTTGCAATTATGCATAGCATAGTGGCATAACGTAATATTGCGTTTGCAGTTTAAAGAACTTTCATTTGTATCACAAACCATGTTACACACACACCTAGCGTAGCCGCTAAACTACTCGAAAACTGGGATGATTTTCTTGCCTTGACGCGAGCAGGCGCTACGTAGGGGGCACTTTCTTTTGTATCACAAACCATGTTACACAATCCTAGCGTAGCCGCTATACTACTTGAATACGGGGATGTTTTTCTTGCCTTGACGCGAGCAGGCGCTACGCCAATTTCAACATTACAGCAAAATACGTAATATTATGCAAAAACTTCATGTACGTACTTTAAACGTTTAAGCCTTTACGTAATTGAAGTAATTTATGCTTTTCCGTACAACCTCTTGCTCAGCTGCCCTCTAATAATAATAATAATTGGATAATTTGTATAGCGCCGTTTCTGTGAGAAATCACCTCAAGTGCGCTGTACAATTAATAATATAATTCTTAGGCTATATTTAAGTTTATTATTTACAATTGTATACAGAAACATACTTACCTGGTCGGTCACTTATGATAAACACACTTTAATAAGAAAGTTTATGCTTGGAGAAGATACCAATTTGCACGCGGAGGACATTCTCTGTAGATATTAGTCCCACCTACGCTCCATAGATATTCGTCACCACTAGGACCCTCGCAGATATTAATCCGACCTTAGCTCTGTAGATATTAGTCTTCACTCTGAAGGTCATAGATATTTGTCCAACATATGAGCTGTTGATATTCGTCCGACATACAAGCTGTAGATATTAGTACCTGGAGTCGTCTTTAATATTGACAAAATTTGGTTAAGCGCCATTCAGACGGTTCACTAATCGCTCATTTCCGCATTTCATTCGGCCTAGTTTACTCGGAATGACACGTTGAACATGAAATGAATCGAAAGTGCCGAACACTGCCGAATGAAATCTTCAAGTGAACCGATCCAACAATGTTGGATATTTTCATTCGGCATCCTTCACTTGCGCGCGCATGCGCGCGGAAGAGAGCAAAGTGAAACGTCTGAACACCGAGTGAAATCTCAATCAGTTTGTCTCGCGTCCTGTACGGAAAGGACCATGAAAGGACGCTATCACATCGCACGCAAAACGTCAAAATGGTATTCGTTCGGCTAATTTGTTTGCTTTTGGGAACACCTCTCATATAAATTTTTGGGTCTCCCTTATTATCCATGTATTTTATATGTTTTTTTTAATGTATGTAAGATTATTAATTTGTAGGAAAATGTTCGTAATAAAAAAAGTAAAATCAAATTGTGTTATTATGTCATAAAAAATAAAAAGGTCTATAAGACGAAACTATACTGTTTTCTTTATTAATTTAATTGTGTCAACAAAATTGCGTAAAAATCGATGCATCTGACATGTTTTTCCTTAAAATTCGGGGCCGGACCGCGCTGGAAATCAAACGAATTGCAGCGCGGTTGACCTCGCTCGGCGACGCTGTGGTGGGAATGGACGAGTGAACGCTTATTTCTATAGCTTTATGCTGGAATCAGACAGTTCACTCGAGTGAAGATTTACGCCATGTGTTTCGGCCTAATCGTCCATTTTGTTTCATTCCATGTTCAGACGGCGCTATAGAAATAAGCGTTCACTCGTCCATTCCCACCACAGCGTCGCCGAGCGAGGTCAACCGCGCTGGAATTCGTTTGACTTGTATTGCTTATCGAATAAATCAGTTTTGTACTTCTTATTAAGCCCTGCACTCAATAACACAAATAACATTGGCGGAGTTGGTTATTGTAAATGCGTCCCTAAATAATATTAGCGGATTAAAGTTTTTAAATTGCTTTGATTAAATTACTCACATTATAAAAAATGGAACTACCGAACGTTTATTTATTTTTTTCTATTTTTTTATTTATTTTTTTATTTATTTTTTTTAAAATATTTAAACGCCCATAGGGCTTTTACATATATAAAGCAATACGTGTTTCGATTAATTACAGTAAAGAGTTAGAAGTGAATTAAATACAGGTAAGTAACAGAAAATATAAAGAGACATAATATAGGTTAGATAAAATATGAGTTGACAAGATGTAGGTAATACAGAATATAAATAAAGTAAAAATAGATAGCCTGCCAATATCCTCCAAATCAATAATAATAGATATTAATAAAAATGTATAAAATTGGTATTTACAATAGTTTATGAATTATTTAAAAATAGTTCGCACATACGGCGATTAAAGTTTGCCAAATTCAAATTATTGTCAAATACATCAATATTGTTTAAATATTGGTTACCAAGACTATGTAATCGTTTTATTGGGGAATGCAATTTATAGTTAGAATGAGATGTGTGTATATAAAATGTTAATGTTTGTCTAGTAGTTCGTTAGAAGTAGATATTGTATATATTGAGTGATGCCACGATATATGGCCATTCTCTCAACCGTTTTCAAATGTCAATGGCATGATACATACAGCTATACAGCTAAAATAAATATTTAATTCTTGTTTCAAAATATGATTTATGTAGGCGAATTCATTGTTTTGGGGAAATATTTCAAACGAAACCAAATATAAATTTTTTCTGTTTCAGGAATATTTGTTTTAGCTTGAACCAATTACCAAACGCTATTACAGCAGTGCCATGGATCTACTAAATCCAGAGACTGTTTTCATCAAGACGGAACCAGGGCTCGAGGAAGAAGGCGGAGGTGTAATGCTGTACACAGATTTCGACCTACCAGATGTAAAGAAGGAAGTTTTGGCGTATGCTGAGAGTGCTCAGACAGCAAGTTAGTTTAATTAAATATTTAAAAAATGTAGAATGTTGAAGTTGGAATTTAAACTTATTTGTATTGCAGGCAATAATTTCCAATTTCGTCAAATTTTTACCACTTTTAATTTGGGACTTGATATAAGTTACTCTTATTATTTATACACTAAAAATGCGTAAAGATTGATGGAAGTGAACACCATTCCATTGAATTCTTCAAAAGCAGGGTCTTTCTTGAAGCATCAGTACCTGAAGCGGACATCTGGTGTCATTCTTTTATCTTATATTGATCTTAAAGTTTTTTTTTTTTTTTTTTTTTTGTGAGTTCGCAGTCTTATTTTCATTAAAAAATCAACGAAAATTAATAAACAAAAGCAATTAAATTAAAAAATTGCCAAGTATTATTTTTACCAAAAAACACCTCTAGTGGAGTTCAGCAAGGCTCCGTTTTAAGAACTTTCCTTTTTATTACAGAAATATATGTTTATCTATCAATAGTAATTGAATAGTGATATTTTAAAAATCCAAAAATCCTGCGGACGATACTGTGATATACATATAAGTATATATACATATTATAATATTTCATAATTCATAATTTTTTTTTTTTTATTTTTTTTTTTTATTTATTTAACATTCTTTTTTTACATATTTGAACATTAAGTCCTTATCCAAATTCCCTCATTGGTATGTTTATCTTTTAAAAATATATTTTTAATGATTTTTTTTTGTTATGTATCATTAACCAATGTGCGTATTGTCTTTTAGGCAGCATTAATTTAGAGACAGTTGCCATCAAGGCGGATCTTGAACCCCTAGAAGAAGTTGAAGGGGGATTTGCTTATATGGAAATTGGCATAGACCTGTCGGATGTTAAAAAGGATATAGAAAGCGTTGACAGAATGAACCAGACAGCAGGTAAAACCGATTTTAACTGTAAGATTTAATTTTTAGCGATATTAATTTTTTTATCGTTTATATACATTTACTATGCTTATCAACACTTAGCGCATGCTATAAATCTTAATGAGCCTTTTTTAACTCTTATTATTTTTCCAATTTGTCTACAGATCTGAAAACGCATCCTGTCTATAAACAATTCTCTTGTCCTTGTTGCATCTACTCCTGCTCTCAAAATAATGATTTTGAACGTCACCTTCGCACTCATACTGGAGTAAAGCCTTTCTCTTGTTCCGTCTGCAACTATGCATGCTCTCGTGAGTGCAATCTAATTAGCCACAAGCTAATTCACAGTGGAGAAAAACCTTTTTCATGTTCTGAGTGCAACTTTTCATGTTCTTGGAAGGGAAGTTTGAGAAGTCACAAGCGGACTCATAGTGAAAAACCTTTTTCATGTTCCGAGTGCAACTATTCAGGTTCTCAAAAGAGCCGTCTGATAATTCACATGCTGACTCACAATGGAAAAAAACCTTTTTCTTGTACAGAGTGCAACTATTCATGTTGTCGAAAAGGCCATATGACGAGACATTTGATGTCTCACAGCGGAGCAAAACAGCCATATATTGACCCACAGTAGAGAAAACCCTTTTCTTGTTCCGAGTGCAACTTTTCATGTTCTTGGAAGGGAAGTTTGACAAGTCACATACGGACTCACAGTGAAAAACCTTTTTCATGTTCCGAGTGTAACTATTCAGGTTCTCAAAAGAGCCGTCTGATAATTCACATGCTAACTCACAGTGAAAAAAACCGTTTTCGTGTTCAGAGTGCAACTATTCATGTTGTCGAAAAGGCCATATGACGAGACACCGGATGACTCATAATGGAGATAAACCGTTTACATGTTCCTAATGCAGCTAAACGTATTCTTAAAGAAGATTTATTTTTTGTTTATTATGACATACACAGTACATTATGATTGTTGTTATAAAATATATTAAATTATTGCATGGTTTTAGGGCGTATTGCGTAAGTCCGTAATATGACTTAACAACTTCTGAGAAGATATCAGTAGAATCACTGCCTTCTGTGTTTGGTTTTTATTTTATTTTTTAAGGGTCCTTACCACAACTAGAAAATTTTTCTTTTGCCACTTATACCGCCGATATATTTATATTTTTTTCAACAAAATTTAAAAATCTCCTACTACCACCACACTAAGCGGGAGATGTTGCTTGTGTTGTGATGGAGGACTTATCCAGCCGAGGAATCGAACACAGAACGCCTGGGTTTTGTTTTTGTTTTTGTTATGTTTATTTAGATGTATGCACATTTTTTCATACATCTAGTATCTGGCTGGGACCCAAACGCGAAGCCCTCTCAACCACTGACCGGTCAACCGGATATAGGTCGGTTAAGTAGAATTAGATAAAAAAAATATTTTGTTTTGAGAGATCTTTGCATATGTGTTAATAATATTAAGTGCGTTTATTAGTTGATAGAAAAAACACCGGTTCCTAAGAAATTTCCCTATTCTTCTACATAATTACATTAACAAGGTCTCACGCCTTTCTTTATCTAAAATGGGGAACCGGCCTGTACTGAGTGTTAACATTTTATAAGATGTTAAAAAGTGCAATGTCATGTCTTGTTGAATTGTGAATAAAAAATGAGTAATCGTTCTCGTCGAGTGTTTAATTAAAAGTACCCATATATTTCTTTACATCAGCCTTAGAATCCGGATGGTGATCAAAGTGGTATCACAGGAACAATAAACACAAGCGGCTAAAAAATCCTCTATGAACAAGCAAAATATCACATCGCTTCAAGGAAAGATAATAGCCCTCCTCTCATCTTCCTATCAAATTCCAAAAACCCTCAAAAATATACTAAATCATCATTTTTAAATGCAATAGAAATACATTTACATTTATTTATTGTACAGCGCCCTTGAGGTGATTTTTCACAAAAACGGCGCTATACAAGTCATCCAATAATTATTATTTGTTGTTAAAAAATTTCACTACCTACTGTTCTCAAAGAATAAAAACCTAGAAGTTTGAATTCAAATACAATAACAATATAAACGACATTATGTATTTTCCTTTATATGCAGACTATAACTTAAAATAGTAAAATATTTTGTAAGGATCGTCGTTTTTTTCTAAACTGGTTTGCACAGCAAATTCTAACAAAAAAATAAAACAGTAGATTTTTCATCTTTAGGTGTTTTGTGAACAAAGTTTTTAAGAAATATTTTTTGGTCTTTATTTTCGTCGTGGATAAACTAAAGGGTCTATAAATGTTTGCGGTTTTTAAAAGGAAAACTGACCAGGTTCTGTGATGCATTCAATTCACTTTCCGTTAACGAAATAAAAATGAGATACGATAGATTGAAAACTTTGATGGATGAATTTGAAGCAATCCAGGATAAAATTGAGTAACTTTCCGATATAAACGATTTTGAAAACACTTTTCAGAGGGAATCATTTGAAAATCAATATTTTTCAATAATGCCGACGGCTAAGGGAGCAATATATTCATTGGAGCAAACGAGGGTAGAAATAAAGTAACCTAACCTAAAGTTATAAGAATTTCATGGGTAGGTATCAGAAAAATTGGAACATTTTTGTCGAAACATTGAAGGCTTTAGTCCATAATAATAATTCACTAAGCAATGTGCAAAAATTTTATTATCTGGAATCCTGCATAACAAAAGAAGCAATTAAAATCATTTCGAATTTAGAAATTTTCTGATTTAAGTTATCAAGGGACTTGGGAATTATTCCATAAGAAATATTCTTATTTGGGGGCAAACGTACAAAAGCATATTCAATTTTTATTTCAATTATAATAAATGAAAAAATAATGAATGATCTCGATGGAAAGAACGTGAACTTAAAGGCTTTGCACAATTTAGAAGTTCAAGTCAATCAATGGGATGCTTTAATGATATAAGTACATAATTTCTAACAAATTGGATATCACTAGTAGGAAACATTGGGAACAAAGCCCTATAGAATAGAAGTTACCCACTCTGAAGGAATTTCTGAAGTGTTTGTCTTTTCGAGCCCAGACTCCGGAACTCCACACTCCACTTCAAACCACTGACAAGAAACCGCCCAGACAAAATAAATCTCAAATAGGAATTAGTAAAAGGGAATCAGCTGTGTTTTGTCTGTAAAAATAAAAAGTGAAAATGTACATTCTGCAGTGAGGATCATCCGATCTATTATTGCAACATGTTTTTAAAATTAAAGGTGCAGGAAAGGATAGAAGTCTTTAAAAAACCCAGGTCTACTTCAAATGTTTGAAGCCGGATCATCTTGCACATGATTGCAGAATAACTTTTAAATGTAAACGATATGGTAGAGATAGTCACAATACATTACTCCATAAAGAAGAATTCCATGTAGAATCCTCAAATTTAGAAACTGATTTTTCCACCGAATAACTTTATACTTGTTCTTCGGCACTTATATTATGTTTGGCATATCATTTATATTGAATTATGCCAAATCATATATTTTATTACTTTTATATACTATCTTGCAAAATGACCACGTCTATTCTTATAAATATATTGTTTTCTTTATTGCCATGTAATATGTTATTTTAGGTTCGAAATCCTCATTGGAAATTAATATTTATTATTAATAATATTCTAATAGTTGTTATAAAATATAGTTTTTTTCCCTTCTATACACAAGATCTGCCATATTAGGAGAGTGTATGAAATATTATGTAAAAAAAATATGATAACAATATTATTTTGTCTGGTAGCAATCACTACGTGGTTTTACATAATCGTTATTTGAGAAAAAAAAAATTCTCGTCACCTTATTGAATGTATTAAAAATTTGAATACTAACTATACTTTTCAAAAATATATTTGCATCTAATTCAATATAGTTACCTAGGTATAGAAAAAAATATTGTAATTAGTCGACAAACATAATTATTTGTGCTTTCCAAACTCTAACTTGTCCAATCAAATAAACCATACTTACTTCATATTTTTTATAAAACAAATTTTCGTTATTTTAAAACTTTAATTAGAATCCCATTCTAACAGATTATTGTCCGAAACCAGTCCCATATTCCGATTGAATTTTATCATTCTGAAATGAAGCCAAATCGATGAAGATTTGTAATAAGAGCATAATACGTATACTATAAGATTTGTAAACCAAGATTACAGAAATCAAACAGGAAAAGAGTCATCCAAAGATCCGTCAGGTTTGTTTAAAAGATAACATAGGAAAATACGTGTAACTTTCTTTTTACTTGTTTATTCAAAAATAATAATTTTATATAATTAACAAAAAAATGTTACATTGTACATAGTAAAACTTTAATATAATATATTGTAATAGTTTAAAACCACTGGAGCGACACAGCAAATTAAATATTTTTTCTCGGATTGCTAAAGGAAATTTTTCCGCCAACATTAAAATACCATACCTCTGAATTTGAAAATAAAGACATACAAATTGATTATAGTTTTATGTAGCTAATGAATTCCCCTATCTTTTGTCTATTAAGGTAGCGACCATGGAACTATAATGCAAGGAAGCGGCATACTGTTTTGTATCGTTCGTCCAAGCCTCAGAACCGATGTAGCTAGGGCAGCTTGGTGGAGCGGGGTATTGTGGCCAGCGTGCGGGGGGAGGGCGGCGGGATAGAGATAAGGGCCGGACTTTGAATGGGAATAATTATTTTATTTATTTTTTATTTAAAAAACGTTTGTTTTTTTATATCACATTTTGGACATAAATTATAATATCCCATTACGCAACCGATTTGGGCCGTCAGGCCGGACTGTGAATGGGAATAATTATTTTATTTATTTTTGATTAAAAACACGTTTGTTTTTTGTATCACATTTTGGACATAATTTATAATATCTCATTACGCAACGTATTATTAGCTGAACAAAGAATAGTGGTAAAAATTGAAAAAAGGCTAAAGTTGTAGTACTCCGCTTACTTTTGTATGGATTTGATATTTTCGAAATTTTGGTTCAATCTACATAAATACGCGTGAATTACTTAGTTTATCCAAACTAAGAACCTAATAACCTATTTTGTGCACGTAAATATTTGTTTTTTAAAGTAATTGCTTAAATGAAGTGTAAAAGCTTAAAACTTAACGTGAGTGAAATAATATTACACAAAATGCATATTTTTTCGTATTCTACTCAGTACTATAAATACTCACTTTTCGTAATAATAAACCTTAATTTAACTATTTAAATAAGAAGTATTCCGTATTAACCAGTAAGCGGAGTAAGACATATTTAATGAAAAAAGTAATGAGGAAAGGATAGTAACAAAAGACTTAAGTATTATTTATTTTTTTATTGTACCCTCTACATATTATTTTTAGTTACCTTAATCTACCAGCACGTAACTTTTTTTTTGCGAAATCAAGATTATGATTGATTTGTATAGTCCTATAGTCGAAATACATCGGCCTCACTCTTCACGGAATGTATATATCTTGAAAAGTGCAAGTAGTGGGTAAAAAAACAATGTTATGAGCTTGCTGTAACTCACATCGCCATTTCTTGGTGCTAACATCGCGTAACTCATCAGTTTAAAATGGTTTTTTAAATTTTTTTATAAGTAATAAAAAACGATAATATTTTCTTTTATTATTTATTAAACGTTATTTATTAAGAGATTTGCAGTGCATAATTTAGTGCATTGTTATATTCTTTCCCGATGTAAGTTTTTTTTTAATGACAATACAAATTAAAATTAAAATACAATATTAAGTAAATTAAGAATACAAAGTGAAGTATTTTATCCTCAGTCCTCCCCACTAGGTATTCCTGTTCCGAGGTGGACTGCAGGTTGTTGTATGGTGTTGATCATGATTTCCTCATCATTGTTGTTTTTTTTTTTTGGTTTCCACGAAATATAAATAAATAAAGCAAAAAGTGTGTATGTTTATTATCAGATCTGTAGGTTGCGTTGGGGTTACTTAATAATTTTAATTAGTTCCTCATCTTCATGTTCAGTTAGCCATAATTTGATGTATTTTTTAAACTTTTATGATGTTTTATTTGTTGATGCTTGAGTTTTAGGAAAGGAGTGCTCGTTATTAATATAATAAAAATATATATTTACAGTTTTACAGTGATAAAACAATATAAAAAGAAAAAAGTTTGAACATAAATTGATAATAATTTAAAAATTATGAAAGCATAATAAAATAATTGTGAATAGTGGTTTAATACCAAGCCGATACTGAGAGTATCTTCCATTCTGGGAATGTGCCGCAAATATACCGAATGTTAAATTCAATTGTGAAAACGCAAATCAATCGAATCATTTTTATCTGCGCGCGCCGGGATTTGAGCCCGCGACCTCAGGATCGCTAGTCGAGAGCCTTGCCCCTCGACCACGGAGGCACGTCGATGTGACTTTCACATAACAATACATTATTTACTTGGAACTAAAATTTTACACATAAGTAAAAAGGGGACTAAATTACTAAGAAAAGAAGTAAAAATAACGGTCCAAAAGAGACGAAGTAAAAATATTTAAAAATGAAAGAGCTAAATGATGAATAATGCGTACCTATGATAGAGCAAATCACAAGTTAATAATAAAGGTTTGTTGATAATTAATAATTATTATAAATTAAGATGACTGATTCGGCCCACTGACATTCGCAAGTCACGTGTTACTGGGATGGCGCGCGAATGCGGTTGAAATGAACGCATTGAGAAATTATAAAATGTCTATTTAAGCGATGTTTAAACACTTAAATATGAAAGGTAAGACCGTCTTTCTTTTTAATTGTCTCTGAAGAACTGCTTTTGCATAATTTAACGGCACAGTGAACCATTTTTCTATGTCTTATCAACGTTTTACCAGGAGCACAATGCGCGACCGAAGTGTGACAACCAATGTTAGCCGTGTGGGTAAAATTCTCGAAAAGACACACTTTGTTCAGGCGGACACACTCAACATGCCGTCTCTATAATATCCATACTCTTTGGTAGCGACAGACTCGCAGCTCACATCAAAAAGTTATTTATAACACAATAGCGCCCGCCATACAATCCCATGAGACCCACCAGACGTAAAAAGATGATGCTCTGTGATCGCGGTTTGAATCTTCGCTATTCGGAATTATTTTTCGTATTCGCTACAGTGGCGATATCAGAAAAATTATGCGACCCCCTCTCTACCGTAAACAGGAGAGGGGGTCATTTTTAATACACGGAGCATGCACGGAGCTGTCAAGTTGTCATATCCAGTACAAATAAATGATATTCTCTCGACCGCTTCTGATTTCAACTGACCCCTTCTCCTGCCGTAGGAAGAAATATTTTATAACGTCGGTAGAAAAGATACTTATAACGCAGTATATTTTTGATGTGAACTTCGCGTTTGTCGCCCGCTTTACGGAGAGTAAATAGCAAAGATTCGAACCGTGCTTATAACATATCATCTTTTTACGTCTGGTGGGTCTGTATAGGTATGTATGGCGAGCGCTACTGTGTTATAAGTATCTTTTTGATGTGAGCTTTTTTTTTATTTTATACGCCCATGTGGCTTTTACGTTGAGTACATATAGTTACAATTTTTGAACACAAGAGTAAGTTATAAACAAGCGCCGCTGAAAATCCAGCTCCATACCTTGTTCGGAATGTACCTACAGCCTCGCAGTGACCTTTTGTCAATATTTTCAAACAAATATGTCTAATAGTTTAGTGACAAATAAAGCGGGCGACAAACGCGAAGTTCACATCAAAAAGATACTGCGTTATAAGTATCTTTTCTACCGACACACTACGTTATAAAATATTCCACCCTACGGCAGGAGAAGGGGTCAGTTGAAATCGGAAGCGGTCGAGAGAATATCATTTCTTTGTACTGGATATGTTAACTTGACAGCTCCGTGCATGCTCCGTGTATTAAAAATGACCCCCTCTCCTGTTTACGGTAGAGAGGGGGTCGCATAACTTTTCTGATACCGCCACTGTAGCGAATACGAAAAATAATTCCGATTAGCGAAGATTCAAACCGCGATCACAGCGCATCATCTTTTTACGTCTGGCGGGTCTCATGGGATTGTATGGCGAGCGCTATTGTGTTATAAATAACTTTTTGATGTGAGCTGCGAGTATGTCGCTACCTTAAGTGTTTTTACCATTTTTATTTTATTTTAAATGTTGAAATTATAATAAAATGTTATCTACTCTAGAGATGGCGTGACAAAAAAGAATGACTTGACCGATGGAGGTTTCTGGGAGTTTAGAAATCACGCGCGCTTAGACCAGATGTGAATGGCCAGGTACCCATCTCCTTCCCCCATCTCATTCTCTTCACCTCAGCCTCACAAATCAAGAAAAAATAGCTTTAAATGTTTTATTTGTTAAACATAAGAATTTTACATACTTAATGCTTTTATAAAACTGATTTTATTTCATTTTTGTTGATTTGTTTTAGATCAATAGCGGATAATCTAAAAGCCTTTGTTGTTATATTCTAATAACTATCATAACTTTGTTACAAATACCTACTTACAGGTTATACAATACTTTTACAGAAATTATAACAGTAAAATAACATAGGGCAGTAGAATAAGAACAGATATGAAAGGGATAACATAGAAACCTAACACTATGTTAACAACTTTCAAAGTAAATAAGTCGTAAATTATATAAATATAAAATAAACCATAATGGCAGTTAACAAATTATTATAAACATCATATATGATACGGTTGTAGAAGTGGTTGAAAGAAAAATATAATTGAATTATTATGTTGAACAACAAACAGGACGAGTTACAGAAGTAATGCTAAAGTTAGGTCTGCAAAACTGTTGTTGTGCTTCAGGAGTAAAACCTTATGTTATTTCAACACAGCCCCGAACAAGGGCAGATTGACTATATTAGCATATGCATTATCAACCAAGTATCATCTATTTATAGCAGAATTGTGGCCAGACACAAGCTTGTATTAATGTGACAATAATATTTATTTATACGCCCATAGGGCTATTATATACTTAATTCGTATATTTATTAAGAACTATAAATTAGTATTAATTAATAACCCAGGTACGGGCCATACGTCAATTCTATGTCTACCTACGTTAAATTGTCGTGAAAACAAGCTTATGTGTCCAAGCGGTTAAATATGTTTGCAATGCCTCAATTACAGAATAAGCGCACCTAAACGGGGCTACATAAATATGCTCTCAAAATATAACGCCTCCACTCTATCTAACCGGCGAACATACCTTGAACTCACGACTCTATATGAAATCTGAAACAACGTTATTGACTGTCCTGATTTACTGAAATTAAAAAACTTCAAAATACCACGCAGTGTAACAAGGTTGAACGACTTCGGGATCCTATCAGAAGAATGTGCGAATCGTTTAATAGTTTCTGACATATTTTTGGATACACAAAGAATTTTTAGAAGAAAATTGAAGGCTGTTTTCCTACAAAGTACAAATCAAACCTCTTAGACATTAAGGCGGGTCATTTTAGAAAAAGTCTTAATTTCAAATTCTAAGAGCGATAAAAGGGTGCAAAATGGGTTTAAAATGACGTGTTTAAAATTTTTCAATTTTCTGATACGATTTTCTTCCTCCGGATTCACTTCAAAGTTTTGAAAATTTTAATTTTTAGGGGTTATTTCTAGTGTGTATAAAATTTACTATGAAACTTTTTAACAATATGTTTTGTAATCTTCCATAGCAAATGTAGTATGTATTTACGAAATCGTTTACAAAAAGTCCCGGTTTTGATTATTGGAGGCGTGAGGTGAGGGCGGAGGGAGCACCGATTTCACTAATACCGGAGAAAAAATGGAGGAATTCCGCCGAAAAAGTAAAGTGCTGTTTGTATTTCGTCTTGCAAATGCAATGATTTCAGTAAATGTGACTGTCCTAGAGATCAAAAAGTACCTGTAAATGAAGAGATTCATTATTGATATGATTTTAGATTTTCACGGCCAAAAGAATTTTTGTTATTTATTTTTGGGGTGTTATGCCGTGTTACGCTATCTCCTTCTTTAGTCAACGTTTCGGACAACGTTACAGTGTCCGGACAATTTTGAAATTTGTTCAGCATTAAAACTCATCCCACCTATAAGGATAGAGCACGTCACCTGTGGTAGTTAATCTCAGCGCCTAGATACTTATCAGCTGAACTAAAAACTATAATTGATCCAGTTATAGAAAGAAACAGTTACTTCGCACACCCCGAAAATGTATTGCTTGCAATGTTGACTAACCCTCACAAGCATATCCTAGAATTAGCTGCGCGTCGTGTTCTAAAATAACGCAGTAAGAAACCAAGTAAAACAGGGCTGTTTCAGCTTCCAAATATAAAACTCGAAGCATCATATTATTTGGAAGCAAAATGTAATCGAACCCCCAATACTGCAAAATATATATGATGAAGATCTTCAATTATTTGTAGCTCAAGGGGAAGAAGTTATTGAAGCCTTGACTACTTTATGTACGAAGTCTGCAAGAGAAGGTCTTATATAGGTGAAGATTGAGCATCCTAAAATAATGCCGAAATTTGAGAGTAAGAAGGATTTTCCTGGTATTTGAATACAATACCTTGAAATAATTTGAATTATATTCATATACGTTTTTAATAGATTATTCGAAACAATTCCTCTATTTTGCGTTTTATTGAAAAATAGTTCATTTTTACTTGTATATCTAACATTTTTTAAAGATTTAACAAGGGTGGGTTTTACTGTAATATGTGAAATTTCAAAGTCAATCCGGAAGTAGAAGATGAGATTATTATATTAAAAAATTACGTGATTAGACAAATCAAAACAAGATTTTTTTCCCCCATACATTCGTGACCGACCTTGTTAGACATACTAAGTTTATAATTTTAGTACTTTTTTTATTTTCTGTATAAATTTTATCTATAAAAATATTTTAATTTTCTTGTCTTACTCTCCAAATTATTCCAAAATATTTGTAAACTTTTATAAGTCAGTATATTGCTCATTTCTCTCATCTCTCCAATTGTAAAATAATATTGTCACTTATATATTTTTTCCCTTGTATTTATAAGTAAAAATATTTGTTTTTATCTGCTGTTTAAGTTAATTGGTGAGAAATAGTTTGGATGCAGGTGAGTTCTCTAGTTGTTGTTTTTTTGAATTATGAATTGACATCTGTATCTGAATTTTCTCCGCTGTAAGTCAACATGTGTTTCGTCAAACTTCCTTTTTGAAAACATGAATAGTTGCAGACAGAACATGAAAAAAGTTTTTCTCCGCTGTGAGTCAGCATGTGATTTGTCAAACTACTTTTTTTAAAAACATGAACAGTTGCAGTCGGAACATGAAAAGTATTTTTCGCCTCTGTGAGTCAGCACGTTTCATGTTATATCTTCCTTTCGACGACGATTATTTGCTATTGGAACATGAAAAAGGTTTTTCGCCGCTATGAGTCAGCATGTGGATCGTCAAACTTTCTTTCTAAGAACATTAATACGTGCAATTCGAACTAAAAAGGTTTTTCTCGTCCTATGAGTCGGCATGTGCAAAGTCAATATTTCTTTCTGATAAAATGAATAGTTGCAGTCGGAACACGAAAAAGATTATTCTATGCTGTGAGTCAGCATGTGTTTCGTCAACCTTCCTTTCAAAAAACATGTATATTTGCAGACAGTACACGAAAAAGGTTTTTCTCCGCTGTGAGTCAGCATGTGCATCTTCAAATTTCCTTTTTGAGAACATGTATAGTTGCAGACAGTACACGAAAAAGGTTTTTCTCCGCTGTGAGTCAGCATGTGCATCGTCAAACTTCTTTTCCAGGAAAATGAATAGTTGCAGTCGGAACACGAAAAAGGTTTTTCTCCTCTGTGTGTCAGTATGTGCCTCGTCAAATATTCTTTCCGAGAGCATGAGAAGTTGCAGTCAGAACACAAAAAAGGTTTTTCTCCGCTGTGAGTCAGCATGTGCATCGTCAAACTTCCTTTTCGAGAACATGAATAGTTGCAGTCGGAACACGAAAAAGGTTTTTCTCCGCTGTGGGTCAGCATGTGCTTCGTCAAACTACCTTTTTGAGAAAATGTATAGTTGCAGACAGTACACGAAAAAGGTTTTTCTCCGCTGTGAGTCAGCGTGTGCATCGTCAAACTTACTTTTCGAGAAAATGAATAGTTGCAGTCGGAACAAGAAAAAGGTTTTTCTCCGCTGTGTGTCAGCATGTGCCTCGTCAAATATCCTTTCCGAGAAAATGAATAGTTGCATTCGGAACACGAAAAAGGTTTTTCTCCGCTGTGTGTCTGCATGTGCCTCGTCAAATAACCTTTCCGAGAAGATGAATAGTTGCAGTCGGAACACGAAAAAGGTTTTTCTCCGCTGTGAGTCCGCATGTGTCTTGTCAAATCTTGCTTCTGACGACATGAATAGCTGCAGTCGGAACACAAAAACGGGTTTTCTCCAGCATGTGTGCGTATACGCATTACGAACTTTGATTTCTGAGACGATATATACTTACAATGGGGAAAAGAGAATCGATTTTCCTCAGGACGCGTCTTCAGATCTATCAACACATCTAGAAAAAATAGGATACATAAATTATTAATGGAAAGCACAGGTAATTCCTAAAAACATCGATTTGGTAGGCGGGTATGGGTACCGCCGCCCTGGGAACTATTTATTGGATATCCAACACCCCTGCCTTAGGTCACCCCAAGTGGTTCGCTACGTTTGGTGACGTAGCAGGGGTGCCCGGGTTCATGGGGTAAGGTCTATCCGGGTCTTGGCGGCAGATGCGTTGACTCACCTTCTGCATGGCGGTCTGGATAGGGAGAGGCCAGTTGAAGGAGACCCTTTACAACCGGTTAACGTTGTCCGGGCCGCTCGGTAGTACAGAAGCCCGTCCCTCAGGATCACGACTGAGGGTGGGCTGCCCCATCAACGAGTGAAAAAACCCTGCCGCTGCTGTTGTGCCTGTTCGTGAAAGGAGGGGACCCAGCAGCAGCGTTTGGGGCGCATTGGGCGACTTCTCCAGCCGGACTCTCCCGGGCCATCGCCTTGCACCGCAGTGGGTGGGATCGATTCATTCCTACGTAACTCCTGGATACACTGATCCCCATCCTCCTACCCACCCCTTATACCTTTTCCTTCCCAACACAACCATCCCCCCACAAATAAAAATAATAAAATCATGCAAAGAACAACCAACACCAACATCGTTCAAACAGCGACGAGTAGCAGGCGTCCCCGGTGCAGGCCAAAACTGTCGAGCTTGCAGACTCCTCCTATCTGATTTGCCCGGGATTCACCCTCGTAGGCAAGTTCAGACCAAAAGGAGGCGTTTGCCTCTATAGCCGAGCTGACGTCAACTGTGTGCGATGTTGAATCTGGAAAACCCTAGATTCGACGTAATGTGGGTGCGCATCAATCTTGCCAGTACGGTAAGGTTCTACGCGTGCTTTTACCGCTTACCAAACCTAAGCGAATCAGACACATCCGAGCTCTTCAAACATTTGAGCGAAACTATTGATGGTCTCTTGCCACGCTACCCTTCGGCCGAGTTTGTTGTTCTGGGGGACTTCAATGTTCATAATGAACCATGGTTGAAGTTCTCACGGTCAACATACTCGGCTGGCCGACAGGCGGAATCCTTTGCCATTTGCCACGAATTTGAGCAACTGGTTCAGGAGCCTACGAGGTTCCCTGATGTCCAGGCCCACCGCCCTAATTTGTTAGACCTATTTATAACTACTGTGCCACACGGTTATAAGATTAACGTCACAGCGCCTCTCGGATCGTCCGACCACTGCCTGGTGACGTCATCTATCCTCATCGACTTCAGACCACCCAACGAGAGGCTGAAGAGATCAGTATATAGGTCAACTATAGGTCAACAGGTCATTTTAACGCTTTCCCGTGGTCAGCTGTCTGTTTTCGGACTTCGGATCCTTCCAGATGTGCCCAGGAAATTGGTTAAGTCATCACATCTGCGATAGATGGCTTCATACAATCAACTAATAAAGAAACTGGCGTAGGCTCAAAGCCGTGGTTCAGTCGACAATGCTCAGAAGCATTTCGGCCAAAAAATGTCGCTTACCAAGCTTACAACACATCTCGAACGACCGAAATTAGATCAGAAAATAACTAATTGGCAAAGGAAAGCAAGAATATCATAAATAGGTCAAAGTTCGAGCACGACCTGCAGATCAGCAGAAAGCTGGCTGCCTGCCCGCATGACAGCAGAGCATTTTGATCGCTTGCGGACTTAATAGGTCGCAATTTCTGCAAACAAAGTTTGCCACCTCTTACTAGACCTGACGGCTCACTAGCAAACACCACCACCGAAAAGGCAAATTTATTAGGTAAAATGTTTGCGGAAAACTCGACCCTCGATGATCGGGGTGCTATCCCACCGTCGGTTCCTCATTGCAGCTTCTATATGAAAAAGCTGAGGATCCGGCATCGGGATGTACTCCACGTCTTACGGGGGCTCGATGTTAAAAAAAACTAGTGGACCTGACGGAATATTGCAGCGGTGTGCCGCAGAAATTGCTCCAGTTTTGACGCAGTGTGGCTCTGTGCCTTCTGGTTTGAAAAAAAAGCGGTCATCCACCATATTCCTAAGAAGGGTGACCGCTCCAACCCAGCCAGCTCTGTCACATCAGTTCTGCCCAAGGTAATGGAACGTGTGATCAACGACAAACTGCTCACATACCTCGAGAAGAACAAAATTATCAATGACCGTCAATACGGATTCCGGCGGAACCGCTCGTGAAGTTATCTTCTCGCGTATGTGACGCATGTTTGGGGGCGGTGCCTGGAATGTTTCGGTGAGACCCAAAAGGTTGCACTGGCCATTTCCAAAGCCTTCGACCGGGTTTGGCACCGAGGACTTGTCAACAAACTTCTTCATATGGACTTCCCGCATCCTTGTGTACGTGGATTGCCGACTTTTTGAGGGAGAGGTCGATTCAGACGGTTGCTGATGGTTTTACCTTTTCCTCGCATCCGATAAATGGTGGCTTCCCACAAGGATCGGTCCTGTCCCTGACTTCGTTTTTGTTGCACATCAATGACCTTTTGTCGTGTGCACCAATTGATTGTTACGCGGATGACAGTACAGTCCATGATAGCTTTTTGTTTGACAAGCCCCTAAAGGGAACACAATCTCCAACGGCTCGGAGGGCTTTGAAACAAAGAATGGGCGGTTACCTTGAGAGAGTCTACTCTTGGGCTAAGGTTAACCTCGTCGAATTCATTGTTACAAAGACCCAATCATGTCTGATTACGTCTAAGAGAGATCGAAATGACAATCTAGTCTCCTTCAACGGTAGCATTCTTTCGAACAGGACCTTCATTGATATGCTTGGTGTAACATTAAGGTGAAACGTAAGCGGCAATTCTCATACAATCTGTTTGAATGCCCCATTCGAAATCTACAGATAGTATTTTATTTATTTTAGTACCAAAATAATACTAAAAATGAGATACTAGCGAACGCAAATTTCACTGTTTTATCACTTATAATAACCAAGTAATTACATTAACAAAAGTATTTATTTTTCATCCGATTTGCGTAGATCTTTGTGCACGGCGGGCATTTCCGTTTATTAAAAAGAGAGATACTTTAAGTGTGAGCAGTGCCGATGTACGTTTATCGAGCAAGTTTAAAGTACATACCCATTATGCAAATAGTTTATTAGTTTGTAGTAAAAAGGTTAAAACAATTGCATGGAATGATTTGTTATCCGAAGTGTTCGTTTTGCTTTTTAATGAATGTTCCAGTATTGTTCGACTAAGTTACGATAAAAAGGGACTTTCATAATTTACAACTTACTGACCGTCCCGCAAAAGAAAATACAGTGCGTTTTCAGTGCGTTTTCAGTGCGTGGACGGCCGGAGACCAAAGTTGATAATGAAGAATTGAAGGCTATTGTGGAAGCGGATCCATCGCTAACCACGTCCGAGTTAGCTGCAGCTAGGCTGTGGTGTTAGTGATAAAACTGTTTTAATCCACTTGAAGCAAATTGGGAAGGTGAAAAAACTTGAATGGTGGGTACCTCACGAATTGAGTGAAGCAAATCAACAAACGCGCGTTTACTGCTGCGTTGCATTACTCAACCTGTGATGAAACGTGGATCCTGTACGATAATCGGAAGCGCTCATCGCGATGGCTGAACCCTGCCGAACCAGCCAAACCATGCTCCAAGCGAAAATTGACTCCAAAAAAGTTACTTGTGAGCGTTTGGTGGACTAGTACTGGTGTCGTTCACTACAGATTTCTTAAATCTGGCCAGACGATTACGGCAGATGTCTATTGTCAGCAACTGAGGCTGGTTAATCGCTCTAGGCCACTGCTGCTTCATGATAACGCTAGACCACACACTGCACAACAGACGGCTACCAAATTAGAGGAATTTCAATTGGAATGTCTAAGACATCCACCGTACTCTCCGGACCTTGCCTCAAGAGATTACCATTTTTTTCGAAATTTGGATAACTTCTTGTAAGGGGAAAAATTCAACTCCGATGGGGCAGTCCAAACCGCCTTTAAATTATTGTAGATTGCACTGAACAACCAAAAACATTAATAATTTAAAACACTGGATAAGTAACCTAGCGACAGCTGATATAACAAAAGACAACGATCGGAACGCCGTTCTGTTGTGCGCGTCATCTTGGTTGGTTGTGTTTTATTATCTACACATTTATCCTTCTGAATAGTTCCTGATAATTAACTTGATTATCAAATGTAAAAATATCATTTAAATAAAAAAGTGAATCCAATGATGTTGTATCATTAAAATGGTGACCACCCGACCTTCCACGCAATTAGACACAATTATACGAAAAATTTCTTTTTAAATTTTCGCACCACAACAGAACCAGTCAGAACGACCGACGCATAGGATCCTGAGGCCAGAGAAATCGAAAATGGTGATTTAATTAGGGACCATCATCGCACATGGAGACCATGGCTGCACAGGTGAACGAGTTTTGCTGACACTACATAGAGACTACCAAAGCAGCGGAGCTTCACATCACGGAAACTTCATGACGCAGTATCCAATCGCAGCAGAGCTTCACATCACGGAGACTTCATGACGCAGTACCCAATCGCAGCGGAGCTTCACAACAAGGAGAATTCATGACGCAGTACCCAATCGCAGCGAATCTATCTTCACGAGAGACGTTTGGCTGAGAAAAAAACATCACCACAGACAGCAGACCATTAGAAATTCGTTTCAAGTCAAGTAAATGTTTAAACAAAAGACTATTATTTTTACATAACCTAATTTCAAAATTTAAAATTTGAATTTAATGCTAGTGATTATTATCTGTTTTGAGAAATTATTCTATTATTAAAAAAAATAATTTGAAATAATTTAACACTAATAAAAATGTTCTAAAATTAGTAGATTTTCAAAAGGTTTGCGCCTAAGATAATATCACATGCATCTGACTTATGATTTATAGAAAAATGCATAGATGGTACCCCAAATCAGTTTGATAAATTATCGATAATTTTAAATATGTATATTTTAATATGGTTTAATTTAATGTTTTTTCGAATTTTTTGCTGATGAATATTTTTTTAAAGTAACCGCCTTATATGCATTGAATTGTCAATATCTGAAGTAATGCCATGACAACTGAAGAAAATATTCTCATCTCGAAGCAAACTGCGGAATCAAGTTCACAAACATCAAGCAACAAGATAATTACAGATTCAATTACAATGGAATCATCAAGCGGAACTAGTAATGAATCAAACATCCACCATGTCTCAGTCAGATTACCACCATGCTGGAAAGAAAACATATCGCTATGGTTCGTTCAAGCCGAATCTCAATTTTCAAACTCACGTATTAAAGAAGACTTTACAAAATACAATATCATCATCGCAGCACTCGATTCACAAACCTTACAATGTGTTAGTGATATTGTCACGAAGCCACCTGAATCAGACAAATATTTAAAACTGAAAACTGCACTTATCGACAGACTACAAGATTATGTTGAAAAAAGACTTACACGACTTTTAAAGGGTATTCAACTAGAAGATCGAAAGCCCTACGGACTTCTTCGGTATATGATGGAGCTAGCTGGACCCACATTAGCAGAGAGTGCAATAGTACGTACACTCTGGCTACAGCGTCTACCCCAACATGTCCAGGCAATCCTGTCAGCTCTTCCTGATAACAACACAAACCAACTGGCATTGGCTGCCGACAAAATCACAGATGTTTATACATCAACAGAATGTGGTGCAATGGATCAACATAACAAACCCAGCACATCAAGATCCGAGAAAATAGAAAATTCAATATTACTTCAGCTACAAAAACAAATTTCTGAGCTAACACACGAAGTGTCACAATTGAAAATGTCTAAAAATAACCGTTTTTCTACCTTCCGAGGACGGCAAAATCAGAGCCCTCGTCGAAATAATTCCTATCAGAATTCATCTCAGGAGAATCCTGCTAGAAGACCGAGGTCTGGGTCTCGCGGTCGATCACCTAGAAGAGATCCTGATGGATATTGTTATTTCCACAGACGGTTTGGAGAACATGCATACAAATGCTACGAACCTTGTACTTTTAAAACGAAGAATTCGGAAAACGACAGCGGAACCTCTCAGTAGGGACATGTGAGATTCCGAGTAATACATGTCGTCTCTTCGTATACGATCTGCAAACTCGACAAAAATTCTTGGTGGACACTGGCGCAGACGTTTCAGTAATGCCTAAAAAACCATCGTATAACAAAAATAATATCACTTCCGACAACTGCCCAACTACATTGTATGGAGCCAATGGAAACCCCATCAAGACTTATGGCACGAGAACAGTCGAACTCGACTTTGGACTACGCCGTGCGTTGAAATGGCGTTTCATTGTTGCTGACGTATCAAGACCAATTCTAGGTGCAGATTTTATCCACCATTTTAACCTAACGGTAAACTTACGAAAGGCAACAATCACAGATCAATCAACAAAATTAATGATCAAAGGAACAACGTATAAAGGACCTACATCTGGTATCTCTACAATTTCCTCGTCACAGAAATTTCGTGACATCTTGAGCAAATACTCTACATTAATGAGGCCTAATATGAAAATACCGGATACAAAAAAACACTCTGTGACTCACTGCATCGAAACAAAAGGACCACCTGTCACGGAACGTGCCCGCAGACTATCACCAGCCCTATTAGAGGCAGCGAAAAAAGAATTTAAGTATCTGATGGAACAAGGGATTTGCAGGCCATCAAAAAGCAATTGGGCCAGCCCTTTACACATGGTGAAGAAAAGCAACGGAGAGTGGCGTCCTGTTGGCGATTATCGACGATTGAACGCTAAAACAATCCCGGACAAATACCCTATATCTCAACTGCAAGATTTTGCACACAAACTTTCAAATGCAAAAATCTTTAGTACCATAGATATGACCAGAGCATATCATCAAATTCCAGTTGAACCAGAAGATGTACAAAAAACAGCCATCATCACACCGTTTGGATTATTTGAGTTTACATCCATGCAATTCGGTTTATCTAATGCAGCACAAAGCTTCCAACGTTTCATGCACGCGGTAACTAGAGACTTGGATTTTTGCTTTGTATACATAGATGACATTCTGATTGCTTCTGAAAATGAAGAAGAACATAAAATACATTTAGATTCTTTACTTAAACGCCTGGCTGAATTTGACCTAGTAATAAACATAAACAAATGTCATTTTGGCGAACCTACAGTCAACTTCTTGGGTCACACAATTACCCAAAATGGAATGTCACCTATTAAAGAAAAAGTTGAAGCCGTCATAAATTTTCCATTACCTAAAACAGCAAAGGAATTGCGACGATTTTTAGGCATGTTGAATTATTACCGAAGATTCCTTCCCAATGCAATTAACACTCAAACAAAATTATTCGACTGCATTGCTGGTTACAAGAAAAATGACAAGAGAATATTGGTTTGGAATCAAGAACTGACGGAAGCATTTGAGGAATGCAAACAAAACCTAGCGACCGTGGCTTTACTTGCACATCCAAATCCCAATGCAAAAATAGCTATACTGGTAGATGCCAGTGACGTAGCTATGGGAGCCTCACTACAACAGTCCAACAGAAACGCTTGGGAACCGCTAGGATTCTTTTCAAAAAAATTCACACCCGCGCAACGAAAGTACAGTACTTTTGACCGTGAACTTACTGGTGTTTATGAAGCGGTAAAATACTTTAGAAATCATATTGAAGGACGGAATTTCACAATTTACACGGATCATAAACCAATCACCTTCGCCTTTAACAAGAAACGTGCCTCTAGCTCTCCACGCCAGGAAAGACAGTTAGATTATATAGCACAATTTTCAACGGACATTAGACATATTTCAGGACAACTCAACACAGTAGCTGACGCACTGTCTCGAATAGAGGAGATTAATTGTCCTACTTCTATTGACTATAGGCAGATGGGAAAAGCGCAGTGTCAAGATGACGGATTTATGAAGGCAAAAGATGACACCGCCCTCGCCTTACGTCAAATGGTGATGCCTGGTACTGAAACTTCAGTATGGTGCGACATATCAACAGGTCACGTCAGACCGTTTGTACCTGCTTGCATGCGAAATCAAGTAATTCAAAGTGTACATAATGTTTGCCACCCTGGCATCTCGGGAACAACAAAGACAATTAAACAAAGATTTGTTTGGTATAACATGGCAAAGGACATAAAAAACTTTGTCAAACAATGCATTCAATGTCAAAAAGCTAAGGTTTCTCGACACACTGTTGCGCCATTAGCAACGTATATATTACCAGAGGATCGATTTCGCAATGTACATATCGATCTAGTTGGACCCCTTCAGAAGTGCAATGAGTACCAGTATATACTAACAATGATTGATAGATTTACTCGATGGCCCGAAGCAATTCCCCTGAAAGACATGACAGCGGAAACAGTCGCCACTGCACTCACAACCCATTGGATTGCTCGTCACGGAACCCCTGACAGCATAGTAACCGATCAAGGTCGTCAATTTGAGAGTCATCTATTCAAAAAACTCACAGAAAAGTTTGGAATTAAACACTTGAGAACCACAGCATATCACCCACAAGCCAACGGCATGATTGAAAGATGGCATCGTACTTTGAAAGCATCTCTTATGGCATGTGGAGACCATTGGGTTGAAAACCTTCCACTCGTTTTACTAGGCCTGAGAGCGACAGTGCGTGAAGATCTAAAATGCTCACCAGCTGAATTAACTTACGGTAGAACTCTAAAATTACCTTGCGATTTCTTCACAGCAACTCCTCGAGAAGAACCCGATACATACGTCGGACGTCTCCAAAAAAAGTTTGAAGATATCAAATCAACTCCGGCCAGTATCCATGGTACAGGAAAATTCTTCATTCATAAGGATCTACCTACTACTACACATGTGTTTCTCAGAACCGATGGTGGAAGAAAACCACTCCAAAATCCATATGAAGGTCCATACAAAGTTGAAGAACGTGATGAGAAAACATTCGTTATTACCGTAAAAGGAAAACCAAAACGCGTCACGATAGACCGTCTAAAGCCTGCTTTTGTTCCTGTAGAAAAAAATGTTCCAATTTCTACAATTGTACCTAAACCACTTCCCGAAATTACCAGAACCACAAGATCTGGTCGAAAAGTTCATTTTCCAGACAGATTGGGACAATTCAAAACCTAAAAAGGTATTATTATTTTTTACGATTATAATTATCTTCTGTAAATCATACTAAATTGATTAAAAATGACAAAAAAAATTAACAAAATTTCAGAGGTAATATATTAATGTTACTAAACAAACTTTGTATCTCAACTAAAAAATAAGTTTTTAAATCATATACTGTGAAAAAATGTTTACTTTTAGTTATTTTAACCATGATCATTCAGATATATAATGGCACTCACATCTGATTGAACATGTCGTTGAAATTTCTTATTTATATTATGTAATAATTCTTTTCAAGTGTTTACGGAGACGTGTGAATGTTTAAATATAATAAAATGTATTATATTTATTTATTTAAATAACAGCGATAAGTTTTAATGAAAACAAATATGTCTACTCTGGATGTTTCACTACCCAGTCTAATTTACTGTTATTACAAAAAACTCAATAAATATGTTGAGTTCATCAATAACGCACCCCAGTAAACAGTTAAAAAAAAAAAAAAAAAAAATTATAATTATCAAACGCTTTGTAAAATTTATAGCGTCTCATAAACATGTACCTTATTTTTAAGAAATACTAATATATAAGTTTTATTGAATCCAGTTATTATTAGATATACAATATTGTGTCATAGTCACAGTTACTTTGAACACTTGTTCCAAACGAAATGTTTGTAGATGAAAACATTTGTTTTTAAAATATAGATACATAAATAAATCTAGTCGAAGCATTCTCCTAGACATAACTTTTTAAACTTAAGTTAAAATTCCTACTTTCGTTTACCATATAGATATTTGAAGATACCATACTTATAGTTCTGTATTCATGTTTTACAACTATTTGTGTTTTTAATTTAGAATTTTTTTATTATTTTCATATATATGGTTGGGCTACAAAACATTAAGCGACATGTTTGTGTAATGTGCCCTACACAGCATGGTCAATTTTGCCCTTATATCGTTTAACAACTGGAGGGGAAGTGTGTAGATTGCACTGAACAACCAAAAACATTAATAATTTAAAACACTGGATAAGTAACCTAGCGACAGCTGATATAACAAAAGACAACGATCGGAACGCCGTTCTGTTGTGCGCGTCATCTTGGTTGGTTGTGTTTTATTATCTACACATTTATCCTTCTGAATAGTTCCTGATAATTAACTTGATTATCAAATGTAAAAATATCATTTAAATAAAAAAGTGAATCCAATGATGTTGTATCATTAAAGATTTTATTGATTCCCGTCCGAACGGTTTTTTTAGTAAAGGGATCGATGAGATGGCAAAAGTGTATAGACAGCAATGGTACATACTTTGATTAAATAAATATATTATATTAAAAAAATCGACTTTATGTTCCTCCCATACAAAACGCCAATTTCATACGTAAGGACCTAATATTACACCTTTTTAATGCATCACATTAAAAATAAGAAGCATTATAAATTATAAGCAAGAGTTGTGTCCTGTCTGCTCAAAATATCAAAATAGAGGCGAATTCCAATAATCTGATTTAACATTCCACAATTTTTACATTTTATATAATGCTACTTACTAGCTATCCGAGTACTTTCCGCGTACTGCAAACATTCCTTCTTTACATCTCGGAGGTCAAAATCCATATCCATATACGGGATTTCATCTCCACCTATTTCCTGGGGCCCTGGTTCCGTCTTGATGGAAACAGTCTCTGACGTTAGAAGATCCATGTCCTAGGCCGGCCCTGTGCAGGCCCAATTGGAGCAGTCCGCTCCGGGCGCCGATTTACCAAGGAGCTGATAATACCTAACACCCAATAGAGCGCCCTTGAGGTTTTTACTAGAGCTAGGCGGCGTTTGGCTCACGACCGGCCCTGTTGTTGTAGTGTTTGATAATTGGTTCAAGTCAAAAAAATATACCTGAAAGAGAACATTGTTATAACAGAACTCATATGTAAATAGGTTGGGATATTTTAGGTTGGGTTAGGGGGGGGGGGGGAATGGAAGGGTAGGTTAGTTTAGGTTGGGATATGTTAGGTTAGGTTAGGGGATGGGGGGGAGAATGAAAGGGTAGGTTAGTTTAGGTTGGGATATGTTAGGTTAGGTTAGGGGGTGGGGGGGAGAATGGAAGGGTAGGTTAGTTTAGGTTGGGATATGTTAGGTTATCTTAGGGGGTGTCTAATCTAAACTAACCTAACCTAACCTACCACTCCCGCCCCCACCCACTCCATTTAACCTAACCTAACTATGTATTAAACACGAGATAATGTAATTATCTTGTGTTAGATTATTATATTTCTTTATAAATATATAAATAATAAAACAATTAGCATACACGGTAAAAATAAAAAAAATACACAAATAACTATCTTTATAAAATAATATTATTGTCTCAATATCGTTTCTAGTCACTGGTCACATGAATACCACTGTACATATTTCGTAGGTTGCCGCTGTTGGCATGCTTTGTTGGTACTTGAACAGATCAAATATGGCGATCGATGAGTTTACGTGTTTGTTATCGAGCAAGATAATGATTAATATGCATTATTTTTCATTTCTGATAATTGAAATAGTTACTTTTTATTATTATCCAACTGATACAAAGTGGTTTTTCTTTTGAAAATTCCTATTTACCGCCGGTCGGTGAAAAGTGACGTTTTGTGTTTTTGAAGTCAAAAAATAACAATTAAAATGCATTATTTTTCAATTCCGGTTTCTAAATTACTTACTACTAACTGTTATGTATCTACTACAATTTTTAAACAAATTTTAAAAATATATTAAGATTTGCGGGGTTTTGTAAAAATTTACCAAATTTATTTATTAAAGTAGCATTGCAACGCATGCCGGGTATCAGCTAGTAATATATAATTCATTATTTTAATCAGCGCCTTCGAATTATTAACCTAAAAATAGGTAGACGTCAAATTGGCTGTTCGAACGTTCCTCACACAAAACGCAAAATAGATTTCCTAACTGAGATATTCCGATAGGTAAGTTATGTTAGGTCGCGTTAGAAATAGTGCAGTTGTTCATTTGAGCGTGAAGCAGTCCACATTAATGAACAGTGGTCCGTAAGATTGATATGCAATAACGGTCGCTACTAAAAATAAAATCGTTATTAGGGTAGAAAATATCAGCTTTAGAACTTACCAATAACGATCACCCGCGTGGGATATACCGTGAAAGGAATTATAATATAATGTACATAACATGTAGAATAGGAAATCGGTTGGAACAGGTTGAAAAGGTTGACATCGAAGAAAGCGTTCATTACTAATAGACAATAACGAAGTACGAAGTCATAGACAATTGAGGACCCTAATGGGGCGTTCTGACGCTTCAATTTTTGTTGACCCACTTTTATTTAACGAAAAAAATTGATTTTGTTCTCACTTTTCAATTAGAACCGATTTTGACATTAAAAATGGCGTCAACTGAAATTGTTATTGCTTGCGTCTCTCTAATTTCTGATGTTCTGCGAGAGGAGCTGGAGATTATGAAAAAACATAAAAAATGTCGTACTTGGGTGAGAAAATGGATCATGAGAAGGAGTGAATAAGGCGCATCCAACACATTTTTTTTCAAAATAATATTATTTACATCTCAAAAATAATATTATTTATTGCAGTATCACGGGCATTTCTATTTTTGTATCCCTACATCTTGTTTTTGATCCCAAAGACAGGGATGGCTTTGGTATAGATCCATAAATCTGAACATTAAATCGTCTGACCATTTCAGGTATTTTTTTGGTTGAAACGGATTCCATGACGGTAGAAACTAGTACCGAATAAATGAAACGTCTCACGTTTACTTTTTCCCGCGAGTAACTAAAAATTACAAGCGACTTGAAACATGTGTTCACACGCGACGATTCGGTGTAAAACTCGAACGATTAGTAAAACCAAAATGGCGATGGTCATACTCGAACGTCAAAAGTAGACGGGCTATCAACTTTCGCTAGCCAACAAAAAAAAGATGATAACATTGTTGACAAAGTGTTCACACTTGTCAATTAGCTTTTAATTGTCGAGTGGACCAACAAAAATCGCCTCGTGTGAACCGGCTATAAGTCAAGAGTCTATTTTCCTAGCCAGCCCGAAGAGGCGTTTACAAAATCCCCAAGGACCACCACACGATATCTCAATAATCATTCGTTAAATTTCATTAGTATTTCTTAAGATACTAACGAAAATTAATCCATTTTTTTTCCAGTGTTAAAGGAGCGTAATATTGAACAGAATTGTTTTTTGATAATAATATGTCTACAAATCGCGTTGCCCGCTAGTGAATTGTATGCCTTTTGATACCATTCTTCTTGTCTTCTCTTTATGTCCATGAGTCACGTTATGTCTTTCATTCAAACATACCCGGTTAGTCACGCGAGATAGCCCGTACCACAGATATGCTGTTAACGCACGTTCCGCCAGTTATTTGCTGCATCTGTTGCCTGGAATTCTGATCTTTAGGTACATACAGTTTCGGTCAGTTTCGACCTTTTTGCAGAGCACACATGTTTAATTTCTGAGGTTCTTATTCTTTATTTAAAAAAGTGAAGTTACGGAGGGGTAAGTTTTAAAAATATATATACATATATATATCATTTATTGTTATAAAGTATGATTTGTAGAACTCCTTTTAAAAATAGACTGTTTATTTTAAATGGTTGGGTTTTCATGTCCGGGTAATCCGGCATAAAATGGTTCTGACAATGGGATTGATAGTATTTGTCTCTGTGTAGATGTTAATCCTGATAATATATGAAAACGCTTGACATTCAACATTGCATATGTTCTAATTGTAAATAGTTTGAAGACAGGATTAATCCATTTACTCTACAAAATAATTGGTAAATGTTTACTACTCCGCTTACCGGATAATACGGAATATTTCTTGTCGAAGTTCGATACACGGATAATACGGAGCGTTTCTTTTTTAATCAATAGACAATCAAACACAATCAAATATGACATTTGCCGATAGTACCAACCTTATAAAATAAATTCTTGTTAACGAATGTAGGTACAGTACCTACCTGCTTTCTGGTTGAGCTCATTCATACAATATAATCGTAAAATTAAACACTTGTAACCTAACCTAGATTTTGATTTTTCAAGTAGTTTTGCGGCTACGCCAGGTTTGTTATACATGGTTTGTGATATAAAAGAAAGTGCCCCCTTCGTAGCGCCTGCTCGCGCCAAGGCAAGAAAAACATCCCAGTTTTCAAGTAGTTTAGCGGTTACGCTAGGTTTGTGTAACATGGTATGTGATATAAAAGAAAGTGCCCCATTTGTAGCGCCTGCTCGCGTCAAGGCAAGAAAAACATCCCAGTTTTCAAGTAGTTTAGCGGCTACGCTAGGTTTGTGTAACATGGTTTTGTGATGTAAAATAAAGTGCCTCCTTCGTAGCGCCTGCTCGCGTCAAGGCAAGAAAAACATCCCAGTTTTCAAGTAGTTTAGCGGCTACGCTAGGTTTGTGTAACATGGTTTGTGATGTAAAAGAAAGTGCCTCCTTCGTATCGCCTGCTCGCGTCAAGGCAAGAAAAACATCCCAGTTTTCAAGTAGTTTAGCGGCTACGCTAGGTTTGTGTAACATGGTTTGTGATATAAAAGAAAGTGCCCCTTCGTAGCGCCTGCTCGCGTAAAGCAAGAAAAACATCCCAGTTTTCAAGTAGTTTAGCGGCTACGCTAGGTTTGTGTAACATGGTTTGTGATATAAAAGAAAGTGCCCCCTTCGTAGCGCCTGCTCGCGTCAAGGCAAGAAAAACATCCCAGTTTTCAAGTAGTTTAGCGGCTACGCTAGGTTTGTGTAACATGGTTTGTGATATAAAAGAAAGTGCCCCCTTCGTAGCGCCTGCTCGCGTCAAGGCAAGAAAAACATCCCAGTTTTCAAGTAGTTTAGCGGCTACGCTAGGTTTGTGTAACATGGTTTGTGATGTAAAAGAAAGTGCCTCCTTCGTATCGCCTGCTCGCGTCAAGGCAAGAAAAACATCCCAGTTTTCAAGTAGTTTAGCGGCTACGCTAGGTTTGTGTAACATGGTTTGTGATATAAAAGAAAGTGCCCCTTCGTAGCGCCTGCTCGCGTAAAGCAAGAAAAACATCCCAGTTTTCAAGTAGTTTAGCGGCTACGCTAGGTTTGTGTAACATGGTTTGTGATATAAAAGAAAGTGCCCCCTTCGTAGCGCCTGCTCGCGTCAAGGCAAGAAAAACATCCCAGTTTTCAAGTAGTTTAGCGGCTACGCTAGGTTTGTGTAACATGGTTTGTGATATAAAAGAAAGTGCCCCCTTCGTAGCGCCTGCTCGCGTCAAGGCAAGAAAAACATCCCAGTTTTCAAGTAGTTTAGCGGCTACGCTAGGCTTGTGTAACATGGTTGGTGATATAAAAGAAAGTGCCCCCTTCGTAGCGCCTGCTCGCGTCAAGGCAAGAAAAACATCCCAGTTTTCAAGTAGTTTAGCGGCTAAGCTAGGTTTGTGTAACATAGTTTGTGATATAAAAGAAAGTGCCCCTTCGTAGCGCCCGCTCCCGTCAAGGCAAGAAAAACATCCCAGTTTTCAAGTTGTTTAGCGGCTACGCTAGGTTTGTGTAACATGGTTTGTGATATAAAAGAAAGTGCCTCCTTCTTAGCGCCTGCTCGCGTCAAGGCAAGAAAAACATCCCAGTTTTCAAGTAGTTCAGCGGCTACGCTAGGTTTGTGTAACATGGTTTGTGATATAAAAGAAAGTGCCCCTTCGTAGCGCCTGATCGCGTCAAGGCAAGAAAAACATCCCAGTCTTCAAGTTGTTTAGCGGCTACGCTAGGTTTGTGTAACATGGTTTGTGATAAAAAAGAAAGTGCCCCTTCGTAGCGCCTGATCGCGTCAAGGCAAGAAAAACATCCCAGTCTTCAAGTTGTTTAGCGGCTACGCTAGGTTTGTGTAACATGGTTTGTGATAAAAAAGAAAGTGCCCCTTCGTAGCGCCTGATCGCGTCAAGGCAAGAAAAACATCCCAGTCTTCAAGTTGTTTAGCGGCTACGCTAGGTTTGTGTAACATGGTTTGTGATAAAAAAGTGAATAAAATTTATAAAAAATATTTACTGAAATTAAAACAAGCCCAGATTTCGTGATAGCTTCAAAATTTTCTAGCCTTGATTTTTGCGGTATGGCAATCTTTATTAATATTTTAGCATTGGTACCATGGAAGATGTGAAAATGTGTGTGTTGTCTATGAAATTGTGAATAGAATATGGCCAAATATATCGAAGATTTCATACCGCGCAAGTGAAATTATAAACAAAATAAAAATGTTAAATGCATATTTTTGCATGTTTTTTCATCTCCCCCTACTTAAAACCCTATGTTTCGTAATAATAAAGCTAAATCTAACAGTTTTAATAAAAAATATTCCGTATTAACCAGTAGGCGGAGTATGAAACTATTAATAAATAATTTCTCATTTAAACATTTTTCATTTGGAAAGATCGTTAAATAAAATAAATAGTTAGGTTAGGTTAGGTTAGGTTGAAGGTTAGGTTAGATGGAGTAACAAATGTGTAAATGACATGTAAAATTAAGACGTCATCAGTTTTTAATTTTTTTTAATGTAATTTAATTTTTAAATTTTTTTTTTTTTAAAGAAAGACAAACATTCCCGGGTTACGAATAACCCAACAACATTTGAAAATCTCCTATTACCACCACGTTAAGCGGAAGATGTTGCTTGTGTTGTGATGGAGGACTTAGCCAGCCGAGGAATCGAACACGGAACGCCTGGGTGGGACCTAAACGCGATGCTCACTGAACCACTGACCGGTCAATTATTTACAATTATACTCCTAATTACTCTACTTCCGCATTTGAAAGTTATTTAATTAGAGTAAGTCATAACAAAGAGATAAATATAAATTTTATTTAGGTGGGGTCATTTTTAATTTAGATATTTGCATTTCAATTGCCATTAAGTTAAAACAACCCATTGACAAACTACTTAAAAGTAGTTTATTGGGACTTTTTCTCTATTTTTGTGTTATGTTTTTATTTGATAAATATATATTATTATTTGTTTTAAATGTTTCTTTAAATTAAAAAAAAATATATAAATGTCAGAAAAACCCATATTTTTTAGATGAAAATCAATCTAAAGCTACCATCACACAATCAACATAGAGTTATTTCGTTTTATAATGAATTAAATTATTTTCTTATTCAAATTTGTACAGAAAAAAACAATCGTCCAGGGAAAGGGAGCAGTCCACGATCCAGGTTTAAATATATTCCTTTAAAAAAATTTATGTGCAGTATTTAACAAAATTTAAACTTCTACATGAAGTGTTTTCAATTTGAAATATATAGAGTACCTGCCGATGAGTGGAATAGGAAGAGGAACAGGGAGAGGTAGGGTACCAGCTGCAAAAGGAGTAATTTCTGGTGCCGGACTACCTGCAGAACCAGAATGTGGACGTGGACGTCAACGTGGAGCTGCATTTGCAGCTCGGTCTAGAGTGTTAGGATTTTTTTATGTTTTTAAAGAAGGTACTTTGATGTGATTATGGATGTGTTTAGCTTATCATATATTTTTTATTTTATGATCTGTCAAAATTTCGCTAGCGAATTAATCTGCTGACGCATTTCGAAATCAACCGTTCTAATGTGGAGTTAAGTATTTGGTTTCAGAATATATGATGTAAAATTTTTAATTCGTAGGAAAATTATGAGAGTAATACTAATAATGGGGACTCTCACGCAGAATTACTCTATATTTAAAACGAGTTTTGTCTTCAGAATGTTACAGTTAAATTCCAGTTGTAGATTGTGTATACTTCTGCTGACACATTTCAAACGAAACCATTCTTTATTCGAAGTGCGGTTATTAAATTCTAGTTAATTTCTATATACCTGCTGCCAGAATCAAAGAAAAACCATATTCATGTTCTGAGTGTAGTTTTGATTGCCCGAAAACAAATTTAATTTAAACCAGTTGTGTGTTCAGAATATAATGATAAATTAAATCGCAAGATGCAGATTCATGAAATGAAGACATTCTGATGTATCGAATGAAGCTTAATATTTGCGTTGCACACTATACGCTTCAAACTTCTGACAAATTGACTAATTGAGAAAATGTAACTATTGTTTAAACTTATGGACCCTTACGCAGAATCAATCTTAAGTTAAAATCTGATAATAAAACAAATTCAAAACTTTTTCCACTTTTAATTTATTGACCGTAACCGGTTTCAGCTTGTCAAAGCCATCTTCAGACTGGTGAAAAATATTCTTTACCTAGGGATTTTATACAAAACATATTAGGGAGGGGGGATTTTATTAAATTATGGATTTTATTACATTTGTTGTTAAGTGGTCTTGAGTGTCCAACTATCTAATTATTTTTTTGGTAATTCCCAGTAGGCTTATTACATAGGGTTGGTTGCTTACATACTTCAGTATTGTTTGGGAAATACCTTACAAGTAATGTGAATTCACAAGACCACTTAACAACAAATGTAATAAAATCCATAATTTAATAAAATCCCTGTAGAGCACCCCCTCCCCATCCTTCCCCCCTCATTGTATAAAATCCCTAGGTTAAGAATATTTTTCACCAGTCTGAAGATGGCTTTGACAAGCTGAAACCGGTTACGGTCAATAAATTATAAGTGGAAAAAGTTCTAAATTTGTTTTATTATACTATTATAATGGAATTCCACCACGAATTATCAGTTTCAAAAATAGAAATATTAAAATCTGAGTTGTGTTTTCTCGGGTGATAATACATACATCAGAATAGGTCCCGACGGCAAAAAGGTTCCCTCCCCTGTCGTAAAGTGTGATTAAATTTAATAAATCATAAAATTAGAGTCTCAGGGTTTTTTTTTACACATTTACCGATCGAATCAGGTATAATTAAATTCAGGATTTGAGTTCTTAAGTTATCATATTATAATAAAACAAATTTAAAACTTTTTCCACTTTAATTTAATGACCGTAACCGGTTTCAGCTTGTCAAAGCCATCTTCAGACTTGGCTTTGACAAGCTAAAACCGGTTACGGTCATTAAATTAAAGTGGAAAAAGTTTTAAATTTGTTTTATTATAATATTATAATGGAATTCCACCACGAATTATCAGTTTCAAAAATAGAAATATCTTAAGTTATCGTTTATTAAAAAAATCGAAGTATCCAATTCACTTTCCTGGGTTTTTCTTTTGAACACTTTTGAAAACACTAATAATATGACGACATTTTCACTAATTCACGTCAATCAATATGTAACAAGGTAATAATGAACGAAAGAAAAACGTGACGAAGCCATGGAGCAACGAAAATATAAATAACAAACAGTGCAATATTCTACCTTCGTAAGTTTGATCTACATTTTCTTTGTATATTGAATTGATAGAAGAAAGAGCAAATTTCTTAGGAACCTTTTTTTTATACCAACTAATAAACCAAATTAATATTATTAACATATATGTAAGGATATTTAAAAATAAAATCACGTTTAGCTGCATTAGGAACATGTACATTGTTTTTCTTCACTAAGAGTCAGCCGGTGTCTCGTCATATAGAGTTTTCGAAAACATGAATAGTTGCACTCGAAACATGAAAGAGGATTTTATCCACTGTGTGCCAGCAAGTGGGTTATCATATTGCCCTTTCGAGAACATGAATAGTTGCACTCTGAACATGAAAAAGGTTTTTCTCCGCTGTGAGTCAGCATGTGGATTGTCAGACTGCCCTTCCGAGAACATGAATAGTTGCACTCGGTACATGAAAACGGTTTTTCTCCACTGTGAGTCAGCATGTGGTTCTTCAGACTACCCTTACACGAAAATGAATAGTTGCACTCGGAACAGGAAAAGGGTTTTTCTCCGCTGTGAGTCCGCATGTGGGTTGTCAAATTTGACTTCAAATAAGATGAATAGTTGCACTCTGAACATGAAAAAGGTTTTTCTCCACTGTGAGTCAGCATGTGGATTGTCAGACTGCCCTTCCGAGAACATGAATAGTTGCACTCGGAACATGAAAAAGGTTTTTGTCCACTGTGAGTCAGCATGTGGATTGTCAGACTGCCCTTCCGAGAACATGAATAGTTGCACTCGGAACATGAAAAAGGCTTTTCTCCGCTGTGAGTCAGCATGTGTCTATTCAGATGGACCTTTTGAGAACATGAATAGTTGCACTCTGAACATGAAAAAGATTTTTCTCCACCGTGAGTCAGCATGTGGATTGTCAGACTGCCCTTCCGAGAACATGAATAGTTGCACTCGGAACATGAAAAAGGTTTTTCTCCGCTGTGAGTCAGCATGTGGCTAGTAAGAGTGCCCTTCCGAGAACATGAATAGTTACACTTCGAACATGAAAAAGGTTTTTGTCCACTGTGAGTCAGCATGTGGATTGTCAGACTGCCCTTCTGAGAACATGAATAGTTGCACTCTGAACATGAAAAAGGTTTTTCTCCACTGTGAGTCAGCATGTGGATTGTCAGACTGCCCTTCTGAGAACATGAATAGTTGCACTCTGAACATGAAAAAGGTTTTTCTCCGCTGTGAGTCAGCATGTGTCTAGTCAAATGGCCCTTTCGAGAACATAAATAGTTGCACTCTGAACATGAAAAGGGTTTTTGTCCACTGTGAGTCAGCATGTGGATTGTCAGACTGCCCTTCCGAGAACATGAATAGTTGCACTCGGAACATGAAAAAGGCTTTTCTCCGCTGTGAGTCAGCATGTGTCTATTCAGATGGACCTTTTGAGAACATGAATAGTTGCACTCTGAACATGAAAAAGGTTTTTCTCCACCGTGAGTCAGCATGTGGATTGTCAGACTGCCCTTCCGAGAACATGAATAGTTGCACTCGGAACATGAAAAAGGTTTTTCTCCGCTGTGAGTCAGCATGTGGCTAGTAAGAGTGCCCTTCCGAGAACATGAATAGTTACACTCGGAACATGAAAAAGGTTTTTGTCCACTGTGAGTCAGCATGTGGATTGTCAGACTGCCCTTCTGAGAACATGAATAGTTGCACTCGGAACATGAAAAAGGTTTTTCTCCACTGTGTGTCAGCAAGTGGTTCTTCAGACTACCCTTACAAGAACATGAATAGTTGCACACGGTACATGAAAAACGTTTTTCTCCAGTATGAGTGCGAATGTGACTTCTAAAATCGTTCTTTTGAGTGCAGGAGTAGATGCAATGAGGACAAGAGAATTGTTTTTCCAGACGACGCGTTTTCAGATCTGTCGACAAATTTGAAAAACATAGGTTATAAAAGGCTTATTAAGACTTATTGCACGCGCTAAGTGTAGATAAGCACAGTAAATGTATATAAACGATAAAAAAAATGGATATCGCTAAATGTTAAATCTTAAATTAAAAATCAGTTTTACCTGATGTTTCCTTCATTCTGTCAACGCGTTTTAAGCATTCCTTTTTGACATCCGACAGGTCGATGTCAATTTCCATATAAGTAAAACCACCTTCATCTTCTTCTCGGGGTTCAAGATTCGCCTTGGTGGCAATTGTTTCCACATTAATGCTGCCTAAAAGACAATTGATTAATGATACATAAAAAAAACTAATTTTTTCATTAAAAATATATTTTTGAAAGATAATAAATAAAGATACCGCCCAAGCGGTTAATATATGTTGCTGGTTTTCACGACAATTTAACGTAAGTAGATATAGGAATGACGTATGCGCCGCACCTGAATTATTAATGAGGGAATTTGGATAAGAAACTTAAAGATCAATATAAGAAAAAAGAATGAAACCAGATGTCCGCTTCAGGAACTGATGCAGGACCCTGCTTTTGAAGAATTCAATGGAATGGTGTTCACTTCCATCAATCTTTAGGCATTTTTAGTGTAACTTAAATCATGTCCCAAATTAAAAGAGGTAAAAATTTGAGGAATTGGGAAATGATTGCTTGCAATACAATCAAGTTAAAATTACAAATTCAACGTTCTACATTTTTTAAATTTTTTAATTAAACTAACTGGATGTTTGAGTACTCTCCGCATACGCCAAACTTTCCTTCTTTACGTCTGGTAGGTCGAAATCTGTATACGGCATTACACCTCCGCCTTCTTCCTCGGGCCCTGGTTCCGTCTTGATGGAAACAGTCTCAGGATTTAGTAGATCCATGGCACTGCTGTGGTAGCGTTTGGTAATTGGTTCAAGCTAAAACAAATTTTCCTGAAACAGAACAAATTAATACTTGGTTTTGTTTGAAATATTTCCCCAAAACAGTGAATTCGTATACATAACTCATTTATATTTTGAAACAAGAATTTAATAATTATTGTAGCTGTATTTGAATCATGCCATTGACATTTGAAAACGGTTGAGAGAATGGCCATCTATCGTGGCATTACTCAATATATAGAATATCTACTTCTAAACATTCGATAGTTCCATTTTTTATAATGTGAGAAATTTAATCAAAACAACTTAAAAACTTTTTTTTTTTTTTTTTTTTTTTATTTTTTTATTTATTGAATCTATATCATAAGGTTTACTTTTTTTTTTGGCCTTGCCTGTCTCACTAGGAACTCCTGTGTCGAGACAGACTAGTTTACAAATATTTTCTAATTATAATATAAAGAACATTTTTCAATAAAGCAAAAATATTTGACAAAATTTTCAGGTTGGTAGGTAGTGGTAACAATAATGAGATATACGATTATATTTGGGTGAGTTGACTAATTATTGCACGACCTTTTTCGATGATCCATTGTTTGATCAGGATTTTGTATTTTTTAATATTATTCGATTGTCTTGTTTTGTCAGGTAGGTTATTGTATATTTTAGACGCAATGTATTTGAAATTTCTTTGACCAAATGTTGTGTTTGTTTTAGGTATTTGTATGAGTTCTTTGGTTTTGTGCCGCGTGTTTACAATATTTTGGGTATTTTTATAAAATGTATGTGTTTTATTTTTAAACAGATGAGTTAAGATAGTTTTTGTGTAAATTTGTCGAATATCTAATACATGGAATTTGTTGAATATATCTACAGTACTTGTTATTATGGGAACTTTAAGAATAACTTTCATAATTAATTTTTGTGCCTTCGATAATGAATCTATAGCTGATAGTGTTGCACCTCCCCATGCGATTATTCCATATTCAATGATTGATTGACAAAGTGAGTAATAAACGATTTTCATAGATTTGGAATCTAGTATGTTTCTAATGTTTTTGAAAAAATAAACATGTTTTCTAAGCTTATTCGTGATAAGTAGGCAATGTGTATTCCATTTAAGATATTGATCAAATGTAAGACCAAGGTATTTGATATGGTCCGTTAGATCTAGGCAAGGACATTGACAGAATGTATCGTGAATACAAGAACATTCATGTACTTTTATTTCAGCATCTTGATTAGGTTGGCTAACGATATTCATACTAAAAGTAATGTATTTTGTTTTGGTAGTGTTTAGTGCAAGAGAATTAATATCTAGCCATTTTTTAACAGAGTTAATTGATTTCTCAGCCATTTTGTATGCGTCTAACCAAGTGTCTGATTGAATGAGTAGCACAGTATCGTCAGCAAAACTTACAATTTTTCCATCTATCATTAGGTTACAAAGATCGTTTATGTATATGAGAAACAAAGTAGGGCCTAAGACGCTTCCTTGGGGAACTCCGTAGGTTATAGGGAGGGGTTGGCTGAATTTGTTTTCGATTTTGACACTTTGAGTTCGATTAGTTAAGTAACTTTGAAGAAATTCTAGGTCTTTCCCTCTTATACCAATGGTATTTAGTTTATTAATAAGGATGTCAAAGGAGATGGTATCAAAAGCTTTTGAGAGGTCTAGGAAGATAGAAATGCATTTTTTACCCTTATCTAAATTTGAAACAAGAAAGTCTGTAACAGCAATAATGGCATCGGCAGTGCTCTTATTTGACCGAAAACCAAATTGATTTTCGGAGAGTAGCTGCTCGCTTTCCAAAAATGTTTTCAGTTGTTTGTTAATTATTTTTTCAACTACTTTCGAGAGTGAGTTAAGTATTGTTATGGGCCTATAATTGTTAATGTCCACTTTTAGACCACTTTTGTATATGGGTATGACGAGCCCTTGCTTTAATTCATTAGGGAAAATTCCCTGTGATATGCTGAGGTTAATTATGTAAGTGAGAGGTTCCAATAGTTCGTGAATAAGTGTTTTGAGTAAACTTACGGTGATGCCATCCATACCGGCGGACTTTGTGTCTTTTAATGAGTTAATTGTATTCTTAATATCGTCATGTGTAACCGTTTGAAATTTAAATTGTTTAGAAAGGAGTATATGTGTTTTTTCCTGTTTTGTATTAGAATTCGGGGAGGACATTTTGTTTGCTAATTTTTTCCCGACATTAGTGAAAAAGTCATTGGCATGGTTTAGGATTTTTTCTGGATTCTTTGAGAAGTCGACGGTCAGTCCATCAATATTTAGTTGTTTTAGGTCAGTGTTTAAGTTAGGCTTAGTATGAGTAGCTTCACGTAATATGTTCCACATTTCTTTTGGATTACCTTTGCTTTCTTCTATTTTTTGTCTATAATATAATTCCTTAGCATTCCTGATGACTTTTGTACATATGTTTCTGTATCTTTTGTAAAAGTTGTTAAGTATAGTGTCAGAAGGATTCAATGAAGTTTTTTTATGAAGTAAGTTTCTTTTTCTTATACAATTTATAATGGTGTGATTAATCCAGGGAGTTAGAGGTTTAAATTTGTGAGGGATTGTTTTTACTATAGAATTAGTGTTATTATTTATTTCAGTTTGTAGTTTGTCTATGAAGTAAGTCCATGCATCATCAGCGTTGGGTATGTGTAGTAAGTTGTGCCAATAATTACAGGAAAAAGATTTTTTTATATTCTCATAATCAACTCGTTTTATGCAATAATTGTGTTTCATTTTTATATTTTTTGATGGTGTATTTGGGCGTTTTCCAAAAAAGATGTCGGTGACGTAATAGGAATTCCACTTAAGTGAGATGCTGCATTTCGATTAAAAATATACGTAAATTTATTAAAGAAAGAATGAACTTCATGACAAAAAGTATTTAAATAGAAAATGTCAATAAACTTCGAAAATAATTGCAATTTAAGTTTAATACTATTGGTAAGAAATTCTTTTACGTCACTTTTATCATAAAGTTTATAAAGAAAATTAAAAGAAATTCATTATTTCAGATTTTTATTTACGAATTGAAAACACAATCAGTCTCCTAAAAAATATGAATAATCAAGCTTATTGAATTAAATATTAAGTTTTTCAATAAAAATATTCTTTTACGCTACTTTTGGATACTTTGTACTGTATATTTTGCGTTCTAGAAAGACGAATATAAGTTTTTGTTTTACGAATGTTTAATTATAACAAATTTAAAATTAATCATGAACTATATCAATAAAAAAAAGAACAAATTTCTTTGAGATATAATAATTGATCTTAGAAAATAAATCACAGCAATAACAGGACAGTGGCGTAAGGGGAAAAATTTGGTAACGTTTAGGAATTCTAAGGCCTCGGCCAGACTGAGAGGCTTGCCCGGTAGCGACAGCGGGCGCGAAATATCAGTCGTATGTGTACGCACGTTGTGGCTACACTGCTGAAAGCGCGACAAGCGACTGGTATGGGAAGAGTGGAAGATACTCTCAGTATCACCCTGGTGTAAGACCACCATTCAGAATTGAAACGTTGCTTAATAATGACTTTAACCTGTTTAGTGACTAGATCTGAATAGCCAGGTACTTCCCCACCTTCCTCTTCCCCACCTTCCTCTTCCCCATCTCCTTCCTGTCCCCACTTACCTTCAGCCTCAAACGTACCCCAATTGGGGATTCCATAGTCTCACTGGCTCCAGATGGGAGCAGTTAAGACTCATGTGAGGTATTCTCTATAAAAAAGGACGATTTTACGTACTACCGCCACCGTGGAAGGCCCCCCGCGCAAGTACTTTTTCTTCCACTTGTTCTTTTTTCTTTTCTTTTTTTTTTCGTTTCTGTTCTCTCCAACGTCTTCTTTTTTCTATTCTTCTTTGGTTAGCTCTCTGATTATATTTTGATGTTATTTTTGTCTTTGTAACTCTTTTTTCATAAAGGCTTCATATTTTTCAGGGTCGTTTTTAATTTTGTCTCTGTACCTTTTTGATTTTTCTGCAGCTTTCAACGGCATATTTGAACATAAAATTAAAATAAATTATTTATAAAAATGCACAAATAATTAGATAGGTAATAATGGGCTACACGTGCATACCGTGTATAGCCTGAAATAGGTAACTAAGCTGAAAGGGTATTAAAGTACTTGTTAATGTACACAACTTTAATTAGGTACAGGATTAACTAAAACACACAGGAACATAAATCATGCTACATTTTATACTTACTTAATCAAAATTGTATGAACCAGCTGATTTTATACTGAATTTCAGAGTTGCCTCTACAGTAATAGTTGCTCATATTGCTGTCTATATTAGTACTTCGACACCATTTCGACTCTTTCAGAATTAATCTTTAATAATCTTAATTAATAAAAAAAAGAAAAAAAATTATACACATAAAAATCAAAAATAAAAGTGGTGTATACAAAGTTATTGTTTTATTTTAAAAAAAAATATTTTTTTCTTTTTAGCTATGCTGTTCTTTTTTTTCAATGCTACATATATCACTCAACCCACATATCTACATGTAATAGTTACATTTTGAAGATACATGCAAAATATAAATTTAATTAGAAAATTGTAACACACCCAAATACCCTAAAAGACGGACAGAGTGAACCGACCTTTAGAATTCCATTACGTCACTTTTAAGTTCCATTCACGACACCGTTGCGTAAGAGAAGTAGCGTAATCGCGTCAATATTTTTTCGAAATGTATTTATCAATAAATTATGAAACTTTTGTTTGTTCTAACTAAACATTTCATAAAACAATAAATGAATCAATTTAATACAAAGTAGAGTCTAATACATTCTGGTAAATTACCTGGAGAAATACGGAAGCGTTGGTGGAACACTTTTTGAGTACAGCCGAGAACGACCACTTTTGTTACGATTTCTTGGCAAACTGGCTGTAAAAAACCAAGCATGGCCGCCCTTCATAGACTAAATAGGGTTGCTATTTTCGAAAATATTCATCAATTTGGTAATATTTTTATTGGAAGACGTCAATAATGTGGTGGCGTAGGCGGAAATTTCACCATACGCTATTTCGTAGGACAACTCAATATCTGGTATTTAAATTATTTTGCACGATAATTAATCTATATTATGGTTGCAAATCGAAAATATTATCATATACTATTAGTAGAATTAGAAATAAATACTGGGATAACATTAAATAACATTAATTTTTGAACTCTTACTGGTAGTGGTAGGTGTAGGACATACCAGAAACAGTGACCTGTAGTCTTACTTATTTTAAAATAATATCGAAATTTAATAGATTTATTCATTATTTTTAGTCCATAAAGGTATTTATTTGTTATTATATTGGTAAAATATATGGTTGGTCATTAAAACCGACACAACAAAAGTTACTGATCCTGAAAGTGATGGGACACTGACTTTTATCTATGTACACTTTTTTTGAAAAACGCCCATTTAATGAAATCATAGTGGCATAGTGGTCAGTAATAGTAGATTCAAAAACCAGTGTTTTATATGGATTATTCGTTTTTATCATAATGTGGTCAACACAAGAGCTGGATTCTTTGGTGACCCTAGTCGGGTGATTTATTGTAGATATCAATCCATGGTAACTAAGTAGGTTTAAGTAATCTTGGCATTGTGGGTGTGAATTACTTGGTAAAGTGTTAATGTTAATGTCTCCGACTAAAATTAAGTGTTTTTTATGCGCAAGTTGTGATAATTTTTCATTTAGGCTTTGTATGAATGGGGTTATATTGTGGTAGGATGGAGATCTATACATTGCTAATATGCATGTGTCACCGTACGATATTTGTAGACAATTTGCACCCGGGATTATTAATTCCAAAGTCTGAACATTCAGTACGTTATTCACATATGTAGGGGTCAACCCTACCTTCCATATTCCCATTTGTGACAGCCCTACCGATCACGCCACTGCGATGACAGCGCCACCACGACGGGGTAGCGCGCAACGCGCCTACGCAACAGAAGCCGCGTACCCGTCCTACGATCAACCGTCCGTTCGACTCTCTCTCTTGTTATTTTACGAATATTACTGTATCATTTAAATTTGGCTCTCAGTGCTTCTCCTGAGACGCAAGAAACATATCTACGACCAATCAATCTTTCATTCGATCCCGACACCTTCTGATCACCACATTACCGGCCAATACCACCTCCACATTGGTGACCCTCGACAGTGAACACGCAAAAAAGTGAACTGACAAAAAATGAAACCGACGATCCCGATGTTCCCGACGTTTCCGACGACGTTTCACGTGCTACGTACTGCAAATATTAATTAACGTGATGAACACCCAGCACCGGCCCAAACCTAGCATCAAGACTCAAGACTCAACAACAACATTCCGCCCACCACGCAACGAGCATTCACATCCCACTGCGATGTGACCAGCTGCATCCCACCGATCACCGTCAGAAGCCTGGGGGACCTGTAAGATCTATGATCTTCACCACCAGCTGACATCAACATTACAAATCTTCGCCCAACACCAACACACCGCCCATCGTACGTCAAACAGTCATATCCCACCATGATGTGACCATTACGCATCCCGCCGTGATGCAACATCGTCAGAAGCCTTCGTATTCTCATCCAGCTAGCCAGCTGACGACAACAACAAACCTCCGCCCACCGTGCGGAAAGCAACAACTTCAACACTCCGCCCATCGTGCGTCGAACCTCCACATCCCACCGTGATGTGATCAACATGCATTCCGCCGTGATGCATACCAGCCTGGAGGAACGGAAGATCCGTGATCTTCACCACCAGCGCCAGCACCAGTTCAGCTTACACCGGCTGACAACAACAACAAACCACCGCTCACATTTCATCGAACATCAGCATCAGCTTCCACACCGACCTCGAGCATACATCCACGGACACGGACCGCTTCCATCATCATTCCCGACCGACATTCTTGTATCGACATGAATCCAAAAGCTGCACTTTGATAAGCGCTGACGCGATGCATTATCAAAAGGATCATGTTACGAAAACATTCTCGAGAACAATGAGCGAAATGACATCATACTTACGAACAATGCACCGACCGAAATCAGCTTATATAAACAAATAATCTACAATGCACTTCTCAGAATACACGAGTTATTTTGTTTAAATTATAATGCAAGCAAACGAATTTTCTACACGAGTAGACCGAAACAGCAAAATTAACGAAATCGCATCAGACATTGAATTCGCTGACTACTTATCAACGGTTTTAATTATAGCTTTCATTACTCAACAATCTTCAGTTCGACAATAGCCGACGATGGGTTCACAACAGACCAAAGAAGAGATCTTCGTCACCCAAGATGGAAATACGACCGTGCAGCACGTTTCGCTTTCAACACTCGTCATACTTTGCACCATAGTAGCTGCCGGTCTAGCATACCTCACTTGGAGATGGTGCCGTAATAGGATTAGAAGACAAATCCTGAAAGAAGGCACGCCAAACAATCCGACACCGATTCAACAATAATCACATCCGATCGACTTCAACGACAGACTTCAAAGATATCGCATCTTCGTCTATAATAATGCCGTCATTCTGATTGTGATGTGTTTTTGTGGAGAAGTGAGTATAATCAGGAAGATGTTTTGGTACATATAGTTCATTAATCCAAAATTCTGATAGAATAATTATATCAAATTTAACCTTTAGATTATTCAGTAAAGTGAGTATTTCTTCCCAATTTTTATTTATGGATCGAACATTATGGTGAAAAATTTTTAGGTTCGTATAGTCTTTCATTAGTAATTTACAAAATTTTATATCTGAAGATACATAATTATTAATTTTATCAGAAGAAATTTTTTCATTATCAAAAATCAGTCTAGCCATTTTTAAGAACAATTTACAATGGAAGTTTATATTTTGAATTGGGAGCCCCGTCACAGTGGCTAAAACTGGGAGTTCGCCCTTTACCCGATAGTAGTACATAGGTAAGATACAAGATTTCTGACAGTTTGGAAACAATCACTGTAAAATGATTTCAAAACAATAATTTAGAGCAGTCAGGATCAGGTTTTGTATGGTAAGAGCGATCGGGCCAATGTTCGACATGTGACAGAGCTCATCAACATCCTAAATAATTTTACACAAGTCATCAGAATGTTTAATATATATTATTTTATCCATGGCTGATTTCTTTACCAAAATTTTTTCGTCTTTGTACCAAACATACGAAAACTTTTTTTCATTGCATATTTGTTTGGTTTTCCATAAAAGTTCTTTGAAATAAGGATTAAGAATAGCACTTATAAAAATCTTTTCGCAGTTAAAGTATTTTAAGGTATCATGGTGAATTTTTTTTCGGTTTACTAGTAGTAGGTTTCTTTTGCGAATATCCGTGAATCTGACACAAATTTTCGGGGGTGCTCCGGGACGCCTGTCGGGGATCCTTTTGGCTTCCAGGATATCTAGGGGAAGAATCTCTACACCTACAGCCGCTGCCAGCTTCTTGACGGTCTCCGAGGGTTGTTCGCCTTCATATGGTGGTATTCCTGCGACCTCTAATGCATCCTCCTTTGAAGTCTGTTCGAGGCTGGCCAGGCGAATTTCGAAATTTTTTATAATAAGGTTTTTTTCATTTAATTCTTTTCTTAAGTTTTCTACCTCCGATACTAAATTTACAATAGTATTCATTTTTGTATTGAGGTCGTCATATTGGCTGCTGATAAAATCTCTAGAAGTTCGTGCATCTTTATTTTCGTTGTCTATTTTTTGAAACATTTCCTTTTTCATGGTCTCAAATTTATTCTCCATCTGCTTCATGAAGATTCCAATGTTGGTCTCACTAGTGTCAGGAATATTCAGTCCTAGACCTTTGCTCCTAGTTTGTTTCTCGGCCATAATTGTTCTGCAACTGTCCCACAATGCCAAAAACCTCAACGATACTCAACTAAGTATATTGAATAATGTTAGTCACAAATGCTAAATCACTTTATAGTTATAATTTTCACTTTAAAGTATCACTTTGTAGGCTTTTGCAACTTGTACACTTTATTTTATTATCAATTTATACGGGAGCAAAATAAAAACAAACATCTGTCATTCAATGTTATTGTTACCAATTGAATTTTAATCCGCTAATATTGTTTAGGGACGTGTTTAGAACAACCAACTCCGCCAATGTTATTTGTGTTATTGAGTGCAAGGCTTAATAAGAAGTGCACAACTGATTTATTCAATAAGCAATACAAGTAACAACGAATATTACTATGACTGACGTCTACGCCATCGGATTTCTGGAATAAGAAGAAAGTGCGAGTATGTGCTACCGTATATATATCGCAGACTATTGCTCAAGTACTGCTCTAGTCGAAGTAGCAATTCAATTATACCATAGAAACTCAATATTAGGTATACTTAAAATTGACAGTTTAAAGGTAGCGACAGACTCGCAGCTCACATCAAAAAGTTATTTATAACACAATAGCGCTCGCCAGACGTAAAAAGATGATGCGCTGTGATCGTGGTTTGAATCTTCGCTAATCGGAATTATTTTTCGTATTCGCTAAAGTGGCGATATCAGAAAAGTTATGCGACCCCCTCTCTACCGTAAACAGGAGAGGGGGTCATTTTTAATACACGAAGCATGCACGGAGCTGTCAAGTTAACATATCCATAACAGTAAAAAGATATTCTCTCGACCGCTTCCGATTTCAACTGACCCCTTCTCCTGCCGTAGGAAGGAATATTTTATAACGTAGTGTGTCGGTAGAAAAGATACTTATAACGCAGTATCTTTTTGATGTGAACTTCGCGTTTGTCGCCCCCGCTTAAATGTTTCTCGACCAAAACATAAAATGAACCCCCTAACTCATGTAGGTATACCGATTGCTTGATTGTACATGACATTTATATAATCAAAGACCAATTGGTGTTAGTAAGGTTAGCTAGGCAGGTCGCGTTAGACACAGCGCAGTTGTGCATGTGAGCCTGCCTGATCGAATTAAAGACCAGTGGTCGCTCAGTTTGGTTTGGAATAAAGGCCGCTACCAAAATGAATAGCGTGAATAATATCAGCATTAGTACTTACCAATAACGGTTTAAATGGGAAACTAAAAACCAACGGTTTCGGAGATTCTTATTGCCCATATACCACACTTGCCATGTTGGTCAAATTATACTTAGTCGTCCGCATATTCATTTCAGAATCACAAAACGTGACAAAGCTACAAATTGCGTCTGCTGAGTAGTGAAAAACATAAAAATAACCTAGAAATAAACGTCGAATCAACTGACGCGCTGTGTACGTGAGAACTATAGACAACTTGTCACGTGGTCACAAGTGTTGCGTGCTTAAAACAAATGAGCAAAATAACCTGGAGATCTAGCACAGTGAAATCAATAACTTTACAATATTGGATCGATAGGCGTAACGTCTTACGATTTTATATGGATATTCCGAACACGGTTGTACTGTTGCCAACGGTTATTTATAGAAGTTAATGGAATCGATATACACTGGCAACACTGGTCCATCTGTCTAGGAATTTACTTTTCTAAAATTAAAAATACTTATAAACTGATAATTTATGACCTCTTACAGTATAACATAAATATACGTTGATTGTTAAATGAGGTCTTTTGTCACATTTTAACCACGTTCGCTTATCCTAAATCGACCGGAATGCTTGGTTAGTTCACTTTCATTCACTAATAAGACATATTTTGCATAACGAACGACATTATTTTAAAAAAAGAGGTGCTTAAGACCACACGACTGAAGTAAATACTTCTTTACCTCCATCTTTATATATGTCCATATATATGTATAAAATATATTAATTTTCTACAAATATTTATTTAAATTTATTTTCATTTGCCTCGCCTGATCAAGCCGTGCGCATCGATGTCCGCTCCCCTCCGTTTGGCGCGTCACTGATATTTCGTATTTCAAAATACTGACTGAAATATTTCATGCCCTGGCTATGAGAGGAAGAGAGAAAGAAAATGTGCGCGCATACTGCTCTCTCTTTTCAACGCATTCAATTTCCGTTACACATTCGCCAACTTACCCCCAAGTCAAGCGTGCGTACAAAAAGTTGTGTATATTGACAATTTATCTGATGCATGTGAGGCGCGCTAAAATACTCGGCTTTTATCAACCGACTGAAGGAATCATATGTTGCAAATATCGCCAACTGACTATAGATCACGAATTTAGTCAATATCTTACTGACACAAGGTTTTATCGATCTATTGTACTAATCCTGGGAACGTAGTACTGAATACATTACTAACGTGGACCCAGTGTGTCTTCCATCTACCTGAATACATTGCTAACGTGGACCCAGTGTGTCTTCCATCTACCTGAATACATTGCTAACGTGGACCCAGTGTGTCTTCCATCTACCTGAATACATTGCTAACGTGGACCCAGTGTGTCAACCATCTACCTGAATACTAAATACTAGGATAGAAAATATCAGCTTAAGAACTCACCTGAAACTCTCACAAGCTTGTGGTCATAAGTTTAAATGGCAGGGTTATACATTATCAGCCTTACTAAAAAAAAAAACACTCCGCGGCCGTTAAACGGTGTTTCTGTAGCACGTTTTTTTTTCATTTTTAGTTACTCGCGGGAAAAAGTAAACGTCAGACGTTTCATTTATTCGGTACTAGTTCCTACCGTCATGAAATCCGTTTCATCCAAAAAAATATCTGAAATGGTCGGACGATTAAGCGCCTCCGCCCACTCAGGCAACTGAAAACTCTCAAGTGCCAACTGTCTTTTTGATGGCCCGCACACTTCACAATCACACAAAACCCCGTTGTCAATGGTAACGCAAGCGGTGACTTGCGACCTGCTCTGATGGTTGCACTGGCCGGCCATTGATAGTTGCCAGCTGTCAGCTGATTGTTCTTCTTCCATGGTTAAACAAGCTTTTTGACCAATCAAGACAGAGAAAACAGCCGGTTTTAGTTGGTTTTCAGTTGCCTCAGTGGGCGGAGCGCCTTAATGATCAGATTTATGGATCTGTACCAAAGCCATCCCTGTCTTTGGGATCAAAACAGGAAGTAGGTATACAAAAATAGAAATGCGCGTGATACTGCAATAAATAATATAATTTTTGAAATGTAAATAATATTATTTTGAAAAAAAATGTGTTGGATGCGCCTTATTCACTCCTTCTCATGATCCATTTTCTCACCCAAGTACGACATTTTTTATGTTTTTTCATAATCTCCAGCATCAGAAATTAGATAGACACACGCACTAACAATTTCAGATGCCATTTTTAATGTCAAAATCGGTTCTACATTGAAACGTGTGAACAAAATCTTGACCAACTTTAAAATAAAAGTGGGTCAACAAAAATCAAAGCGTCAGAACGCCCCATTAGGGTCCTCAATTGTATATGACTTCGTACTTCGTTATTGTCTATTAAAGCGCCATTCAGACGGTTCACTAATCGTTCATTTCCGTATTTCATTGGGCCTAGTGTACTCGGAATGACACGTCTGAACATGAAATGAAACGAAAGTGCCGAATGAAATCTTCAAGTGAACCGATCCAACAATGTTGGATATTTTCCTTCGGCATCCTTCACTCGCGCGCATGCGCGCGGAAGAGAGCAATGTGAAACGTCTGAACACCGAGTGAAATCTCAGTCAGTTTGTCTCGCGTCCTGTACGGGAAGGACCATGGAAGGGCGCTATAACGTCGCACGCAAAACGTCAAAATGGGATTCGTTCGGCTAATTTGTTTGCTTTTGGGAACACCTCTCATATAAATTTTTGGGTCTCCCTTATTATCCATGTATTATATATATTTTTTTAATATATGTAAGATTATTAATTTGTAGGAAAATGTTCGTAATAAAAAAAGTAAAATCAAATTGTGTAATTATGTCATAAAAAATAAAAAAGGTTTATAAGACGAAACAATACTGTTTTTTATATTTATTTTTATTTAATTGTGTCAACAAAATTTCGTAAAAATCGATGCATCTGACATGTTTTTCCTTAAAATTCGGGGCTGGACCGCGCTGGAAATCAAACGAATTCCAGCGCGGTTGACCTCGCTCGGCGACGCTGTGATGGGAATGGACGAGTGAACGCTTATTTCTATAGCGCCGTCTGAACATGGAATGAAACGAAGATGGACGATTAGGTCGAAAAAACATGGCGAAAACCTTCACTCGAGTGAACTGTCTGATTCCAGCTTTAGTAAAGCGTTTAGTGCCCCACGTTGGGCGCCAGTGTTAGGGTCCCAGCGGAGTCTTCCCCAAAACGGTGAATGGCACCATAGGCGAGGGCATGGACTCGACCTGCCTTTTCTCCAACGGCTAGCTCTCATGTCGGAATGCAGGAGATCTCTCTCGCACCAGGGTTGTGAGTCGCATTTCTGCTATTAGGAAGTGCATATAATATTCACCACACTCGCCACGTATAGACTTGATCAAATGAAAGAGGATTATAGGTGAAACAAAGAGTATATTGTCAGGAAATCAAATACAGCATCTCGTAAAGCATGGCGTCATAACAAACACAGTATCCCTGGCTATGTAATTCCTAACATTGAATCTCTCTCTACCGTCTGGGCTGGGTGGCGTTGATACGTAAAAAATGGAGGTTAGATTGGACACAATAATCAGTTCATGAGGGCGGCACTTACTGCGATAGCGGCTGGGTCGTCAACATCATCCGGGGAACTGGCTCGGCGTGTGACATCTAGTTCCGAAAAGGCTAGTACGGTCTCAAATATGCGTCACTGGTCCGCGATCGTATAAAAGTTTATTGAGTGCAGACCGTCATTGCGTCAGCCGGGCGACATAGCGACCTCAGCGTACCGGTGCGTGCTCGAGACTGAATGGCGTGAGGCGCTGTCGGTTTTGGGTCGGACCGCTATATGTTTGTGTGCCGTCCCGGGGCAGACGTGGCTTCCGGCCGTTTTTAGGTCAAACAAGCAACTTTTAGTGGTTTATTTAATGCAAAAATGACTTTCTAGCGTTACTTCTGATCGTAAATGTATATCGTAACACTATTATTATTTGTTTTAAATGTTTCTTTAAATAAATAAAAAATATATACAAATGTCAGAAAAACCCATATTTTTTTAGATGAAAATCAATCTAAAGCTACCATCACACAATCAACATAGAGTTATTTCGTTTTATAATGAATTAAATTATTTTCTTATTCAAATTTGTACAGAAAAAAACAATCGTCCAGGGAAAGGGAGCAGTCCACGATCCAGGTTTAAATATATTCCTTTAAAAAATTTATGTGCATTATTTAACAAAATTTAAACTTCTGCATGAAGTGTTTTCAATTTGAAATATATAGAGTACCTGCCGATGAGTGGAAGAGGAAGAAGCAGCGGCAGAGGAACAGGGAGAGGTAGGGTACCAGCTGCAAAAGGAGTAATTTCTGGTGCCGGACTACCTGCAGAACCAGAATGTGGACGTGGACGTCAACGTGGAGATGCATTTGCAGCTCGGTCTAGAGTGTTAGTATTTTTTTATGTTTTTAAAGAAGGTACTTTGATGTGACTATGGATGTGTTTAGCTTATCATATATTTTTATTTATTTTATCAGTGACTCTCTTCTGCTTTGCTCATGGTGCGGGAGGATCGCATCAAGGCCCTAAAAGCTGTTGGGTCCCTGCCTGCTTCCTTCCAGCTAGAGCTGGAAAGCCGAAGATTTAAGAAGCAGGCGGCGCGCATCTTGCTCCCCACCGCACTTTTAAGAATAAATAAACAAAAGTAAGCTATCGTATTTTGATGCATGACACAATGAATGCATTGCATTAATGGAGGATTGAACGCCGTTGGAGCCAACAAAAAGTTGTCCACAGAAGCGAAGCTAGCAGTCCACAATGGAGTACTGGTACCTACCCTGATGTATGGCAGTGAAGCGTGGAAATGGCAGAGAAAGGATGAAAGTAGTCTGAATGCTGTAGAAATGAGATCCCTGAGGCGTATGTGTGGTAAAACCATGTATCATCATGTGAGGAATGTGGAGATCCGAAAAGAATGCAAGGCTGATGTGAGCGTAACAAGTAAGATTAAGAAAGGGATGCTTAGATGGTTTGAGCATGTTGAGCGAATGAATGACGAAAGGAGTGTAAAGAGAATTTATGACGCGAATGTGAACGGTGGAAGAAGCCGAGGACGCCCAAGGAAGACGTGGCACGATCAAGTAAATCAGATACTTGAGTCGGGCCATGTCAAGAGTCAGAATAATAGAAGAGTATGTATGAGAAGATGTATGAATGTGAATGAGGCAAAGAGTGTGTGCCAAGACCGAGTTGTTTGGCGGTCCGTCCTCTCTGCCTACCCCTGCGGGGAAACGGCGTGATGGTTAGTTAGTTAGTTAGTTATACAATGTTTTTGTTTTTTTCCCGAGAGCGTTCCACAACAACGAGAGTTGGTTGGATCAGCGCTTTGTGCATTATGTACATACAGTCGGATCAGCGCTGTTCTTATTCTTATTTATTTATTTATTTACTCTACTTCCTGTTTCACGCGTGAATGAGAACGATCCATGTGATTTATGTATTTATTTTCAGAATTCCATCTCCGGAGAGAATAGCGTGTCCTTTTTCTCAAGGGACACCTTCTTCATTACCATCTCCCGTTCCACTACCGTGGTAAGTAAGGTAGCAAGATTTGTAAGTATATTTCTGAAATATGTGTGTAAAAACATGATGAATGTGTCTGACAATGAATTTTATGTTAGACAAATAAAAGATTTCTTAATGAAGGACATAGAATTTATTATCAAACGAAACATTACAAGTTCAATTCTACTGAATTTAAATAAAGCAAAAGACTCTAAATATTAAATTGTTAATCTAAAATTTTTCTGATTTTTCTGTTTCGGATTTTTAATTGACTTTCGCTAATATTATCTTCATTAATTAAAATATTATAATTTGAGATTTAACTCTTTAAGTTAAAAAGTTAAAAATAAAAATAAAAATATTTCATCCTAGACTTGCAGATAAAGTCAATAGATGTCGCATATTAATAAAAAGTGATAAAATTTATCCTGACACTATCTAGAGGGCATTTAGTTCGAGTTGAATCTTGCAATCACACATAAAGGTAGCAGCCAATAAAAATATGCGATAAGAAAAATGAAAATAATGTTGGTGGTTCTCAGTCGAAGTATGATACAGTTAAAAATGACCGAATCGGATAGGGATACGTTGGCGCAGTGGATAGCGCGTCGGCCCGGATTGCCGGAGGACCTGGGTTCGAGTCCCAGATGTATCCGTATCTTTTTCTGATTTTTCTGTTTCGGATTTTTGATTGACTTTCGCTAATATTATCTTCATTAATTAAAATATTATAATTTATTATTTAGTTAAGAGAGGCGAATAAAACCTAATTCGCTAATTAATACGCATACATTTAGTATCATCATTATCTGCCCGCATTGATCTACGGAGAATGAAGTCCTCGCTACTTATACACTTGTTTTGTCTGGAGTACTTACATCTAATATTCATTAATGGCAACTTAACATTATTATATTTCACGTCTGATTACGAATATGTCTAAAAGGGATCCAAATGTCTATCTGGTCTCCTTCAACGGAAGCAATCTTCCCAACAGGTCTTCCATTGATAATATGCTCGGTGTAACTCTAAGTGACCAGCTCAGGTACGGGGACTCCATCCAAGCCAGAGTCAGATTAGCCTCTAAGAAGCTGGGCGTACTTTACAGGGTCTCTACGGCCACCTTTGGGATGCTAACATAGTCCATCGATAAGGATCAGTAGGATAATTGTCGGTAACTTCTCATCGTCCCCTAGAACAACTGCACATCGCAAACGAATAGGTGACAGTTCACAATGACTAAGTGTCCCTAATATATTCGATATCAACTGTTGTTTGTACGTTTGCGATCTGCAGTTGTCCTAGGGAGCGATGAGAAGTTACCGACAATTATCCTACCGATCCTTATCGATGGACTATGCTAGCACCCCTGGTCTTGAGACACAAAATACCCGCAAAAAGCCATCGACTCATTATTTTAAATTAAAAACATAGATTCCCCTATATTAAAAAGTGGATTGCAATCTTCAGGTGGGAATGCTGTCCTTGTTTTACCGGTATTTCAATGAAAGGTGCTCGAACTGGTTGCTTCTACGACTGTTTCTGTTGGTGTTTACAAGACCCATGTTGAAGTGAGCTCAATAATTTCTTACTTTGGTTGAAATCGATCAAAAGTTTTCAAATATCTTTTTTGAAGATTGAATTTCGTTGACCTGTCTTGGGCCTAGGAGTCGAAAGGTCGTGTATAAATTGTTGCCACCAATTTTAGTTGAAATGTGAAGTTTATATTTATTTTCATTTGTTTTTATTGCTAAATAAATAAAATATGGAAAGTGTCATTATCCAGTCATATGTATTAATTAAACCTTTGTAACTGTTTGACTGGGAGGGACAGGTGTTGAGTTCAAACCCCGGCGGGAACATATGTAATAATGCACTTTCCAGAGTTTCTCAAGCCATTTCAAGCTATTCAGCAGGGCGATACTGAGAGTATGTTCCACTTTGCAAGAAACTAATTCCTGACAATATCTGTTTACTTTTCAATGTCTATGACTGGATAGTGAATATTGCTTCAATGTTTAATTCTTTTTTCACTTTCTGAGGCCCTAGCACGCTTGCTCTATAACGATCGATAGGATAACTATCGGTAACTTCTCATCGTTCCCTGCGACAACTGCAGATCGCAAACGAATAGGTGACAGTTCACAATGACTAAGTGTCCTTAAAATATTCGATATCAACTGTCGTTTGTACGTTTGAGATCTGCATTTGTCCTAGGGAACGATGAGAAGTTACCGACAATCGGTCGGTAACTTCATATCGAGCGACCGTGCTAGCACACCTGATCTCTTCTAATTGTAAATTAAATTATTTTTAAAATACACCTTTAGTTACCTTAAAAGGCGCAATTGAGAAATATGTCAATATTACTTTATGTATGTGTATGAAATATTAAAGAAATATATATCTCTTGATTATACTATTATTATTTAACAAAGTGCATTTAAACTTGGATTTTATTTATTTTATTATATTTGTCATCCATGGGTTAATAGCCAAGTTGTCCAAAGCTGTGGTTCCCAGGGTGGTGTGCCAGATTTCCATATCCAATTTATTTCTATCCTAAAATATTGTATACTCACCAAGCGTTTCAAACAACTTAACTCCATAATATACTAATGTCGCCTTTGGGGATGCTGTGTGAAGGGTCAAGGCCCAGGTTTCTCACCTGAAGTTTGCACCAAAGATACCAGTCCGTATGTTTAAGGGACATCTCATCAAACAGACTGCTTGTTTTTGCACAGTGACAAGGGTTTTACAGGTATTTTGGTACTGCAGAACAGAGGTGGCTGCCAAATTCTACAGTGGGGTGGTGCACTTGCAATCTGTACAGGGTGAACAGTTGTGTACTATAGATTCTGTGAGCCCTGTACAGTACGTCCAGCTTCTGAGACGCTAACTTGGTTCTGGATTTGATGGAGCCCATAGTAAGTTATATGACTGATAGTTTTGTTGGAACATTTTTAAAAATAGGAATAACTTGCACCAAATACATAAATGTAATTAAAAACAAGATATTTCAAGACACATTTATTTTTTTACATATTTACAAATAAGGAAATCATTATTAACAATTTATTTATTTCTTTTATCAAGTAAATAATAATTTAGTACCTCATCTTTAATATCGGGTGACTCACAAAACTGGTCACTTGTGCTACTCATGGGAGGTAGCTAACTTCTTAAATCATTCACTTTCTCCTCAGGGCCCTAGCATGGCCACATTGATAACAAACCAATATCCTTAGGATTAACTTAGCTGTCTACGTTTGTTTATCAAAGTCTCGACAGTAAAAGGCGGTCAATAAATAAATCAAGAAAACAAACATCTTTAAATGGCAACACTGAAGTATTCCATCCATTTGTTAAACTGCACAATTTTAAATAATGCTTTTAAAAAACTGATTTTATTTCAATTTGCATGTGCATCGTCAAACTTTCTTTCTGATAAAATGAATAGTTGCAGTCGGAACACGAAAAAGATTATTCTATGCTGTGAGTCAGCATGTGTTTCGTCAAATTTCCTTTTCGAGAACATGAATAGTTGCAGTGGGAACACGAAAAAGGTTTTTCTCCGCTGTGAGTCAGCATGTGCCTCGTCAAACTACTTTTCCGAGAAAATGAATAGTTGCAGTCGGAACACGAAAAAGGTTTTTCTCCACTGTGAGTCAGCATGTGCCTCGTCAAATTTCTTTTCCGAGAAAATGAATAGTTGCAGTCGGAACACGAAAAAGGTTTTTCTCCGCTGTGTATCAGTAAGTGCTTCGTCAAATATCTTTTCCGAGAACATGAATAGTTGCAGTCGGAACACGAAAAAGGTTTTTCTCCGCTGTGAGTCAGCATGTGCATCGTCAAACTTCCTTTCAAAGAACATCTATAGTTGCAGACAGTACACGAAAAAGGTTTTTCTCCGCTGTGAGTCAGCATGTGCCTCGTCAAACTTCCTTTTTGAGAAAATGAATAGTTGCAGACAGAACACGAAAAAGGTTTGTCTCCGCTATGATTCAGCATGTGCCTCGTCAAACTTACTTTCCGAGAAAATGAATTGTTGCAGTCGGGACATGAAAAAGGTTTTTCTCCGCTGTGAGTACGCATGTGTAATGTCAAATCTTTCTTCTGACGACATGAATAGCTGCAGTCGGAACACAAACACGGTTTTTCTCCAACATGTGTGTGTATACGCATTTCGAACTTTGATTTCTGAGACGATATATATTTACAATGGGGAAAAGAGAATCGTTTTTCCTCAGGACGCGTCTTCAGATCTATCAACACGTCTAAAAAAAATAAGATACATAAACTATTAATGGAAAGCACAGGTAAATCCTAAAAACATCGATTTGGTAGGCGGGTATGGGTACCGCCGCTCTGGGAACCATTTATTGGATAACCAACACCCCTGCCATAGGTCACCCCAAGTGGTTCGCTACGTTTCGTGACTTAGCAGGGGTGCCCGGGTTCATGGGGTAAGGTCTATCCGGGTCTTGGCGGCGGATGCGTTGATTCACCTTCAGCGTGGCGGTCCGGATCGGGAGAGGCCAGTTGAAGGAGACCATTTACAACCGGTTAACGATGTCCGGGCCGCTCGGTAGTACAGGAGCCCGACCCTCAGGATCACGACTGACGGTGGGCTGCCCTATCAACGAGTGAAAAAACCGGGCCGCTGCTGTTGTGCCGGTTCGTGACCGGAGGGGACCCAGCAGCAGCGTTTGAGGCGCATTGGGCGTCTTCTCCAGCCGGACTCTCCCGGGCCATCGCCTGTGCAAGTCATCACATCTGCGATATATGGCTTCATACAATCAACTAATAAAGAAACTGGCGTAGGCTCAAAGCCGTGGTACAGTCGACAATGCTCCGAAGCATTTCGGCGAAAAAACGTGGCTTACCGAGCTTACAACACATCTCAAAGCAGATTAGAAAATAACAAATTGGCAGAGGAAAGCAAGAATATCATAAATAGGTCAAAGATCGAGCACGACCTGCAGACCAGCAGAAAGCTGGCTGGCTGCCCGAATGGCAGCAGAGCATTGTGGTAGCTTGCGGACTTAATAGGTCGCAATTTCTGCAAAAAAAGTTTGCCACCTCTTACCAGACCTGACGGCTCACTAGCAAACACCGCCACCGAAAAGGCAAATTTATTAGGTAAAATGTTTGCGGAAAACTCGAACCTCGATGATCGGGGTGCTATCCCACCGTCGGTTCCTCATTGCGGCTTCTATATGAAAAAGCTGAGGATCCGGCATCGGGATGTACTCCACGTCTTACGGGGGCTCGATGTTAAAAAAAACTAGTGGACCTGACGGAATATTTATTTATTTATTTATTTATTTATTTATTTATTTATTTATTTATTTAGAATTTACGGCACTAGTGCCATTTACATATATAAGTTTTTATTTTATTTTACACAGACATAGATAGTACAGTATTATATTTTGATGAGTGAAAATTATATAATTATATTGAAACACATAACAAATAAAATAATAATGACTTTAAGAAAGACGGAAGCAAAAACAAAAACCTGTTATACAGTGACCTCATTAAAATGTTTAATTAGTGTAGCTTTATACTTCACAAGGGGTATATTAAGAATATCGGCGATTTTAGCATAAAAGTTACCAAGTGTTTGCAACCTATTTATAACTGAGACTGTGGTATAATTGTCACAATAATACATACTAGAGGACCTCGATCTAATGGTAGGTACATGAAATTGAATCAACATTAATATATCAGGGCTATCCAAATGATAATTTACAATTTTATATAAAAATATAAGATCAAAAATTTTTCTTCTATCACTTAACTTAAGCAATTTCAATGAATGTAATAAAAAATCATAATCTATTGTTTCTAAAGGAATTCCAAGTCTAAAGTTAATACACCTCAAAAATTTGCGTTGGACTCTTTCAATGGTATTAATGTGATTATTAAAGACAGGTGACCAAATTGAAGAGTTGTATTCTAGAATACTTCTAACGAGAGATGTGAACAGAAGTTTTAATGTATTGATATTTTTAAAATCCTTGGAAATTCTTACTATAAAACCTAACATTTTCATAGCCCTGTTAGAGATAGAAGTTATGTGAGATACAAAGCAGAGTTTCTGATCAAACATGATGCCTAGGTCGAGTATTTCGATTACAGAGATTAAGTCAACATTACACAATGAATAATTATACATTATTGGATGTTTAATATTGTGGAACCTCATAACTTGGCATTTGTTAATATTTAGTTGCAGTTTATTACTAAAACACCATTTGAAAAAGTTGTTAAGATTCTCTTGCAAGATTATACAGTCGTACGATCATTAATGACCTTAAACAACTTCATATCGTCGGCAAAAAGTAAAACTTCGACATTGTAGAAAATGTTGGTAACGTCATTGATGAATAGGATAAATAATAAAGGTCCCAGGTGTGAACCTTGTGAGACTCCGCTGGTAGCAACAAATTCATAGGATAGACAGTCATTAATCTTAACAAAGAGTAATCTATCCGATAAGTAACTGATCAACCATGCCAGTAAATTGCCACTTATCCCCAATTTTACAAGTTTATTGATTAGTATTTTATGGCAGACCTTGTCGAACGCCTTGGAAAAATCAGTATATACGGAGTCTACCTGTTTCCTGTTAGTCAGTACTGTATTTATGTAGTTAGCATATACTGTAAGGTTTGTGAGAGTAGATCTGGATGAGACAAAACCATGTTGGCAATTTGTAATAACATGTTTAATATTAGAGGATATTTTGCTTAGAATGATTTTTTCAAAGAGCTTAGGTATACTAGATAGAATACAAATAGGTCTGTAATTGCATACATCATTTTTAGAACCCTTTTTGAACACTGGAGTGAGATAGCTAGATTTCCAGCTATTAGGGAACTGACCTGTTTTAAGAGATTTGTTAAATATTAAGTACAATGGATAGGATAGACTATTTACACAATTTTTTAGAAATATGGGTGGGATATTATCCGGACCAGAACTTGTTTTTGGCTCCATGAGTTTAATAGAGGCTATAATATCATTGTGTTCAATCAATAGATCAGACAGTTGCAAGTTAATATCAGTGACAAATTCAGGAACACTGTCAACAGAGATATCGTCCTCATATACGCTTGTGAAAAAGTCAGCAAATAGATTGACAATATCCTCAGTTTTGGTACAAGTCTTACCACCATAGCTCATAATACTAGGGATAGATGCATAGTTGTTTTGTAATGATTTAGAATAATTAAAGAAAGATTTAACATTAGATTTTATAGAGGTTTCAACTTCTTTTATATAGTTCTTGTAACACTTATCTGAACTTACAGCACACTGCTTACGCAATTTGTGAAATTCAGTATAATCATGGAGTGTTCTCATTGTTTTGAATTTATGGTGGGCAATCTTTTTTTTTAAAACTAAGTTAAAAAGATCATTGTTGAACCATTTAGGAAAAGTTGATGTATTACGTGAAGTAACAGGTACATGAATTTCAATAGCTTGTTTTAAGATGCTGTAAAAATGTTCGATATTGTCATTTAATTCGCCATCATTCAGAAATGACCAATCAACTTTGAGTAGGAAGTTACAAATTTCAGTGTAATTTTCTTTATGGAAGTTATGAGACGTTAATTTAGTTTTAGGATTTTCACATATGGTGTTGTTTATGGTTATATCTAAGGAAGGATGGTAATTGTCCAAAGGAAGAAGAATTTCTGCGGATTTAGTTACAGTAATGGTACTGACACATTTGCTTATTACAAGCCGGCTTATGAGCATGCTCATTAATGAGTATGCTCACACAACTGTACACATTTGCTAATAAATGAACAGGCTTGGCTTGAGCTTTCTAATGAATGAGCATGCTCAAAGCCAACAATTGAACACACATGCTCTTTAAAGAGCATGCTCATGTCAAATAATAACTGTCATCGTATCTATGGGTCGAAACACGTAGAACGCGGGTAAAGCAGTCGGCGCATGGGCAGCCGACGGCCGACAAGAATGTTTGTATGTAAACGTACTAAAGCGCACACAGTGAAGCCAGATTCAGATGTCCGCAACTCGATACAAAATACCGCCGGCGCGCTCGGGCGCTGTGCGCGGGTAGTCCGAAAGCCGAAACACGCTTTCTACGTGTTTAGACCCTATAGAGACAATTCCGTTCGCCCAGAACATCTTATTGCTTGCAACTTGCAACGCAATTATTAATTATTTAAGAAAATTATAAGGATTATAAAAGATTTTATTTTATTAACGCGGTTAATCACAGGATACCATATTATTTATCCCAGCTCTCAAAGGTCTCATAGAAATCGTTGTATCTCCCTTACTATATATTCAAATCTAAAAGTAAAATACAAAAAAATAAAATGTACACCTTTTTTGAAACCAAACTTTCCGATCAGAATTTGAATAAAAATTATGAAACTTTGTGAATTTTTAAAGTTTTTTTTTTACATGAAATGACAAAAAAGTGAGGTTACCATTTTTAAAACTTTTAAAAGTTTTCATCCAAAAATTTTATATTTATAAAATTACATGGTTATTTCCAATAACATAATTTAAAAGCATATTCATCACCTTTCGAAAACAGTTTTTAGTTTTCGGATACGTTAACAAATATTCCATTTATTTGGATTTTATCTCAAAGCGGGAATATTTTTATCCTCTGGATAAGAAAATTAAAAGATCGATATGGGTTCGTAATCGGATCACTAGAAGAGCAAACCTTGGAGCAAGTAATCATTTGTTAGTAGAAATGCGAGATGTCAACGGATATAAAAATCATTTACGAATGCTTCCGCAGTATTTGACGAGCTACTCTCTAAAATTGCATACAAAAACGAGATACTCAAATGCGGAATGCTATTCCGAACTGAGATCGGATTGAAATGAGCATGCTCATAAGCCAGCCTGTCCACACATGCTTAGAGGCTTCCCCTTCCATCCGATAATCCAATGAGCATGCTCACAAATCAAACGTCTGTCGATTTGAGAGTATGCTCTTTTGGCTTCAAATGAGCATGCTCATTACTAGCAACGTCACTGACACACATGCTACTAGGTAGCATGCTCTTTGGCTTCAAATGAGCAAGTGTGTCCGTAGCATAACAGATTTGACATTAGAAAAAACTAGATCCAGAGTTCGGTCATTGCTATTTTTGTTATCGTTTAATTAATTTAAGTTTAAAAAGTTAGACATTTCGAGAATTTATCTTTCAATGTCAGATATGCTGGAGTTATTAGTCCTAGATAGTTCTGAGGATAATGGGTCCCAATTAATATTTGGTAGCGGTGTGCCGCAGAAATTGCTCTAATTTTGACGAAGCTCTTCAAAATGTCCCCGAAGTGTGGCTCTGTGCCTTCTGGTTGGAAAAAAAGCGGTCATCCACCCTATTCCTAAGAAGGGTGACCGCTCCAACCCGGCCAGCTCTGTCACATCAGTTCTGACCAAGGTAATGGAACGTGTGATCAACGACAAACTGCTCACATACCTCGAGAAGAACAAAATTATCAATGACCGTCAATACGGATTCCGGCGGAACCGCTCGTGAAGTTATCTTCTCGCGTACGTGACGCATGTTTGGGGGCGGTGCCTGGAATGTTTCGGTGAGACCCAAAAGGTTGCACTGGACATTACCAAAGCTTTCGACCGGGTTTGGCACCGAGGACTTGTCAACAAACTTCTTCATATGGACTTCCCGCATCCTTGTGTACGTGGATTACCGAATTTTTGAGGGAGAGGTCGATTCAGACGGTTGTTGATGGTTTTACCTTTTCCTCGCATCCGATAAATGGTGGCTTCCCACAAGGATCGGTTCTGTCCCCGACTTCGTTTTTGTTGCACATCAATGACCTTTTGTCGTGTGCACCAATTCATTGTTACGCGGATGACAGTACAGTCCATGATAGCTTTTTGTTTGACAAGCCCCTAAAGGGAACACAATCTCCAACGCCTCAGAGGGCTTTGAAACAAAGAATGGACGGTTACCTTAAGAGGGTCTACTCTTGGGCTAAGAATAACCTCGTCGAATTCATTGTTACAAAGACCCAATCGTGTCTGATTACGTCTAAGAGAGATCGAAATGACAATCTAGTCTCCTTCAACGGTAGCATTCTTCCGAACAGGACCTCCATTGATATGCTTGGTGTAACATTAAGTTACCAGCTCAGGTATGGGGTCTCCATCGAAGGCAGAGTCAAAATAGCCTCTCAAAAACTGGGCGTACTGTATGTACAGGGCCCACAGACACTTTAATAGTACACAACTTCCCTGTACAAATCGCAGGTGCGCCCCACGGTTGAATTTGGCAGCCACCTCTGGTCTGGAGCCCCACGACACTTAAAAAAAACCCTTGACTCTGTGCAGAAACGGGCGATCCGTTTGATAGATTCTCCCGTCTTAACAAATGGGTTTCAATATTTAGAGCACAGGCGTCGGGTGAGATTGCTGTCCTTGTTCTACCGGTATTTCAATGGAAGATGTTTCGAGGAACTAGCATCATTGATCCCCTCGGCACCAGTAAATAGTCGGGAAACACGCCAAACGCGCGCCCAACATATGTACACGGTTGACATTTGTCACATGAGAACGGATCGTTACGAGTCGTTCTTGACTTCAACAGCTCGGCTGTGGAACGATTTGCCGGCCTGTGTGTTTCCTCCCTCCTACAACATGGGTCTCTTCAAGACCCCTGTTCACTCCTTCCTCTCCTCAAATAGACCCTTCACACAGCATCTTAACAGATTACATAGACCCCGAGGGAAATAGTTTTCCTCGAGGCCTCCTGTGTTCAGTTAATGTTAAAAAAAAAACGCTAATTGTTAATTCTATATAACAAATTCGATTTTACCTGCCGTCGGGGTAATTCTTTCAAAGCGGTCTAAGCATTCCTTTTTAACATCCGGCAGGTCTATGTCAATTTCCATATAAGGAATGCCCCGTTCCCCTTCTTCAGGTCGTGGTTCGTTCTTGACGATAACAGTCTCCACATTATTGCTACCTAAAAAGGCAAAATCACAATACAGGGAAAATGAGTACATTGTGGTGAAATGACAATTTATATATGCAGAAGTAATTACATATGGGGCGCACTAATCCAAGGATCTAGCAAATCCTGTTTAAATAGAAACACTCAGTATGGATTTTTGTGTTCATAGCCAAAGTAAAAATGTTTTCTTGCTTTAAATATTACACCTCTTTAATGATTCATGGAGCTTATGTGCATCATATTAAAAATAAGAAGAGATAAAAACATAAGGAATCGGGAACTTTTTTGTGAGCACTATAAATAGAAGAGCGCTGCAGTTTTCTGTAAATGTAAATTTAAGTGGGCTACCCCCAGTTTGATAATGCCTTCAGAAGGCGAAACAGTTGTCACGCATTATAATCATTACATAATAGAACTTGCTTATACATAAACTGTTTTTTATAAATCAAATAATAATATTATTGATTTTTCCGGAAACTATAGAACATATTTAATCGGAATGTTATATATTAGCACCGTCCGAGAATACATTTAGGCACAACCAGGTTTTAAAAATAATTCACCAAAGTTTTGTAATTAAACATAACTTGATTGACTGTCATAATAGAGTACCATATTATGAATACGAACCAAATTCATTAATTTCTTTAAAATATACTACGATAAAACTATACTAACAGTCAGACCAATTAGTCAAAATAGACCCGATATAGTTTTACATGACAAAATTTAAAAAAATAACTTTGATGTAGCTAAAGGGTCCGCCAAATAACTTTTTTTTTTTTGAAAATGCTAAAAAAAAAAAACTACTGAATATTTTCTCAAATTTCTTTTTTTATTTATAAGTACAATCCTTCCGGTTAATAATGGAAAATAATTTCATTCAAATGGCTGCCTCGGCTGGCCATGCAGTAGCCTACACGATCGGTCCAATTTTTAAGCACATTATCGATTGTGTGCAGCTGTATTTCACCAATGGCTTCACGAATATTGTCCTTTAAAGCGTCAATTGTCTCTGGCTTGTCGGCGTAACATTTATCTTTGAGGGCACCCCACAAATAATAGTCCAACGGTGTCAAATCGCAGCTCCGAGGTGGCCAAACGACATCAGCTCTGCGGCTGATAATGCGATCTTCAAAAACAGGGCGCAAAACATCGAGTGTAGCTTCGGCTGTGTGGCACGTAGCGCCGTCCTGTTGAAACCAAATGTTGCCAATATCCTCCTCTTCAATTTTTGTGAACAAAAATTCGTTCAACATGGCCCGATAACGATCGCCATTGACTGTAACGGCCACTCCTTGCTCATTTTCAAAGAAAAATGGCCCAATTATGCCTCTGGACCAAAATCCGCACCAAACAGTGACTCGTTTTGGGTGTACCGGCTTTTCAATGTATGCGTGCGGGTTTTCTGTGCCCCAAATACGACAATTTTGCTTGTTTACATACCCGCCAAGATCAAAATGAGCTTCATCCGAAAAGATGATTTTTTTGGCAAAATCGGCATCTTCTGTAAGTCGATCGCAGGCCCACTCAGCGAAGCGAAAACGCATTGGATGGTCAGTTGGCTTCAACTCCTGAACCAATTGGACTTTGTATGGCGTCATACCAAGGTCTTTATGCAAAATTCGTCTCAATGATGTCTCCGAAATGTTCAATTGTTGAGAACGACGGTGAATTGATGTTGATGGCGCTTCACGCACACTTTCTGCCACAGCATCGATATTCTCGGGTGTACGCACTGTTTTTGGCTTTTCACGCTTTGGTTTATCGATGAGGATGCCAGTTTCTTTCACTTTTTTCACAAGATAACGAACATACGGAGCTGACGGTGCTTCTCTTCTTCCAAAAACCGTACGCAATTTTCGCACACATTCTGCAACATTACCATGATTTTCAAAGTAATGTCGCAATATTTCCCAGCGTTGTTCAAGCGTATACACAACCATATTCGCTCAGCGGAAGGATAAAACTAATTATCTGTCAAATCAGACATGAGCTAAGTGTTACCATTCACAGCCGTTCTCCAAAATTATAAAAGTATATGTGCGAAAAATAATTTATACAGACAAACATATTTTATGTACATTCGCGAACCAATAATGTATCTCAGTATTAAAAAGCATAACGCGTTAAAAGTTCATTATTCGACAATATTGAAAATAACGCCATCTATCGGTGAAAAGTTTCTAAATAAATTTTAAGAATCCCCTTAAGTTACTAGCTCAGGTATGGGGGCTCCATCGAAGCCAGAGTCAAAATAGCCTCTCAAAAACTGGGCGTACTGTATGTACAGGGCCCACAGACACTTTAATAGTACACAACTTCCCTGCACAAATCGCAGGTGCGCCCCACGGTTGAATTTGACAGCCACCCCTGGTCTGGAGCCCCACGACACTTGAAAAAAACCCTCGATTGTGTGCAGAAACGGGCGATCCGTTTGATAGATTCTCCCGTCTTAACAAATGGGTTTCAATCTTAAGAGCACAGGCGTCGGGTGGGAATGCTGTCCTTGTTCTACCGGTATTTCAATGGAAGATGTTCCGAGGAACTAGCATCATTGATACCCTCGGCACCGGTGGATAGTCGGGAAACACGCCAAACGCGCGCCCAGCATATGTACACGGTTGACATTTGTCACATGAGAACGGGTCGATACGACTCGTTCTTGAGTTCAACAGCTCGGCTGAGGAACGATTTGCCGGCCCCTGTGTTTCCTCCATCCTACAATATGGGTCTCTTCAAGACCCGTGTTCACTCCTTCCTCTCCTCAAATAGACCCTCCACAGAGCATCTTAACAGATTACATAGGCCCTGAGGGAAACTGTTTTCCTCGGGGCCTCCTGTGTGGAGTTAATGTAAAAAAAAAGAAAAACGCTAATTGTTAATTCTATATAACACATTCGGGTAAACTTTCGATCGAACTGTCCACGCTTATTACGAAGATACTTTGTTTGGCGGCCAGCTGTCAGTTTGATATGTTGGTATTCCCGACAGAACTAGGAGCTAGATGATCGTAGCCGACTTCACGCGGAAACATAAATGGCGCGTATAAAAACACTACACAATTTATAATAATATAATCTCTAAAAATCCCACCAAACCAACCGAACACGATACACAATCCATTTTTTTTCGTTTTGCAAGAGGTCTATCTGAGCGAAAAAACTAACTAGTTGTTAATTAAAAATCGGAAATAAGCGGGAAGAAACGAGCGGCTAGAAACAATAGGGAACCATTCTTTTTACCAAACTTCTCGGGCTCGGGAGTGCGGTGTGACGTCATAATGTAGCCAGTCAATGATGACTCGATATTTGAATTTTCACACAACTTTGAAAGTGAATTAATTAATTAAATAATTTTTTGGGGGTTTTAAGTACGTTAATCGAGTTAAGTTACTTTTTTACATATATTAAAAGCATTGAAAATACCATATTACATACAGTGCATGTACCCTATTAATTTAAATTAAATTACTAAAAATAAATTAATACAATTGATTAAAAAAACTAGTCTGAAAACCTATTTTGTTTTAAATATAAACTAGATTAGAATTTTTTTTTTTTTTAATGAGAATTTTTTTTAAAAGTAAAAAAAAACTTGCGTTAAAGCCATTATTCCTTTTATTTTATTTCCGGCACGAGTACGATTTCCGTGGCGCCGCCATTTGACAATTGATTTCGATATATCAAAATAAGTCGAAAATGAAGGATAAAAGTTTTCAATATCTCGCTTCGTTTTTGAGATTTCGATACTTTCAAGTTTTAAATGTTGTTAACTAGATAAGAATTTATAAATAAAAATAAAAATAAATAAACAATTTTTTTTTCACTTTATGCACTTTCTTTTTTATCACAAACCATGTTAAACAAACCTAGCGTAGCCGCTAAACTACTTGAAAACTGGGATGTTTTTCTTGCCTTGACGCGAGCAGGCGCTACGAAGGGGGCACTTTCTCTTGTATCACAAACCATGTTACACAAACCTAGCGTAGCCGCCAAACTACTTGAAAACTGGGATGTTTTCCTTGCCTTGACGCGAGCAGGCGCTACGAAGGGGGCACTTTCTCTTGTATCACAAACCATGTTACACAAACCTAGCGTAGCCGCCAAACTACTTGAAAACTGGGATGTTTTTTCTTGCCTTGACGCGAGCAGGCGCTACGAAGGGGGCACTTTCTTTTGTATCACAAACCATGCTACACAAACCTAGCGTAGCCGCTAAACTACTTGAAAACTGGGATGTTTTCCTTGCCTTGACGCGAGCAGGCGCTACGAAGGGGGCACTTTCTTTTGTATCACAAACCATGTTACACAAACCTAGCGTAGCCGCTAAACTACTTGAAAACTGGGATGTTTTCCTTGCCTTGACGCGAGCAGGCGCTACGAAGGGGGCACTTTCTCTTGTATCACAAACCATGTTACACAAACCTAGCGTAGCCGCTAAACTACTTGAAAACTGGGATGTTTTTTCTTGCCTTGACGCGAGCAGGCGCTACGAAGGGGGCACTTTCTTTTGTATCACAAACCATGCTACACAAACCTAGCGTAGCCGCTAAACTACTTGAAAACTGGGATGTTTTCCTTGCCTTGACGCGAGCAGGCGCTACGAAGGGGGCACTTTCTTTTGTATCACAAACCATGTTACACAAACCTAGCGTAGCCGCTAAACTACTTGAAAACTGGGATGTTTTCCTTGCCTTGACGCGAGCAGGCGCTACGAAGGGGGCACTTTCTCTTGTATCACAAACCATGTTACACAAACCTAGCGTAGCCGCCAAACTACTTGAAAACTGGGATGTTTTTTCTTGCCTTGACGCGAGCAGGCGCTACGAAGGGGGCACTTTCTTTTGTATCACAAACCATGCTACACAAACCTAGCGTAGCCGCTAAACTACTTGAAAACTGGGATGTTTTCCTTGCCTTGACGCGAGCAGGCGCTACGAAGGGGGCACTTTCTTTTGTATCACAAACCATGTTACACAAACCTAGCGTAGCCGCTAAACTTCTTGAAAACTGGGATGTTTTCCTTGCCTTGACGCGAGCAGGCGCTACGAAGGGGGCACTTTCTTTTACGCTAGGTTTGTGTAACATGGTTTGTGATACAAAAGAAAGTGCCCCTTTATAGCGCCTGCTCGCGTCAAGGCAAGAAAAACATCCCAGTTTTCAAGTAGTTTAGGGGCTACGCTAGGTTTGTGTAACATGGTTTGTGATACAAAAGAAAGTGCCCCCTTCGTAGCGCCTGCTCGCGTCAAGGCAAGGAAAACATCCCAGTTTTCAAGTAGTTTAGCGCCAACGCTAGGTTTGTCTAACATGGTTTGTGATACAAAAGAAAGTGCCCCCTTCGTAGCGCCTGCTCGCGTCAAGGCAAGGAAAACATCCCAGTTTTCAAGTAGTTTAGCGGCTACGCTAGGTTTGTGTAACATGGTTTGTGATACAAAAGAAAGTGCCCCCTTCGTAGCGCCTGCTCGCGTCAAGGCAAGGAAAACATCCCAGTTTTCAAGTAGTTTAGCGGCTACGCTAGGTTTGTCTAACATGGTTTGTGATACAAAAGAAAGTGCCCCCTTCGTAGCGCCTGCTCGCGTCAAGGCAAGGAAAACATCCCAGTTTTCAAGTAGTTTAGCGGCTACGCTAGGTTTGTCTAACATGGTTTGTGATACAAAAGAAAGTGCCCCCTTTGTAGCGCCTGCTCGCGTCAAGGCAAGGAAAACATCCCAGTTTTCAAGTAGTTTAGCGGCTACGCTAGGTTTGTGTAACATGGTTTGTGATACAAAAGAAAGTGCCCCCTTCGTAACGCCTGCTCGCGTCAAGGCAAGGAAAACATCCCAGTTTTCAAGTAGTTTAGCGGCTACGCTAGGTTTGTGTAACATGGTTTGTGATACAAAAATGAATGTATTTTTTTATTAAATCACTAAAAAACTTCATAGTGTCGATATCTCGAAACGAAGCAAGATATCGAATTATTCTTCATTTTCGATTTATTTTGGATCAATTTATCAAAATCCATCGTCAAATGTCGGCGCCACGGAAATCGTACTCTCCCCTTATTTCCAGTATTCGCCAAACTAGTGCTAAAACAGATTTTTAGGTAAACCTTTTAACATTAAAAAATTTAATGTAAACAAAAAAACGTGCCTGAAGGTCTTTATTCAATTTACTGTATTTTATTTCCAGAATTTCGCCAAACTAGTGCTTACCTAATTCGCATAGATTGTCTAGTAGTGATATATTTCTAGCTCCTCGTTATATTACGGTATTATATCGGGCCGCCAAATATCGCGGCATCGCGCTCTCGTACGCGGCAGTAAATTTTGAATTTACGGAAATTTTAATTGCAATATATTCCACTTCCCCGAATGCAAAAAGTTGTCTTTTACAGTAATTAAGGTGAGTCTAAAGGTTTTTTGAAAAAAATATTTATTATTATAAATGAATTATTTAGTGTTTTTATACGCGCCAATTATGTTTCGCATGAAGTCGGCGACGATCATCTAGCTCCTAGTTCTGTCGGGAATGCCAACATATCAAACTGACAGCTGGCCGCCAAACAAAGTATCTTCGTAATAAGCGTGGACAGTTCGATCGAAAGTTTACCCACATTCGATTTTACCTGCCGTCGGGGTAATTCTTTCAAAGCGGTCTAAGCATTCCTTTTTAACATCCGGCAGGTCTATGTCAATTTCCATATAAGGTATGCCCCCTTCACCTTCTTCAGGTCGTGGTTCGTTCTTGATGATAACAGTCTCCACATTAATGCTACCTAAAAAGGCAAAATCACAATACAGAAAATGTGTACATTGAGGTGAAATCACAATTTATAGTTGCAGAATAATTACATATGGGGCGCACTAATCCAAGGATCTAGCAAATCCTGTTCAAATAGAAACACTCTTCAGTATGGAGTTTTGTGTTCATAGCCAAAGGAAAAATGTTTCTTGCTTGAAATATTAGGTCCTTACATATGAAATTGGCGTTTTGCCGTACTGGCAACTTTGATCTCAAATATCTTCTCTTTGGTTAGGAATTCCAAATTTAAACAGCTACTTACTCATTGTGTTTCGAAAATTATAATTCATTTGTTTTTTCCTTAATTGTTTTTTTTGCTATGCGTCACTTAGTTTACAAAATGGAAAACTAGAAATATCGCGTTATTAACGAGTACGAGTTCCACAGTGGTACCAGTGCTGCAGAAACGGCTCGAAGGATTAATGATGTGTATACCGACCGTCCCGCAAAAGAAAATACAGTGCGTTTTCAGTGCGTGGACGGCCGGAGACCAATGACGATGAGGACCAACGGTTGATAATGAAGAATTAAAGGCTATTGTGGAAGCGGATCCATCGCTAACCACGTCCGAGTTAGCTGCAGGCTGCGGTGTTAGTGATAAAACTGTTTTAATCCACTTGAAGCAAATTGGGAAGGTGAAAAAGCTTGAATGGTGGGTACCTCACGAATCGAGTGAAGCAAATCAACAAACGCGCGTTTACTGCTGCGTTGCATTACTCAACCGGCACAATAATGAAGGGATTTTAAATCGAATCATTACCTGTGATGAAACGTGGATCCTGTACGATAATCGGAAGCGCTCATCGCGATGGCTGAACCCTGCCGAACCAGCCAAACCATGCTCCAAGCGAAAATTGACTCCAAAAAAGTTACTTGTGAGCGTTTGGTGGACTAGTACTGGTGTCGTTCACTACAGATTTCTTAAATCTGGCCAGACGATTACGGCAGATGTCTATTGTCAGCAACTGAGGCTGGTTAATCGCTCTAGGCCACTGCTGCTTCATGATAACGCTAGACCACACACTGCACAACAGACGGCTACCAAATTAGAGGAACTTCAATTGGAATGTCTAAGACATCCACCGTACTCTCCGGACCTTGCCTCAAGAGATTACCATTTTTTTCGAAATTTGGATAACTTCTTGTAAGGGGAAAAATTCAACTCCGATGGGGCAGTCCAAACCGCCTTGAAAGATTTTATTGATTCCCGTCCGAACGGTTTTTTTTAGTAAAGGGATCGATGAGATGGCAAAAGTGTATAGACAGCAATGGTACATACTTTGATTAAATAAATATATTATATTAAAAAAATCGACTTTATGTTCCTCCCATACAAAACGCCAATTTCATACGTAAGGACCTAATATTACACCTTTTTAATGCATCACATTAAAAATAAGAAGCATTATAAATTATAAGCAAGAGTTGTGTGCTGTCTGCTCAAAATATCAAAATAGAGGCGAATTCCAATAATCTGATTTAACATTCCACAATTTTTACATTTTATGTAATGCTACTTACTAGCTATCCGAGTACTTTCCGCGTACTGCAAACATTCCTTCTTTACATCTCGGAGGTCAAAATCCATATCCATATACGGGATTTCATCTCCACCTATTTCCTGGGGCCCTGGTTCCGTCTTGATGGAAACAGTCTCTGACGTTACAAGATCCATGTCCTAGGCCGGCCCTGTGCAGGCCCAATTGGAGCAGTCCGCTCCGGGCGCCGACTCATATGTAAATAGGTTGGGATATGTTAGGTTGGGTTAGGGGGTGGGGGGGGGGGGAATGGAAGGGTAGGTTAGTTTAGGTTGGGATATGTTAGGTTAGGTTAGGGGGTGGGGGAGAGAATGAAAGGGTAGTTTAGTCTGATTTTATTCAGCGGTTAAGGAGATATTAGCGTATTCCGAAAGGCTTTGAAAAATATATTCAAGAGGGGGTGGGGAGGAAAGCACAAGAGGAATATCCGGGGATTTTTGTAAATAAGCTTGTTAAACAGTATTCTATCATTTGTGAAAAATTCAGCTTCCGGGGAATTAGTTCCGACATAAAACCTTCATTGACTGGGCTAGAAGGGGAATATGCCCCCTGCCCCCCCCTCCCCGAAACAAAACTGGCAAATAACAATACAAACTCTTAAATGCTTTATGAATTTATTATACAAAGAAAATAAATCAATTTATCAGTACCTACCTTAGGTTTTTCGTAACCCCACCGCCGCGCCGCGAGCCGCCGCGCGTCCGATCCACCGCGTTCCGCGCTCCTTTTTAACAGCCTACGTGCTCTATTATTAACTAAAACCTATCATTATATACATTATTTTAAAGCTAGAAATTTTGCCTACAAGTTTTGTAGGAGCATCTTTTGCCCTAACAAGCTAAAAAAAAAGTTTTATGCAAATATTTTTTGAAATACTATTAAAAAAACGATATTTTTTAATTTAATAATAAATTGCAATGAATGTATGGCGTTTTTCGAAAAATTGTTGAGTAACTATTTTTTAGAACAACTAATTAGCTACTAAAAGAAAAATCAATGGTCTGATTTCATACCGCGGTTAAGGAGATATTATCGTATTCCGAAAGGCTTTGAAAAGTATATTCAAGAGGGGGTGGGGAGGAAAGCACAAGGGGGATATACGGGGATTTTTATAAATAAGCATGTTTAAAGGTATTCCTTCATCTGTGAAAAATTCAACTTCCGGGGAATTAGTTCCGTCATTGGGTGTTTTTTTCCCTTCATTGACTGGGCTAATGGCACTGTGTTGTAGTGTTTGATAATTGGTTCAAGTCAAAAAAATATACCTGAAAGAGAACATTGTTATAACAGAACTCATATGTAAATAAAATAAAATATTTGTCATAAATAATTTAACTAATTATAATCAATTGACATCTTATTCTATTACTTTTTAGTGTATATAGTACTTTTTTTATTTTTATTTTAAATAATTTGTTTTGAATATTTAACTTTATATTATAATATACAAAAAGTTATTTTCACCTTTATATGTACAACAATTTTTGAAGGGTAGAAGGTAGTTAAGGTTGGGATATGTTAGGTTGGGCTAGGGGGTGGGGGGGAAAAGGAAGGGTTGGTTAGGTTAGTTTAGGTTGGGATATGTTAGGTTAGGTTAAGGGGGGTGGAGGGGGGGGGGGAATGGAAGGGTAAGTTAAATTAGGTTAAATTAAAACAAATAACTTTGTTTAAACCACTAATATAATCACAATTACCTACATGTTTCAAAACCGATGGTTTCTTCGTCAGGGTAGTAATGACATTAATAACAATTTTATTTTTATTTAATTCAAAATGACGCCACAAAGTGATTTTGCGAAGTTTGAAGAAATAAATTAGGTTAGTTTAGGTTAGGTTAGGGGAAGTGTGGGCGGGGAAAAGGAAGGGTTGGTTAGGTTAGTTTAGGTTGGGATATGTTAGGTTAGGGGGGTGGGAGGGAATGGAAGGGTAAGTTAAATTAGGTTAGTTTAGGTTAGGTTAGGGGAAGTGTGGGCGGGGAAAAGCAAGGGTTATTTAGGATAGTTTAGGTTGGGATATGTTAGGTTAGGTTAGGGGGGTGGGAGGGAATGGAAGGGTAAGTTAAATTAGGTTAGTTTAGGTTAGGTTAGGGGAAGTGTGGGCGGGGAAAAGGAAGGGTTGGTTAGGTTAGTTTAGGTTGGGATATGTTAGGTTAGGTTAGGGGGGTGGGAGGGAATGGAAGGGTAAGTTAAATTAGGTTAGTTTAGGTTAGGTTAGGGGAAGTGTGGGCGGGGAAACGTAGGGTTATTTAGGTTAGTTTAGGTTGGGATATGTTAGGTTAGGTTAGGGGGGTGGGAGGGAATGGAAGGGTAAGTTAAATTAGGTTAGTTTAGGTTAGGTTAGGGGAAGTGTGGGCGGGGAAATGGAAGGGTTATTTAGGTTAGTTTAGGTTGGGATATGTAAGGTATTTTAGGGGGGTGTGGGCAGGGAACTGAAAGGGAAGGTTAGGTTTTTAATGTATATACATATCTATGTATTATAACCTAATTAACCTAACCTGCCCTTCCATTTCCCCGCCTCTCCCCCCATTCCATAACCTATCCTAAACTAACCTAACCTAACCTACCATTCCCGCCCCCACCCACTTCCTTTAACCTAACCTAACTATGTATTAAACACGAGAGAATGTAATTATCTTGTTAGATTATTATATTTCTTTATACAAATATAAATAATAAAACAATTGGCGTACACGAAAAAATAAAATACACAAATAACTATCTTTATAAAATAATAATATTATTGTCTCAATATCGTTTCTAGTCACTGGTCACATGAATACCAATTGAACATATTTCGTAGGTTGCTGCTGTTGGCATGCTTTGTTGGTACTTGCAAAGATCAAATATGGCGATCGATGAGTTTACGTGTTTGTTAGCGAGCAAAATAATGATTAATATGCATTATTTTTCATTTCTGAAAATTGAAATAGTTACTTTTTATTATTATCTAACTGATACAAAGTGTTTTTTCTTTTGAATTCGTAACATGGCGGTCGGTGAAAATTGACGTTTTGTGTTTTTAAAGTTAAAAAATAATAATTAAAATGCATTATTTTTCAATTCCGGTAGCTTAATTACTTACTACTAACTGTTATGTATCTACTACAATTTTTAAACAAATTTCAAATTCATAATAAGTTTTTCGAGGTTTTGTAAAAATTTACCCAATTTACCTCCTTTCCTTGTAATTTATATTTATAAAAATATATGTATCTAGGCTTATACTATGCAATGCAAACATCAGTCTAATCTTATGTTTATTTGTATGTATGTACCTACCTATTTCTTTTAAATCAGTATGCCAAAAACAGCAGGTAATTGATTTTGTTTTATTCTTTCTCCTCTCTTTGTTATTTATATTTATAAAAATATATGTATCTAGGCTTATACTATGCAATGCAAACATCAGTCTAATCTTCTGTTTATTTGTGTGTATGTACCTACCTATTTCTTTTAAATCAGTATGCCAAAAACAGCAGGTAATTGATTTTGTTTTATTCTTTCTCCTCTCTTTGTTATTTATATTTATAAAAATATATGTATCTAGGCTTATACTATGCAATGCAAACATCAGTCTAATCTTCTGTTTATTTATATGTATGTACCTACCTATTTCTTTTAAATCAGTATGCCAAAAACAGCAGGTAATTGATTTTGTTTTATTCTTTCTCCTCTCTTTGTTATTTATATTTATAAAAATATATGTATCTAGGTTTATACTATGCAATGCAAACATTAGTTACCTTTTTTCTTTCTTTTTTCTTTTAAAAGAATGACAAATATTCCCGGGTTACGAATAACCCATCAACATTTGAAAATCTCCTACTACCACCACACTAAGCGGAAGATGTTGCTTATGTTGTGATGAAGGACTTAGCCAGCCGAGGGATCGAACACGGAACGCCTGGGTGGGACCCGAACGCGATGCCCACTCAACCACTGACCGGTCTTTATATTGTAATCATCTTTTATTAAGAATACATGTTTATACCTTAAACTTTATTACTATTCTAAAATATTTGCTAAACAAACAACAGTAATATTCATGTACTGATTGTTATTTTATATATCCTTTTTTAATTCTCTTTTCTTTTTTATTCATTTTCATATTTATAAAAAATATGTACTAATATATAATAGGCATGTAAAACACCACTTACCTTTATTATTATATTTTAATCCCTATTATTAACAATATATACCTTTATTAGATTACTTTTTCAATAACTTTGCTAAACAAACAACAGTCATAGTCATGCATAATTAGTTATCTTACTTTATTATTTTTTTCTTGTTCCTGTAAATATGTATGTAAGACCATAATATGCAATGCAAACACCAATTAGCTCTTTTCTTTTAATCCTTTGTTTTTAAGTAGATAAGACTTATATTTTTTGTTATTGTTGCTATTATCATTTTAAAAACTTTGCTAAACAAACAACGGTTATCTTTATGTTTTAATTGGTTTGTTATTTCATTTTTTTCTGTCTCTTCTCTTTTTTTCCGTCTTTTTATTTTATCCAACACACGCATGTAGGACTGCTTGAAGAGTTACGTGCAATGCAAACATTAGTTTGTTTTTAATGTTGGATTATTATAATTTGTTTCAATTTGTTATTAAGTAAATACCCATTATTATTATTTTTTTATATTATAACAATATCTGTGCTAAAAAAACAATAGTTTTTGTTTTTTTCGTTGTTTGTTTTTGGGGTGTTATGCCGTGTTGTGCTACCTCCTTCTTGTGAAACGTCGGCTAAAGAAGGAGGTAGCACAACACGGCATAACACCCCAAAAACAAACAACGAAAATGCTTTTGGCCGTGAAAATCAAAAACGTAACAGTTTTTGTATTTAAAACTTTTATTTTCTTTTATAACTATTTTTTTTTTCAAATTATTTTTTAATTTTTATTTGTACAAGACACGTTCCATATGTTTCATATATCTTCCTAATTTAACTGCCCCAAAACGGGATTCTTCCTAGTTGGGCAGCCAAAACATTTTATATTCGGTATTCCCCACAACATGTATTTAGATAATAAAACGGCTGATAATCCACAAGAAGTTGTTAATCTATTTGCTGAATTTTTCAGTAAAATCTATGCTTCTACAAACAACTCACCAATGTCCGACACCACAACACCAAATAAAAATAACATTGATTTCAATCAATGCATATTCGAAGAAAATGATATAAAAACTAAATTAAAATCCCTTGATCTTAACAAATCGGCCGGTCCTGATAATATTCCACCAATCTTCCTATCGAAATGCTCATCAGTCTTGACTTATCCTCTAACTAAACTTTTTAATTTGTCCATAAAAACTGGCATTTTTCCGATAAAATGGAAAACAAGCTTTCTGTCTCCAATATTCAAGAAGGGTGATAAATCTGATATATCTAATTACAGACCTATATGTATCCAGTCGTCAATCCCGAAAATACTTGAATCTGCTCTGCTCTCTAAACTCTCGCCCGAAATCAATAAAGTAATTTCACATCGACAACATGGCTTCATAGCAAAAAGATCAACTCTAACAAATTTAATGATATATCAGGAATATATAACTAATTCTATGAACAATCGTCTTCAAACAGACGTAGTGTATACAGACTTTAGTAAGGCTTTCGACAAAGTCTCACATAAAATTCTTATAAACAAACTAAGATCCCTAGGTATAAGGGGGCATATTTTAAGATGGTTCGAAAGCTACCTTCACAAAAGAAAAATATCAGTCAAAATTAATTCACATTTTTCACATCAGTTTGAAATCTTTACCGGAGTCCCACAGGGGTCACATCTGGGCCCAGTGTTATTTTCCTTGTTTATAAACGACATAACTTCCATCTTTGATGGAGTTATGATACTATTATTTGCGGACGATTTAAAAATTTACAAAACAATTACTAATTATAATGACTGTAGCGTATTGCAATCAAATCTTGTGAGGCTACAAGAGTGGTGCACCCTTAATGAACTCTTTCTCAACATTGAAAAATGTCAATCAATAACTTTTACTCGAATCAAAAATCCCATTAAATATCAATATAGCATCAACAACAATTTCCTAAAAAGAGTTAAACAAATTAAGGACCTTGGCATAATATTTGACAGTAAATTAACTTTTGTTCCTCATATAAATGAAATAACCAACAAGGCCATGAAATGCCTGGGGTACATTCTGAGGACGATAAAAGAATTTAAAACAATTAATTCCTTTAAATTGCTTTACACTGGATTGGTGAGAAGTAATTTGGAGTACAACTCAATAATCTGGGCTCCATTTTATAAGACTCATCAGCAAAAAATCGAAAGAGTACAACATAAGTTTCTTAGGTTCATTAATTACAAACTTGGAATACCAATTGAAGAACTTAATTATACATGTCTAATGGAATTACTAAACCTAAGTGATTTAACTACAAGACGCACAGTGAGTGACTTAGTTTGCCTTTTCAATATATCAAATGGCAGCCTGGACGCCCTCGATTTAACGAGCTTAATTAATTTACGTATACCTACCCGCAATACTCGTTTAAACGCTCTATATTTTGTTACCAAATCTGCCAATAATTACTTCATAAACTCTCCAATTCAAAGGCTTCATACACTTGGAAACACATATAGTTCAATTGATGTCTATCGTTTTCAATCGGTTTCCAAATTTAAAACCAGTATATTAGAACTTTTATAATAAAACAATAAACATTTAGCTATTGCACCTCTGATCAGAATATTTCCTCATGTTTGACACAATAATAAATGTAGACTTCTTGCAATTACTACAACTGCATTATTTTTTCACATGTAATTACTGTAACCATTTAGTAAAAATGTTATTTTATTTTTAATTATTTATCAATTTACAAACTGGCTGGCTTTTGGAGCCCGCTAGTTAGTGAATAGATTAGTGAATGAATAAATTAATATATACACTAGCTTTTATGTGTCGCATAGATATTATATTAATACTACTACTACCTAATATGTACATATAAACTTCATTTTTATAAGCAATTTTTGGTTTTTATACCTTAGAAGTATGCATATTCTTATTTTCTTACGACAGGTTTACACCTACAAACTATCATGTTTTCATTTGCTTTTTACTTGCTTTTATGTGTCAAATGGTTAAGGTTAAATTATTGCTTTTACTATTCTATACTTATAACCTTTGTGAATAATATTTTTTATAAACTATGTAAAATGGCAGAGCGAACGCCCTGGATTTAACGGGCCACGATAACTGGTCAAACGATCTAGGTATATTATGTTAACAATACCGCCAACAATTATTTCGTAAACTCTCTAATTCAAAGGCCTCATATTATACACTATACTATTATGTCGTATTATACCATGTTACTGCTCTCACTGTCTACTATGTACATATAAACTTTACATTTCTTTATAGCTAAATTACGTTTGTTAACCTTTCGTTAACATTCTTATTTTTGTACAACAGGTTTATACCTACAAATAATCATCTTATGCATTACTAGTTACTTGCTGTTATAATATGTTAAATAGATAGATTATACTATGTATTACTACTGTAACTGTGAACTTACAATTTTATGAATATTTTTTATAACTATGTATGTAAAAGCCTAATAGGCGTATAAATAAATAAATAAATAAATAAATAAATAAATAATGTATAATGTATGTATGGAAAAAATTAAATAAATAAATAAATATATAATTCATTATTTTAATCAGCGCATTCGAATTATTAACCTAAAATAGGTAGACGTTAAATTGACAGTTCGAACGTTCCTCACACAAAACGCCAAATAGAAATAAGTGTGTATTTGGCGTTTTGTGTGAGGAACGTTCGAACTGTCAATTTAACGTCTACCTATTTTAGGTTAATAATTCGAAGGCGATAATAATCGGAATATTATTCCGATTGGTAAGTTATGTTAGGTCGCGTTAGAAACAGTGCAGTTGTTCATTTGAGCGTGAAGCAGTCCACATTAATGAACAGTGGTCCGTAAGATTGATATGCAATAACGGTCGCTACTAAAAATAAAGGTAAACTTTCGATCGAACTGGCCACGCTTATTACGAAGATACTTTGTTTGGCGGCCAGCTGTCAGTTTGATATGTTGGTATTCCCGACAGAACTAGGAGCTAGATGCTAGATGATCGTCGCCGACTTCATGCGAAACATAATTGGCGCGTATAAAAACACTAAATAATTCATTTATAATAATATAATGTAAACAAACCTCTAACCAGAATCATTTCACAGTCAGAACGGCTAGAAACAATAGGGAACAATCACACTTTTTTTTTACCAAACAGCTCGAACTCGGGACGGGAGTACGGTGTGACGTCACAATGTCGCCAGTCAATGATGATTCGGTTTTGATATTTGAATTTTCAAATAACTTTGAAAGTGAATTAATTAATTTAATAATTTTTTTAATGTTTTAAGTACGTTTTTCGATTGTAGTAAACTTTTTTTACATATATTAAAGCATCGATAACACTATATTACATACAGTTCATGTATCCTATTAAATTAAATGACTAAAAATAAATTAATATAATTGAATAAAAAAAAACTAGTCAAAACATTCATTTTTGTATCATATATATACATACACAATATATATACACAAACCTAGCGTAGCCGCTAAACTACTTGAAAACTGGGATGTTTTCCTTGCCTTGACGCGAGCAGGCGCTACGAAGGGGGCACTTTCTTTTGTATCACAAACCATGTTAGACAAACCTAGCGTAGCCGCTAAACTACTTGAAAACTTAAATGTTTTCCTTGCCTTGACGCGAGCAGGCGCTACGACGGGGGCACTTTCTTTTGTATCACAAACCATGTTACACAAACCTAGCGTAGCCGCTAAACTACTTGAAAGCTGGGATGTTTTCCTTGCCTTGACGCGAGCAGGCGCTACGAAGGGGGCACTTTCTTTTGTATCACAAACCATGTTACACAAACATGACAGTTTTAAAGTAGTTTAGGGGCTACGCTAGGTTTGTGTAACATGGTTTGTGATACAAAAGAAAGTGCCCCCTTTATAGCGTCTGCTCGCGTCAAGGCAAGAAAAACATCCCAGTTTTCAAGTAGTTTAGGGGCTACGCTAGGTTTGTGTAACATGGTTTGTGATACAAAAGAAAGTGCCCCTTTATAGCGCCTGCTCGCGTCAAGGCAAGAAAAACATCCCAGTTTTCAAGTACTTTAGCGGCTACGCTAGGTTTGTGTAACATGGTTTGTGATACAAAAGAAAGTGCCCCTTTATAGCGCCTGCTCGCGTCAAGGCAAGAAAAACATCCCAGTTTTCAAGTAGTTTAGCGGCTACGCTAGGTTTGTGTAACATGGTTTGTGATACAAAAATGAATGTATTTTTTTATTAAATCACTAAAAAACTTCATAGTGTCGATATCTCGAAACGAAGCAAGATATCGAATTATCCTTCATTTTCGATTTATTTTGGATCAATTTATCAAAATCCATCGTTAAATGTCGACGCCACGGAAATCGTACTCTCCCCTTATTTCCAGTATTCGCCAAACTAGTGCTAAAACAGATTTTTAGGTAAACCTTTCAACATTGAAAAATTTAATGTAAAAAAAAAACGTGCCTGAAGGTCTTTATTCAATTTACGGTATTTTATTTCCAGAATTTCGCCAAACTAGTGCTTACCTAATTCGCATAGATTGTCTAGTAGTGACATATTTCTAGCTCCTCGTTATATTACGGTATTATATCGGGCCGCCAAATTTCGCGGCATCGCGCTCTCGTACGCGGCAGTAAATTTTTAATTTACGGAAGTTTTAATTGCAATATATTCCACTTCCCCGAATGCAAAAAGTTGTCTTTTACAGTAATTAAGGTGAATCTAAAGGTTTTTTGAAAAAAATATTTATTATTATAAATGAATTATTTAGTGTTTTTATACGCGCCAATTATGTTTCGCATGAAGTCGGCGACGATCATCTAGCATCTAGCTCCTAGTTCTGTCGGGAATACCAACATATCAAACTGACAGCTGGCCGCCAAACAAAGTATCTTCGTAATAAGCGTGGCCAGTTCGATCGAAAGTTTACCAAAATAAAATCGTTATTAGGGTAGAAAATATCAGCTTTAGAACTTACCAATAACGATCACCCGCGTGGGATATATCGTGAAAGGAATTATAATATAATGTACATAACATGTAGAATAGGAAATCGGTTGGAACAGGTTGAAAAGGTTGACATCGAAGAAAGCGTTCATCATAAATAAACCACTTATTAGATTGATATCTTCGGGCTTTTTGTACTTGGCAACTTTGGTCAATATTTTACCATGGATATGGCAACAAAGTCAAGTTTTGACGTCACACACCATAGACGAGGATAGAGGAAACTCAAAAAAGCACGACCATAGACAATATAATCCTGCTTCCGAACATACCCAATCCATTAGCCTAAAATATTATTTTAAAAATGAAATGTCAAAATGTTCCTACAGGACAAGGTTTCATCTGACAAAGTGCTGTCCTGAGAAAATGAGCTTTAAAGTATCTTTCTTTACAACTCATATTCTCAGAATAACGCTGTGTCAGATAGGAACCAGTTGCTCTGTAAAGAAATCGAGATATCGTTAAATTAACCTTAAAATACTTGAAATTTCAATTCCTGTAAAAGGATATTTTCAAATATAATTGGTCGTTCTTGCGATATTATCGAATTTTGACATTCCTCTGCTTAAAACAGGAAAATGAAAACTCATAATAGTATGTTTAACAATTTTATTATATATTAATATAGATACCTAACACAGAAACAAAAAATACAAGAATATTGATGCAGTCTCTCTTTGGGACGATATTAGCTAGTGAATATGAATGAATTCATGTGATCGTGGATCACCAAAGCAAGATGATTAACATTATTCAGAACGTCCGGTAGTCTGTAATACCTTTTAAACAAAAATGCTGCAACGATGAATCCTGGAATGAGCCGATGCATGTGTATGGAAAATGAAACACAGATTTGCTTCGTAATCTTTTGTAATCCTTCTGGCAGCAATCGACACAGTGCATGACTCTGAAGTCACTGTCACGCTCTGAAACATTAACATTATACATTAACCAAATTTCGCGAACAAAACATGTAAAATTTTTCCTTTCACATAATATAAAACCGATGTATACCTTCATAATCTTGTGTGTCCCTTATATTGACTTGAACCAAAATCTGTAGAGCCTTTGACACTGCATTATCGAGTATTTCGATAAATATGTTCGCGCCGGGAAATCGTCGTTCGCGAATCGTGTACCCGTTGTTTTGACTTTTGACAGGTGAGCAACCATATAGCATATAAAGCTAAAAAGCTTCCTATTGGATGGGCAGCTTTGACGTCACAAACCATAGATAAACTTTTTTACGCGGTACGCCATTTTGTTCGGAGTTATACCCCCCTGTCTGTATCGTTTAAGCGCCATTCAGACGTTTCACTAATCGCTCATTTCCGCATTTCATTCGGCCTAGTTTACTCGGAATGACACATCTGAACATGAAATGAATCGAAAGTGCCGAACACTGCCGAATGAAATCTTCAAGTGAACCGATCCAACAATGTTGGATATTTTCATTCGGCATCCTTCACATGCGCGCGGAAGTGAGCAAAGTGAAACGTCTGAACACCGAGTGAACTCTCAATCAGTTTGTCTCGCGTCCTGTACGGGAAGGACCATGACAGGACGCTATCAAATCGCGCGCAAAACGTCAAAATGGTATTCGTTCGGCTAATTTGTTTGCTTTTGGGAACACCTTTCATATAAATTTTTGGGTCTCCCTTATTATACATGTATATTACATGTTTTTTAATAAATGTAAGATTATTAATTTGTAGGAAAATGTTCGTAATAAAAAAAGTAATATCAAATTGTGTTATTATGTCATAAAAAATAAAAAGGTCTATAAGACGAAACTATACTGTTTTCTTTATTTATTTTTATTTAATTGTGTCAACAAAATTGCGTAAAAATCGATGCATATGACATGTTTTTCCTTAAAATTGGGGGCCGGACCGCGCTGGAAAACAAACGAATTTCAGCGCGGTTGACCTCGCTCGGCGACGCTGTGGTCGGAATGGACGAGTGAACGCTTATTTCTATAGCGCCGTGTGAACATGGAATGAAACAAAATGGACGATTAGGCCGAAAAAACATGGCGGAAACCGTCCCTCGAGTGAATCGTCTGATTCCAGCATTATTACAATCGCCGTAGATGTAGGGCTCGTTTATAAGTGAAAAGCTTCATGTGCTCTCGACTTTACCTACAATTCATATTTTTCACATTCTCCATATCAACTTGCCCCCCCCCCCCTCCTGGGCTATCGGCTGGCGACGCCCTTGTTGTTATCTATTACATATTTGTTCTTATTATATTGCCTTACGTTATTTTACTGTTATAATTTTTAAAACAATATTGTATAACCTGTAAGTAGATTATTTGTAACACAGTTTTGATAATTATTTAGACTGTAACAGGCTATTAGGTTAGCCGCCATTGCTTTGAAAAAAAATTAACAAAAATGCCTAAAACGTGGCTATGCTGGGGCCCTGATAAGAAGGTGAATTATTTAAGAAGTTAGCTACCTCCCATGAGTAGCATAAGTGACCAGTTTTGTGAGTCACTGGATATTAGAGATGAGGTACTAAATTATTATTTACCTGATAAAAGAAAGAAATAAATTGTTAATAATTATTTCTTTAATTATAAATATGTTTTGTTCTCTTTACAGCTGTGACATGATCGTTCCATCTCAAAAATGTATCTATTTTTACACCAAGGAACTTAAAACCGCTTGGGCACAGAAGCTTGTTTTCACGACAATTTAACGTAGGTACACATAGGAATGACGTATGCCCCAGACCTTTAGTTATTAATGTTGACTACATTTTCTAAAGGGTTGCAATTACATGTTTGCAAACAATTATGAATAGACAAGTTATGAGTGACTTTTACTTGAAATGCTAAAATTGATATATTTGGTTTTCTGTAAGTTCAAAGTTAAAATATTATTATTCAACCAACTATTTACCACTCTTAAACCGGTATTAAATTTGACTACATAAATCATTTATATAAATAAGAAACAATATTGGACCAAGCAAACTACCTTGCGGGACTCCAAAGGAGATTGATTTACCCTCGCTTAACATTTAATTTTTTTTTACTTGTTGTGTTCTGTCAGTAAGATAAGATCTGAACCAGGCCATTGCTGTATTATTAATGCCTAAAAATTATATTTTTTAAGGAGCAATTCGTGGGAAACAGTATCAAATGCTTTTGACATATAGCTTTGTTGCCCTAGTCCTGCGCGCTTGTAACTTTGGTTAATACCTTTAATACAGCATCACTCATACCTTTATTTGCTCTGAAACCGAATGGATTGTCGGAGAGTATTTTGTATTTTTCTAAGAATGAAACTAATCTCGACTTAGCCAATCTTTCTATCAATTTTGAGAGGGTATTGAGCATTCTTACAATGAGAAGGAAATATGCCGCTCTTAAAACTAAGGTTAACAATATGAGATATGGGACCAGCCAACACAGAAACATGCTATTTGTATATCATGATACTTAAGCCATCAATACCACATGTTCTACCAATTATTCATGTTCCATGGATGGGGTTTTTCTCCTCTATGGGTTCGCATGTGTCTTGTCAAATTTACGTTCCAATAACATAAATAGTTTCAATCCTAACACGAAAAAGGTTTTTCTCTATTGTTAGTCAGCATATGTTTTGTCAAATGTCCCTTTTGAGTACATACGTATTCGCATTTAGAACATGAGTAAGGTTTTTCTCCACTGTGAGTCCGCACATGACTAGTTAAATTACCCTTTTCAGAACATGAATAGTTACAGTCGGAACATGAATACGGTTTTTCTCCTCTGTGAGTACGCATGTGACTTGTCATATTTCCCTTCTTAGAGCAAGAATAGTTGCAGTCGGAACATGAAAAAAGTTTTTTTCCGCTGTGAGTCAGCATGTGTATCGTCAAACTTTCCTTTCGAGAACATGAATGGTTACAGTTGGAACATAAAAACGGTTTTTCTCCACTGTGAGTTAGCAAGTGTCTTGTCAAAACTCCCTTCTGAGAACATGAATAGTTGCAGTCGGAACACAAAAAAGGTTTTTCTCCCGTGTGAATCCGCAAATGTTTCTTTAAATCTGAATTTCGAGAACATGAATAGCTGCAGTCGGAACACGAAAAAGATTTTTCTCCAGTATGGATACGCATATGCATTTCGAACTTTGATTTATCAGAGCAGGAGTAGTTACATTGGGGACAAGATAATAGTTTTCCCACAGGATGCATCTTCTCTTCTCGAAGTCCTGGCTCCGTCTTGATGATAAAAGTCTCCACATTAATGCTACCTGGAAAAACAAAACCATAATACATAAATTAATTACTTACATGTCGAAACGCACAGCGTTTTTACATTACATATCACAGTCGTTCTTTTCCCAGAGTAGGTAATAAAATAAAACTTTTTTCTTCTATCTTAATTTTCATTCAAGTGCTTATTTGGTTTGCCAGCTAGTACATTTAATGTAATTACACGGTTGTATACATAGAACAGTAAGAGTATAAATATATAAATTGCGGTTTAGTATAAGCGTTACATAACAAACAGGCATAAAAAAACCATCATATAAATAGTACGATATTGGTGAGTATATGATGTAGTATAAAATTATAAGTCTATATTTAATTAACAATACAAAGGTTTCAGTAGGGCATCAATATAAATGATCTGTATCTAATAGTCGAGAAGAATCTAATAATAGAAGTTGACAATTATATTTACTAACCAATAAAAAATTAATATACCTTGCGATTCAGGAAAAATTTAAAGGAATCAAACGCTTCTACCAAATTAACCACATATTAATGACATTTGTTTTGAAAACTAGAGCCTTTCTTGTGTTACGTCAGAACTAAGACAGATTTTCTCTAGTTTTAACAAATTTTATTCAAAAGAATGAATCTTCATGTGTATTAATTAGCAAGATACTCTTTTGCGAAGATGAATAGTAGAACAGGGTACAAGAAAAACATTTTACTCACCATGAGACAGCGTGTGTTTTTTCAAAGTTTCCTTTCGGGAAAATGAAAAGTTGTAGTTGGAACACGAATAAGGTTTTTCTCCAGTGTGGGTCATCATGTGTTTCGTCAAATTTTCTTTTCGATTACATGTATAGTTGCAGTTGGAACATGAATAAGGTTTTTCTCCACTATGAATCCGCATGTGTGTCGTCAAATGGCCCTTTTTATTACACGAATAGTTACAATCGGAGCATGAAAAAGGTTTTTCTCCACTATGAGTCCTCATGTGTATCCTCAAATCGCCCATTTGACGACACGAATAGTTACAGTCGGAACACGAAAAAGGTTTTTCAACACTATGAGTCTTCGCGTGTCTCGTCAAACTTCCTTTTAGAGAACATGAAAAGTTGCAGTCCAAACACGTAAAAGATTTTTTTCCATCGTGAGTCAGCATGTGTCTTGTCAAATCACCCTTCCGAGGACATGAATAGTTGCAATCCGAGCATGAAAAAGGTTTTTCTCCAGTATGGGTGCGCATGTGCAAATCGAATATTGATTTATAAGAGCAGTAGTAGTTACAATGGGGACAAGAGAAATGATTTTCCACAGGAAGCGTCATCAGATCCGTCGATAAGTCTGAAAAAGATTACGGGTAAAGAATGCTAAATAAATTTAAGTAAGCACAGTAAATTCACAAAAACGTGAAAATAGGAAAACACAACGTATTTTCTATTATATTTAATTGGAAATCACAAATTGATAAAACCATCTCGAAATTAAGATATCTTACATACAAATTGTTAAGACTAAAGAAAGTACTCAATCTTGACAAATTGAAAATAATCTACTTGTCCTTGGTACAATCTTCAATAATCTACGGAATTATAGGATGAGATGGTGAGCTTGATGCATTCATTAAACCTATACAAACTACTCAAAAGCGCATAATTAAAGTTATGCTTAATAGAAATAAAACATTCTGGACCAAGTTATTATTCAATATCCGTAAATTATTTATATTGTAGACTATGAAATATGTATTTAAAAACAAAAATTGCTTCTGAAAAAAAGAAAATGAAGGGTATACGTTAAAGACAATGACAACATTTTATCTGATAAACCCCATTTACCGAAAGCTCACTCAACTTGCATAACATCCATGTGGAAGTAAATGATGTTGTGACTTTTATCAAACAGCTAGATATTAGGTCGAATTCGGGGCCAGATATGATTCACTCAATATTACTTAAAAACTGTAAGTATTCATTTTCTAGCTCTTCCTATTACAATAATTTTCAATTTATCTTTATCTACAGGTTGTTTTCTTCAAATTTGGAAAAGTGGATTTATAACACCTATTTTTAAAAAAGGAGATAAATATCAAATTGAAAATTATAGACCCACATGTATTATATCAGCAGTACCTAAACTTTTTGAAAAGATTATAATAATAACATTACATTTGTATTGCGCAGTTTTGTATGGTTTCACTTCAAGTGCGCACTTCACATGTTCTACTGTTGTCATAAATGAAATTTGTATTCGATGTGTAAAAGCCCAATAGGCCGTCAATAAATAAATAAATGACAGATAAAATATCACTTTACATAAAATAATTAAAATTATGTCTGAATGATGCAGATGTCGAAACACTTTTCCTATGAATTCTTTGGTAACTTCAAGACTAACTTTATTTACTTTCTTGAAACTATAACAAAAAATCAACAAAATTCTATGCTGCACTGTTTTACCACAATATTTTAATATATACCTATATTTCTAAACCTTAACTTTAAAAAATTACATTTTTTACTTGTACTTATTTATGTAAAATAGCATTTTTGTTTACATAATACACACACACACACACACACACACACACACACACACAGGCAGTGCCATAGTGGGTTCCCTTTTTCTACTTTTATCTATTATATATTTAATCATATACTTACTTACTGGTAACTTTTCAATTACTTGTACCTTATGTTCTACATGTGACTGTATTTATAAATTATGTAAAATTACTTTTGAAATTTATATCCATATAATGAAAACATATATAATAAAAAAAACGGTTTTACCTGCAGTCTGGGCAATTGTTTCAAAGCGTTCTAAGCATTCCTTTTTAACATCCTGCAGGTCTATGTCAATTTCCATACAAGGAGTACCCCTATCATCTTCTTCTTGAGGTCCTGGTTCTGTCTTGATGATAGCAGTCTCCACATTAATGCTACCTGGAAAAAATATTGATAATTTATATTCCGAGAAACACAGTATATTACATTTAAAATTACGGTCGTCTCTGTCTGAGTTCTTAAGGAAAAATAGGAGAAAAAATCAATTAAAATTTTATCGTTTTTGTTGTAATAATTTTTGAATGTTAAAACAATAAATGACAAATCACTGAAGAAGAAAAAATACGAATGCTAAACGAAACATAAAACAGAAAAAAATACAGAAATATAGAAAAAAACAACGGTCGCAATTTAAATCGAACAAATGGAATAATGAACAAAAACAAACAACATAGATGAGGAAGTCATGAATTATTTAATATTGTATTTTAATTTTAATTTGTATTGTCATTAAATAAAAAAATAAAATAAAAAATAAAAATGAAAAATTTAATCACTTGCCAAGTTGATGAAACTGACAAAAAATGACAAAACAAAAAAAAATTGTCAGCTCGTGCTTCTGTGTCTTACGGTTCAAGTGTGTGTCTGTTTTGTGCATTGTATAATAATATGCTACGTGCTAAGTATTAAGTGCATTGGCCTTTTACCACCTTCAATTGGTAACAATATTGGGAAACAATAACTAGTTTGTATGCTGTAAATGTCTGAAGAGGACCTTTTATGATTAAAACACTTTAAAACTTTTATGTTTGTTTTGTTATTACACATAAATATAAACAAACTCCACAATAACTAAGGGGTTAGAAACACTAATTTATGTCAGTATTCACCGACATGACTAACTGTATTAATTTATATTTCAAATATAAAAATCTAAAAGTGTGTTAAAATGATATTCTTTTTTATGATTACAAAATTATAAGAAAAAGGATTATATGGAACATATTTAATAACTTGGAAATATTACGAAATTCGATGAGAAATGTAAATTTTGTACAAAATATAAACTTCCCTCTTTCTACTATTTCTATTTGTGAAACCCTCTTTTGCTGAATAAACTATTAGCGTTGATAGCGGTTGTCCGATACATATTAAAACAGGTAAATGCCGCGGTGCAAATATAGAGAAGACTTTCCTTTGCTTATTCGTCTGTTTCACCACTAAGACTCTACATCTCGAATTAGCTGCTGGTCTGTCTACCGAGTCATTCATTGCAGCGGTACGTCGATTTGTGAGTAGACAGGGTCGTGTAAATGTCATACATTTAGATTTCGGAATAAATCTTGACAAAGCATTCCTTCGTGCAGAATCTTCCTAATCAGAACAAATCGATTTCCGTTTCGATCCACCAGGTAGTCCCCATTTCATCCGCGTATGGGAAAGTAAGATCAAATCGGTTAAATCCTATCGGTATAATTAGTATCGGTACGATCGGTAACGCCAACTGCTTGGTTGTTTCAAATCATCGAATCCGTCGTGGAAAGTGCATAGAGATCTCAAGAAGTGTCGTTCACCGGGAGATATAATTATTCAAGTGTGTACCTTATACTCGATACGCGAGTTTATAAAAATATAATCAAGGAAATTCGGCTTATCCGACGATTGGTGAATTCTTTCAGAGGGCTCTAAGAATTCCCTTTTAATTCCAAGAACGTCGAGAGAAATTTCAGTAAATGAAATAACAATTTCTTTGAAGGTTTATCTTTCAGACAAAAATCCTGCCCCTGACCGTAGCTATTGCTCCCGAACTCCGAGCAAAAAATCGATTAATCATTCGATTATTGTGATGTCTCGATTAAAAAAAATCGATTATATAAAAGTTTCGATCATTCCCATCGCTAACCGGGAGATATAATTATTCAAGTGTGTACCTTATACTCGATACGCGAGTTTATAAAAATATAATCAAGGAAATTCGGCTTATCCGACGATTGGTGAATTCTTTCAGAGGGCTCTAAGAATTCCCTTTTAATTCCAAGAACGTCGAGAGAAATTTCAGTAAATGAAATAACAATTTCTTTGAAGGTTTATCTTTCTAGAATTAAAGGCTCCGTTAAACTCATTTGACATTTTAAGAGAAAATACTTGCAAATAAAATGGAACCAATACACGGGATGATACAGTGGCAATGTAATAGACCGGTCAGTAGTTGAGTGGGCATCGCGTTTGAGTCCCACTCAGGCGTTCCGTGTTCGATTCCTCGGCCGGCTAAGTCCTCCATCACAACACAAGCAACATCTTCCGCTTAGTGTGGTGGTAGTTGGAGTTTTTCAAATGTTGTTGGGTTATTCGTAACCCGGGAATGTTTGTCTTTCTTTTTAAAAAAAAATATTATAACTTTACATTACCAGAGAATACCGAAAATTAGTCCTTTTTAAATTAATTTTTTTACAAAAAAAACTTAAATTGGTTTTGAAAAATTGTTATTTTGTCTGGTAAAGGAATTTTTTAAAAAATGAAAAACTTAGTTATTTTTTAATATACTAAGGTTACACCGTTGGTCGTTGGAAGATTTGTTATATTTTCAAACGACATATTGTATTATACAACACAAATTTCAAATTATATAATCATACAACAAAATAAATCAATACATAATAATACAAAAAACAAAATACCTGAATTGTTTTCAGAAATAGATTTCGAATATTCTTTTTTGATAATAGGATATTCTATATCGATTTCCGTTAATGTCACAGCAACACTCTTTTCCGCCCTTGTGCCTGGTTCGCACTTGATGGCGGTGGAATCCATGGCGTTAAGTTAGGATTTAGTATTTCTGGTAAACTTTAACTTTATAACTAGGCTGAAGGGTTTCTTGAGTGTAGTGATTGTTTTCAAAAAACGAGTAAACCAAATAACATAACAAAACAGAAGTGACAACAAGTATTCTGACGAAGTTTATCCATAGATTACACAGAAAAGATAATAATTTTCGGTTTATGAAGATATCTAAGTGTTGCCATTTTAAGTCTTCAATTACGTTAATAATAAACTAGGTACTTAACTACGTTCATTTCTAACGTTACTTCAAGAATCAGTTTGTGGGCAATATTTACCCATTGGCCTCAAACCCCGTCGTCCCTGCTGGTGTGCAACGCAAAGGCATAAACTCCGACCACGCTGGGATGGCGGGTCTGAAATGTGTCGGCTTAAAAGCGAAAAATGGACGAAAGCGTAAAATCTGTTTTTAAAATTTTTAATGCCAAAAGTTGTTTAAAATTAAAAAATTTTAATGCCAAAAGGTATTTAGGCATTAATTTTGAAGTATTGGAACAGCTTCATTGTGGTGGCTTGAACGTCTTCATCAAAATGGCGAGTGGTTCTGGACTCCATAAGCTTGCTGGGAAAACGCAATTCATATTAGCTCAATTAGAAAGTTTGTTGGTTTTATCTGACGATGATTACCACAGTAATCATGCGGTTTCTTCAGATCCGGAGACTGAGGATGCAATCTGCCGAGAAGACGATAGAAATTTTGAATGTTCTGACAGCTTCAATGCCCCCAGCTAAACGAAGTTAAAATGGCAATTCTAATGAATGGAAATGTCTCCAAACATCACTTGGATTCCATTTACCGGAAGTTCAGGAATAAGAAGCACTCTGAACAAAGTGGAAGAGGACAAGACAGAGTACACGGCATACCAGTAATTCTTCACTGCGGCATTTTGGATCGCGCTGGAAATGCAGTTCTTGCAAAGTTGCCCTCCATTAGGGTGTGTCAATTATTTCAACTTTTGAATTCAGAAACGCCTGGTATTTCAAAAGTCTTACAAAGAAAATAAGAACTGCATCTAATATATATATATATATATTTTTTTTTTTTTCACAGTAATTACTATTATAATAACATGTTATCATTCAATTTGGAACATCCATCATTTTTTAGCCGTTGTATTTTGTTAAAAACATTGGTGTAGTTATTATTAAGAATAAGATTTTTTCCGGAAAAAGTGTTATATTTCCTTTTTTATATTTTTAACAAACGTATCACTTTAAACATTTTTTTCTTGCGTTCTTTGGACTACAGTTATGGAATAAAAATTAAGTTCCGCTTCAAAACTTCCGGACACATAATAAAGATCGTCAATTTAATTTATTTTTATATTTTCGAATAGCTACAGATCATAAGCAACTTTTGAGACCCCGGGCTTTTAAAAATAAGGCGATTTTTTTTCTTTCTATGGAGAGCGATACACGCTACCCTCCATTTCCCTGATTGCTTCGAGGGCTATCATACATTTTTTTTTGGTTGTAAGTACTTATAAAAACCTAAAAAATAATTATGCCAATAAAATTGACCATGTACAATTTTTCATCAACACCTTGATTCAATACTAAGTAAATTTTTTAAAAATACGATTTAACATGTAGTTTAAAGTAAGTTATATTAGATTTAGTATACCACTAAAGATTTAAAACTTTTGGTACAAAATTATTTTTTATGTGAAGGCCGATGGTTCAAAGAAGACATGTTTTAATGTATTTGTACACACCGATAGTATCAAAACTTAGTCAGGAACACCCGCCCACCGTCCCCTCTTATTCAGAATATGTAAAAATGTCAAAAAAACTGGCGCCCGCTCCAGGGGGACAAAAAAGTTAAGAGAACAATGTTGAATTCATAAATAATCAAAAATAAATAAAGAAACGACGCCTCCGATAATCTTCAGGATAAGAGGGGACTGCGGGTGGGTGCTGCAATCTAAATTTTGATACTATCGGTGTGCACAAATTCATTCAAAGGTATCATCTTAAAAAATTTACATGTTCTATGAAAACTGTTATGAAATTTTTAAATTGCTTTATTTTATTACCGACTAGGTAGCTGATACCCGCATGCGTTGCTACGCCAATTAAATAAATAATGTTTTTCTCCCTTTCGTTCATTTCATCCCTGTTACCCTTCCGCCACCTCTTCCTCTCCCCCCCCCACGACGGGGTTCCCGGATTCCCTTTACGCATTCCCTGCTCCCACTCCCATATCCCGCACTCCCCTTTCTCGCGAACCCTCCCCTCATGCATTCTGCTTCCACCTTCTTCGCCTTCCCCTCTCCATCGTCGCCCCTCCCGCGAAGCGCCCCTTTTTAATCCACCATCCGCTTTCTTCATCGCCGATCGTTTCATCCCGTTTTCAATTCTGTTTCTACATCATATAGGTACCTAAAACTGTTTAGCCCTGTCAGTTAAAATTATCACCACATGATTGTGAGAGTTACAGGTGAGTTCTAAAGCCGATATTTTCTATCCGAGCATTAAGCGCCTCCGCCCACTCAGGCAACTGAAAACTCTCAACTGCCAACTACTGTCTTTGTATGAAAATGTGATGGCCCGCACATACACAATCACACAAAACCCCGTTGTCAATGGTAACGCAAGCGGTGACTTGCGACTTGCTCTACTGGTTGCCCTGAGCGGCCATTGATAGTTGCCAACTGTCAGCTAATTGTTCTTCTTCTATGGTTAACCAAGCTTTTTGACCAATCAAGACAGAGAAACATACGGTTTTAGTTGGTTTTCAGTTGCCTCAGTGGGCGGAGCGCCTAAGGTATTAATGTATTCAGTACTACGTTCCCAGGATTAGTTCGATAGATCGATAAAATCTTATGTCAGCACGATATTGACTAAATTCGTGATCAATAGTCAATTGGCGATATTTGCGAATACGGTAAACATATGATTCCTACAGTCGGTTGACAAAAGCCGCCTATTTTAGCGCGACCTCCTGTTTCTCAGATAAGCTGTCAATATACACAACTTTTTTATAATAATTTCGTTCGTTATGCAAAATATCTGACCTATTAATGAATAAAGGTGAACTAACCACGCATTCCGTTCGATTTTGGATAAGCGAACGTGGTTAAAATGTGACTAAAGACCTCATTTAACAATCAACGTATATTTAAGTTATATTTTAATACGTAATAAATTGTCAATTGATGAGTATTTTTATTTTTTGGAAAATTAATTTATAGACGGATCCGCTAGTGTTGCCAGCGTACATGGATTCCTTATTAATTGATATAAAAATGTCGGTACGCAACCGTGCTCGGAATATCGATCCGATATTGTAAATTTACTGATTTCCTGTGCTTGACCTCCAAATCGACTTGCTTACTTGTCCTAGGCACGCAACACGTGTGACCGCGCGACAAGTTATCTATAGTTCTTACGAACATAGTGCGTCAGTTGATTCGACTTTGTTTTTAGGTTATGTGTATGTGTTTCACTTCTCAGCAGACGCAATTTGTAGCTTTGTCATGTTTTGTAATTCTGAATTGAATATGTGGGCCACTTAGTATAATTTGACCAACATGACATGTATGGACAATATGAATTTCGTTATTATCTCCGAAACCGTTGGGTTTTAGTTTCCCATTTAAACCGTTATTGGTATATACTAATACTGATATTATTCACGCTATTCATTTCAGTAGTGGCCGTTATTCCAAACCAAACTGAGCGACCACTGTTCTTTAATTCTAGCAGGCAGGCTCACATGCACAACTGCGCTGTCTCTAACGCGACCTAGCTTACCTTACCAACGCCAATCTGTATACCTACATGTGTTAGGGAATTAATTTTATGTTTTGGTCGAGAAAAATTTAAGCTGTCAATTTTAAGTATACCTTATATTGAGTTTCTATGGTATAATTGAATTGCTACTTCGACTAGAGCAGTACTTCAGTGAGATAGCAATAGTCTGCGATATATATACGGTAGCACATACTCGCACTTTCTTCTTATTCCAGAAATCCGATGGCGTAGACGTCAGTCATAGTAATATTCGCTGTTACTTGTATTGCTTATTGAATAAATCAGTTGTGCACTTCTTATTAAGCCTTGCTCTCAATAACACAAATAACATTGGCGGAGTTGATTGTTCTAAATACGTCCCTAAACAGTATTAGCGGATTAATGTTTTAAAGTTGCCTTGATTAAATTTCTCACATTATAAAAAAAGGGAACTACCGAATGTTTAGAAGTAGATACTGTATATATTGAGTGATGCCACGATAGATGGCCATTCTCTCAACCGGTTTCAAATGTCAATGGCATGATTCAAATACAGCAGTTTCAAATACAATAATTATTAAATAATTGTTTCAAAACATGAGTTATGTATACGAATTCACTGTTTTGGGGAAATATTTCATACAAAACCAAATATTCATTTATTCTTTTTCAGGAAAATTTGTTTTTGCTTGAACCAATTACCAAACGCTATTACAGTAGTGCCATGGATCTACTAAATCCTGAGACTGTTTCCATCAAGACGGAACCAGGGCCCGAGGAAGAAGGCGGAGGTGTAATGCTGTATACAGATTTCGATCTACCAGACGTAAAGAAGGAAAGTTTGGCGTATGCGGAGAGTATCCAGACAGCCAGTTAGTTTAATTAAATATTAAAAAAAATGTAGAACGTTGAATTTGGAATTTTAACTTAATTGTATTGCAAGCAATCATCTCCCAATTCCTCAAATTTTTACCTCTTTTAATTTGGGACATGATTTAAGTTACTCTTATTATTATACACTAAAATTACCTAAAGATTGATGGACGTGAACACCATTCCATTGAATTCTTAAAATCTTCTCCTGCATCCTCCTTGAAGCATCAGTTCCTGAAGCGGACATCTGGTGTCTTTCTTTTTTCTTATATTGATCTTAAAGTTTCTTATCCAAAATCCCTCATTAATAACTCAGGTGCGAAGCATACGTCTTTCCTATGTCTACCTACGTTAAATTGTCGTGAAAACCAGCAACATATATTAACCGCTTGGGCGGTTAATATATTTTATCTTTCAAAAATATATTTTTAATGAAAAAATTAGTTTTTTTTATGTCTTTTATGATTATCATTAATCAATTGTCTTTTAGGCAGCATTAATGTGGAAACAATTGCCACCAAGGCGAATCTTGAACCCCGAGAAGAAGATGAAGGTGGTTTTTCTTATATGGAAATTGACATCGATCTGTCGGATGTCAAAAAGGAATGCTTAAAACGCGTTGACAGAATGAAGGAAACATTAGGTAAAACCGATTTTTAATTTAAGATTTAACATTTAGCGCTATCCATTTTTTTTATCGTTTATATACATTTACTGTGCTTATCTACACTTAGCGCGTGCCATAAGTCTTAATAAGCCTTTTTTAACCTATGTTTTTCAAATTCGTCGACAGATCTGAAAACGCGTCGTCTGGAAAAACAATTCTCTTGTCCTCATTGCATCTACTCCTGCACTCAAAAGAACGATTTTAGAAGTCATGTTCGCACTCATACTGGAGAAAAACGTTTTTCATGTACCGAGTGCAACTATTCATGTTCTCGGAAGGGCAATCTGACTAGACACATTCTGACTCACTATAAAGATAAACCTTTTTCATGTTCCGAATGCAACTATTCATGTTTTCAAAAGAGCCATTTAACTAGCCACGTGCTGACTCACAGTAGACAAAAACCTTTTTCATGTTCCGAGTGTAACTATTCATGTTCTCACAAGAGCAGTCTGATGACCCATATGTTGACTCACAGAGGAGAAAAACCTTTTTCATGTTCTGAGTGCTGCTATTCATGTTCTCTAAAGGGCCATCTGACTAGCCACATGCTGACTCACAGTGGAGAAAAACCGTTTTCATGTTCCGAGTGCAACTATTCATGTTCTCGGAAGGGAAATTTGACAACTCACATGCGGACTCACAGCGGAGAAAAACCCTTTTCATGTTCCGAGTGTAACTATTCATGTTCTCAGAAGAGCAGTCTGACGACCCATATGCTGACTCACGGAGGAGAAAAACCTTTTTCATGTTCTGAGTGCAGCTATTCATGTTCTCTAAAGGGCCGTCTGACAATCCACACGCTGACTCACAGTGGACAAAAACCGTTTTCATGTTCTGAGTGCAACTATTCATGTTATTGGAAGTCAAGTTTGACAACTCACATGCGGACTCACAGCGGAGAAAAACCCTTTTCATGTTCAGAGTGCAACTATTCATTTTCTCAAAAGGGCTATCTGACTAGCCACATGCTGACTCACAGCGGAGTAAAACCTTTTTCATGTTCCGAGTGCAACTATTCATGTTCTTACAAGGGCAGTCTGACGACCCACATGCTGACTCACAGTGGAGAAAAACCTTTTTCATGTTCCGAGTGTAACTATTCATGTTCTAAAAAGGGCCATCTGACTAGACACATGCTGACTCACAGTGGAGAAAAAGCGTTTTCATGTTCCGAGTGCAACTATTCATGTTCTCGGAAGGACAGTCTGACAATCCACATGCTGACTCACAGTAGAGAAAAACCTTTTTCATGTTCAGAGTGCAACTATTCATGTTCTCAAAAGAGCCATCTGACTAGACACATGCTGACTCACAGCGGAGAAAAACTTTTTTCATGTTCAGAGTGCAACAATTCATGTTCTCGAAAGGGCAATATGATAACCCACTTGCTGGCACACAGTGGATAAAATCGTCTTTCATGTTCCGAGTGCAACTATTCATGTTTTCGAAAACACTATATGACGAGACACCGGCTGACTCTTATTGGAGAAAAACAATGTACATGTTCCTAATGCAGCTAAACGTGTCCTCAATAGAGAGATTTTTTGTCCATTACACACCCTACACACCAACCCTACACACTACATTATGATTAGAGTTGTAAAGTATATTAAATTATTACATATTTTTCGAAAGTACTGCGTAAGTCCGTAATATAACTAATAACTTCGGTTAGATTATCGGTTCAATTACTGTGTTTGGTTTTTATTTTATTTTGTAAGAGGTAAGAACTCTTACCATCTTAGATTATTTTTTCTTTACCTACTTATACCGCCGATATAGGTCGGTAAAGTAGAATTCGATTAAAAGGTTTTTTATTTTTAAATATCCTTACATATATGTTAATAATATTAAGTGGGTTTATTAGTTGGTATTAAAAAAAGGTTCCCAAGAAATTTGCTCTTTCTTCTATCAATTCAATATACAAAGAAAATGTGGATCAAACTTACGAAGGTAGAATATTACACTGTTTGTTATTTATATTTTCGTTGGTCTATGGCTCGGTCAGTTGGAGATTCCACAAAAATTCTGTTGTTTCATTTTCGTTCCTAGCTCTATCTATTGCTCGGTTGGGGTTTCCCTTGAAATATTCCTCGCTTGTCACCTGTGTCATTCGTTTTTCTTGCGTTCATTGTTACCTTGTTACATATTGATTGACGTGAATTAGTGAAAAAGTCGTCATATTATTAGTGTTTTCAAAAGTGTTCAAAAGAAAAACCCAGGAAAGTGAATTGGATACTTCGATTTTTTTAATAAACGATAACTTAAGAACTCAAATCCTGAATTTAATTATACCTGATTCGATCGGTAAATGTGTAAAAAAACCCTGAGACTCTAATTTTATGATTTATTAAATTTAATCATACTTTACGACAGGGGAGGGGAACCTTTTTGCCGTCGGGACCTATTTTGATGTATGTATTATCACCCGAGGGCCAACTACGAATGCCAGAACCGAAAACAAAACTCGGATTTTAATATTTCTATTTTTTAAACTGATAATTCGTGGTGGAATTCCATTATAATAGTATAATAAAACAAAATTAAAACTTTTTCCACTTTTAATTTATTGACCGTAACCGGTTTCAGCTTGTCAAAGCCATCTTCAGACTGGTGAAAAATATTCTTAACCTAGGGATTTTATTCAAAACATTTTAGGGAGGGGGGAAGGAGGGGGAGGGGGTGCTCTACAGGGATTTTATTAAATTATGGATTTTATTACATTTGTTGTTAAGTGGTCTTGTGAATTCACATTACTTGTAAGGTATTTCTCAAACAATACTAAAGTATGTAAGCTACCAACCCTATGTAATAAGCCTACTGGGAATTACCAAAAAAATAATTAGATAGTTGGACACTCAAGACCACTTAACAACAAATGTATTAAAATCCATAATTAAATAAAATCCCCCCTCCTTAATATGTTTTGTATAAAATCCCTAGGTAAAGAATATTTTTCACCAGTCTGAAGATGGCTTTGACAAGCTGAAACTGGTTACGGTCAATAAATTAAAAGTGGAAAAAGTTTTGAATTTGTTTTATTATCAGATTTTAACTTAAGATTGATTTTGCGTAAGGGTCCATAAGTTTAAACAATAGTTACATTTTCTCAATTAGTCAATTTGTCAGAAGTTTGAAGCTTATAGTGTGCAACGCAAATATTAAGCTTCATTCGATACATCAGAATGTCTTCATTTGATGAATCTGCATCTTGCGATTTAATTGATCATTATATTCTGAACACACAACTGGTTTAAATTAAATTTGTTTTCGGGCAATCAAAACTACACTCAGAACATGAAGATGGTTTTTCTTGGATTCTGGCGGCAGATACATAGAAAATAACTAGAATTTAATTACAGCACTTTGAACAGAGAATGGTTTCGTTTGAAATGTGTCAGCAGAAGTATACACAATCTACAACTGAAATTTAACTGTAACATTCTGAAGACAAAACTCGTTTTAAATAAAGAGTAATTCTGCGTGAGAGTCCCCATAGTTAGTATTACTCTCATAATTTTCCTACGAATTAAAAATTTTACAGCGTATATTCTGAAACCAAAAACTTAACTCTACATTAGAACGGTTGATTTCGAAATGCGTCAGCAGATTAATTCGCTAGCGAAATGTTGACAGATCATACGGAATATGAAACCGGTTTTAACTTAAGGGTGAATCTGCCTGCGAGTCCCCAGCTATAATTAATACTACACCCAGAATACGACAAAAGTTTTCTTCCGATTATTGTACTTGGAACATATGGATGGTTTCCTTCCAAAAGCACCCGCAGATGAATTCACAATAGGAATTTGCATTATTAACATAAGAGTGGTTTAACCTAAGGAATGGATCTGCGCAGGAGTCCACCATCTTAAATTATATTGTACTTTGAACACTTGAATGGCTTTCATGCACTTTTTCGCAAATTTATTGACTGCAGTATTTTTATATGTATTTAATTAGGATAAAACAATAACTTTGTATACACCACTTTTATTTTTTTATACTTAATGCCGACCGGGTTTCGCTACAACCGTAGCTTCTTCAGGGCAGTATAATCTCTACTAATATCTAACATGTGTTATAATATATTCAGGGGAATGAAGAAATGGGCTGGGTTCCGCCGGTGCAAGACGTAATTGGAGTAAGGAACTGGGGGTTGGAAAGTGAATGTTCTTTGTCAATGGCATTAGGCATTAAGTATAAAAAAATAAAAGTGGTGTATACAAAGTTATTGTTTTTATTTTAAATTATAATGTCACATCACAAAGTAACTGCTTCATACGAACAAATATTTAATTAGGATTTACAATAATTTATATGGATTGAATTTTTTTCCCTTCCTGAATAGAGTTGTCATCAAAACAGAGATATTTTTTCAATATTGGTTTCCTTATCGTAAAATAAAAATAAATAAAAATAAAACTAAAAAATGAGGTTGGACCACGTATGTATGTATATATGACATACTTATCAGCCATGTTATAACTTTCGCTGGGTTAAGTAATAATAACTTACGTAGCTGAAAAACCGCAAAAGAAAACCTAGCTTTCTGAGTGTAATTTTTCACCAAAATGCTCGCGGGCCGCATCAAAAAGCTTCGTAAGCCGCAAGCGGCCCGCGGGCTGCAGGTTTCCCACCCCTGCTTTACGATTAGCGGATTTTTTTACTAATTTTAATAGTTTTAATTCTCGTGCTGACACCGTGTTTTCCGCCCCAGGTGCCATCCATGCTAGCTACGCCACTGTAGATCATACATGCGGCACAAGATTTAGTAAAAGTGAGGGTATGTCCATTCCGAAAATTATAATTATATACGGACAACGGACTTTTCCTTATCTTGTGCCTACCATATTTAATAAGATTCCAAAGCACATAAAATACCAATCAAATTGCACCACCGACGTAAAAACCAAAATTTAAAAAATGGTTGATGGATGGCTTTTTTGTATTGGAATTGTTTGTAAACTTATTTAATTTTTATTTATCTTATTTATAATTTTCCTGTTTAATGGCTGGCTCTATGTGTATTTTTTCGCGTTGTTGTTTTAAAGTTATTCTTCTGTATTTGTTTTCTATATTTTTTGGCTTATTATATGTGTGCTTTTATATTATAAAATATACTTTAAAATTGAAAAACTGCTTTGGCAGTTTAGAGGGTGATTAAAACGAAGAAAAAAATGACTAGTAGTAAACAAGGCCTCACGCCTATCTTTATCTAAAACGGAGAACCGGTCTGTACTGAGTATTAAGGTGTTAAAAAGTGCAATGTCATGTCTTGTTGAATTGTGAAGAAAAACTCGGCAATCGTTCTCGTCGAGTGTTTAATTAAAAGGACCCATCCAATTATGAATATGAGCATGGATGGGGATTAAAGCGGATTCACAGGAATTATAAAAAACTATTGGCCAAAAAATCCACTATGGACGAGCATAACATCACATCACATCGCTTTAAGAAAAGATATTAGCCCTCCTTTTATCTTCCTATCATATTCCGTAAACCCCAAATATGTTAAATCATAATTTTTAAATGCAATAGAAATACGTTTATTGTTCAAAAATTTCACTACCTATACCAAATCAGTGGAGATCTTCAATTTGACACTCAACAAAAACAAAATGTTGTTACTGAGACAGTTCAGTTACTCGCATGCACAATAAAGACGGTGAAATTTTTACTATTCATATGTAAAAGCCCCTGAAAAGAGCGTTAATAAATAAATGAATAGACGTAATAAATAAATGAACAATAGGAATTCCAACTGAAAACCTTAACTACACATTTCTAACGGACTTAAATGAATTAACTTCGAGACGAATGATGAGTGATTTAATTTGTCTTTTCAATATTGCAAATGTCAGACTGGACGCCCTCGATTTAACCAATCCAATCAAGTTTGCGAGTACTTACCCGGACTCCAGGTACTAATATCTACAGTCTGTATGTCGGACGAATATCTACAGCTCATATGTTGGACAAATATCTATGACCTTCAGAGTGAAGACTAATATCTACAGAGCTAAGGTCGGATTAATATCTACGAGGGTCCTAGTGGTGACGAATATCTATGGAGCGTGGGTGGGACTAATATCTACAGAGGGCAGCTGAGCAAGAGGTTGTACGGAAAAGATAAATTACTTCAATTAAGTAAAGGCTTAAACGTTTAAAGTACGTACATGAAGTTTTTGCATAATATTACGTATTTTGCTGAATGTTGAAATTGGCGTAGCGCCTGCTCGCGTCAAGGCAAGAAAAACATCCCAGTATTCAAGTAGTTTAGCGGCTACGCTAAGATTGTGTAACATGGTTTGTGATACAAAATAAATTGCTCCCTTCGTAGCGCCTGCTCGCGTCAAGGCAAGAAAAACATCCCAGTTTTCAAGTAGTTTAGCGGCCACGCTAGGTTTGGTTTGTGATACAAAAGAAAGTGCCCCCTACGTAGCGCCTGCTCGCGTCAAGGCAAGAAAAACATCCCAGTATTCAAGTAGTTTAGCGGCTACGCTAGGTTTGTGTAACATGGTTTGTGATACAAAGGAAAGTGCCCCCTTCGTAGCGCCTGCTCGCGTCAAGGCAAGAAAAACATCCCAGTTTTCAAGTAGTTTGGCGGCTACGCTAGGTTTGTGTAACATGGTTTGTGATACAAAAGAAAGTGCCCCCTTCGTAGCGCCTGCTCGCGTCAAGGCAAGAAAAACATCCCAGTTTTCGAGTAGTTTAGCGGCTACGCTAGGTTTGTGGTTTGTGATACAAAAGAAAGTTCTTTAAACTGCAAACGCAAGATTACGTTATGCCAATATGCTATACATAATTGCAAATCCAACCTCTGACAGTACGGTAGATATTCGTCCACATCACCTGTTCCGTAGATATTAGTCAGCAGTTTGAGCTGTAGATATTCGTCCTCACTTTGGTATCCATAGATATTGTTCCAACATACCACCTATATATATTAGTCAACACACGGATTCTCATAGATATTAGTCCGATTTGTTCAGTTTTTGAATTTCCTGTAGATATTAGTAGACGCCTCCCTTTCCCGCAGTACAAGACTGACTGCGACGTATTTTGTTCAAGCGTCTAATAATAATTATTTCAATAACTTGCCTATTTAAAGGTTTCACAAATTCTGAAATAAATATAACTCGATCGATGTTTATCGTCATTTCCAAATTTAAATCCAGCGTATTATAATATTTACAATAGTATTATAATTCTTCATATACAATTGTTTTATAACAAACATTAACAAAAGAGCTAGATAAAGCTGAAAGATCTTTTAAAGATCTTATCTCAAGATCTTTACTTTGTTATGTATGTGTTATGTATTTTGCATTTGCAAATTATGTAGTAAGAACTCGCATCATATTATTATTATAGGTTATATTTTAAGCTATCTGCATTGCAAAATCTGTTTTTTTTTCTGTGTCTTATATTTATATTATTAGAACATAATTTAAATGCACCTCTACGCTAACCCCTGTTATACTTATATTTGTATTTTAAGTGTTATATAAACCTTTTCTTGATCTGTTTACACTAAATCATAGAAACTGTATAAATATGTAAAAGCCCATTAGGGCGTTGATGTTAATAAAATAATAAAAATTAAAAAAAAAAAACATGACGCCTGGGTGGAAGTCAAACGCGATGCCAATTTGACTACTCTCCGGACTTATAAGCAACTTTGTTTTAAAAATAATAATGTAAGTAGTTCTACGAATCAAACGTAAACTCAATACATAAATATTAAACAACTAAGAAACGATTAGGTTATATTGTAAGGTTCGAATGAGAGAAAGGAAAAAGAGATAGAGGAATATGTTAATGTAACTGCCTTCAGGCTAAAGCCATTACAAGCAACGTTTCATTTGAACAGAATTGTGGTCTTTCACCATTACACACAGAGTTGATGTTTTCTATTTGTTCTCAGGACAATTTACTTAATCCATATTAGAAAAAAAGTTTAATACCAACCCTTTACCCATGCTGTGTGTAAGATCTAAGTGATTTTCTCATTTTCATCGGGTTGTTTTTCTTTAATCATTTTGTATAGCTTTAAACATTTTTTTATAATGTTAACTACTGTACCGCCCATCAATTAATTTTGCTTTTCCCAAACACGTTCAATAAAGAACATAATTATATATAAGTATTAAAATATATACCAGGATTAAATAATGACTTGTCAAGGGTAAAGGATTTTGTTTTAGATGCCTTAGCGAAAAACATAAGGCTAGACCTTTAATTCAAACGGAAATTGTCATAAATGCAATGACAAGTTTCATCATACAATGTTGCATTTTCAGCAACAGGGTACGTCACAGAGAGGGCAGTCAGATTTTCGGAACGCCCAAAGGACCACAAATCCAGACAGCTGATTAATCGATTGATCCGAAAGAGGGCTGCTCTAATCCTGACGTAGCTTTATTTACATTTTCAACTGTTCGATCTTGTACAGTTTTGTTGGCTACCGCACGAGTTGGTATAATGGTTTCACAAGGAAATAAACATTTAATTAGATGTTTGTTAGATAGCGCATCTCAAAGCAATTTAATTACTCGCGATTGCTGTAGAAGATTAGGATTTTTTGAATATCAACGTTTGTTCTACAGTTAAAGGTATTGGAGGATCATCTATAGAAAGCTTTGTCTTGTGGCATTATTTCCATTTGAATAATAAATTGTTATCTCGCGTCTAGCCTCTCGTCGGATGTCAAAGTTTGTCTATGGACAACACTCGCCACATGTCATTATTGTCAGTATAGTGCTGATTTTAATATCACTCACGAACGGTCTGATGAATGTGCGTTCTCTTACAGTTCTAATTTATTTTGTGCTTGGACAATTATATTACACAGAGACGCTTTAACAGCAGTGCCATGGATCCTCAAAACCCAGGGAGTGTTTCTATCAGGACGGAGCCAGGGTCCCAGAATGAGATCGGAGAGGAAATAATGCCATCTACGGATATGGATTTCGACTTCCCGGATATAAATAGGGAATGTTCGCTGTATTCGGAGAGTGTTCAGACAGCTAGTAAGTTATAAAATAGGTTTAAGACAAATTGTTAAAATCTAATTCAAGATATTTTAATATTTCGCAGCGACGATGCCCTTGCTTTCAGCATCCCAATTTACAGGCATTATTTTTAAATTACTTTTATTTTCGAAGTATTTTCTTACAGAAAACTGTCATAATGGGCGCATTTTTGTTTCCCGCAATAACGTCAACCGGTTTTTTCTTTTGACTTGTTATCACGTGATTCTGAATCGGATCTGGGTTGGGACGGGCTGGGTGGGCCCTATCGTCGTGAGTTCAGTTCATCGAATGGAGATGTCCTCCACGAGACAAGCAACTTTTCCGCAGAATGTGGTGGTACTATGAGATTATCAAATTATTGTCAGGTTATTCGTTACCCGGGAATGATAAAAATTACCGTTTGGCTTAAAAATGCAAAAAACCCATATTTCCGAACTTTGGACCATAAATAATTTTTTTGTAGTTATGCGGCCGATGGGCACTTTTCACATTTTTTTTGTACTGCTGTTCCCAACATTCGTACCATTTTTAGCTTGAATGTCTATTTTGACCGGGTTGCTAATTTATTTTGAAGAGTGGGCACCTATTAAAGCTATTTATTCCACTTTGTGGGCGCCTAGCGCTTCAGAAGTCAAGACATCTACTGATGATTGACGATTTCATATCGATACATCGAGCACGGTTTTGCTTTTGACCGATATTGACAGAGAATAAATATGAATCGACGGAATAAATAATAAATGGCAATGTTGAATTAAAATTCTAACCTAAATTTGCATTGCTATTCAGCATTTACTTTTTACACCAAACGGTAGCTAATTAGTTGGCTAAATTGGTATTGCTTAAGTTATTCTAAAAAAGTTAAAAATGGTGTTAAAAGTAAGACATTAATATATGGTAGTAAATATACGTGTTAATTGGCGATCTCATAATATTTAACACTTATAACGTATTTTTAAGTAACCATCAATATACTGCTAGTAAGCGGTGAGCTATCTCTGTATTTAGAAAGAGGGAAAAATCTTTTAATGGAGAATAAATAGAAAGCAAGAAATATTTTTTAATTTAAAAAAAGGGTTAAAAATATTTTTTACGTAGTTCACTACTTCTTTTTTAGCATAAATGCATGTATTTTCTTAGGGTAATTAAATAAAAATAAATATTGTTTTGTTATTCTAGGTAGTGTTTTTGTAGAGGGTTTAAGCGTCACGCCAGAACCAGGAAGCTGGGAAGAAAATAGCATAAGGATTCCTTATACGGAAATTGTCAATCAGGAAACCTTAGAGCGCTCTGCAAGAATTTCTCAGACAGCAGGTAAAACCAATATAAAATGTTAAGAATCCACCATTCGTGCTCTTTATACTTGCGTATTTATGAATTATGTCCTTACACGTATTAAGCTTTATCCTTAATCTCTTTCAGGCTTATTGACAGAACGGAAGACGAATCCTGGGGTAGAACGATTTTCCTGCTCCCATTGTCAATACTCCTGCTCTTTAAAGTCAATATTAAAACGGCACATGGGCACCCATTCTGGCGAAAAACCTTCCAAGCATGGCAAAACATATTCAATTCAGTCATCTATACAGCGTCACACGCTGACTCGCAGTGGAGAAAAACCTTTTTCTTGTCCCGTCTGCAGTTATTTATGTTCACGGAAAGAAAATTTGAAGAGACACGTGCTGACTCACAGTGGAGAAAAACCTTTTTCATGTTCGATCTGCAGCCACTCATGTTCTCGAAAAGGTAGTTTGAAGAAACATATGCTGATTCACAGTGGTGAACAGCCTTTTTCGTGTTCCGACTGCAACTTTTCATTTTCACTGAAGGAAAATCTGAGGAGACACATCCTGACTCACAGTGAAGAAAAGCCTTTTACGTGTTCTGTCTGCGGCTACTCATGTTCTCTATTGGGAGATTTGAAGAAACACATGCTGACTCACAGTAAGGAAAAACTTTTTTCGTGTTCCGTCTGCAGCTATACATGTTCAATAAAAGGAAATTTGAGGAGACACGTGCTGACTCATAGTGGAGAAAAGCCTTTTTCATGTTTCGTCTGCAGCCACTCATATTCTCTAAAGGGTAGTTTGAATGAACATATGCTGACTCACAGTGGTGAAAAGCCTTTTTCGTGTTCCGAGTGCAACTTTTCATTTTCACGGAAGGGAAATTTGACAAGGCACATGCTGACACACAGTGGAGAAAAGCCTTTTTCGTGTTCCATCTGCAGCTGCTTATTTTCTCAAAATGGTAGTTTGAAGAAACATATGCTGACTCACAGTGGAGAAAAACATTTTTTGTGTTCCGTCTGCAGCTGCTCATTTTCTCAAAAGGGTAGTTTGAAGGGACATATGCTGACTCACAGTGGTGAAAAGCCTTTTTCGTGTTCCGACTGCAATTTTTCATTTTCACGGAAGGGAAATTTTAGGAGACACATGCTGACTCACAGTGGAGAGAAGCCTTTTTCGTGTACCATCTGCAGCTGCTTATTTTCTCAAAAGAGTAGTTTGAAAAAACATATGCTGGCGCACAGTGGAGAAACACTTTTTTTGTGTTCCGTCTGCAGCTGCTCATTTTCACTGAAGGGTAGTTTGAAGAAACATATGCTGATTCACAGTGGAGATAAACCTTTTTCGTGTTCCGACTGCAAGTATTCATTTTCACTGAAGGAAAATTTGAAGAGACATATGCTTACTCACAGTGGAAAAAAGCCTTTTTCTTGTTCCGTCTGCGGCTGCTTATTTTCTCAAAGGGGTAGTTTGAAGTATCACATGCTGACTCATAGTGGAGAAAAGCCTTTACTGTGTTCCGTCTGTGGCTTCTCATGTTCTTTAATGGGAGGTTTGAAGAAACACATGCTGACTCACAGTGGGGAAAAACCTTTTTCGTGTTCCGTCTGCAGTTACTCATGCTCTCAAAATAGCGACTTGAAGAAACACATGGTGACTCAAAGTGGGAAAAAACCTTTTTCGTGTTCCGTCTGCAGCTATGCATGTTCAATAATAGGAACATTGAGAAGACACATGCTGACTCACAGTGGGGAAAAACCTTTTTCGTGTTCCGTCTGCAGCTATGCATGTTCAATAATAGGAACATTGAGAAGACACATGCTGACTCACAGTGGGGAAAAACGTTTTTCGTGTTCCGTCTGCAGCTTCTCATGTTCTCGAAAAAATAATTTGAAGAAACATATGCTGGCTCACAGAGAAAAACCTTTTCATGTTCCGACTGAAGCTATTCAAAGTTATAGAAGGAAAGTTTTAAGCGACACCCCCTAAGGAGAACAGTTCCTTTCATGTTCCAAATGCAACTATTCAATTTCATTGAAATGTAATTTCGAAATACATTTGCGGTCTCAAATGCGGCCAATAAAATTAATTTTTTTAACTAAAATTCATCAAACACCTGCTGACAAGTAGAAACTGTGTTATCCTGTGTCTTCAATAACTACGTCTTTTTAAAAACTGGGTGATGCAATTTATCAAGGGCGGTTAAATTATTATTAATTATGAATTCGTTTAAATGTTTCTCAAAGCCTGAACAAATGTTATGTTTTAATAAATTATATTTGCTTATCATAATTTTCAAAATAATGTATCATTAAAAAATGTTTAATTAGTATAGTATTTGAACATACTTCTCTTTGCTGCCAGTGTTTAAGTCACGTAGCGTCCACAGGTATACGAAAGTAACCATATATAAGACCACTGTTAGAACTCTATTGGCATATGGATGTGAGGCGCTGACATTGACGACAAAGATGGCTGAAATGCTGGATTATTTTGAAAGAAAAGTGCAAAGAATTGTATGTGGACCCGTGAAAGAGGGGAAACAGTGGCACATCTCGCACAACAAAGAACTGTATGATATATATATCAGGTCCCCAACATCTCAGCACATATGAGACTCATCAGATTGAGATGGGCTGGGCATGTACAGAGAATGCCGGACACACGCGTCCCAAAAAGAATTGTGACTGGACACCCAGGTGGAAAGAGAAAAGTAGGAAGACCCAGACTGAGGTGTGAAGACGAGGAAAGAGAGGACGCAGCACAGCTTCTCCAGGTAACAAACTGGAAGTCAGCCGCTCAGGACAGGAGGAGTTGGAGGCGAATGTTACGGGAGGCCAAAGCTCGATATGTACTGTAGTGCCATCGTAGAAGAAGAGGAAGAATTTCCAAATCTCAATGAAATATGAAACAAGAGAGACATATGAAATGAAAAGGTATCGGTCGCAAATGGAAATCAAATCCAAGAACTATTTCTTACTGGGGAAATTTTCTGACAACTGAGCTGTTGATACCTGATTATTTACCGCGAATTTATTTTATACTAATGGAAAAAGTCAATTATAAAATAAAATCAGATGAAAATATATTCGGATGGAACTTTGCAATCATACTAAAAATGTTAGCAGCGTATGGAAATAATTATGGATAAAATGGGAAAATTTAAAAGTGAGAGATCGCTAAAATCCCGCTAAAACAGAGGTCTTGTTTTAAATTTCACAGTGTACCTACACAAAAAGCTAAAATAATATCGTTTTACAATAAATTCAGAGTACTTGTATTTGAGAAGACAATAAGTAACTATAAAAGTGAAAAATCCATAAAGAATAGAATCCAGACCAGTGCATGGTTTTTACTTTATTTTTATTATCAGTATTGATATTTAAAAAAAAATGTAAACGAATTGAAAGCATTTTTTAGACGAATCTGGGGAATACTTGCTACATTTTGGCACCAAAGCAATCCGAGGCTTTCGAAATAGTGCCATAATGTGGCAAAAAGTGTTCGAGTGGTTATCTGTTTACTTATTATTTATTTTATTTATTTATTTATTGATTTATTTATTCACGCCCTAATGGGTCTTACATGAAAATTTTATACATTGGTTACAGTAATAAAGTATAAAAATGCAGTTGTAATAATTGTAAAAAAGCAACACATATGAATGTAACAAAATTTTGTGCAAATTAGCTAAATACTAGAAAGTTGGTTGTATATTGGATACGTAAGAAATAATTAGTAGAAAGAGATTTAGAAAATAAAATAATAAGAATAAGAATAAGAATTTATATAAGTTATTTATCCAAAGTTAGCTCGTGTCGTCGTACGTGCTAATACTTTTGGAAACGTATATAACATTATTTGACAAACATAAGTACTTATTCTATAAATATTTCAAATTTTTTTTTACATCAGGTCAACACAGGGTCCCCGAGAAAAATAATTCCCCTCGGGGCTTAAGTCATTTGTGGGAAAGCTGTGTTGTGGATCTTTTTAGGAAAGGAAGGAGAGGAATTTCATGTAAAGAAAATATAGGAGGGTGTTATAGTTAGGTTATTGAATGGATATGTGTGTTATAACCATATTGGAATGCATCGGCATGATGTGTTCCTACTTTGTGTAACTCGTTGAGGGCCTGGATCGACTTTGCCCAAAGGCGCGCCAATTTCTCGATGCAGGAAAATGTCAATCCGGCCAGCTAAATATCGGATAGAGCAAGACACCCCAGTCAGGGCGTAGGCAGGGGTTAGAACCGACCTCTGGGTTGTGTATAGATTAGACTTAAGTGGAATTGAAAGAAAGAGTTCTTGTACAGGTGGACTAGCCACATAAAGATATATTTTAAACCACTGTTTAAACATATGAAACAAATATAAAGTAGATGTTACTAATAAAAACTTAACTTCATCCTTAGTACAACACGTCCTTAATGAGGGTCATAAAATAGACTTTAACCCGTACGCGCTTTTGGAAATACTACTAATTCGCGAAACGGACGCCACGATTTCGCGCCTAATTTTGGAATTGGCTCGACTTTTACAATAATTCCGATAAAACAGTTATTTGCTAGCATTTTGCCAAAACAAAAAGTGTTCTAGAAACTAAATAAAATAATCTTTAAGACGTGTTTATTAGAAATCAATATTTTTGTTTCTAACTAATTGAATTTTAATATTAAAAATCAATATTAGCATAAAAAAACTTACCCGTGTATTTTCACAAAAAAACACTATAAAAATTAAGAAACTGAAGATTTGAAAATAAAATTCCTTTACTTAAAACTCTTTTTAATGAAATAGCCACCTCACTTTTTATTCATTTCATATAATTATTTTTTAAAATTTGATATCAATCTGGATTGAAACTTGTTTTAGGTTATAAATTTACCATCAGCTGAACCACGTTTTTATTGTACTATATAATAATTTACGAAGAATATTTACAATACACATATGCCTAAGGCATTTATATGATAAATTAATGTCACTTCTGTTAATTTATTGCAAAATTTAATCTATATTTAAAGAATTTTATGTCACAATGGTCGAAAGTAACGTAAAAAACACTTCGCTTTAAAAAACACTTTGTGATAAATACAGACGAAATAACCTCGATATAAATAGAAGATTTGATAGTTAATATAACATGATTGATCAAACCATTTAAAACAAAACTCATTAACTGATTAACTACGATTTACGATAATAAGTTTCAAAATAAGAACGACAATTTTATAGACGAACCGACGAGTTAACTGCCAAATCCGAACTAAAAAAGGGATGTACGTTTCGTCTCAGCGCCACATGAATGAACATGAATCGTTTTTTTCGCGCGAAACGGGGTCAGTAGTTTTTACCCCGCAAAAATTCTATTTTAATTCGAATTGGACTAGTTGGAATCTGATAATAACTTTTTTTATAATGAAATAATACAATAATGTTGTTATAAACCGAATAATGTATTTAATAAATAAAAATATTCAGAATGATTTTTGTAAATAATTTCTTCTGTATATTATACATATTTTATTTTTTGCAAGACAAACATTCCCGGGTTACGAATAACCTGACAATATATTTAAAAATCTCCTACTACCACCACAGTAAGCCGAAAATCTTGGTTGAGTCATGATGGAGGACTTCGAAGCTGACAATTAGATGGAAGCTATGAGCCGAGGCATTGAACACACGACGCCTGGGTGGGACTCAAATGCAATGCCAAAATTACATTTTACATACATAGATAAAATTTATTTTTTATGCAGAACATAATTAGAATGAATAATAATCTTATAAATATTAACAATTGCATAATATGTAATAAGATTTTTTTTTATTTAAATTTTTTTTTATTATTTATGAAAGCATAGTTATAATACATCAACAAACAAGTCCTGCTAAGCCAATTGAATTTGCTTGTCAGCAGGTGCTTATAATTTAGTTACATAATTTACATCTTATATCTACAGATAACATTTTTTCATACATTTTTCATACACAATATAATTTATTTTTTTCCGATAGCCAATTTTTCACCATATATTTAACCTTATTCATAGAATTATCTTGCTTTATAGTGTCAGGTAATAAATTAAATATTTTCGGTACGTTGTATTCTAATATATATAATATATATATATATATATATATATCGGAAACACTTGAGGATAATTGCATATCTTCATACATATTTGCTTTGGGAGCAATATTTTTTTATATTGAAATATTATGTCGACAGAGCAAATTTCATTCCCCACACAATGCAATCTCTGAGAACAGGTGTTGTACATAAAATTAGTGCGAGAAGCAACTACTTTGAATAAAGCATGGAGTCTAGTGTTGTGTTTATTGGGCACATTATAATTAATCATTCTCACTAGTGAGTCTAGACCTAGGTCAAGGATGTTTAAATGTTTGTTGATGATTTTAAATAATAATCGAACACAATTTTTTTTTCTGTGAATAAAAATAAATATTATGTACTATGAACTAAGAATAACTAATTTTTTTTGTAGTGGTTTTTCCAAAATAATTATAAAACCATTTAAATGTGATTATTAACCATTAAATTTGAATTTAAATATTCCCGTTTGAGAACAGTAGAGCTAAGATAAATTTAAAAAAAATGGTAATCAAACGACAAGAAAACAAACACGATAAAAATCGTTACATTCAAAACTAATAATACAACAACATAACAATAAGAAAATCGATATTCATAACAATAAGACAAAAACAAAAGACATAAAACACTAAGATAAATTTAAAAAAATGGCAATGAAACGACAAGAAAACACACACGATAAAAATCGTTACATTCAAAACTAATAAGACAACAACATAACAAGAAAATCGATGTGCATAACAATAAGACAACAACAAAATAGCTAACATAACCATCGGGACGTCCTGTGCGAAGGCTACCAGAATTTAAAAAAAAGGATGACTTATTCGAGCTATACAAAAAGAAGAAAAAAGTAATGTTATTGTACCAACTCAAAACAGATTCGTGTCTCCATCATCTAAGCCTACATAAATGATCACAACCGTAATAAAAAAATGATAATGTTAGCATTTTGTGACAAGTACATACGACACCAAACGCACTTCACAACTAGGCCATGCTTAATCCCAAAAGTTTTGAAACCTATTGCGTTAGGAAAAATAATTGACTTAAAAACGTTAACTAAACTTGCCATCAAAACAAGAAACTTAGAAAAGCGAACCCGCAACAAATGCCAGAATAATAAAAGTCAATTACTCGACTAAACCAAAAAATGTTAATAAAAGCCCGTAACAAAATGAAAAGATTTATTGGTTTTCAGAAATATATAAACATTATGCCGCTAGATTCGGAAAACTAACTATTGAAACCGTGACCATGCTTGCTAGGGCCCGTGATCGTTCTAATGTACAAAAGTTAAACAAAGCTACTTGAGAGTTGAAAGTAGGTGAATTGCAGGCAACAGTGCTGAAGATAATTCGACAACGTTGATAAAGAAACACGCATTAGACAGACTAATAAATTCAAATCTCCGCAGTAGCGTATTTTCCTCAAGAGAACCACGACGAGCGGTTGAGTGACGACTACATCGAATTATAATGTGCAAACCAGGTATTGGACCGACTGTGGGATGAAAATATACGCACAATTAGCCATCCAGATGATAACAATCAACAATAGGTGATCAGTCATGACAAATAGAACAGTAGCACTGTAACCCTAGGCCACACAATATGAGTATTCAGTCAGATTTATTTATATTTGAAAAAACTAATAAGATTCCTTTCTGCGCACACCACGGTCGCCGCAATGAATACAACATACCTGCGAAACTAAACGCAAGTATGATAATATTCAAAACATGGTACCACGCAGAGTGGTACCTCACAGAGTTTACAAATATAACCTGTTCTCTTGTCAACCCTGTTGCGGTCGGTACACCAAATGCACCGAAGGCGCCGTTTTTTATTCGGTGGAGGTTGTTCGTCGTTTGTTTCAGTCTGTGAGTCAGTGGTTGTGAAACTAAATATAGGGAAGTGTTTACCAGGGAAGAGGCGGGAAGGGTTGGAAAACTTGTCGTTACTAGTCGTTACTAGTCGTCTAGCCGGCATCAGACTCTGTGCTAACCGGAGATGCTTGTCCGCCAATTGCGACACAAGCGAAGTCCTGTGTATCAAAGTAGTTTTTGTCGATGCCGACGAATGGCGATACATCACGGTAGAGTTGTGAATACTCACGTTGAGCAGACGCTTGAACATCTTGTGGGTCCATTTAGGGCACCTCTTGCGTTCAACTAAGTAGGGTTCCAGCATCTGATCTTTTTTGTCAATACCTCCCATGTATTTATTGTATTCTCTGACAACTTTCGGCTTGTATACATTTGTCCTACCCCTGGAAGGTCCAAGTTCCATTTCCGCGCCATGATAGGTCGATATCGTCGTCACCTTTTTCTTATCTTGCCACGATAGTACGGCGACATCACCAGCGTGACGACCGAAATAATGTCCGTCCGCCATGTTTATACGACTGAATTCTGGTGGAACATTGGCCCTATTATTGCGCAACGTCCCGACGCAGTCAGTCTTATTTCTCTTGAGGAACCTAGCCAGTAGAGGAGAGTTGAACCAATTGTCCATCCAAAGAGTGTAGCCCTTATTCAACAGTGGCTTTACAAGCCTCTGCACCGTAGAAGTAGATTTCAAAACCCCGGGCGTCGAATCTAGATCAGTTGTTTTACCTGTATATATGAAGAACGACCACAAATAACTAGTCAGGGAATCACACAGTTCAAAAGTCTTTATTCCGAATCTTGCAGCCTTTGTTTTAATGTATTGCTTCATACCCAATCGACCTTTCCATAATGTTAAGGACTCGTCAATTGAAATATTTTGGCCTGGAACATAAAGTTCTTGAAATTTGGTATTCAAGTGATTTATTATAGGCAATATGCTCGAAAGTTTTTTGTCTTCAGGACTAGTGTACGTACCACCATCGCTGGCGTAGTGCAAACACTTGGCCAACTCACAGTACCGTTTATAAGACATTAATTTTCTAAATACATTAGTTTTCATCACCCAATGGGTGGAGAAGCATGAATTTATTGTTGGCATGCGAATAATACCTAGCATCATGAAAAACGCGAACAATATTAAAATTTCATGCCTGTCAGTGTTCCTCCATGTAAGGCTTAGACTATCACAACGCCGAGCGTCCATCGCATATCTGTTCGTCTCTGCTGCAATTACATCAAGAATCTCATCAGTCCATATAGCTCGAAATGCGTCATAGATAGAATTATATGACGCGGTAGGCCCTGACATCTGAGGCACAAACGTTTCCCTTTGACCGGCAAATGAACTTATGCCGGCCCAAGAGAACTCTGATGCGTTCTCATCATCGGTCAAAAAATGAGCACCGGTATCCGAAATGGGGTCATCCACTTCGTCACCATCTGCCTCATCTGTTGACCGATTTTCAGAACGCTTCGGAGCACCTCGCGCTTGGCGAATGCGCGCCTCGCGAGCCATACGGGTAATTTGTGACTGAGATAAAGCCGAGAGCTCGGGAGGTACCTGGTCATTCGTTGCATAAACCTCAGTAGGTAAATTACCGGATACCCAGGTATCTCCCGCTCCAACAGGACGTCCCCTCCAGCTGCGCTTCCGGGCAGAATTTCGGACGTTTCCCCCTTCGGCTCCACGGCCGTTTCCGCGGGCGCCTCTGTTTCCGCGGCCGCGTCGACCTCCCCGTTACACCTCCAGCGGAACAACGAACTCGAACTCTAAAAATAATGGTTGAAGATATAAAAAAATGTTACTTTATCATATTTTGTAAATATGATTATGTTAAACACTTCAATAAGTTGGATTTAAAACCAAAGGATTTAACCTTGACGGGTTACGCTAACTGTAAATTAAATTTATTGGGTTGTATTTTATTAACAGTTGATTATAACGGTTATAGGGAAATGTTAGAATTTTGCGTAGTAAAAAATGGAACAACTACTGTTCTAGGTCGTGACTTTATCAAAAAGTTTAATATTGGATTTACGGGGTTACAATCTACTTCATCCCAGGAGGGAAGTGAAAATTTTTCTCAAAATGTAGTTGAGAATGATAGAAGTGAAGTAGATAAATTAATTCGAAAATTCCCGGAGGTTTTTTCGGATAAACTGGGTAGATTCAATAAAAATAAAATACATCTGAAACTTAAAGAGAATGCGGAACCAAAATTCTGCAATCCGAGAAATATACCGTTTGCTTTAAAAGCAAAGGTTGAAACGGAATTAGGCCGTTTACAATCGGAAGGTATTTTAGTTCCGGTAAATTATAGTAAGTTTGCATCACCAATTGTTCCCATAGTAAAAGGTAACGGGGAAATTAGGATTTGTGGTGATTATAAGGCAACAATTAATCGGCATCTAATGGTAGATATATATCCCATGCCACGGATAGAATGGTTGTTTTCACAAATGGCTGGTGGAATAATTTTTTCCAAGATTGACTTGCGGCAAGCCTACCTACAATTAGAACTAGATGAGGAAAGTCAAGAATTCACAACTATATCCACTCATTTAGGATTGTTTAAATTCACGAGATTAATGTTTGGAATTAATAGCGCTCCTGCTATTTTTTGTAAAACGATAGCTTCGTGTTTACAGGGTTTGAAAAAAACAGCTGTATTTTTAGATGATATAATAGTAACGGGAGAAACAGTAGACGAACATAATGAGAATTTAAGTGCATTGCTAAACAGGTTAAAAGACTGTGGATTTAGCGTAAATATTCACAAGTGTATTTTTAATGCATCATCAGTAACTTTTCTAGGGTTTGAAGTTTCAAAAGAAGGAATCAAACCATTGAAAGATAAAACTATCGCTATTAGCAAGGTATCGCAACCTAAAGATATAACTGAATTACGAAGTTTCTTGGGGTTAGTGAACTTTTACAGGTCATTTGTGCCTAATATGTCAGTGCTATTAGATCCGTTACATAGATTATTGAGGAAAAACATACATTTTGAGTTTAATCAGGATTGCTTGGAAGCTTTTAATAAAATAAAGGAAATTTTATGTGATGATAGAGTGCTAGCTCATTTTGACCCGGAAGTAAAATTGAAGGTTGTTACGGATGCATCAACAAAAGGGTTGGGAGCGACACTTTTGCATTGTTACGATAATAATTTACAGAGACCGATTTCTTTTGTTTCTCGAAAATTAACTGAAGCGGAAAAGAAATATTCTATATTGGACCTCGAAGCAACAGCTATTGTGTTTGCGTTAAAAAAAATTTTTGAGTATATTTATGGAAGGGAGTTCATTTTAGAAATAGATAATGAACCGTTATGTAGAATTTTTGGTGATAAGAAAGGTATCCCAGTATTAGCGTGCAATAGACTTCAACGCTATGGGGTGATTCTTTCGTCATTCAATTATAAGGTACAGTACGTGAAATCGGCATTGAATTGTTCGGATTATTTGTCACGCGTTCCTGTCGAGGAACCGGTTCACGTAGAGAATGACTTTGATACTCAAATTCTAAGTTTATTCAAAAATAACAGAGATATACCAATAGATGTCGAGGAGATTAAATCGGAATCAAATACGGATAAAATTTTATTGGAAATTAAACATTATCTCACAACAGGGTGGCCAAATAAAATTAACAAGGATGATTCAAAATGGATTTACTGGAGTAAACGGAATGAATTATCTATAATTGATGATTGTTTTTTTTGGAATAATAGGCTAATAATCCCAGTAAGTTTAGGAGAAAAATTTTTAAACTTATTGCATAGATCTCATCTGGGCATAGCTAAGATGAAAGGGTTAGCCAGGGGGTATTTTTGGTGGCCAGGGATAGATGGAGAAATTGAACTTTTAGCGAGAGGATGCGAAATTTGTTCAGAGGTTCAACCATCTCAACCAAAAAGCGAATTGACTCCGTGGCCCATAACTGAAGAGATATGGAGTAGGGTGCATATTGATTATGCAGGTCCCATTGCAAATAAATATTTTTTTGTGATTATTGACTCAACCTCAAAATGGTTAGACTGTGTGGAAGTAAATTCTCCAAATTCGTATAATACTATTAAAATATTAAGAAATTTATTTAGTTATTTCGGGAGTGTACAGACAATAGTGTCAGATAATGGAGCCGCCTTCATGTCAGCGGACTTCAAAGAGTTTTGTGAGATGAATAGCATCAAACATTTAACTACTCCGGTAAATCATCCACAATCGAACGGGTTAGCTGAAAACGCCGTGAAAAATTGTAAAAATTTTTTGAAAAAAATGATGATAGAAAATAAGTTTCAGTCAGGTTACGATGAAAAATTAGGAAATTTTCTAGTGGATTACAGAAATTCACCACACTGTACAACTGGTTTAGAACCTGCAGTTGTAATGTTTGGAAGAAAACTAAGGTCTAACTTAAACAGTTTTGTACCGAGAGGGGGGAGAGATAAGGATAATAGAATTAATAAAGAAACTAAAATTAAAATGTCTAAATGTCAGGAAAATCAGAAATATTATTATAAAAGAAATAATAAAGAATCGTTGGGTTTTTCGATAAATCAAAAAGTAATGGTAAGAGATTTTAGAGACCAAAACAATGATAAATGGGTTTCAGGGAAGATACATAAAAAAATAGGAAAAAAACTTTATATAATTGAGGTAAAGTTAAAAGGTAAACTTATGTATTGGAAAAGGCATTTTGATCAGTTGTCTAAATTGTGTGTATCATGGGAAAAGAACCCCAGCAATCCTTTAATCGCGTCTGAGACTAGGAGATTATCGTCAGATGAGTACGATATCTCCGGCTTTATGTCGGATGACAATCTAATGGGTGATTCTCCTCTTACTTCCAGCTCCAGTGAACCGGTGGCTTCCACGTCGGGAAACTGGAAGGACAGATTACGACCACGGACACACAGATGAGTCAATGAAGACAGGATTCAGCTCTCGACTCAACATGATAATGAATTACACTGTAAATATTGGAATATTGTATGTATTGTAAATAATATTATCATCATCATGTTGTGTACCTGTCTACGGATTTAAGTGTGGAGGGATGTGATGAACGTATGTCTTGCGGTATGAAAGAGACATGCGTGCATGAGTGAGACAGCATGAGTAAGGCATAAAAGGTTTGTTTGTTGTCCATTCGTCCTCTTTGCCTTCAGACTTCCTAAGAAGGAACCTTGTACATAATCTCTTAATAAACGTTATCGTCTACCTACGATCTATTATTGGAGTACCACCCCAAAGGAATCTGGATCCATATACTGGAGTCCAGAACTCAATGTGAAACCGGCCACGGTCATCACAGTTAGTATTAAAATTTATAATATATTCAATAAGGTGACGACAAAAATGTTTTTTTTCTCAAATTACAATTATGTAAAACCACGTAGTGATTGCTACCAGACAAAATAATATTGTTATCATATTTTTTTACATAATATTTCATACTCTCTCCTAATATGGCAGATCTTGTGTATAGGAGAGAACAAACTATGATTTATAACAACTATTAGAATAGTATTAATAATAAATATTAATTTCCAATGAGGATTTCGAACCTAAAATAACATATTAAATTGAAATAGAAAACAATATATTTATAAGAATAGACGTGGTCATTTTGCATGATAGTATATAAAAGTAATAAAATATATGATTTGGCATAATTCAATATAAATGATATGCCAAACATAATATAAGTGCCGAAGAACAAGTATAAAGTTATACGGTGGAAATTTTTGTTATCAGTTTCTAAATTTGAGGATTCTACATGGAATTCTTCTTTATGGAGTAATGTATTGTGACTATCTCTACCATATCGTTTACATTTAAAAGTGATTGTGCAATCACGTGCAAGATGATCCGGCTTCAAACATTTGAAGTAGACCTGGGTTTTTTAAAGACTTCTATCCTTCCCTGCACCTTTATTTTAAAAACTTGTTGCAATAGTAGATCGGATAATCCTCACTGCAGAATGTACATTTTCACCTTTTATTTTTACAGACAAAACACAGCTGATTCCCTTTTACTAATTCCTATTTGAGATTTATTTTGTCTGGGCGGTTTCTTGTCAGTGGTTTGAAGTGGAGTGTGGAGTTCCGGAGTCTGGGCTCGAAAAGACAAACACTTCAGAAATTCCTTCAGAGTGGGTAACTTCTATTCTATAGGGCTTTGTTCCCAATGTTTCCTACTAGTGATATCCAATTTGTTAGAAATTATGTACTTATATCATTAAAGCATCCCATTGATTGACTTGAACTTCTAAATTGTGCAAAGCCTTTAAGTTCACGTTCTTTCCATCGAGATCATTCATTATTTTTTCATTTATTATAATTGAAATAAAAATTGAATATGCTTTTGTACGTTTGCCCCCAAATAAGAATATTTCTTATGGAATAATTCCCAAGTCCCTTGATAACTTAAATCAGAAAATTTCTAAATTCGAAATGATTTTAATTGCTTCTTTTGTTATGCAGGATTCCAGATAATAAAATTTTTGCACATTGCTTAGTGAATTATTATTATGGACTAAAGCCTTCAATGTTTCGACAAAAATGTTCCAATTTTTCTGATACCTACCCATGAAATTCTTATAACTTTAGGTTAGGTTACTTTATTTCTACCCTCGTTTGCTCCAATGAATATATTGCTCCCTTAGCCGTCGGCATTATTGAAAAATATTGATTTTCAAATGATTCCCTCTGAAAAGTATTTTCAAAATCGTTTATATCGGAAAGTTACTCAATTTTATCCTGGATTGCTTCAAATTCATCCATCAAAGTTTTCAATCTATCGTATCTCATTTTTATTTCGTTAACGGAAAGTGAATTGAATGCATCACAGAACCTGGTCAGTTTTCCTTTTAAAAACCGCAAACATTTATAGACCCTTTAGTTTATCCACGACGAAAATAAAGACCAAAAAATATTTCTTAAAAACTTTGTTCACAAAACACCTAAAGATGAAAAATCTACTGTTTTATTTTTTTGTTAGAATTTGCTGTGCAAACCAGTTTAGAAAAAAACGACGATCCTTACAAAATATTGTACTATTTTAAGTTATAGTCTGCATATAAAGGAAAATACATAATGTCGTTTATATTGTTATTGTATTTGAATTCAAACTTCTAGGTTTTTATTCTTTGAGAACAGTAGGTAGTGAAATTTTTTAACAACAAATAATAATTATTGGATGACTTGTATAGCGCCGTTTTTGTGAAAAATCACCTCAAGGGCGCTGTACAATAAATAAATGTAAATGTATTTCTATTGCATTTAAAAATGATGATTTAGTATATTTTTGAGGGTTTTTGGAATTTGATAGGAAGATGAGAGGAGGGCTATTATCTTTCCTTGAAGCGATGTGATATTTTGCTTGTTCATAGAGGATTTTTTAGCCGCTTGTGTTTATTGTTCCTGTGATACCACTTTGATCACCATCCGGATTCTAAGGCTGATGTAAAGAAATATATGGGTACTTTTAATTAAACACTCGACGAGAACGATTACTCATTTTTTATTCACAATTCAACAAGACATGACATTGCACTTTTTAACATCTTATAAAATGTTAACACTCAGTACAGGCCGGTTCCCCATTTTAGATAAAGAAAGGCGTGAGACCTTGTTAATGTAATTATGTAGAAGAATAGGGAAATTTCTTAGGAACCGGTGTTTTTTCTATCAACTAATAAACGCACTTAATATTATTAACACATATGCAAAGAACTCTAAAAAATAAAAAAAAATTTTTATCTAATTCTACTTAACCGACCTATATCCGGTTGACCGGTCAGTGGTTGAGAGGGCTTCGCGTTTGGGTCCCAGCCAGATACTAGATGTATGAAAAAATGTGCATACATCTAAATAAACATAACAAAAACAAAAACAAAACCCAGGCGTTCTGTGTTCGATTCCTCGGCTGGATAAGTCCTCCATCACAACACAAGCAACATCTTCCGCTTAGTGTGGTGGTAGTAGGAGATTTTTAAATTTTGTTGAAAAAAATATAAATATATCGGCGGTATAAGTGGCAAAAGAAAAATTTTCTAGTTGTGGTAAGGACCCTTAAAAAATAAAATAAAAACCAAACACAGAAGGCAATGATTCTACTGATATCTTCTCAGAAGTTGTTAAGTCATATTACGGACTTACGCAATACGCCCTAAAACCATGCAATAATTTAATATATTTTATAACAACAATCATAATGTACTGTGTATGTCATAATAAACAAAAAATAAATCTTCTTTAAGAATACGTTTAGCTACATTAGGAACATGTAAACGGTTTATCTCCATTATGAGTCATCCGGTGTCTCGTCATATGGCCTTTTCGACAACATGAATAGTTGCACTCTGAACACGAAAACGGTTTTTTTCACTGTGAGTTAGCATGTGAATTATCAGACGGCTCTTTTGAGAACCTGAATAGTTACACTCGGAACATGAAAAAGGTTTTTCACTGTGAGTCCGTATGTGACTTGTCAAACTTCCCTTCCAAGAACATGAAAAGTTGCACTCAGAACAAGAAAAGGGTTTTCTCTACTGTGGGTCAATATATGGCTGTTTTGCTCCGCTGTGAGACATCAAATGTCTCGTCATATGGCCTTTTCGACAACATGAATAGTTGCACTCTGTACAAGAAAAAGGTTTTTTTCCATTGTGAGTCAGCATGTGAATTATCAGACGGCTCTTTTGAGAACCTGAATAGTTGCACTCGGAACATGAAAAAGGTTTTTCACTATGAGTCCGCTTGTGACTTCTCAAACTTCCCTTCCAAGAACATGAAAAGTTGCACTCAGAACAAGAAAATGGTTTTCTCCACTGTGAGTCAGCATATGGCTGTTTTTCTCCTCTGTGAGACAGCAAATGTTTCGTCATATGGCCTTTTCGACAACATGAATAGTTGCACTCTGAACACGAAAAAGGTTTGCTTCCCTTGTGAGTCAGCATGTGACTTGTCAAATTTCCCTTCCAAGAACATGAATAGTTGCACTCGGGACATGAAAAAGGTTTTTCTCCACTGTGAGTCCGCATGTGACTTGTCATATTTCCCTTCCGAGAACATGAATAGTTGCACTCGGAACATGAAAAAGGTTTTTCTCCACTGTGAATTAGCTTGTGGCTAATTAGATTGCACTCACGAGAGCATGCATAGTTGCAGACGGAACAAGAGAAAGGCTTTACTCCAGTATGAGTGCGAAGGTGACGTTCAAAATCATTATTTTGAGAGCAGGAGTAGATGCAATAAGGACAAGAGAATTGTTTATAGACAGGATGCGTTTTCAGATCTGTAGACAAATTGGAAAAATAATAAGAGTTAAAAAAGGCTCATTAAGATTTATAGCATGCGCTAAGTGTTGATAAGCATAGTAAATGTATATAAACGATAAAAAAATGAATATCGCTAAAAATTAAATCTTACAGTTAAAATCGGTTTTACCTGCTGTCTGGTTCATTCTGTCAACGCTTTCTATATCCTTTTTAACATCCGACAGGTCTATGCCAATTTCCATATAAGCAAATCCCCCTTCAACTTCTTCTCGGGGTTCAAGATCCGCCTTGATGGCAACTGTCTCTAAATTAACGCTGCCTAAAAGACAATACGCACATTGGTTAATGATACATAACAAAAAAAAATCATTAAAAATATATTTTTGAAAGATAAACATACCAATGAGGGAATTTGGATAAGAAACTTTAAGATCAATATAAGATAAAAGAATGACACCAGATGTCCGCTTCAGGTACTGATGCTTCAAGAAGGACCCTGCTTTTGAAGAATTCAATGGAATGGTGTTCACTTCCATCAATCTTTACGCATTTTTAGTGTATAAATAATAAGAGTAACTTGTATCAAGTCCCAAATTAAAAGTGGTAAAAATTTGACGAAATGGGAAATTATTGCCTGCAATACAATCAAGTTTAAATTCCAACTTCAACATTCTACATTTTTTAAATATTTAATTAAACTAACTGGCTGTCTGAGCACTCTCAGCATACGCCAAAACTTCCTTCTTTACATCTGGTAGGTCGAAATCTGTGTACAGCATTACTCCTCCGCCTTCTTCCTCAAGCCCTGGTTCCATCTTGATGAAAACAGTCTCTGGATTTAGTAGATCCATGGCACTGCTGTAATAGCGTTTGGTAATTGGTTCAAGCTAAAACAAATATTCCTGAAACAGAAAAAAATAATATTTGGTTTCGTTTGAAATATTTCTCCAAAACAATGAATTCGCCTACATAAATCATATTTTGAAACAAGAATTAAATATTTATTTTAGCTGTATAGCTGTATGTATCATGCCATTGACATTTGAAAACGGTTGAGAGAATGGCCATATATCGTGGCATCACTCAATATATACAATATCTACTTCTAACGAACTACTAGACAAACATTAACATTTTATATACACACATCACTATAAATTGCATTCCCCAATACAACGATTACATAGTCTTGGTAACCAATATTTAAACAATATTGATGTATTTGACAATAATTTGAATTTGGCAAACTTTAGTCGCCGTATGTGCGAACTATTTTTAAATAACTCATAAACTATTGTAAGTACCAATTTTATACATTTTTATTAATACCTATTATTATTGATTTGGAGGATATTGGCAGGCTATCCATTTTTACTTTATTTATATTCTGTATTACCTACATTTTGTCAACTCATATTTTATCTAACCTATATTATGTCTTTTATTTATTGTTATTAAGTTTAATTTGTAGAACTCCATTTTAATTTTTATTTCCTTTACACATTCAATAATATTATCATTCAATGTATAAAAAACAGTTTATTATAAACAAGTTCTGCTTCGTAATTATTATTATGTGTTACAGCTGTTTCGCCCTCTGAAGGCATTGTCAAACTGGTGTCAAAACCACTTACATTGAATGATAATATTATTGAATGTATAAAGGAAATATAAAAAAAAATATATAAAAAAAAAATATATATATATTATGTCTCTTTATATTTTCTGTTACTTACCTGTATTTAATTCACTTCTAACTCTTTACTGTAATTAATCTAAACATGTATTGCTTTATGTATGTAAAAGCCCTATGGGCGTATAATATTAAAAAAAAAAATTTAAAAAAAAATAGAAAAAAATTAATAAACATTCGGTAGTTCCATTTTTTATAATGTGAGTAATTTAATCAAAGCAATTTAAAAACTTTAATCCGCTAATATTATTTAGGGACGCATTTACAATAACCAACTCCGCCAATGTTATTTGTGTTATTGAGTGCAGGGCTTAATAAGATGTACAAAACTGATTTATTCGATAAGCAATACAAGTAACAACGAGAATTATTATGACTGGCGTCTATGCTATCGGATTTCTGGAATAAGAAGAAAGTGCGAGTATGTGCTACCGTATATAAATCGTAGACTATTGCTGTCTTGCTCTAGTACTGCTCATGTCAAAGTAGCCATTAAATTATTCCACAAAAACTCTCAATTAATATTAGGTATAATTCAAATTGACAAAATGTTTCTTTATGACTATTTGAATGAACTAACCAACACATGTAGGTATACAAATTGGTGTTAGTAAGGTTAGCTAGGTCGCGTTAGACACAGCGCAGTTGTGCATGTGAGCCTGCCTGCTAGAATTAAAGAACAGTGGTCGCTCTGTTTGGTTTGCAATAACGGCCGCTACCAAAACGAATAGCGTGAATAATATCAGTACTTACCAACAACGGTTTTTACGGTTTCGGAGATTCTCTATTGTCCATACACCACACATGTCATGTTGGCAAATTATACTTAGTCGTCTGCATATTCATTTCAGAATCACAAAACGTGACAAAGCTACAAATTGCGTGTGCTGAGTAGTGAAAACCATAAAAATAACCTAGAAATAAACGTCGAATCACCTGACGCGCTGCGTACGTGAGAACTATAGACAACTTGTCACGTGGTCACGAGTGTTGCGTGCTTAGGACAAGTGAGCAAAATGACCTGGAGGTCTAGCACAGTGAAATCAATAACTTTACAATATTGGATCGATAGGCGTAACTTCCTACGATTTTATATGGATATTCCGAGCACGGTTGTACTGTTGCCAACCGTTATTTATAGAAGTTAATAAGGAATCGATATACACTGGCAACACTGGTCCATCCCTCTATGAATGGGCCGTTTTCGCACGATTTTGGCCGCTAGGTTCGCTCATAGTCCTTCCGGTCCAACTATTTTATTGTCAGATCCCATACATTTTTTAGGCCGTTTTGACGCAATTTAGTGTTTTTAAATATTATAATAATGCCGTCAACCTGTTGTAGTGTTCCAATCTGTAGAAATAGGTGTGGGCTCGAGTTTCTTAAAGATAGACACTTGAAAGCGAAATGGATTCATTCCATCAGACGTCCCAAATGGGCACCGACTCATTCTTATGTAGTCTGTAAAGCTCAGGTAAATATTGGATATAGATGGAAACGGTTAATACGCATTTTTTTTTGAAAAACTCTTTTGACTCACCTTAATTATATCAAAAGACAACCATTTGCATTGGGGGCAGTGGAAAATATTTAATTTTAAATTTCAATTACGTAAAATTAAAATTAGCTTTCGTTCTGTGAAATGTGACCGACATTTTCAAAAATTTTAGTCAAATGTCATTTTGTTATGTTAGTATTCTTGATACTATACGAAAAACAACGAGCGGTCAGATATTTTTTTTTAATGTAAAAAAAAAACTCTAATAAATAAAGCCTAATTAGTACATACCTAATACGCATGCATTGTGATTAAAATTTATTAGCTTGAATTTTTTTTACCCCAAAATTTTTTTTTATGACTATTTCTGTGATGATATAGCGCTTGCTCGTGTCAAGGCAAGAAAAACATCCCAGTTTTCAAGTAGTTTACCGGCTACGCTAGGTTTGTGTAACATGGTTTGTGATACAAAAGAAAGTGCCCCCTTCACTGCTCACGTCAAGACAAGAAAAACATCGCAGTTTTCAAGTAATTTAGCGGCTACGCTAGGTTTGTGTAACATGGTTTGTGATACAAAAGAAAGTGCCCCCTTTATAGCGCCTGCTCACGTCAAGGCAAGAAAAACATCCCAGTTTTCAAGTAGTTTAGCGGCTACGCTAGGTTTGTGTAACATGGTTTGTGATACAAAAGAAAGTGCTCCCTTTACAACGCCTGCTCACGTCAAGGCAAGAAAAACATCGCAGTTTTCAAGTAATTTAGCGGCTACGCTAGGTTTGTGTAACATGGTTTGTGATACAAAAGAAAGTGCCCCCTTTATAGCGCCTGATCACGTCAAGGCAAGAAAAACATCCCAGTTTTCAAGTAGTTTAGCGGCTACGCTAGGTTTGTGTAACATGGTTTGTGATACAAAAGAAAGTTCTCCTTTTACAGCGCCTGCTCATGTCAAGGCAAGAAAAACATCCATGGTTTGTGATACAAAAGTGAATGTATTATTAGAAAAAAAATAATTACTAAAAAAAAAGCATGTTATTTTTAGATACGTTTTTAGATTTTCACGGCCAAAAGCATTTTCGTTGTTTGTTTTTGGGGTGTTATGCCGTGTACCTCCTTCTTTAGCCGACGTTTCGGACAGCGTTGCAGTGTCCATCATCAGGGCTGATGATGACGGATCTGCCCTGATGATGGACACTGCAACGCTGTCCGAAACGTCGGCTAAAAAAGGAGGTAGCACAACACGGCATAACACCCCAAAAACAAACAACGAAAATGTTATTTTTACTTCATTTTATTTCTGAAACTCCGGTTCCTAAATTAGTGCTTACCTAATACGACCAGATTTCGTGATATCTTCAAAATCTTCTAGCCTCTCGTTATATATAAAAATGTATCAGGGATACCAACATACTAAAGTGACAGTGATTACAAAATAGGCAATATTTCTCAAGACGAAGCTAATTGAAATTTTACGTAACTGAAATTTAAAATTAAATTTTTTCCACTGCCCCCAATGCAAATAGTTGTCTTTTAATGTCATTATGGTGAATCAAAAGAGTGTTTAAAAAAAGTGAGTAATAACCGTTTCCATCTACATCCAATAATTACCTAATATTTTACTATAATTGAATCCACAGTATAATATAAAGAGTACTTGTATAGTATAATAAATACATAAAGAAACATTTGACAAAGAATGCACAAAATTTTGCCTTCTTTCGCAGTTGACATTATTTGACAAACGTACCTTTAAATATAAGTGTAGTCAATCACAACTAACATTAATAATTATGGTAGACATAATATCTTATTTCCTTTTTTAAAATTAGCCATATTTTCAATTATTGCAATAATTTTATTACACGGTTATCAAACTGTCTGGCACGAGATTTCTGGCCGGCTGATTCTTCTTGTTGGCAATCTAATTTGCTTTCATTTCTAGACCCATGTCTGTGTATCTCGTGATTGTAATTTAATGTTCAGTAGGAGTGTTTTAGGAAAAAAATCAACTTGTTATTATTTTTTAACGTAGACCGTTTTGTATTTTATATCATGCAAGTATGGAAGTTTGAGCCTAATTTTATTTTCAGATGTACTGTAAAGGCAAAAGCTACTGAAATGTGTAGTTCCTTCTAAAAGTAGAAGTAGGTAATTTAGAATTAAGAAACAGACAGGAAATGCGTCTGATACATGAACAATTATATATAAATTCTACAAAACCAAAACCACAAGATGAAGCCGCGTTGCCTGTGAATCTAGAAGACGTGGCAGTGAAAGTCATATTGCCCGGTCTCCGGTGATATTTTCGATGTTCGATCTGATATTTTGAAAAAGTCACAGGAGACCAACATTTTATTTACATTTCTTCTCCGCATAATGTCAGGAATCACTGGTTAAAGTATGTCAAGTACGTCCCTTAACTCCCTGTATATATTAAAATAAACTTTTGTTCCACATCTATTATTATACATCTACCTACTATATTTTTTATTTATTTTCTGTTCCATTCTATGTATGAATGCATTGTTATTTTGTCAATGTTTGTACTATTTCAAAATATTGAACGTATTGTATTGCGCAACATTCTGAAATAAACGATCATTATTATATTTGTTTTATTAAAATAAAGTGTGGGTGTCGCTGCAGTTTTGTCATGGTTTTCTGCGACCTTGCACGACAGCTACTGCCATGGTTAAAAAAGATTGTTGTTTAGTTGTACTAAATAACAAAAAATAATTTAACAAATACATAAATAAATAAATAAAACTTTCTTTTATTTCTCGAGATCAATATGAAAAGAAAAAGATTACAGACATAATATAAATATGTGGTAAAACATTTACAAACATTATACACATAGAAGAACATATCAGTACAGCAAATAGTTAACATTATACATAAATTATTTATTGTTTTGGCACTTATTTTATTTTTTTACATCCAAATATTATATAGTTGTGGTAGCATCGGTCAACGCGTGAGCAACTTTGTGAACAGTCAACCTGTTAAAATAAAGAAAATAAGATTAGCAAATTAAATATGCAACTAGTGTAGAATAAACACATAAATATTTTCAAGTAAGTTTGTCAAATCAATGCCTTCAGAAGGCGAAACAGCTGCCATGCACAGTAAAAGATACACTTAGTAAAATATTTTAAATCCTATATGATTTAAAATAATTATATTAAAAATATGCAAGATATTATTTTTCCAATAATAATATTTGGATGACATGTATTTAATTACGACTTATTTACATTCTATACAGTCATTGGAGGTTGTCCACTATTTACCCGCCCTGGTATAAGTAACATAAGGTTACTCCTTCAAGGCTCTCGCAAGGACGCAATTTTTTTTGTATAAGAATGTTTCTGCATTTAATATAACGAAGCTAGACCTCCAATGTCCCTGCATATGGTGTTGGGTAGCAGTATGCAAGTGCTTACATATAAACAAGACGGAAAGTAGTAGGCTTAAGGCAAGTAGTAGGCCTAGGATCAAAATCAAGGAGCTGTTGTTGAGACAACTGCTTTTTTTTGTTTGCAGATATTCCGCTTTTATAGGCGCACCATGATTTTTCCTCGGTGTATTTAAATTTTGAAACATGCCTGTACAACGTTGTTGAACAACGATTTTTTTTAATTTTCACTAAAATCTACTATTCCATGTAGAACCACAAATACGTGCTTGCAATGTGCCAATATGCCAGCTGCATACTCACATTGGCATTCCAATAAAGTGTTACAATATTAATGTATATAGACAGCATAAGAAAGATGTTTCCTGTACTCCGAAGCACACTTTCCTAAAATATAGGTTGTGCCATTTTCATGCACATCGAACACTCAGCAAGTATTGTTCAGAATACATACTTACAGCTTTGTCGGTGTCCTTCAAACTTTCCCAGGAAATACTGAATTTATGAAGTTCTTCCCGCGTCAGTGCTGGAATATTGGAAGCCATGTTGATGTCTTGAAAATCTTCCAGCTTCGGCGTAACCATTTCCAAGACACCTTCGTCCGCAACGCCAGCAGGATTGAAATTATCGAATTAGAAAAGAAATTATCGCAGGCAATATAAATAAGCAATAGTGGTATATTTACTGACCTTTCTACGAGAATTGCTTTTTTACCAAAAGTTTTGGCATTACGTCCTTTCAACTCTTCCTTCAATTGGAAAATAGTCGGTAAATTTTTGTTATTGGTGGCCACGGTTACTACGAATAATTTTTAGAAAAAAACTTTAGATTCGCCTTAATCACTATAAAAGGAAACTTTTTGCATCACGGCTAGAGGAAAAAAAAGCATTTTAATTTTCAATTGCGTAAAATTTCACTTCACTTCGCGAACCGATACGTCATTAAACCGCCGCCTGCCGCTGTCACTACTGTTATGTTGGTATCCCTGATACAAACAAGAGTATGCATACGACTGTAGCCGACTTCGTGGGATACATGAAAAGGCGCGTAATTGTGAAAAACGGAATAAATAATATAATGTAAACGAACCTCTAATCAGAATCACTTCAGAGTCTAGCTGAGGCACTGGAATCATGGTGGTTTGTGTAACATGGTTTGTGATACAAAAGAAAGTGCCCCCTTCGTAGCGCCTGCTCGCGTCAAGGCAAGAAAAACATCCCAGTTTTCAAGTTGTTTAGCGGCTACGCTAGGTTTGTGTAACATGGTTTGTGATACAAAAGAAAGTGCCCCCTTCGTAGCGCCTGCTCGCGTCAAGGCAAGAAAAACATCCCAGTTTTCAAGTAGTTTAGCGGCTACACTAGGTTTGTGTAACATGGTTTGTGATACAAAAGTGAATGTATTTTTTTATAAAAAATATACGATTTATTTGGGTTGATTTATCGAAATCCATCGTCAAATGGCGGTGCCACGGAAACATCTTACTCTCCCCTTATTTCCAGTATTCGCCAAACTAGTGCTCAAAACAGATTTTTAGGTAAAGCTTTTAACATAAAAAAATGAATGCAAAAAAACGTGCCTGAAGGTCTTTATTCATTTTACTGTATTTTATTTCCAGAATTTCGCCAAACTAGTACTTACCTAATTTGCATAGATTGCGTAGTAGTGTCATTTCTAGCTCCTCGTTATGTTGCGGTAATATATCGGGTATACCAACATAACAAAATGACAGCGGCAGGCGGCGGTTTAATGACATATCGGTTCGCGAAGTGAAGTGAAATTTTACGCAATTAAAAATTAAAATGCTTTTTTTTCCTCTGGCCGTGATGCAAAAAGTTTCCTATTATAGTGATTAAGGCGAATCTAAAGTTTTTTTCTAAAAATTATTCGTAACAACCGTGGCCACCAATAACAAAAAATTACCAAATAGTCCACTGACCGTAATTCTTGTGCATTTTACTTACAAATAGAGCAAACTAGGTTTGGCTAAACTCATAAATAAACCAACTTGTCGGAAAACAAATTGCAAATAGCTATCGAAATGACAGATCATCGAAAGACGTCGGTCCATAGATTTGGTTAACAAATTAGATGACAGGAGGACCGGTAAAGACCGTGCTGCCATCTCGTGGATATTTTGGAATTACTCAGAAAACGGCCCATTAACCTAATCTTTGTCGACCGTTATATTAAAATCTGGTTATTACAATAAATGTAATACCTAACTTATTTACAAGTTTTATTTATTGTACAGTCAAGAGCTCGTGTAGCTTTACATGTTGGACTCTGTATCGTTTATTACAATCGCCGTAGATGTAGTGCTCGTTTATAAGTGAAAAGCTTCATGTGCGCTCGACTTTACCTACAATTCATACTTTTCTCATTCTCCATATCAACTTGCCCCCCCCCCCCCCCGCCGCCACTCCCCAACGGGCTATAGGCTGGCGACGCCCTTGTTGTTATCTATTACATATTTGTTCTTATTCTATTGCCCTACGTTATTTTACTGTTGTAATTTTTCAAACAATATTGTATAACCTGTAAGTAGATTCTTTGTAACACAGTTTTGATAATTATTTAGACTGTAACAGGCTATTAGGTTAGCCGCCATTGCTTTGAAAAAAAATTAACAAAACTGCCTAAAACGTGGCTATGCTGGGGCCCTGATAAGAAGGTGAATTATTTAAGAAGTTAGCTACCTCCCATGAGTAGCATAAGTGACCAGTTTTGTGAGTCACTGGATATTAGAGATGAGGTACTAAATTATTATTTACCTGATAAAAGAAAGAAATAAATTGTTAATAATTATTTCTTTAATTATAAATATGTTTTGTTCTCTTTACAGCTGTGACATGATCGTTCCATCTCAAAAATGTATCTATTTTTACACCAAGGAACTTAATACCGCTTGGGCCCAGAAGCTTGTTTTCACGACAATTTAACGTAGGTAGACATTGGAATGACGTATGCCCCAGACCTTTAGTTATTAATGTTGACTACATTTTCTAAAGGGTTGCAGTTACATGTTTGCAAACAATTGTGAATAGACAAGTTATGAGTGACTTACTTGAAATACTAAAATTGATATATTTGGTTTTCTGTAAGTTCAAAGTTAAAATATTATTATTCAACCAACTATTTACCACTCTTAAACCGGTATTAAATTTGACTACATAAATCATTTATATAAATAAGAAACAATATTGCACCAAGCACACTACCACACACTACCTTGCGGGAGATGGATTTACCGTTGCTTAACATTTAATTTTTTTCTAATTGTTGTGTTCTGTCAGTAAGATAAGATCTGAACCAGGCCATTGCTGTATTATTAATGCCTAAAAATTATATTTTTTAAGGAGCAATTCGTGGGAAACAGTATCAAATGCTTTTGACGTGTCCAAAAACACTGCTATAGCTTTGTTGCCCTAGTCAAGCGCTTGTAACTTTGGTTAATACCTTTAATACAGCATCACTCATACCTTTATTTGCTCTTAAACCGAATGGATTGTCGGAGAGTATTTTGTATTTTTCTAAGAATGAAACTAATCTCGACTTAGCCAATCTTTCTATCAATTTTGAGAGGGTATTGAGCAAAGATATGGGTCTGTAATTGTTAACATCTAGGTGATCCCCACATTTGAAAAGAGGTACAACCATAGCATTCTTACAATGAGAAGGAAATATGCCGCTCTTAAAACTAAGGTTAACAATATGATATATGGGACCAGCCAACACAGAAACATGCTGTTTGTATATCATGATACTTAAGCCACCAATTCCACATGTTCTACCAATTATTCATGTTCCTTGGATGAGGTTTTTCTCCTCTACGGGTCCGCATGTGTCTAGTCAAATTTACGTTCCAATAACATAAATAGTGGCAATCCTAATACAAAAAAGGTTGATCTCTTTTGTGAGTCAGCAAATGTTTTGTCAAATGTCCCTTTTGAGTACATACGTATTCGCATTTAGAACATGAGTAAGGTTTTTCTCCACTGTGAGTCCGCACATGACTAGTCAAATTTCCCTTTTCAGAACATGACTAGTTACAGTCGGAACATGAATACGGTTTTTCTCCTCTGTGAGTACGCATGTGACTTGTCATATTTCCCTTCTTAGAGCAAGAATAGTTGCAGTCGGAACATGAAAAAAGTTTTTTTCCGCTGTGAGTCAGCATGTGTATCGTCAAACTTTCCTTTCGGGAACATGAATGGTTACAGTTGGGACATAAAAACGGTTTTTCTCCACTGTGAGTTAGCAAGTGTCTTGTCAAAACTCCCTTCTGAGAACATGAATAGTTGCAGTCGGAACACGAAAAAGGTTTTTCTCCCGTGTGAATCCGCAAATGTTTCTTTAAATCTGAATTTCGAGAACAAGAATAGCTGCAGTCGGAACACGAAAAAGATTTTTCTACAGTATGGATACGCATATGCATTTCGAACTTTGATTTATCAGAGCAGGAGTAGTTACATTGGGGACAAGATAATAGTTTTCCCACAGGATGCATCTTCTCTTCTCGAGGTCCTGGCTCCGTCTTGATGATAAAAGTCTCCACATTAATGCTACCTGGAAAAACAAAACCATAATACATACATTAATTACTTACACGTCGAAACGCACAGCGTTTTTACATTACATATGACAGTCGTTCTTTTCCCAGAGTAGGTAATAAAATAAAACTTTTTTCTTCTATCTTAATTTTCATTCAAGTACTTATATAGTTTGTCAGCTAGTACATTTAATGTAATTACATGGTTGGACTTTTTCTTATCTTGTGCCTACCATATTTAATAAGATTCCAATGCACATAAAAGATCAATCAAATTGCACCACCGAACTAAAATCCAAAATTAAAAAATGGTTAATAGATCAAGATTTTTTATATTGATAGTTTTTTGTAATCTTATCTTATGTATAAATATGATTAATCTGCCTGTGTTAAAACTGTCTCTGAATATTTTATGCCGTTATTTTGTAGTTACTTAAAAGTTATTCCTCTGTATGTTTTTTCCATGTGCCTTTGTATTGTTATTATATCATAAGTTATTCTTCTGTACTTATTTTGCAAATTATGGTTTCTTGTAATATGTGTACTTAATCATTATATTATAATTATTGTTAAATTGATCTGCTGAAAAACTTCTTTGGCAGTTTAGCGGATGTTCAAATTTAAAAAAAAAAAAAAAAAAAAAAAAACATAGAACAGTACGAGTATAAATATATAAATTGCGGTCTAGTATAAGCGTTATATAACAAACAGGCATAAAAAAACCATCACATAAATAGTATGATATTGGTGAGTATATGATGTATTATAAAATTATAAGTCTACACTTAATTAACATACCTTAATATCAATTTAATTAACATAAATTAATATACCTTGCGATTCGGGATAAATTTAAAGGAATCAAAAGCTTCTACCAAATTAACCACATATTAATGACATTTGTTTTGAAAACTAGAGCCTTTCTTGTGTTACGTCAGAACTAAGACAGATGTTCTCTAGTTTTAACAAATTTTATTCAAGAGAATAAATCTTCATCTATATTAATTAGCAAGATACTCTTTTGCGAAGATGAATAGTAGAAAAGGGTACAAGAAAAACATTTTACTCACCATGAGACAGCGTGTGTTTTTTCAAAGTTTCCTTTCGGGAAAATGAAAAGTTGCAGTTGGAACACGAATAAGGTTTTTCTCCAGTGTGGGTCATCATGTGTTTCGTCAAATTTTCTTTTCGATTACATGTATAGTTGCAGTTGGAACATGAATAAGGTTTTTCTCCACTATGAATCCGCATGTGTGTCGTCAAATGGCCCTTTTTATTACACGAATAGTTACAATCGGAGCATGAAAAAGGTTTTTCTCCACTATGAGTCCTCATGTGTATCCTCAAATCGCCCATTTGACGACACGAATAGTTACAGTCGGAACACGAAAAAGGTTTTTCAACACTATGAGTCTTCGCGTGTCTCGTCAAACTTCCTTTTAGAGAACATGAAAAGTTGCAGTCCAAACAAGTAAAAGATTTTTTTCCATCGTGAGTCAGCATGTGTCTTGTCAAATCACCCTTCCGAGGACATGAATAGTTGCAATCCAAACATGAAAAAGGTTTTTCTCCAGTATGGGTGCGCATGTGCAAATCGAATATTGATTTATAAGAGCAGGAGTAGTTACAATGGTGACAAGAGAAATGATTTTCCATAGGAAGCGTCATCAGTTCCGTCGATAAGTCTGAAAAAGATTACGGGTAAAGAATGCTAAATAAATTTAAGTAAGCAAAGTAAATTCACAAAAACGTGAAAATAGGAAAACACAACGCATTTTCTATTATATTTAATTAAAAATCACAAATTGATAAAACCATCTCGAAATTAAGATATCTTATATACAAATTGTATAGACTAAAGAAAGTACTCAATCTTGACAAATTAAAAATAATCTACTTGTCCTTGGTACAATCTTCAATAATCTACGGAATTATAGGATGAGATGGTGAGCTTGATGCATTCATTAAACCTATACAAACTACTCAAAAGCGCATAATTAAAGTTATGCTTAATAGAAATTAAACATTCTGGACCAAGTTATTATTCAATATCCGTAAATTATTTATATTGTAGACTATGAAATATGTATTTAAAAACAAAAATTGCTTCTGAAAAAAAGAAAATGAATGAAAAAAATGATCATGTCTTTACAAATTCTTCTAGTTTTAATGTGTATGCCTCTGATGAAATGATTCATCCAATCGATAAATACCACTTCCCGCTAATAATCAATTACCTCAATACTCAATAATTAAGGTAATAGACCCCACGATTGTCAAGCGTAATTTTGAAAAAGCAGATTACCCAAAGATTATAGAATTTTTATCCACTTATAATTGGTCTTATGATCTCACTTATAAAACGAAAACCAGCAAAATAATAAAATACAGAAACTATAAAAAATATAGCAGTGAAAGATTAATTGAACTTCTGGGTGATATGGATGAACTTCATCAAATGGAATACAATGAAAAGTCTAAATCTTTAATAAATAATCTACAAGAAGTAATTGATAAGTTAACACCGATCCAAACTACTAAAATAAGAGGAACAAATAAATGGTATAATATAGAACTACAAACGACACAAAATGAAAGAGATAGATTATATAATAATTGCAAAAATCTCAAGAAACTCTCAAGACTGGAAAGCATTCAAAAATATGAGAAATAAATACACAAAACAATTGAAAAGTTGCAAGAACGATTACTTCAAAAACAAAATTATCTCTGAAAAAGGAGATACTAAAAAAATGTGGAAAACCATAAAAGGATTACTACAAACCGAAGATAAAGGGATGAAATACGACATTGAATTCCCACATCAAATACAGGGTACCGTACAGAACTGCTTCAACAAATATTTCGTAAACAGCATAATAGAATTGCATCAGAGTATACCAATCCTGAAGAAAGACATCTACGTGAGAAATGTTCGGCTAAACCGAGAAAAACTTGTGTTTAAAGAGATTGATGAAACATATCTTTTACAGATTCTTAATAGCACCAAATCAAAAGAGAGTCCAGATGGAATAAGTTTTACAGTTTTGAGAGATGCAATGCCAGTGATAGGACCTCATCTACTGGATATAATAAATGAATCATTAAGAAGTGGAAGATTTCCAAACACATGGAAAACATCTATTGTGATCCCGATTCCGAAAGTAGTTAATACCAGAAAATGTGAAGAATTTAGACCAATAAATATGTTACCAAAATACGAACAGGTACTAGAAATTGTAATAAAAAAACAACTCGTTGAGTATTTGGAAAAACATAACATATTATGTGAGGAGCAATCAGGATTCCGAAACAACAACTCTTGCGAAGCGGCGATAAACATAGTGATTGATACATGGAAGAAAGAAACAGACAAAAAAAAAATCACCATTGCAGCATTCTTAGATTTCAAAAGAGCATTTGAAACGATAGAAAGGAAAATACTATTGGAAAAACTAGAAGACATTGGTCTTTCTGAAGTAGCTCTGAATCTATTCAAAGAATATCTCCAGAATAGAAAACAGGTAACGAAAGTTGAAAGCTCAGAATCAGAACCGATAGAAAACAACCTTGGTGTTCCGCAAGGGTCAGTATTAGGTCCAATTCTATTTATAATTTACATAAATGATATTATCAAAACTATTAAACATTGCAAAATTAGACTATTTGCAGATGATACCTTAATCTATATTTCGTGTGAAGATTACATAGAAGCAATTAACAAAATAAACGAAGACCTACAAAATATAGCAAAATGGCTGAAAGTAAACAAGTTGAAACTGAACGTAAACAAAACAAAATATTTGGAAATAGGCAATAAAACGTGTAACACAGGGTTAAATTTGACAATTAATGGTGAAAAAATTGGAAAAGTAAATGAAATCAAATACCTGGGTGTAATACTCGACTCAAAACTGACTTTCACAGCAAACTTTGAATATGTGTTAAAAAAGGTATCAAAAAAGGTAAATTTTCTTAGAAGACTAAGACGTAAATTAAATAGAAACACTACGGAGCTCATTTATAAAACTATCGTTGCTCCACATTTGGACTACTGCTCTACGATGTTATATTTGGCCAATGAAAGTAATTTGAACAAACTAGAAGTTATACAAAACAAAGCCATGAGATGTATACTGGGGAAAGGCAAATACGCAAGGATTAATCAAATGAGAGAGGAACTAAATTGGATTCCAATAAAAAAGAGACTATTATTTAATGTATTAATTTTTGTGCATAAAATTATGAAAAACCAAATGCCAAAATACTTTAAGGATGAAATTGTTTTTAATAGAGACGTTCATAACTATGAAACAAGAAATATAAACAGAATTCGATTGCCACAAATGAAGAAATCAAAATCACAGAACTGCATAATGTACAGAGGACTAAAGATGTATGATGAAATGCCTGAAACTATGAAGAATGAAGAAAGAATGAATGTATTTAAAAAGAAATGTTATGATTACTGTAAAAATATTTAAATTTATCAAATGAAATGTTACATTGTGCTTATTAGTTTATATTCATGTAGTATAAACTAACTCAATAATAATAAAAAAAAAAATAAAATAAAAGCTCAAGTTTAAATAAGGCCTTAGAATATTTTTACAATGTAATTTATCAAGCAATCGATAGCTTTGTACCCCTACAAAAATATTACACTTCTAAATTCCCTAACTAAACGGTTCGATTCTGAACTATAATTAATCTAACTTGTTTCGGTTAAATTCTCAGAAGTACCTGCCTATAAGATTGTTTTACAGCCGTTCGTTGGGGAGAGATTTTAGCTCGCCACACCGCGCTGTTTAGTTCACAATTTAAACGCCTCCAGCAGTTGGGCAGGGGGGTATAATGGGACTGCGAGACGAGCAAGCGGCTTGATGGCCAGCACGTAAATTTGTTATCTATGCTTTTCTATTATTCTCTATGCTTTTAGGCTTGCCGCGGCGCATCAAGCCTCTCCTTCAAGCCTGGCCACGCCTTCGGTGATTTCGTGGCGGTCGAAAGGGGGTTGAAAGTGAATTTTGTGCGAAATGGAATATAACAAAGACAAAGCATTCTTTATTGTGTTATAATAAATGTTATATATTAATATTGTAATATAACATTAATTAGTAAAGTAAAGACAATTATTTTTCTTCATTTCTCAGATGTTTATTTATTTATTTAGGAAAATCAACAGATTGTTTACATCAATTAAATTAAAATTAAAAATACAAATAAAATCTAAACAGATTTTCACATTACTATAATTATAATAAAAAAACTAAGTGGGCTGAGATAATATTTACAAAAAATACAACATTGTGAAATTAAATAAAAATTAAAAGAAGATGTAAGAACATAAATAAATAACAATTTAAAGTTAACATATAACCTGCTTAATAAATTTCAAATCATAATCTTTGGAAATATTTTTTTTTAAAACACAAGACCTGTACAATTTAACACATTTAATAGCAGTTTCGTTATTATTAAACATTTAAGAAAATATTAAATTATTAACACCAGTAAAAAATCATTTTAAACTCCATGGATATTGAAATTGGACGGCGTTAATAGAATCGCATAAAGAAGTGGTCTAAAAGTGACCTAACTACAATTTAAAAATGACATTGAATGCCGAAACAGCTTTCATAATATTTAAAAAAACTAAAATACTTGCAGAACTTAAAAATAACATTATTGAATTTGATGTACAATATTTTCATTAAAAATCAATGGATATCTTGAATTGAACCCAGAAATGGACAAATTGAACACATAAACAATAGCTGCCTACTTTATAATAATTTTATATGATTTATATAATTGTTTTACACGATACGTAATATCTAAAATCACCATTCATCGTAATGTTTTTTGTCTATGGGTACTTATTTATCTATTCTCGTTTGTCTATTCCCGAAAAAATATGAATTCGCATCAAGCCCGCCGCCAGCACGTAGTATTGCGCAATGCTTGTGAGAAAGCCGCAAGCAAGCTTTGGAGACGGTCAAATGGCTTGTCACAAAGTGCCATAGAAAAGAAACTACGTGCTTGCCATCAAGCGGCTTGGTCGTGTCGCATAGCCTTAACTCCGATCCAAAATTTCAACAGTAACGAAGATGAGAAATATCTATGAATGTGTGACGACAAGAAGGCGGCGACCATGCTGCGACCAATAGAACACGAGTATATATTATATATATATAAACAGTATTGTTCTATGGTTTATTTATGTTTGACACAGCTTGGCGCTTGCCCACGCGCTACTATTCTGACGTAAATATTTGGATTATTTTTTGTGAAATGCCACCTAAATATCGTCCCAGTGTGAAAGGCTGTTTAGACGTAAATTCAATTCGGCATAAGTTTCCGTCCTGGGAAAGAAAGGAGAATCTGTTTCGGGAATGGTCGATGAGAATTGGCAGACTCGAATATGGTGATCGAATGCAAAATGCGTATTAAAAAATAACTCATTGTCTACTTTTAAACTTCCTGAAATGAGACAATATTCCCGTGAAACAGGATGCATTGTAACCAAAATGCAGGTACACATAATTATATTGATTATTCATATGAAATTCTAAGTTCATTTCGTACTGTTATTTTTCTAGTTGACGAGTGATGAAATATCAATTTTTTATGCATTTGTCTTGTTTTGATCTGTCAGATGTGTCATGATAGTGAAGTTGTTTTAATTAATCTTTTCAGCTCGATCATACAATGCCTATGTTTGTTTTGAACACCAAATCGTGACACACTGTTCTGCACCAGTTCAACAGTTCTGGAGTTATAAAGAGAAATTTGTTTCCTTCACAGGACTGTCTGGGTATGTGTTTGAATTTTACTATATTATTATAAATTATTACCCAGGTAAAAATATTAATATAGCGACGATTAGCTTGCTTAATGGTGAACTTTATCCACCGAATGTAGTATGTTTCTACTAATGTTTTAAATTTTCTTAGATCTTTGTTGTGAAGGTCAATTGACTTATTTTGATTCACACCCAAATATATTGATTTAGCATCTTAATGATGACATATGATTGTTTGTTGCAGGAATGTAGAACAGTAACGTTGTGGTGTCACGTCAGGATATGACGGCCAGTACATCTGGGGTGTTGACGTGTTCCACCATCCTGTGGTCCCTCTATCCTTGAGAGAACACAGAACTCCAGGACTGGAGCATCAAATATCTGGTTCGAACGAAGTCTTTATGGACCTTTGATATATCTCCCCTCGGTAATATGGTAAATTTATTTTAGACCTGATAAAAGTTATAATCTGTTCAATAGAAAAGTTTACCTGTGAATCAGATACTTGAGTTGGGCCATGTCGACAGTCAGAATAATAGAAGAGTATGTATGAGACGATGTATGAACGTGAATGAAGCGAAGAATGTGTGCCAAGACCGGGTTGTTTGGCAGTCTGTCCTCTGCCTACCCCAGCGGAATTGGCGTTATGGTTAGTTTTTCTTGTATTATCTGTTTATAATAAAATACCAAAACATATAACCGAGTTTTTTATTTTTTTGTTTAACCAATCATTTATTTTTAAAATAATATTTCGAGCAGATGAATTGGGTAGGTACCTGAAGATAATTATATTGTCTATGGTCGAAATTTTTTTAGGTTCCTCTATCCTAGTCTATGGTGTGTGTGACGTCAAGTAGTCGCGGCGAAAAAAAAGTGGTAAAATACTCTATATTTATCCAATATCTATGGTCAAATAGTGTCAAAAATATTTCTATAGTAAAAGCACGAAGTTATCAATCTAGTGATTGGTTTATTTATGCAGTTGGGTTTTGAAGCCGGTGAGAGTTGGTCGTGTCAAAGTTCGACACTCGAGTAGGCGGACTTCAGTCTGTTCACGTAAGAAACGCTTCCGTTATGATATTGAAATTATGATAAATTCTTAGGGAATTACTGTTTTAATTTATAAATATGTTTCAGTTAGTATCTAACTGAGCTGGCGCCCTTATACATTTTATTAGTTCTTACAAATGGCTTCCCCATTTAGATTCAGTTTTCATTTTTTGCAAACCATAAAAATGGTGTCTTCTGTCGTCATTTTTACATGACCCTAGATATAATTTTAATGAGTCTCATGTTTTAAAATAAAAATAATAGTGCATTATCATTCCATTGGTTATTTTTTTTTAAATAAATTTATTATTTAAAGGATGGTTAATGATTTCTTTCATTTCAGTAAAATTTAATCCTCTCCCAAATTTTACCCGCACATGTCAATAAAATTATAACCTAAAAATAATATGTTACAATGGCGCCCAACGTGGGGCGCGAACCCACGACCCTGAGATTAAGAGTCTCATGCTTTACCGACTGAGCTAGCCGACAGAAGACGTCATTTTTATGGTTTGCAAAAAATGAAAACTGAATCTAAATAGGGAAGCCATCTGTAAGAATTAATATAATTTATAAGGGCGCCAGCTCAGTTAGATACTAACTGAAACATATTTATAAATTAAAACAGTAATTCCCTAAGAATGTATCAAAATTTCAATCTCATAACGGAAGCGTTTCTTACGTGAACAGACTGAAGTCCGCCTATTCGAGTCTCGAACTTTGGCACGACCAACTCTCACCGGCTTCAAAACCCTACTAACTGCTGGAGGCGTTAAAATTGTGAACTAAACAGCGCGGTGTGGCGAGCTATAATCTCTCCCCAACGAACGGCTGTAAAGGAAACTTACAGGCAGGTACTTCTGAGAATTTAACCGATACAAACTTACGATAAAAAAATTGCCCACAAACGTTATGAAACAAATAGAACGCTAGATAATTATATTGCAATCTCCATTCTGCGTAAAGATTGTACCAGGAGATCGAAAGTATGTTTCAAGAAATACACCAATAATTTCAAAATTCTATTTTAACAAATATTAATAAATTTTGGAATTACACTAACTCTTTCGGAAAAATAACTAACTTTCCCGGTACAATGTGGGAAAAGAGTGAATCATGAAAAAACGATATTGTGAATCTATTTGCAGATTTCTTCAAGAGGGTATACGTTAAAGACAATGACAACATTTTATCTGATAAACCCCATTTACCGAAAGCTCACTCAACTTGCATAACATCCATGTGGAAGTAAATGATGTTGTGACTTTTATCAAACAGCTAGATATTAGGTCGAATTCGGGGCCAGATATGATTCACTCAATATTACTTAAAAACTGTAAGTATTTATTTTCTAGCTCTTCCTATTACAATAATTTTCAATTTATCTTTATCTACAGGTTGTTTTCTTTAAATTTGGAAAAGTGGATTTATAACACCTATTTTTAAAAAAGGAGATAAATATCAAATTGCAAATTATAGACCCATATTATTATATCAGCAGTACCTAAACTTTTTGAAAAGATTATAATAAAAACATTACATTTGTATTGCGCAGTTTTGTATGGTTTCACTTCAAGTGCGCACTTCACATGTTCTACTGTTGTTATAAATGAAATTTGTATTCGATATGTAAAAGCCCAATAGGCCGTCAATAAATAAATAAATGACAGATAAAATATCACTTTACATAAAATAATTAAAATTATGTCTGAATGATGCAGGTGTCGAAACACCTTTCCTATGAATTCTTTGGTAACTTCAAGACTAACTTTATTTACTTTCTTGAAACTATAACAAAAAATAAACAAAATTCTATGCTGCACTGTTATACCACAATATTTTAATATATACCTATTTTTCTAAACCTTAACTTTAAAAAATTACATTTTTTACTTTTTTGTTTACATATTATAAATTTTGTTTACATTTTTGTTTACATATTACCCACACACACATATACACACACACACACAGGCAGTGCCATAGTGGGTTCCCTTTTTCTACTTTTATCTATTATATATTTAATCATATACTTACTTACTGGTAACTTTTCAATTACTTGTACCTTATGTTCTACATGTAATTGTATTTATAAATTATGTAAAATTACTTTTGAAATTTATATCCATATAATGAAAAATATATAATAAAAAAAAACGGTTTTACCTGCAGTCTGGGCAATTGTTTCAAAGCGTTCTAAGCATTCCTTTTTAACATCCTGCAGGTCTATGTCAATTTCCATATAAGGAGTACCCCTATCATCTTCTTCTTGAGGTCCTGGTTCTGTCTTGATGATAGCAGTCTCCACATTAATGCTACCTGGAAAAAATATTGATAATTTATATTCCGAGAAACACAGTATATTACATTTAAAATTACGGTCGTCTCTGTCTGAGTTCTTAAGGAAAAATAGGAGAAAAAATCAATTAAAATTTTATCGTTTTTGTTGTAATTATTTTTTAATGTTAAAACAATAAATGACAAATCACTGAAGAAGAAAAATACGAATGCTAAACGAAACATAAAACAGAAAAAAATACAGAAATATAGAAAAAAACAACGGTCGCAATTTAAATCGAACAAATGGAATAATGAACAAAAACAAACAACATTGATGAGGAAATCATGATCAACACCATACGACAACCTGCAGTCCACCTCGGAACAGGAATACCTAGTGAGGAGGACTGAGGATAAAATATTTCACTTTGTATTCTTAAATTATTTAATATTGTATTTTAATTTCAATTTGTATTGTCATTAAATAAAAAAATAAAATTAAAAATAAAAATTAAAAATTGAATCACTTGCCAAGTTGATGAAACTGACAAAAAATGACAAAACAAAAAAAAAATTGTCAGCTCGTGCTTCTGTGTCTTACGGTTCGAGTGTGTGTCTGTTTTGTGCATTGTATAATAATATGCTACGTGCTAAGTATTAAGTGCATTGGCCTTTTACCACCTTCAATTGGTAACAATATTGGGAAACAATAACTAGTTTGTATACTGTAAATGTCTGAAGAGGACCTTTTATGTTTAAAACACTTTAAAACTTTTATGTTTGTTTTGTTATTACACATAAATATAAACAAACTCCACAATAACTAAGGGGTTAGAAACACTAATTTATGTCAGTATTCACCGACATGACTAACTGTATTAATTTATATTTCAAATATAAAAATCTAAAAGTGTGTTAAAATGATATTCTTTTTTATGATTACAAAATTATAAGAAAAAGGATTATATGGAACATATTTAATAACTTGGAAATATTACGAAATTCGATGAGAAATGTAAATTTTGTACAAAATATAAACTTCACTCTCTTTCTACTATTTCTATTTGTGAAACCCTCTTTTGCTGAATAAACTATTAGCGTTGATAGCGGTTGTCCGATACATATTAAAACAGGTAAATGCCGCGGCGCAAAGATAGAGAAGACTTTCCTTTGCTTATTCGTCTGTTTCACCGCTAAGACTCTACATCTCGAATTAGCTGCTGGCCTGTCTACCGAGACATTCATTGCAGCGGTACGTCGATTTGTGAGTAGACACGGTCGTGTAAATGTCATACATTTAGATTTCGGAATAAATCTTGACAAAGCATTCCTTCGTGCAGAATCTTCCTAATCAGAACAAGTCGATTTCCGTTTCGATCCACCAGGTAGTCCCCATTTCATCCGCGTATGGGAAAGTCAGATCAAATCGGTTAAATCCTATCGGTATAATTAGTATCGGTACGATCGGTAACGCCACCTGCTTGGTTGTTTCAAATCATCGAATCCGTCGTGGAAAGTGCATACAGATCTCAAGTAGTGTCGTTCACCGGGAGATATAATTATTCAAGTGTGTACCTTATACTCGATATGCGAGTTTATAAAAATATAATCAAGGAAATTCGGCTTATCCGACGATTGGTGAATTCTTTCAGAGGGCTCTAAGAATTCCCTTTTAATTCCTAGAACTCCGAGAAAAATTTCAGTAAATGAAATAACAATTTCTTTGAAGGTTTATCTTTCTAGATTTAAAGGCTCCTTTAAACTCATTTGACATTTTAAGAGAAAATACTTGAAAATAAAATGGAACCAATAAACGGGATGATACAGTGGCAATATCATAGACCGGTCAGTAGTTGAGTGGGCATCGCGTTTGAGTCCCACTCAGGCGTTCCGTGTTCGATTCCTCGGCCGGCTAAGTCCTCCATCACAACAAAAGCAACATCTTCCGCTTAGTGTGGTGGTAGTAGGATTTTTTCAAATGTTGTTGGGTTATTCGTAAACCGGGAATGTTTGTCTTTCTTTTAAAAAAAAAAGATTTTATCTTAACATTACCAGAGAATACCAAAAATTAGTCCTTTTTTAATTATTTTTTTTACAAAAAAAACTTAAATTGGTTTTGAAAGATTGTTATTTTGTCTGGTAAAGGCATTTTTTAAATAATGAAAAACTTTTTGTTTTGAAGAGTTTTAATTTTCAATGTACTATCGTTACTTAAATTTTAATTTTTATGCTACCGGTTTCGACACATCCGTGTCATTCACTAGCAAACTTAAAACTAAACTTAAAATTTAAAACAAGTACAGAAATGAATTAGATGTTATTAGGTGGGGGTGGTGGGAGGGGTGATTTTGGGGGAAGGGGAGAACAGTGGGCGGGGTCAATATCACACGGGAACAAAGTCAGAAGGGGAGATTTGCAGGGTGCTATTATTTTGTTAACTAAATTAATTTTTGATATATTTTTTTTAATATGCGGTACACCAAAATATAATAATCTAGTATCAACCAATCCTCAGCCATCTAAGCTGCATGGTTTAGCGAAGCTTCACAAACAATGCTTCGTTATCAGACCAGTTGTTCCGGCATATTCTAGCCCCAATTATAATATATTTTCTAAATTTGTATCCTTGTTTAAATCCAATAATTTATTCAGATCTGATCACTCAATTAAAAACAGTTTGGAATTAATCAATAAAATCAAAGATTTAGACATACCTAGCAACAGTAAATTAGTGTCTTTTGACGTTGTTAATCTTTTTCCTAGCATTCCAACTATCGAATGTAAAAACCTAATTATAAACATTTTAAATAATTCCCATTTAGATCCTACTATTGTGAAGGAAATGTCCACATTACTAGAAATTTGCATTAATCAAAACTACTTCACCTTTAATGATAAATTATACAAACAACATAATGGTCTGGCGATGGGTAATCCCACTTCTCCTTTGTTTGCTGAAATATTTATGAATTCTTGTGAAAACAAACTATTCGATTGTGGACTTTCCCTTTTATCTAATGTATTTGTGTGGTATCGATTTGTTGATGATATTTTTGTAATTTGGTCGGGTAGCAACAGACAATTAGAAAATTTTCTCACTTTCATTAATAGCCTACATCAAAATATAAAATTTACACTGGAACATAATGATAACAACAGTTTGAACTTCTTAGACTTAAATATTAATTTAGAAAATAATAAGTGTGTATTTAATATTTATAGAAAACCTACACACACTGACTGTGTTATACCATCAACTTCACTTCATCCCATATCTCACAAACTTGCTTCCTTCAACTCAATGATTCATCGTGCTATTAATGTCCCTTTAAGCAATGATAATTATAATAATGAAATTAACATTATAAAACAAATAGGCCTAAACAATGGTTATAAACCTGAAATAATTAATCGCTTAGTTAATAAGAAACAAACAAAATTTTTAACAAAAAAGTACATTTATAGTGGCAATAATAACAACGAACCTGGTAAAAACTTAATATATAAAAACTTCTTTTTACAGGCGACTTATCTTTAAAAATATCCCGCATATTACCAGATCACATTTCTCCAGCCTTCTATACTAATTCTAAAATAAAAAATTTAATTAATAACAAGGATGTTTCTAATAAATTCGAAAAAAACGGGATATACACTTTGGAATGTAATGATTGCGACGCCCAGTACGTAGGAATGACTACTAGAAATTTTAGAACTAGAATCAGGGAACATGAACTCTGTTTACGAAATAATAACTATTCTGAATTCGCCAATCATTTAATAGAGACAGGCCATAGCTTCAACAAAGAAAAAACCAAATTTAAACATATAAATATAAATTCATACTTTAACTTGTGCGCTTTAGAAACTTTAGAAATAAACAAAAAAATTAAATCAAAAATTAATTTAGTTAACAAAATAATAGCACCCTGCAAATCTCCCCTTCTGACTTTGTTCCCGTGTGATATTGACCCCGCCCACTGTTCTCCCCTTCCCCCAAAATCATCCCTCCCACCACCCCCACCTAATAACATCTAATTCATTTCTGTACTTGTTTTAAATTTTAAGTTTAGTTTTAAGTTTGCTAGTGAATGACACGGATGTGTCGAAACCGGTAGCATAAAAATTAAAATTTAAGTAACGATAGTACATTGAAAATTAAAACTCTTCAAGACAAAATGTCTAGAAATTGTTACATAGTTAATGCCCAAGAAATACAAAAAAAATGAAAAACTTAGTTATTTTTTAATATACTAAGGTTACACCGTTGGTCGTTGGAAGATTTGTTATATTTTCAAACGACATATTGTATTATACAACACAAATTTCAAGTTATATAATCATACAACAAAATAAATCAATACATAATCTAGTTAACACATTTTTCAGAATTTTAATTTTAGTTAAATAAAATCATTAAAAAATAAACCCGAGAACGTGTTTTGTGACGAAAATATGTCAGTTTTTCTATTTACTTAAGGGCTTACAAACTAAAATATTTCAGTTTTTTTAACACACTTATTTTGTTTAGACATTATTGTAGAATTTAACGTGTAATAATTTATCATCGTGCGTTTTGTGCATTTTTATTGCTTACTTGAACATAGGTAGAACTTGAACATAACACACATTAAATCAAGTTTTTAATGAAATAAATCGATATTTTTTTTTTAAATTTGACACGGGGAATAATTGACTTTCTGATCGGAACCTCTCTGTACAGTTGCAAGCATTTTTAAACTTTTATTCTCAGCCGCTAGTCAATGACTCTTGAGTTTTTTTTATGATTATATTTTCACTGTCGCATTGTGCATGCCCATTTGAACGTTTCATTTCACCTACTCGTTTTAGTGAAATACGGCTTATATGTGGAACGATCTACCGGCACATATCTTTCCCGCAATATTTAATACAGACCTCTTTAAGGTCCGAATTACAGAAATCTCTACCGACACCCTCGTGCCAGATCCTCCTCACAATGTCGCCCAACCTAGAGGTGATATTATAGTTCACTCAGCTTCAGGTGAAACCCTTTCGTGAGGTGTGAAGTATCTCATAAAAATTGAAAATAAATGTAAATATAACTAAGCAGAATAGCGAAGGTACGATCTATATGAAGATATGAATGAGCATTTCGATATGGTGAAGCAAAAACGTGCAGTTTTATTTTCGATTGTATTTTGCATTTGTGCAATGCTGGGGCCGCATATGCGCCTATCGTCACGAAGCTTCGCGTAAACGTATTATTTTTTTCAAATTTTCGGCATTACTTCGGGACGATAGGCGCAGATGCAGCCCCAGCATAACTTTTATGCACCATTAAAAAACAACAAAATACCTGAATTGTTTTCAGAAATAGATTCCGAATATTCTTTTTTGATAAAAGGATATTCTATATCGATTTCCGTTAATGTCACAGCAACACTCTTTTCCGCACTTGTGCCTGGTTCGAACTTGATGACGGTGGAATCCATGGCGTGAAGTTAGGATTATGTAGTTCTGGTGATCTTTAACTTTATAACGAGGCTGAAGGGTTTTGTGAGAGGAGTGATTGTTTTAAAATAACGAGTAAACCAAATAACATAACAAAACAGAAGTGACAGCAAGTATTCTGACGAAGTTTATCCATAGATTACACAGAAAAGATAATAATTTTCGAGTTTATGAAGAAATCTAAGTGTTGCCATTTTAAATCTTCAATTACGTTAATAATAAACTAGGTACTTAACTACGTTCATTTCTAATGGGACTGCGAGACGAGCAAGCGGCTTGATGGCCAGCACGTAAATTTGTTATCTATTGTTTTCTATTATTCTCTATGCTTTTAGGCTTGCCGCGGCGCATCAAGCCTCTCCTTCAAGCCTGGTCACGCCTTCGGTGATTTTGTGGGGGTCGAAAGGGGGGTTGAAAGTGAATTTTGTGCGAAATGGAATATAACAAAGACAAAGCATTCTTTATTGTATTATAATAAATTTTATATATTCATATTGTAATATAACATTAATTAGTAAAGTAAGGACAATTATTTTTCTCCATTTCTCAGATGTTTATTTATTTATTTAGGAAACTCGACAGATTGTTTACATCAATTAAAATAAAATTAAGAATAAAAATAAAATCTAAACAGATTTTCACATTACTATAATTATAATAAAAAAACTAAGTGGATTGAGATAAAATATTTACAAAAAATACAACATTGTGAAATTAAATAAAAATTAAAAGAAGATGTAAGAACATAAATAAATAACAATTTAAAGTTAACATATAACCTGCTTAATAAATTTCAAATCATAATGTTTGGAAATATTTTATTTTAAAACACAAGACCTGTACAATTTAACACATTTAATTAAGACAATAGCAGTTTCGTTATTATTAAACATTTAAGAAAATATTAAATTATTAGCACCAATAAAATATCATTATAAACTCCTTGGATATTGAAATTGGACGGCGTTAATAGAATCGCATAAACAAGTGGTCTAAAAGTGACCTATCTACAATTTAAAAATGACATTGAATGCCGAAACAGCTTTCATAATATTTAAAAAGAACTAAAATACTTGCAGAGATTAAAAATAACATAAATTCGCATCAAGCCCGCCGCCAGCACATAGTTTTAATTTTAATTTTATTTATTTGCGTTATGAACAGTCTATACATTTATATATGACAGTGAATAATATGTTTATGTCATTGACCAATAAAATAACGACATTTAAATATAGGACCATAATTTAAAAAAAAAATGCAACAATATACCTAATACAAACAATTCTGATTAAGGGCATCTTCAATTTACAAAGTGATACATAAAATATATACACATTTCTAAGGTTTACACTTAAATTTTAAAGGATATCAATAATATCTTTGAGGAAAAGATTTCATTAAAATACAAACTACTAAAAGTAAAAGAGAAAATGTGAGGAATTAATAAAAAATAAAAAAAATAAATCAATGAAATTAAGTTTTTGGTTAAACATATGGCATTCGATGGAATGTCATTTTTTAATGAATGTTGTGAATTTAGCAAGGTTTGTGTTAAACACATCGATGTTTGGGCATAATCTATTAAATGTGCTACAGCTTCTTCTTATAAATACATTTTCAAGGTAATTCGTTTTGCTCTTAGGAATATAAAAGGTATCCATAGATCGAGTAACTCTTTTTGGACATCTAAAATGAATATTTTGTAGTAAGTATGGGCTGTCAATATAGTTGTGAATTATCTTATAGAGCATTAATAGGTCTCTGGTGTCTCGGCGTTGATCGAGAGATTTAAGGTTTACGGGGACATAGTTTACATAATTTCGTACGCGAAAAGACACATATTTGACAAACTTTTTCTGAACTCTTTCTAGATTTGCTTTATACGTAGAACAATGGGGGTTCCACACAGTTGAAGCGTACTCTAGGTGGCTTCTGACATAGGATATGTAGAGAATTTTAAATGTTTGTGGATTTTTGAAAGCTGAACTTACTCTAAGTATAAATCCCAACATTTTCAAAGCCTTCGACGTGATATGCTCGACGTGAGATTGAAAAAGAAGCTTACTGTCTAATAGAACTCCAAGATCCCTTACTACATTTACCCTGTTTAAAATATTGTTCTTAATTGTGTATGGATACAATACTGTGTGTTTCTTTCGAGAATAAGATATGACGCTACATTTATCTGCATTCAAAAGGAGGCGATTTTCTAGACAATACACATTGACCAGAGAGTCCAGGTCATTCTGGAGCTCTATACAATCCATCTCAGACTTAATGATTTTGACAATCTTTTTGTCGTCCGCATATAGGTACAACTGAGAGTTGCGGATAATTTTGTTAACATCATTCATAAAAATATTAAATAAGAGGGGACCAAGGTGAGATCCTTGGGGAACTCCTGAGGTTACGGGGAAGAAACTAGAGCAGAACCCTTGTACAGTTACAGCTTGCGTACGATTGTTGAGATAAGAGGCTAACCAACGGAGGAGGTCACCGTGTATACCCATTGCTTCGACTTTCTCTATCAAGATGCTGTGTGGGATTTTATCAAAGGCTTTGGAGTAGTCTGTGTAGACTACATCGACTTGATATCCATTATCCATAGCAACAAGGACTGTATCAACAAACTCACATAGATTGGTTTCTGTTGATTTTTTGATGACAAAGCCGTGTTGATTTGAAATAATGTGTGGTCGTATACATGGAAAAATGATATCAAAAAATTTTTTTTTCAAAAAGTTTACCCATTACATTTAACTTAGAGATTGGTCTGTAATTTTCAATATTGTGCTTGTCTCCTTTTTTGAATATTGGCACAATATATGAACTTTTCCATTCCTGTGGAAAACTGCCAGAAGACAATGAAGTTTTGAATATTTGACTTAGCGGATAACATAAAACATTAGCGCAATTCTTTAAAAATACAGGGTGTATACCGTCAGACCCACTGCCTTTGGTAGGGTCTAATGATTTAAGATATTTACAAACTAGTTGAGTGTCTATATTAACATTATTAAGATTGAGAGTTGAGGTGTTTGGATTATATATTTGAGTTGTAGCCGAGGTAGACGGGGTGGGGGATTCGAAGGAGGATTGGAAGTGCGTGTTAAATAAGCTACTTATATCTTCCCCACCCGATACAAGTATTGCGCAATGCTTGTGAGAAAGCCGCAAGCAAGCTTTGGAGACGGTCAAAAGGCTTGTCACAAAGTGCCATAGAAAAAAAACTACGTGCTTGCCATCAAGCGGCTTGCTCGTCTCGCAGTCCCTTAACGTAACTTCAAGAATCAGTTTGTGGGCAATATTTACCCATTGGCCTCAAACCCCGTCGTCCCTGCTGGTGTGCAACGCAATGGCGTAAACTCCGACCACGCTTGGATGGCGGGTCTGAAATGTGTCGGCTAAAATGCGAAAAATGGACAAAAGCGTAAAATCTGTTTTTAAAATTTTTATGCCAAAAGTTGTTTAAAATTGAAAAAAATTTAATACCCCTCATGCATTCTGCTTCCACCTTCTTCGCCTTCCCCTCTCCCTCGTCCCCCCTCCCGCGAAGCGCCCCTTTTTAATCCACCATCCGCTTTCTTCATCGCCGATCGTTTCATCCCGTTTTCAATTCTGTTTCTACATCATATAGGTACCTAAAACTGTTTAGCCCTGTCAGTTAAATTTATCACCACATGATTGTGAGAGTTACAGGTGAGTTCTGAAGCCGATATTTTCTATCCGAGTATTAAGGTAGACAGAGTGGGTTCACGTAAGCAATGTATTCAGTACTACGTTCCCAGGATTAGTTCGATAGATCGATAAAATCTTATGTCAGTACGATATTGACTAAATTCGTGATCTATAGTCAATTGGCGATATTTGCGAATACGGTAAACATATGATTCCTACAGTCGGTTGACAAAAGCCGCCTATTTTAGCGCGACCTCCTGTTTCTCAGATAAGCTGTCAATATACACAACTTTTTTTATAATAATGTCGTTCGTTATGCAAAATATCTGACCTATTAATGAATAAAGGTGAACTAACCACGCATTCCGTTCGATTTTGGATAAGCGAACGTGGTTAAAATGTGACTAAAGACCTCATTTAACAATCAACGTATATTTAAGTTATATTTTAATACGTAATAAATTGTCAATTTATGAGTATTTTTATTTTATGGAAAATTAATCTATAGACGGATCCGCTAGTGTTGCCAGCGTACATGGATTCCTTATTTATTGCTATAAAAATGTCGGTTCGCAACCGTGCTCGGAATATCGATCCGATATTGTAAATTTACTGATTTCCTGTGCTTGACCTGCAAATCGACTTGCTTACTTGTCCTAGGCACGCAACACGTGTGACCGCGCGACAAGTTATCTATAGTTCTTACGAACATAGTGCGTCAGTTGATTCGACGTTTGTTTTTAGGTTATGTGTATGTGTTTCACTTCTCAGCAGACGCAATTTGTAGCTTTGTCACGCTTTGTGATTCTGAATTGAATATGCGGACCACTTAGTTAATATAATTTTACCAACATGACATGTCACGACAAGTGTGGCGTATGGAAAATATGAATTTTGTTATCATCTCCGAAACCGTTGGGTTTTAGTTTCCCATTTAAACCGTTATTGGTAAGTACTAATACTGATATTATTTATTTTGCTAGTGGCCGTTATTTCTAACCAAAATGAGCGATCACAGTTCGTTAATTCGAGTAGGCAGGCTCATATGCACAACTGCGCTGTGTCTAACGCGACCTAGCTTACCTTACCAACGTGTGTAATCTGTATACCTACGTGTGTTAGGAATTTAATTTTATGTTTTGCCCGAGAAAAATTTAAGGGCGACCAGACTATTGAGTTATGTTCAACAATTTTACGATTCGTAAAGATTCAAAGTTTTTGATTGTTCTTAAAATAAATCCTAATATTTTCATACCCTTATTTACAGTTTGTTAAATGTGGACCGTGAAATCTAGTTTCTCATCCATTATTACGCCAAGATCTCGCATTTCCGTTACTCGCTCTAAATTTATTTTATTTATAGAATAGTCGAACAATAGTGATGTTTTTTTTTTCTGGAGAAGGTCAAAGTTTTGCATTTATCTACATTTAAATATAAATTATTTTATGAACACATGTCTATATTATATTGAAAAACTTGACAGTGATTTAAGAGAGTTATTTCTTTATATAATTTAATGTCATCTGCGATAACAATACATTGACGTCTCTAAAGCAGCTGACTATGTCGTTTATAAAAACAAGAAATAAAACTGGGCGAAGATGACTACCTTGCGGTACACCACAAGTGGCGGAAAATGGTTTGGATATATAAGATTTTATTTTAACAAATAAAGTTCTTCCAGAAATGTAACTTTTTAGCCCTCTTAACACATTTTCTTTTAAAACCTAAAGCATGAAGTTTTCGGATCAATACACTTTATCAAAAGCCTTCGAGAAATGTGTATATATACAGTCAACTTGTTTATTTTTAGAAAAAGCCTCCAATATATAATTTTGAAAAACTAACAAAACTTGTTGTAGTTGATCTACCTCTAACGAAGCCATGCTGCTTGTCATTTATTATCTTTATTAATGAGGGATATATTTCATCAAGAACTAGAGATTCAAAGATTTTGGGTAATACAGACTGTATACAAATTGGTCGATAGTTTGAAATGTCAGTTTCATCACCTTTGTTAAATATTGGGATAATGTAGCTGGATTTCCAGTAGACAGGAAAATGTCCAGAAGATGTTGGTTAAAGAGAATGGTTAGTGGTTAATATAATACAGAGGAGCACTGTTTAAGGAAAATTGGCGGGATGGTGTCCGGGCCTGAAGATTTGTTAATGTCTATGGAACATAGTTTTTTTTGCAAGATTCTTCCGTCATATAGCAGTCTGTTAAATGTGAATCGATTATATTTTAAATTTGAATTGATTTTATTTTGATATTATTTATTATATTTTATTTCAATTGATATTATTGATTTTATTAGCTTTTGAATTCCAATTTACAATTTTGAATTACAATTTTCCATATTTTTATTTCTATTTCTATTTCTTTTTTTATTATTTATATTGTGAGTGTTGAATTTGAGATTTGGTTTGATTAATTTATGTAATTTAATTTAATTGTATTTATTTTATCTTAATTTTATTTTCTGTCTTTTATTGGAGGCACTGCTGAAAACCAGCTGCATTCCAGGAGAAATCCTGATTGCAGCTGAGCAGTGACCTTTTCGTCAATAGAACCAATGTTTAATCAAAAATGTATATAGGTACATTTTTTGTAAAAAAAAATCTATTGATGAATAAACGATTTTATTATTATTTTTTTTTTTTGTATTTCTTGGGCATTAACTATGTAACAATTTGTAGACATTTTGATTTGAAGAGTTTTAATTTTCAATGTACTATCGTTACTTTTTATTGATTTTATTATTATTATTATTATCATATGTCAATCGAGTACATATGTTGGGCGCGCGTTTGGCGTGTTTCCCGACTATGTACCGCTGCCGAGGGGATCAATGACGCTGGTTCCATCTTGAGCATCTGGAGCATCTTCCTTTGAAATACCGGTAGAACAAGGAAAGCATTCCAACCCGACGCCTGTGCTCTAAAGTTTGCAATTCGTTTGTTAAGACTAGAGAATCTATCAAACGGACCGCCCGTTTCTGCACAGAGTCGAGGGTTTTTTTTTCAGGTACTTTGAGGCTCCTGACCAGAGGTGGCTGCCAAATTCAACCGTGGGGCGCACTTGCGATTTGTACACGGTTAGCAGCTGTGTACTATTAAAGTATCTGCAGGCCCTGTACAATACGCCCAGTTTCTGAGAGGCTAACTTTACTCTGGCTTAAATAAAATATGAAAAATTTAAAAAAACCAAAAAAAAAAAATCTCTAGGTAACCGTCCATTCTTTGCTTCAAAGCCCTCCGAGCCGTTGGAATTTGTGCACCCTTTGGGGGCTTGTCAAATAAAATGCTATCATGGACTGTATTGTCATCCGCGTAACAAAAAATTGGTGCACGTGTCAAAAGGTCATTGATATCATACGGCTTGCTCAAATGCACACTGCGCTCTGTCTAACGTGAACTAACTTAATTTGCGCCAATCGGTTAGTTAGGGAATCCACTTACAGCCTTACTAAAAAAAACCACTCCGCGGCCGTTAAACGGTGTTTCTGTAGCACGTTGTGTAAAGTCTGTACATTTCGTTTTTCAAATTCTTACTAAACAAAATATATGGTTTTGATCTGACAACGTCGCCATTTTACCAGCCTTACTAATAAACTTTCTGAAAAATTTGTACAGTGGTCAAACAACCATGTATGAAGAATCCTTACTAATTAAGAACTGACAAAAAATTGTTCATGGAAAGATATGCACATTGCTTACACGGCCAAGGAGGGTAGTTTATCTGTTGTATATATTTGTTCCATTTGTAATTTTCAACGAATTTCGAATTTCTTTTTTTAATGTCCTATATATTTATTATTTTTTGAGATGTCGTAAAAACAAATACCATTTTAGAACCAAAATGTTACCTTTAAGATTTTCATATCTAAAATATACTTAAATGTTTAAAAACTGTAGTATTTTAAGCTTCAAACATCAAATTGAAAAAAAAACTCACTTACCCCAAACACTTTCTATTAAAAATTGAAATATTTGGAAAAATTCAAAATTCAAAAAACACAGTCCTTTTATTTAATGATTTTGAAATAAAACTGTCACCTCACTATTTACTCCTTCACACAATAAAAAAATATAAAAAAATCTTGAAATTAGCTTTTTATTCCCAAAAATTTACAATAAAAAAACTCACGTTTGAATACATTGCTTGCACATCTTAACGCATTAATTTCTTTGATACGTTTACTAAAATATGTATTAGACATTTTAGTCACCAAAAAACATCACTTTCAAGAATTTATAATAAAATAAAGATCTTAAAAAGCAAATTATTTCTGAATATAACCTACAGAACCATTTTCTGACAGATCAATTTAGAACACACGATTTTAGTGTCACAATTTGACTTAAACTAACGAAAAACAACACAAATTAATAGTAAATATATTGCGTAAATGAATATAAGTGCGAATTAGTCAAGGATTGAAATCATTAACGAAAATATCATCTTAATCACACACACACCGCGACCGACTTTTTTCTGCATTTCCGCGGCTTTTTTTTATTCAGCGGGAAAGCAATGCGCAGGCGCATCAATCACACCACCTGTTAGAGTTTTCTTTGGGAAACCATTAAACCGTCATTTTTTCGTCTACTTATTTTTAGAAGGTGATGTATAATTTAATCGCTAATTATAAAAAAGAAAACTGATTACCTAAGTACCGATAGTTTTTGAAAAACCAATGATGTATTGTTACTCTTTCACGCACAAAATATTTAATGGATTTTAATGAAACTTTACAATAAACAGGTCATACATCAGAATAACAAATAGGGTATAATTTATAAAGCTAGCTATTTTCCATATATTAAAATAATAATTATTGTTTAATAGAAAATGTCAAAATGTGTGAACGACATTTTGCAAATTAATGATTGTTAAATCAAAACTCTATTTTAGAAAATATTTAAAATAGGGAATTTATTTGAAGTACTCGCCTAATACTTTGAATTAAATCAAGAATTATTATAGATATTTTAAATATATAGGTTAAGGATTTTGGTTTAAACATAGATGGGAACCTAGGAAAAGAAAATAGGCTACTCGAATTACTAATCCTGCGCAGACGGAGTCGCGGGCAGAAGCGAGTATACTATATTACTATTTGTATTACTCTATCAATAAAAGTGGTATGGCGGATCCAACATACATATCGGTATATATGGAGATAAAGAGTTTTCCGACGGTTGACGACAATTCTCTCAACCATTTTTGATAAATATACATAAATGTCGGATACGGTTAGCACTTAAAAAAATCTATTTCTATCATTTAGTAGATAATAATGACAATCAAGTATTTGAGTTTCCAGGAATGGAAAGTAATTATTTTAAAAATTATTTCAATAAGAATAAAATCGTTTATTATTTACTTGGCCGCCATTTTTTTTTACCTAACTCCATACAAGACGCCCTGAGAAAGATAAATCCCTAAAGCTGGAATCAGACAGTTCACTCGAGTGAGGGTTACGCCATGTTTTTTCGGCCTAATCTTCCATCTTCGTTTCATTACATGTTCAGACGGCGCTATAGAAATAAGCGTTCACTCGTCCATTCCCACCACAGCGTCGCCGAGCTAGGTCAACCGCGCTGGAATTCGTTTGATTTCGAGCGCGGTCCGGCCCCGAATTTTAAGGAAAAATATGTCAGATGCATCGATTTTTACGCATTTTTGTTGACACAATTAAATAAAAATACTGTTTTGTGTCGTCTTATAAACCTTTTTATTTTTTATGACATAATAACACAATTGATTTCACTTTTTTTATTACGAAAATTTTCCTACAAATTAATAATCTTACATATATTAAAAAATATATATAATACATGGATAATAAGGGAGACCCAAAAATGTATATAAGAGGTGTTCCCAAAAGCAAACAAATTAGCCGAACGAATACCATTTTGACGTTTTGCGTGCGACGTGATAGCGTCCTTCCATGGTCCTTCCCGTACAGGACGCGAGACAAACTGATTGAGATTTTACTCGGTGTTCAGACGTTTCACTTTGCTCTCTTCCAATAAATTGCGTAAAAATCGATGCTTCTGACATGTTTTTCCTTAAAATTCGGGGCCGGACCGCGCTGGAAATCAAACGAATTCCAGCGCGGTTGACCTCGCTCGGCGACGCTGTTGTGGGAATGGACGAGTGAATGCTTATTTCTATAGCGCCGTCTGAACATGGAATGAAACGAAGATGGAAGATTTGGCCGAAAAAACATGTCGTAAACCTTCACTCGAGTGAACTGTCTGATTCCAGCTTTAAGGGACTATGTCATTTTAATGTGTATTGTGTGGAGGATTTTTTGTATCGAAAAGAAGAAGAGGAAGTTTTGAATTGAAAAAGGTTGAGTGTCAGTGGGTCCGGGAGTGAAAAATTTATGAATCCATCCCTCCAACTGCAGACCGGCTGTAGAGGTCATAAGGCCTCCCTCGACCATTCTCTTTCGATCCGGCCCGCTACGCAGCAGGTGGTTGGATGCATCCGCCGTCAAGTCCCGATCAAACCTCACCCCACGAACCCAGGACCCATGCTAAGTCACTAAACATAGCGAATGACTTGGGGTGAGCTTTGGCAGAGGTTTTAATTATTCTATAAATGGTTCCCGGGGCGGCCATACCCGTACTAGCCTCCCAGATTGTTATTGATGAACTTCTTATTTATTCCAAAAATTGTCCTACGAGCCTTAATTGGTTCGAATTTTGGGTTAAATTAAAATATAAAACGAGCAAAGAAAACATTTTAAATAGTATTATGTCATAACGATGTGGCGGATCCAGTTTACACACATATATAGTGACTCGACGATAGTAATTGTGATTGTGATTGTGATTGTATATATTGTAATATATATTGTAATTGTGACTTTACCTCAAAGTCACAATTACAATGGCAACTGTGTGAAATGCATACGTCTGCATTGTTTTGACAGAAAATTTCAAACTAAACAAAATATTTGAGGCTCATGCAAATTAAAGTTCCGTTGACAATCTTGTGTTTCAGGTGTCGTATTTATTTGGGCTTGAACCAATTTCCACACGTTAGCCCAGGTGGGTCATGGATCTATTAAATGCAGAGACTGTTTCCATCAAGGTGGAACCAGGGCCCGAGGAAGTAGTTAGAGGTGAAACTCCACATTGGGATTTAAATTTCGATTTCCCAGATGTAAAGAAGGAATGTTTGCAATATGCGGAGAGCTCTAACACAGCCAGTAAGTCGCATTATTTATTTAAAAAAATATAAAACTATAATTCAGATGTTTGAAATCCATGTTTACTTTGAAAGGTCTCATAGGCAACGCATAATATGTTTATTATTATATTTGTCTATTATAATTTCAAGAATTGCAAGTATTGTTGCTTTGTTTTACCAGGTAGCATTATTGTGGAGACTCTTACCATCAAGGCCGAGCCGGGACCCCGAGGAGAAAATGAAGAGGGCATTTCTTATATGAAAATTGACATAGACCTGCCTGATATTAAAAAGGAATGCTTTGATCGCATTGGCAGAATTACCCAGAAAGCAGGTAAAACTGATCTACTTGTTAGAACCAACAATTCGTGGTAACTTAATATTTTTAATTAAATAAAACACAGATAGTTTGAAGAAATAATATTTTAAAAATTATCTGTGTTTATACTTGTTCAGCATAATTCGTTATTATTTTCAGACTTACTGACAGATCTCAAGTCGCATCCTGCGAAAAAACGCCTATATTGTCCCCGTTGTGACTACTCTTGCTCTTGTAAGTATCAGCTAGAACTGCACTTGTGCACCCATAGTGGAAATTTTTCTTTTTCTTGTTCCAACTGCGATTATTCATGTTCTCGAAAGGGAGATTTCAAGAGGCACACGCTGATTCACAGTCCGAAAAAACCTTTTTTATGCTCCGACTGCAACTATTCATGTTCTAGAAGAGGACAATTGATGGTACACATGTTGTCGCACAGTGGTGAAAAACCCATTTTATGTAACATCTGCAGTTATTCGTGTTATCTTAAGAGAAATTTGAAGCAACATATGTTGACGCACACTGAAAAAAAACCTTTTTCATGCTCTGACTGCAAATATTCATGTTCTAGAAAAGGACAATTGATGGTACACATCTTCTCGCATAGTGGTGAAAAACCTTTTTTATGTAACGTCTGCAGTTATTCATGTTACCTTAAGTGCAATTTGACCCAACACATGTTGACGCACAGTGAAGAAAAACCGTTTTCATGTTCCGACTGCAACTATTCATGTTCTCGTAAAAATCAATTGACAAGACACAAGCTGACTCACAGTGGAGAAAAACCCTTTTCATGTTCCGACTGCAACTATTCATGTTCTCAAAAAGGACAGTTGACGGGACACATGTTGTCGCACAATGGAGAAAAACCTTTTTCATGTAACGTCTGCAGTTATTCATGTTCTCTTAAATGCAATTTGACTCAACACATGTCAACGCACAGTGCAAAAAAACCTTTTTTATGCTCCGACTGCAACTACTCGTGTTCTCGAAAACCACTATTGACAAGACACATGCTGACTCACAGTGGAGAAAAACCTTTTTCCTGTTCCGATTGCAGCTACTCATGTTCTCAAAAAGAACACTTGAGAAACCACGTGTTGACGCACACTGGAGAAAAACTTTTTTCATGTACCGTCTGCAGTTATTCATGTTTTCTTAAACGCTATTTGACGCAACACATGTTTACGCATAGTGAAAGAAAACCTTTTTCATGCTCCGACTGCAATTATTCATGTTCCCGAAAAGGACAATTGACAAAACACATGCTGACTCACAGTGGAGAAAAACCTTTTTCATGTTATGACTGTAACTATTCATGTTCTCAAAAAGTACAGTTGACAAACCACGTGTTGACGCACACTAGAGAAAAACCTTTTTCGTGTACCGTCTGCAGTTATTCATGTTTTCTGAAACGATATTTGACGCAGCACATGTTTACGCACGCTGAAAAAAAACCTTTTTCATGCTCCGACTGCAATTATTCATGTTCTCGAAAACGACAATTGACAAAACACATGATGACTCACAGTTGAGAAGAGCCTTTTTCATGGTCCGACTGCAGTAATTCATGTTCTATTAAGAGCAATTTGACCAAACACATGTTGGCGCACAATGGAGAAAAACCCTTTTCATTTTCCGGCTGCAGTTTTTTGTAGTCTCCTAAGGGCAATTTTGACAAAACACACGTTGATTCACATTCGGGAAAACCGTTCTCTTGTTCTAACTGCAAATATTCATCTTCTCGATAAGGATCGTTTGATGATGTTGACACATGCTGACGCATAGTAGAAAAAAACCTTTTTGTGTGTCGACTGTAACTTTTATCAAAAGGGACGTTGATGATCACTCAAGGTGGAGAAAAACCTTTTTCTTGTTCCGACTGCTACTATTTATGTTCTCGAAGGCAAATTTGACCGCACACGTAATGACTCTCAGTTGGGAAATGCTTTTGTTCTGACTACAATGTACTCGGAAAGAACAGTTGACGAGATACGTGTTGACGCACAGTGGATCAAAATCTTTCCTTGTTCCGATTGCAAGTATTCATGTTCACACGAGACGCATAGTTGAGAAATGCTTTTTCGTGTTCCGACTGCAACGACTCATGTTTCGAAAAATACTGTTGACAAGACACATGCTGACTCATAGTGGAGAAAATCTTTCTCACGTTTCAACTGCAACGTTTCATAATTTCCAAAAGGATATTAGAAGATGCACACGGGGACTCACAGTGGATACAAACCGTTTATGTTTTCCAACTGCGAATATTAATTTTCTCGAATAAGGTATTTGACGAGTCGAATTCTAAGTCATCATGGGGAAATCCTTTTCTCATTTTACGACAGTGACTATTCGTGTATACAGAAAGGAAGGCGAAAGCCCACATGCTGACTTAAAATGTATATTTTTATTTCTTTTTCAGTTTGTTACCATTCATTTTCACAATATGCGATAAGAAAAATGAAAATAATGTTGGTGGTTCTCAGTCGAAGTATGATACAGTTAAAAATGACCGAATCGGATAGGGATACGTTGGCGCAGTGAATAGCGCATCGTCCCGGATTGCCAGAGATCCTGGGTTCGAGTCCCAGATGTATCCATATCTTTTTCTGATTTTTCTGTTTCGGATTTTCGCTAATATTATCTTCATTAATTAAAATATTATAATTTGAGGTTTAACTCTTTAAGTTAAAAATAAAATAAAAACGTCATAATAGCTAGACTAGATTGTTGCAATGGTCGATCCAGGGGTAAGCTCCTTATCTGTATAATTTAATGTAATTTATGTTACAAAAACTTAATAATTTGTTTAATTTGTTATTCATAATTACTGTTTTTAATTGATTTCCTTAATTATCCAAAGTGTGTTTAGTCCCCTGCGGCCCTATTTAACAATTTGGCGGCCCATTTCATGTTTGGTTTCGTATTGAACACACTTTTTGGTTAATTAAGTAAAAGGATTTCAGTTATAAAATGTTTTTTTTTGGTTTCTTCGCCTCGAAAAGTTGTCTCTTCGTTTATAGCGTTTTATTTTTATTTACATTATTTCAATTGTTTCTTTTTTTCCAGATATTTGGTTTTTCAAGATTATTTTATTTTGTTCTTGAAAAAATATGAACGTTTCTCATTTATATATTGTATTCAATACTGTTGGAGTTTGTTCCAATTTATTTTTACATGTATTTAAAATATTAAATATATTAATGCTCTAAACCACCAGATTTTAAGTGTTTGGCAGTCTTTCGAAAAACGACCACTCTGCACTTTAAGAGTGGGTTATAAGGCAGAAAGGATGATTTGCTGCAAAACGTCTCTCTAAAATAGCTGAATACTATCTTTCGTATGTAATTCTCAGACTTGATATTTTTTGTTACCAAATAATGGACTATTATTTTTCAAACTGCTGATTTTTTTGTAATTAATGCAAACATTCGACCATAAAAAATAAAAACATTGATACACCATACAGCCCACTTTTCAAAGTTCGAGCTATGATTACCGCATTAATAATGATTTTACACACTCTGTTTGAATTTAAAATAAGTATATAATACACACATCTGTAGAAGTTCGGCCTCTTATTGTTGTTATGATATCTTTGGATATTAACAATTAAATAAATACTTCATTTTCACCGTATTTTACAACACTTCAGAGCTTTCTCGTCATTACGGGCTTGAATCTCCCGTCGACGGAAGCGGAATTTCGGGTTCCGTCTTTGACAGCACATGTACTTCGAAAATGCGATCAAAATGTTTTATAAATGGGTCTGAAAGATCTGAAGGGACTCGCTTAATGCTACGGACACACTTGCTCATTTGAAGCCAAAGAGCATGCTACCTAGTAGCAATTGCTACCTAGTAGCATGTGTGTCAGTGACGTTGCTAGTAATGAGCATGCTCATTTGAAGCCAAAAGAGCATACTCTCAAATCGACAGACGTTTGATTTGTGAGCATGCTCATTGGATTATCGGATGGAAGGGGAAGCCTCTAAGCATGTGTGAACAGGCTACCTTTTGAGCATGCTCATGTCAATCCGATCTCTCAGGAATAGCATTCCGCATTTGAGTATCTCGTTTTTGTATGCAATTTTACAGAGTAGCTCGTCAAATACTATTTTTTATATCCGTTGACATCTCGCATTTCTACTAACAAATGATTACTTGCCCCAAGGTTTGCTCTTGTAGTGATCCAATTACGAACCCAAATCGATCTTTTAATTTTCTTATCCCTTCAAAAATTTGGCGATTTTTGTCAGAGGCTAAAAATATTCCCGCTTTGAGATAAAATTCAAATAAATGGAATATTTGTTAACGTATCCGAAAACTAAAAACTGTTTTCGAAAGGTGATGAAATATGCTTTTAAATTATATTATTGGAAATAACCATGTAATTTTATAAATATAAAATTTTTGGGTGAAAACTTTTAAAACTTTTAAAAATGGTAACCTCACTTTTTTGTCATTTCATGTAAAAAAAAAACTTTAAAAATTCACAAAGTTTCATAATTTTTATTCAAATTCTGATCGGAAAGTTTGGTTTCAAAAAGGTGTACATTTTATTTTTTGTAGTTTACTTTTAGATTTTAATATATAGCGTGTTGTATTATCTTTCCAATACCATTTAAATCATATTTCTCACTATGATAGAAAGGGAGATACAACGATTTCTATGAGACCTTTGAGAGCTGGGACAAATAATATGGTATCCTGTGATTAACCGCGTTAAATAAAATAAAATCTTTTATAATCCTTATAATTTTCTTAAATAATTAATAATTGCGTTGCAAGCAGTAAGATGTTCTGGGCGAACGGAATTGTCTCTATAGATACGATGACAGTTATTATTTGACATGAGCATGCTCTTTAAAGAGTATGTGTGTTCAATTGTTGGCTTTGAGCATGCTCTTTCATGAGAAAGCTCAAGCCAAGCCTGTTCATTTATGAGCAAGTGTGTACAGTTGTGTGAGCATGCTCATTAAAGAGCATACTCATAAGCCGGCTTGTAATAAGCAAATGTGTCAGTACCTTAAAACATTGTAATAATTTAAGAAGCTACAAAAATAGTGGGAATTCACAAATTCTCTTTTTTCATATAATGTTTCAAAGTAACATTTTTTCAACAGTCATATTTCTTTGAAATGCAAAATGTTTAACTTTGCGCTTGCGTTACTATTCGGAATGGTTTAACCGTTTGTTACAAACTTCATGTTTGTCGACTGTGAGCTCCATACTTACAGTATGTGTGAGATTTCATTGTCTTTACGCGCTCTGACTTTGTGTGAGTGAACGTTTTTTCATTGTCTTGTTTGGGCAGTGTACGCCAGTACGCAGTGTACTATTATTTTGTAAATCGGAATCGGTTTCCACAGGAATGTCGACGCATTAACTTCGAATATATCAATTTTATCAATTATATCAATGTTGTATGATAATATAATGTTATGCAAATTCTAGTTAACTCTTGTTCTACATCTGCAAATCTTGTACAATGTATTTGTTATATTTTCACTATAATGTATATAACATTAGAATATTATGTTGCTAAACTTACCTCAACTTACTACATTGGGTTTGTATAATAATATAATGATGCATATCTCAACACAGCTACCTACAACTACCATTTGTACAATACTGCCACCATGGGTGGAACTACGGACTCCTCCTTGAGAGTCTCGAGGGGGATACTGTGCTACCACTTATGACGGCATAATATTACATGCGAACACCCCAGTACAGGTTCTCCTAGTGAGGTGTTCACAAAACATTTAAATTGTTATTTATTTGTGTTCTTACATCTTGTATTATTTTTTATCTAATATTGACAACATTGTATTTTTTGTAAACATGTCAGCCCATGGGTACAGGACCCTTAGTTTTTTTTAAACTTTATTATTATTATTACAATTTTAAGTTTTGTGAAGATCTGTAATTGAATTTTATTTTTATTATTAAGTTCTTTGTAATAGATGTAAATAATCTGTTGATTTTCCTAAATAAATAAATAAATAAAATAAAATAACTACGTTCGTTTTAACCATTTACATACAGTTGCCGATCATATTTTACTCTACTACCTACTATGTTTTATATTAAGAATATTTTTTGTTTTACTTGCACCTAATGTCATTATATTTATAAACCGTATTTAAGAGCATAGAAATAAATAAAAAAATCCTTCGTTCAACTGTTGATGACGATTATTAAACTTGTATCTTTGGGCGATCGTACATTTTTTATCTTCATATTTATTTTGTAGTGCTATTACAATCTCGTTGTAAGTTAACTCTTCAATCTTTTCGGATAAACTGCTTCTTTTAATATTTTTTATTTTTCGGAACTAATAAATCGTACAAAGTTATCCAATTTTTTCTTTGTCTGTGATATTAATAATTTTTAAATAAATCTGAACACGTTCCAAAAACATTCCGTAACTTTCACAGTTCGGTTCTAATTACGGCACTGGCAAGCTATTGTTAGACAGTTGAAACTGTTTTTTTTTAAATACGAAATCACTGTTTTACACTGGACTTTCTTTTTTACCTATTATTTATATATACCTATATTTACCCAACAATGTTTTATTTAACTTTTCAGATTTATTCTCGATAATGAAGTTAACAGTTAATAACTAACTAACTAACTAACCATCACGCCGTTTCCCCGCAGGGGTAGGCAGAGAGGACGGACCGCCAAACAACTCGGTCCTGGCATACACTCCTCGCCTCATTCACATTCATACATCACATAATACATGCTCTTCTATTATTCTGACTCTTGACATGGCCCGACTCAAGTATCTGATTCACTTGATCGTGCCATGTCTTCCTCGGGCGTCCTCGACTTCTTCTACCATTCACATTAGTATCATATATTCTCTTGACACTCCTTTCTTCGTTCATTCGCTCTATATGTCCAAACCATCTAAGCGTCCCTTTTTTAATCTTACTTATGACGCTCACATCGGCCTTGCATTCTTTTCGGATCTCCACATTCCTCACACGATCATACATGGTTTTACCACACATACGCCTCAGGGATCTCATTTCTACAGCATTCAGTCTACTTTCATCCTTTCTCTGCCAGTTCCATGCTTCACTGCCATACATCAGGGTAGGTACCAGCACTCCATTGTGAACTGCTAGCTTCGCTTCTTTGGACAGCTTTTTGTTGGCGCCAACAGCATTCAGTCCACCATTAATAGAGTTACCTGCATTTACCCTTCTTTCAATATCCCTATCAGCCTTCCCATCTCTCGTAAACATACTTCCCAAATACACAAACTCATCAACTTGCTCTAAGTACTCATCATTCACAACTATGTTGCACACTGTTTTCGTACTCTCTCTTTCAAACACCATTACTTTTGACTTACTTACATTCATCATCAACTCATTCTTCATACATACTTCGTTCATCCTAGATACGAGTGACTGCAGATCTTCTATGCTGTTAGAAATCAGCACCGCATCATCAGCATACAACAGACAACATACTTTCAGACCATTCAATTTCGCGCCCAATCCCGCCTCTTTCAATTCTTGCATACAATTGTCCATGTATAGATTGAATAACCACGGTGACATTACGCAGCCTTGTTTAACACCTTTTATGATGTCAAACCACCCCGTAAAACCACCGTTTACCCTAATGCATGCAACGCTTCCCTCATACAGAGACGCGATTGCCTGTATGAGATTTGTATTCACTCCATACTTGGACAACACCTTCCATAGCTTTTTCCTGTCGACGCGGTCGTATGCTTTTTGTAGATCTACAAAAGCACAGAAGAGTTTCTGGTTTTTTGCCAGAAACTTCTCAGTGAGCATCCGCAATGAGAAAATCTGGTCCATGCACCCCCGTCCACTCATAAAAGCACCTTGCACATCCCATATTTTATCTTTGGTTTTCATTCTTACCCTTTCAATCAATATTCTACCATACAGCTTGCCGACTGAACTGAGCAGGCTAATAGCCCTATGATTCCCACATTCCATGCGCGACCCTTTACCTTTGTATAACGGCATGATTACAGCCCTTCTCCAATCTAATGGTGTGTAACCCTCCTCTAAACACTGGTTAAAAAGTTTGCACAACCATGTGAGAATTATACGGCTATCTCCTTCAAAGTATTCGGCAGCGATATTGTCGAAACCAACAGCCTTACCATTCTTCATACATTCAATCGAACTTTTTATTTCATCCATGCTGATTCTGGTAACATTCACTCCGTCGTCGTTCATACCTGATTCGCTACTGGAATCATCGTCACCCAGGTCGCTTTCGAAGACTTCCTCAAAATATTTCATCCATCTTTCTTTTATTTCTTCCTCATTCGTCAACATTTTTCCATCTTTTGATTTTATCACTTTCATGCTTCCGTTGTCTGTACGACTCCGGGATCTTTTGACCTCCTTCCAAAACAGTTTAATATTTTCTTGGAAGTGGTTAGTCATTTTAATTCCCTCTTCCTCTTCCAGGCGTTTCTTTCGTTCTTTCACTCCAACACTTACTCTTTTCTTGTATCTCTTATATACTTCTTTCGCTCGGTCTCTTTCTTCACTAGAAGCACTACCAGACGCTATCAAACACAACCATGCTTTCTTCTTCTCTGAGACCAGTGCTTTGATCTCGTCATCCCACCAAGCATCACCTTTCTTCCTACCTTGCGTACTTATTCCACACACGTCTCTAGCAGATTCACAAAGACTTAACTTTATGTGGTTCCATGTTTCATCTATGCTTAGACCGTCCATTTCCTTCTCATTCAGTCTCATCTCTGCACAATTCTCATACTTATTTCTGATAATATCGTTTTGCAGTTTTTCTACTTTGACTCTTGTTGGAGTCGTTACCGTTTTCACTTTAGAGCGCCAGCCACGGAAGAGGTTTACTCTCGACACTACCAGAAAGTGGTCAGTTTCAACCTCAGCCCCTCTAAAAACTCTTGTGTCCTCGGTAACGGTTCTCAACCTAGAGTCTATTACTACAAAGTCAATTATTGATCTCTCATTTCCTCTTTCCCACGTATATTGGTGGATACCTTTATGATCGAAGAAAGTATTCGACACAAACAGGTTCCACTCTAAACATACTTCAAGTATTTTGTTCCCATTGTCATTCGTTCTTTTATCCCCAAACATACCTAAGGCTGAATCAAATCCGTCACGTCTGATTCCCACCCATCCATTCAAGTCACCCGCTATTTCATTGTATCACACAATTCATTCATCTTTCTTTCCATTCCTCCTCTGATATTCCACGTACCAATCCGACATTGTTCGCGTTCCGTCCTCCTCTTTGCGCTACCGAAGGGATGGCGATGTGATGGATAGCGAACCTCATCCTCAGTTAATGCAACAATGAATTTATGATATTTAAGTTTACATACAATATAATGGTAATAAGACTGTTGACTTAGTGATATGACGTTTATTGACACTGTTATACGTTCAAGGTAATGCTCCAAGTGAAGCCTGCGGAATACCAACAAAACAATATGGATTACCAACATACCAACAAGTAATATGTACACTGAGAGTAAGAGTAAAAAGTAAGAATACGAATTTTTAGTCGTCCTATAGAACATTAATAAATACAGTAGGAATATAAATAAGGTTTTTGTGCACCGTGAATCAGCAGGGGATGGTCCGACGCTCTGTAGGGAACCCGCTTGCACAGCGCAGGTAAAACTGTGCCACCTAAAGTATAAGTTTAGACTTAAGGAATTCAATACTTCGAATGTGTGAAAGTAATATGAAACCAATTTTTAGTTGCCACTTTCGAGGACATCAGTCAGCATGTGTCTCTTCAAATTTCCCTTTTGACAACATGAATAGTTGCAGTCGGGACACGAAAAGGGTTTTATACCACTATGAGTCAGCATGTGATACTTCAAATCTCTTTTTCGATAACTGGATTAGTTGCAGTGAGAACATGATTAAGATTTTATTCCACCGTGAGTCAGCATGTGGCTTTTCAAATTTCCCTTGCGACAAAATGAATAGTTGCACTCGGGGCATGAAAATTGAAAATTGAAGTATCACATGCTGACTCACAGTGGAATAAAACCTTGTTCATGCCCCGAGTGCAACTATTCATTTTGTCGCAAGGGAAATTTGAAAAGCCACATGCTGACTCACGGTGGAATAAAATCTTAATCATGTTCTCACTGCAACTAATCCAGTTATCGAAAAAGAGATTTGAAGTATCACATGCTGACTCATAGTGGTATAAAACCCTTTTCGTGTCCCGACTGCAACTATTCATGTTGTCAAAAGGGAAATTTGAAGAGTCACATGCTGACTCACGTTGGAATGAAACCTTTTTCGTGTCCCGAGTGCATGTATTCAAGTTTACAGAGGAGTTATTTGAAAAGCCACATGCTGACTAACAGTGCAATAAAACCGTTTTCATGTTCTAACTGCAACTATTCGAGTTATCGAAAGGAAAATTTGAAGTATCACATGCTGACTCACAGTGGAATATAACATTTTTCGTGTCCTGACTGCAACTATTCATGTTATCAAAAGGGAAATTTGAAGAGCCACATCCTGACTCACAGTGGAATAAAACGTTTTTCGTGTCTCAACTGCAACTATTTATGTTAACGGAAGGGAAATTTGAATAATAACATGCTGACTCATACCGAAGGAAAACATTTTTCATGGTCCGACTGCAACTATTCATGTTCAGGGAAAGGAAAATTGAAGAGACACATGCTGACTGATGTCCTCGAAAGTGGCAACTAAAAATTGGTTTCATATTACTTTCACACAATCGAAGTATTGAATTCCTTAAGTCTAAACTTATACTTTAGGTGGCACAGTTTTACCCGCGCTGTGCAAGCGGGTTCCCTACAGAGCGTCGGACCATCCCCTGCTGATTCACGGTGCACAAAAACCTTATTTATATTCCTACTGTATTTATTAATGTTCTATAGGACGACTAAAAAATCGTATTCTTACTTTTTACTCTTACTCTCAGTGTACATATTACTTGTTGGTATGTTGGTAATCCATATTGTTTTGTTGGTATTCCGAAGGCTTCACTTGGAGCATTACCTTGAACGTATAACAGTGTCAATAAACGTCATATCACTAAGTCAACAGTCTTATTACCATTATATTGTATGTAAACTTAATTATCATAAATTCATTGTTGCATTAACTGTAAACTTTATTATCGAGAATAAATCAGAAAAGTTTAATAAAACGTTGTTGGGTAAATATCTATAGGTATATAAAAATAATAGGTAAAAAATAAAGTCCAGTTTAAAACGATGATTTCGTGTTTAAAAAAAAAAAACAGTTTCAACTGTTTAACAATAGCTTGCCAGTGCCGTAATTCGAACCGAACTGTGAAAGTTACGGAATGTTTTTGGAACGTGTTCAGATTTATTTAAAAATTATTAATATCACAGACAAAGAAAAAATTGGATATCTTTGTACGATTTATTGGTGCCGAAAAATAAAAAAATATTAAAAGAAGCAGTTTATCCGAAAAGATTGAAGAGTTAACTTACAACGAATAATGAATACATCAACATTTCATACATGGTATTACGAAGGGTTCTTCTCTGGTAATGCTGAATACTTTAAACTGTTCCTAAATTCAGATCACATCAGTTTGGCACCATTTTAGCGAACGTTGGCATTTCAGAGCAGATAGTGATTTCTCAAAAAGTTACGTTGTATCTAAAAAACTATCTAAAGTAGGCTTCTAATATTCTATCAGCTTTCTTATTGATATCTTGGGAATAATCTAAGCATGTATTTAATTCAATTTGGTAGGGTTTGAGGGTGCATAAGTCACCAGGCAATGTAGTACATACACGTTTTTCATGTTTTGGGGGTTACTTTGCCTACAGTAGGGTTGTCAAAAATATAAATAGTTATATTAATATATAATCAAGTATTATTTTTAAGTTTTCCCATCTACAACTTTAATTACTATTTTACTTATAAATTGAAGGAACAATAGGTGAGGTTACGGAATTCCGCATCACGCACGCAATTTTAAAAAAATAACACTTGATTTTAACAATTACTACCGGAAACAACTATTTAAGTCGAGGGAGAAAACACACACAAAATCGTTTGTTAGTTTCTAGTTTGGGTTCTTTAAATTAATAAGTTATGCGTATTTCCTAAACTTTGTATAATTTTCTTTGATTGAGAAAAAGCGGATCTTTATTGCATCCTTTTCAATCTCCCCCCATATAAACAGTTGTTCAAAAAAACTAAAACAAAACAAATGATGGAATCTATTAGCGATGCAAATAAAGAAAACTTAAATTTTCATTTTTTTTTATAAGAAAAACTATCTTTTTAACTTTTTAAGGTATTTCCCATCAATGTAATACATCATTGAAGAAGAAGATAACAATAATAATCTATCTTTTTATATATGAAAATGGACAAGACACAGAAAAATAATAAAAGATAATGGTCGCAACTGGGACTCGAACCCAGAACCTTACCTCTTACCGGGACAAACACCTCTACCAATTGGGCCACTGCGATCTATTGTGAGACACTGTCGTAATTGTCAACTTCATAGTCCAAATTTTGTAATTAACAATATTATCTTCGACTAATGTTTTTTTTATTTTTTTCCATATTATTGGCAGCTACCTTTACTATTAGAATGTATAAGTATTTAAAATGTATTTGTTACCTAGAGCGTTGCGACCATTATCTTTTATTATTTTTCTGTCTTGTCCATTTTCATATTTAAAAAAATTAGATTATTATTGTTATCATCTTCTTCAATGAAACATAAATTTGGTTAATGTTCCATTTCAACCTAATGTTACACGAAATTTGTCACCGTCATGTTGGCAGATTCACTATCACTGTGTTACAAGTGTGGAGAACAGTACATGGGGATTCAAATCGAAATATGTAAAAGGCTACTGACTCCATCGCAGTGTATTCGGCCCAAAATAAAGATTTTACAGAACATACTTTTGCCAAAAAAGCAAATGTTGAAAATTTCACAAAGTTAAGATTATCCTCAGATATTTTATGCAATTATTATTCTTTGGTGTTGATCCGAAGGATAATGAAATGCATTCAAAGTTATGTTACTGAATTGTCAAAAAGGAGCCAATGGTATGCGAAGTTTGCACAAAAATATTTCATTGGATGTGTATACCTGAAACGTCCCAAAAAGAATTATGACTGGACACCCAGGTGGAAAAAGAAAAGTGGGAATACGAGGTAAGAGGGGATGCAGCACAGCTTCTCCAGGTAACAAACTGGCTGCTGAGGACAGGAGGAGTTGGAAGCGAATATCGCGGGAGGCCAAAGCTCGATATGGGCTGTATCGCCATCGAAGAAGTATACCTGAAACTCATAGACTTCGTGTTCCAGAAGATAATGAGTCAGATTTACTTGTCTGTCACTTTTGTACGATTCTCAGTGACGAAATATGTATCTAAATATAATGTCAATGTTTCAATAAGAAATCTCATATTATTTCTTTTACTGGCATCCTGGGAAGAGTTATTGTATGGCGAATATATTAAACAATTTTTAAATTTAATGTCTTTGGCTTGAACAGCAAAATCAACATACTGGCTGTTGTTTTATTATTTTATGTTAACCTATTAGTTCTTTAATCTTGATTTTGTGCCGTTTTCTTTAACTTTGCAAAACATGCAATAAAAATTGGATTATATTTGAAATTAATTATAATATTGTTATTTTTGCGTACAATCCTTAAAAGTATGTATGAAAATGAAGGTGAACCTGGGGATACGATTGCCTACGAGCCAATAACTAACTACAGACAACTCCGAGATAAAATGTTTTTAAATGACGATAAAATAACATTTGGCTAGGTAACTGTTTATGCAAACCGAAAACTATGTGTACATTATCTTTAATACATTTACATCAATTACTTAAAACTGTTTAGCGCCTCTGACTTCCTTATACCTAATCAGTGTCACTCTAGTCTAGTACATTATCCGTATCACAACAATGATCACAATAATGATTCACACCGTTTATTCGGCAGACTTACTTAAACATGAATTCAAACATTTATTCGTTGAAATATTGCTAACAGATGTGCATACCTAGCAATGTATCTTAACATGCACATATAAAATATCATTATCTATATTATTAATACGCTAGCAATAATAATCCTCCATTTCCTGCTCACTCTATTATACTTACTTTGATTTTATATTTTTTTAAATCGCATTCTTTTTATATTCTTTCATATATATTATTATTTTGTTTTCTTAAATATTTTTTCATATTATGTTAATTTATATAACTTTATATTCTTTCACATTATTTTATAGTTCATTATGTTAATGTACTCTATAGATAACTGACCACCACAACACGGGCATGTTCCTAGCGTAGTGGTCGTAAAATTGTCAAAACATGTAATTAGCAGTTTAATGAATAAAGAAAAATTAAAAAAATAATATATATATTGTGGAGTAGGCAAAGAAACCCCAACCACAAGGTAACTTTGCCTAATTCTTATTTTGAAAAAAAATTAACCCGCTGATTAAAAAAATTAACAAACCATAAATAATGATTCTCATAACCCAAACAATTGAATTAAATGAAATTCAAAGTACATTTTCTTATAAAAAAATTGAAAAAACTAAAAAATAAGTAAAAAAATATTGAAAATTAGGCAATGTAACCCGGTAACAACAAGATTCGAAAATTAATAACAAATCTTCACAAACATTATTAGTATATTAAATTATAATCTACGTATAAAGATATAAAGGAAAATATATAATGTCTTTTGTATTGTTATTGTATATCGTTGCTTCAGTTCGTTTTTATCCAACAGACCAAAACGTAAATCGGGAGACAAAGTGCGTTTTGAAAACCCCTTAAATAATCTTTATTATTTTTTTTTTTAACGATTATGGCATAAATAAAGGCTTTTTGAGAACAACTGCATACTTAACTCAAGTTCACGAAAAATGGTCTGTTAGACAAAAACGAACTAGAGCGACGATATGTCAAGGCTGCCCAACCTTTTTAGCAGTCGGGCCAAATTGGCGGATTTAAATCACAGGCGGGCCACTGAGAGGAATTAACCATCTTGGGGGGATGGCTGTAGACTTTCAGGATTTGAATTATTTAGTTTTTTTCATTTTATTAGATTCCACTTGGAAGTCCGCCATCCTGTAATATCCGTTACACATAAAATTGTATGTCATAGTTGTAATTGATTGGGTATTTACAAACATTATTCATGAATTATTTCAGTCAAAACCGATTCAAAACTATACAAATTGTGTGTTTACAATAATTTGCAAGTTGGCGGAATTTTTTTTTTGAACTTGCTCACGCGGTGCATTCATAATTCGTTCACGGGCTACAATGTGGCCTGGGGTTGGGCAGCCTTAATATATGTAATCAAACTTCTAGATTATGACTCGCATTTTTATCATTGGAGTGAAATTTTTGAACAATAAATATATTTCTATTGCATTTAAAAATTATGATTTAACATATTTTTTGGGGTTTTCGGAATATGATAGGAATATAAAAGGAGGGCTAATATCTTTTCTTGAAGCGATGTGATGTGATGTTATGCTCGTCCATAGTGGATTTTTTGGCCAATAGTTTTTTATAATTCCTGTAAATCCGCTTTAATCACCATCTAGGCTCATGTTCATAATTGGATGGGTCCTTTTAATTAAACACTCGACGAGAACAATTGCTGAGTTTTTATTCACAATTCAACAAGACATGACATTGCAATTTTTAACACCGTAATACTCAGTACAGACCGGTTCTCCGTTTTAGATTAAGAAAGGCGGGAGGCCTTGTTTACTGCTAGTCTTTTTTTTTTCTTCGCTTTAATCACCCGCTAAACTGCCAAAGCAGTTTTTCAATTTAAAAGTATATTTTATAATATAAAAACACACATATAATAAGCCAAAAAATATAGAAAACAAATACAGAAGAATAAATTTTAAGTCTTTAAAACAACAAAGCGAAAAAATAACATACAGCCAGCCATTACACAGGAAAATTATAAATAAGATAAATAAAAATTAAATAAGTTTACAAACAATTCCAATACAAAAAAGCCATCCATCAACCATTTCTTTAATTAGGTTTTTTACGTCGGTGGTGCAATTTGATTGGTATTTTATGTGATTTGGAATCTTATTAAATATGGTAGGCACAAGATAAGAAAAAGTCCGTTGTCCGTATATAATTCAAATTTTCGGAATGGACATACCCTCACTTTTACTAAATCTTGTGCCGCATGTATGATCTACAGTGGCGTAGCTAGCATGGATGGCACCTGGGTCGGAAAACACGGTGTCAGCACGAGAATTAAAACTATTAAAATTAGTAAAAAAATCCGCTAATCGTAAAGCAGGGGTGGGAAACCTGCAGCCCGCGGGCCGCTTGCGGCTTACGAAGCTTTTTGATGCGGCCCGCGAGCATTTTGGTGAAAAATTACACTCAGAAAGCTAGGTTTTCTTTTGCGGTTTTTCAGCTACGTAAGTTATTATTACTTAACCCAGCGAAAGTTATAACATGGCTGATAAGTATGTCATATATACATACATACGTGGTCCAACCTCATTTTTTAGTTTTATTTTTATTTATTTTTATTTTACGATAAGGAAACCAATATTGAAAAAATATCTCTGTTTTGATGACAACTCTATTCAGGAAGGAAAAAAAAATTCAATCCATATAAATTATTGTAAATCCTAATTAAATATTTGTTCGTATGAAGCAGTTACTTTGTGATGTGACATTATAATTTAAAATAAAAAAAACAATAACTTTGTAAACACCACTTTTATTTTTTTATACTTAATGCCTAATGCCATTGACAAAGAACATTCACATTCTAACCCCCAGTTCCTTACTCCAATTACGTCTTGCACCGGCGGAACCCAGCCCATTTCTTCAACCCCTGAATATATTGTAACACATGTTAGATATTAGTAGAGATTATACTGCCCTGAAGAAGCTACGGTTGTAGCGAAACCCGGTCGGCATTAATTATAAAAAATTAAAGTGGTGTATACAAAGTTATTGTTTTATCCTAATTAAATACATATAAAAATATTGCAGTCAATAAATTTGCGAAAAAGTGCAGGAAAGCCATTCAAGTGTTCAAAGTACAATATAATTTAAGATGGTGGACTCTTGCGCAGATCCATTCCTTAGTTTAAACCACTCTTATGTTAATAATGCAAATTCCTATTGTGAATTCATCTGCGGGCGCTTTATGGGCGAAGGAAACCATCCATATGTTCCAAGTACAATAATCGGAAGAAAACTTTTGTCGTATTCTGGGTGTAGTATTAATTATAGCTGCGGACTCGCATGCAGATTCACCCTTAAGTTAAAACCGGTTTTATATTCCATATGATCTGTCAAAATTTCGCTAGCGAATTAATCTGCTGACGCATTTCGAAATCAACCGTTCTAATGTGGAGTTAAGTATTTGGTTTCAGAATATATGATGTAAAATTTTTAATTCGTAGGAAAATTATGAGAGTAATACTAATAATGGGGACTCTCATGCAGAATTACTCTATATTTAAAACGAGTTTTGTCTTCAGAATGTTACAGTTAAATTCCAGTTGTAGATTGTGTATACTTCTGCTGACACATTTCAAACGAAACCATTCTTTATTCGAAGTGCGGTTATTAAATTCTAGTTAATTTCTATATATCTGCTGCCAGAATCAAAGAAAAACCATATTCATGTTCTGAGTGTAGTTTTGATTGCCCGAAAACAAATTTAATTTAAACCAGTTGTGTGTTCAGAATATAATGATCAATTAAATCGCAAGATGCAGAATCATGAAATGAACACATTCTGATGTATCGAATGAAGCTTAGGACTAGTTGTTTCGGAAAATTTCACGTTTGAATTTCCCTCAAATCGACATTCACCGAAAAATTGGGTTGTTTCAACCTCCGTCAGAAGAAATTTCATCGAAAATTCCATAGGACCAGTTGTTTCGGAATTCCCTTCAAATTTGAATTTCCTTCAAATTTGAATTTCCTTCAAATCGTCATTCACCGAAAAATTGGGTTGTTTCAACTTTCGTCAGCAGTGAAAATACTATAGAAATGTGATGTGAATGTGATCAGCCGAGTCCGGACGGTTAGCGAAATAATGGGAGGCGCATGCGCAGACGTCAAAATTGTGATTCGGCGTGGAACACTTGAATAAAATTTTCAAATTTATCGAACGTTATTTGTTGCTATTTACTGCTGACGGAAGTTGAAACAACCCAATTTTTCGGTGAATGACGATTTGAAGAAAATTCAAATTTGAAGGAAATTCAAATTTGAAGGGAATTCCGAAACAACTGGTCCTATGGAATTTTCGATGAAGTTTCTTCTGACGGAGGTTGAAACAACCCAATTTTTCGGTGAATGTCGATTTGAAGGAAATTCAAACGTGAAATTTTCCGAAACAACTGGTCCTTAATATTTGCGTTGCACACTATACGCTTCAAACTTCTGACAAATTGACTAATTGAGAAAATGTAACTTATGGACTCTTACGCAGAATCAATCTTAAGTTAAAATCTGATAATAAAACAAATTCAAAACTTTTTCCACTTTTAATTTATTGACCGTAACCGGTTTCAGCTTGTCAAAGCCATCTTCAGACTGGTGAAAAATATTCTTTACCTAGGGATTTTATACAAAACATATTAGGGAGGGGGGATTTTATTAAATTATGGATTTTATTACATTTGTTGTTAAGTGGTCTTGAGTGTCCAACTATCTAATTATTTTTTTGGTAATTCCCAGTAGGCTTATTACATAGGGTTGGTTGCTTACATAATTCAGTATTGTTTGGGAAATACCTTACAAGTAATGTGAATTCACAAGACCACTTAACAACAAATGTAATAAAATCCATAATTTAATAAAAAATCCCTGTAGAGCACCCCCTCCCCCTCCTTCCCCCCTCATTGTATAAAATCCCTAGGTTAAGAATATTTTTCACCAGTCTGAAGATGGATTTGACAAGCTGAAACCGGTTACGGTCAATAAATTAAAAGTGGAAAAAGTTTTTAATTTGTTTTATTATACTATTATAATGGAATTCCACCACGAATTATCAGTTTCAAAAATAGAAATATTAAAATCTGAGTTGTGTTTTCTCGGGTGATAATACATACATCAAAATAGGTCCCGACGGCAAAAAGTATGATTCCCTGTCGTAAAGTATGATTAAATTTAATAAATCATAAAATTAGAGTCTCAGGGTTTTTTTTACACATTTACCGATCGAATCAGGTATAATTAAATTCAGGATTTGAGTTCTTAAGTTATCGTTTATTAAAAAAATCGAAGTATCCAATTCACTTTCCTGGGTTTTTCTTTTGAACACTTTTGAAAACACTAATAATATGACGACTTTTTCACTAATTCACGTCAATCGATATGTAACAAGGTAACAATGAACGAAAGAAAAACGAATGACACAGGTGACAAGCGAGGAATATTTCAAGGGAAACCCCAACCGAGCAATAGATAGAGCTAGGAACGAAAATGAAACAACAGAATTTTTGTGAAATCTCCAACTGACCGAGCCATAGAGCAACGAAAATATAAATAACAAACAGTGTAATATTCTACCTTCGTAAGTTTGATCTACATTTTCTTTGTATATTGAATTGATAGAAGACCAAATTTCTTGGGAACCTTTTTTTTATACCAACTAATAAACCCAATTAATATTATTAACATATATGTAAGGATATTTAAAAATAAAACACTTTTTAATCGAATTCTACTTTACCGACCTAGTAGTAATGTAGTGTGTAGGGTTGGTGTGTAGGGTGTGTAATGGACAAAAAATCTCTCTATTGAGGACACGTTTAGCTGCATTAGGAACATGTACATTGTTTTTCTCCACTAAGAGTCAGCCGGTGTCTCGTCATATAGTGTTTTCGAAAACATGAATAGTTGCACTCGGAACATGAAAGAGGATTTTATCCACTGTATGCCAGCAAGTGGGTTATCATATTGCCCTTTCGAGAACATGAATAGTTGCACTCTGAACATGAAAAAGGTTTTTCTCCGCTGTGAGTCAGCATGTGTGTAGTCAGATGGCCCTTTTGAGAACATGAATAGTTGCACTCTGAACATGAAAAAGGTTTTTCTCCACTGTGAGTCAGCATGTGGATTGTCAGACTGCCCTTCAGAGAACATGAATAGTTGCACTCTGAACATGAAAAAGGTTTTTCTCCGCTGTGAGTCAGCATGTGTGTAGTCAGTTGGCCCTTTTGAGAACATGAATAGTTGCACTCTGAACATGAAAAAGGTTTTTCTCCACTGTGAGTCAGCATGTGGATTGTCAGATTGCCCTTCCGAGAACATGAATAGTTGCACTCAGAACATGAAAAAGGTTTTTCTCGGCTGTGAGTCAGCATGTGATTAGTCAGATTGCTCTTGTGGGAACATGAATAGTTACACTCGGAACATGAAAAGGGTTTTTCTCCGCTGTGAGTCCGCATGTGAGCTGTCAAATTTCCCTTCCGAGAACATGAATAGTTGCACTCGGAACATGAAAAAGGTTTTTCTCCACTGTGAGTCTGCCGGTGTCTCGTCATATTTTGTTTTTGAGAACATGAATAGTTGCACTCGGAACATGAAAAAGGCTTTTCTCCGCTGTGCGTCAGCATGTGTCTATTCAGATGGCCCTTTTGAGAACATGAATAGTTGCACTCTGAACATGAAAAAGGTTGTTCTCCACTGTGAGCCAGCATATGGGTCGTCAGACTGATCTTGTGAGAACATGAATAGTTACACTCGGAACACGAAAAAGGTTTTTCTCCACTGTGAGTCAGCCGGTGTCTCGTCATATTTTGTTTTTGAGAACATGAATAGTGGCACTCTGAACATGAAAAAGGTTTTTCTCCACTGTGAGTCAGCTTGTGGATTGTCAGACTGGCCTTCCGAGAACATGAATAGTTGCACTCGGAACACGAAAAAGGTTTTTCTCCACTGTGAGTCAGCATGTGGATTGTCAAAGTGCCTTTTTGAGAACATGAATAGTTACACTCTGAACATGAAAAAGGTTTTTCTCCACTGTGAGTCAGCATGTGGATTGTCAGACTGCCCTTCCGAGAACATGAATAGTTGCACTCTGAACATGAAAAAGGTTTTTCTCCACTGTGAGTCAGCATGTGGATTGTCAGACTGCCCTTCTGAGAACATGAATAGTTGCACTCTGAACATGAAAAAGGTTTTTCTCCGCTGTGAGTCAGCATGTGTCTAGTCAAATGGCCCTTTCGAGAACATAAATAGTTGCACTCTGTACATGAAAAAGGTTTTTCTCCACTGTGAGTCAGCCGGTGTCTCGCCATATGTTTTTTTTTAGAACATGAATAGTTACACTCGGAACATGAAAAAGGTTTTTCTCCACTGTGAGTCAGCATGTGGATTGTCAGACTGCCCTTCTGAGAACATGAATAGTTGCACTCTGAACATGAAAAAGGTTTTTCTCCGCTGTGAGTCAGCATGTGTCTAGTCAAATGGCCCTTTCGAGAACATAAATAGTTGCACTCTGAACATGAAAAAGGTTTTTCTCCCCTTTGAGTCAGCTTGTGGATTGTCAGACTGGCCTTCCGAGAACATGAATAGTTGCACTCGGTACATGAAAAACGTTTTTCTCCAGTATGAGTGCGAACATGACTTCTAAAATCGTTCTTTTGAGTGCAGGAGTAGATGCAATGAGGACAAGAGAATTGTTTTTCCAGACGACGTGTTTTGAGATCTGTCGACAAATTTGAAAAACATAGGTTAAAAAAGGCTTATTAAGACTTATTGCACGCGCTAAGTGTAGATAAGCACAGTAAATGTATATAAACGATAAAAAAAATGGATAGCGCTAAATGTTAAATCTTAAATTAAAAATCGGTTTTACCTAATGTTTCCTTCATTCTGTCAACGCGTTTTAAGCATTCCTTTTTGACATCCGACAGGTCGATGTCAATTTCCATATAAGTAAAACCACCTTCATCTTCTTCTCGGGGTTCAAGATTCGCCTTGGTGGCAATTGTTTCCACATTAATGCTGCCTAAAAGACAATTGATTAATGATACATAAAAACTTTTTTTCATAAAAAATATATTTTTGAAAGATAATAAATAAAGATACCGCCCAAGCGGTTAATATATGTTGCTGGTTTTTACGACAATTAAACGTAAGTAGACATAGGAATGACGTATGCGCCGCACCTGAATTATTAATGAGGGAATTTGGATAAGAAACTTCATCAATCTTCAAAGATCAATATAAGAAAAAATAATGACACCAGATGTCCGCTTCAGGAACTGATGCAGGACCCTGCTTTTGAAGAATTCAATGGAATGATGTTCACTTCCATCAATCTTTAGGCATTTTTAGTGTATAATAATAAGAGTAACTTAAATCATGTCCCAAATTAAAAGAGGTAAAAATTTGAGGAATTGGGAAATGATTGCTTGCAATACAATTAAGTTAAAATTCCAAATTCAACGTTCTACATTTTTAAATTTTTTTAATTAAACTAACTGGATGTTTGAGTACTCTCCGCATACGCCAAACTTTCCTTCTTTACGTCTGGTTGGTCGAAATCTGTATACAGCATTACACCTCCGCCTTCTTCCTCGGGCCCTGGTTCCGTCTTGATGGAAACAGTCTCAGGATTTAGTAGATCCATGGCACTGCTGTAATAGCGTTTGGTAATTGGTTCAAGCTAAAACAAATATTCCTGAAACAGAACAAATGAATACTTGGTTTTGTTTGAAATATTTCCCCAAAACAGTGAATTCGTATACATAACTCATTTATATTTTGAAACAAGAATTTAATAATTATTGTAGCTGTATTTGAATCATGCCATTGACATTTGAAAACTGTTGAGAGAATGGCCATCTATCGTGGCATTACTCAATATATACAATATCTACTTCTAAACATTCGGTAGTTCCTTTTTTTATAATGTGAGAAATTTAATCAAAACAACTTAACAACTTTAATCCGCTAATCTTGTTTAGGGACGTATTTAGAACAACCAACTCCGCCAATGTTATTTGTGTTATTGAGTGCAAGGCTTAATAAGAAGTGTACAACTGATTTATTCAATAAGCAATACAAGTAACAGCGAATATTACTATGACTGACGTCTACGCCATCGGATTTCTAGAATAAGAAGAAAGTGCGAGTATGTGCTACCGTATATATATCGCAGACTATTGCTATCTCACTCAAGTACTGCTCTATTCGAAGTAGCGATGGGAATGATCGAAACTTTGATATAATCGATTTTTTTAATCGAGACATCACAATAATCGAATGATTAATCGATTTTTTGCTCGGAGTTTGGGAGCAATAGCTACGGTCAGGGGCAGGATTTTTGTCTGTGAGGGGGGGGGGGGGGGGTAGGAAGCCGGGAATTATTATAGTGCATCATGTATAGCAACGCTTATTTTTTGTTGTAATTTTATTTGTTGTTTTTTGGTATGCATTTCACAAAATAACAATTATTGTTAAGCTATTTAGTTTAGCCCGTTGGTAAAAATTTCCATTAAAAATATTTATGTATGTTTAATAATATGTCAATAATTATAATTATATGACATTTTTGTTCAAAAACAATCTCTAAATAACATGTTTAAATAACGCAACATTAGTAAGTAAGTACTGCAACAACATTTCAATCACCGTTTTTCTTTCCTGGCAATGGCAAATTCCTTTTTGTTTGATGGCAACATTAGTGTTATTCCCTTTTTTCACGAATTTCAAATATGTGGGCATCTCACAACAATAAAATTACTAATAAGATATTTAGTTTAGCCGGTAGGTACAAATTCCCATTAATAATATTGACAGTGTGTCTGTGTTTAACACGACGATAATAATTTTATGTCGTTTTTGTTAAAAAAAATAACCTCTAAATAACATGTAGGTTATGGACACATTTTCGTATGCAATTATTAACAAATTATCATTAAATATATAAATATTATCATTAAATATATAAATAAAGTTTTCTTACTATAGAAATCGTTTCATTTTTATTACAAACTAAGAAACACCTGTTAATTTCAAATAAATTAAATATATTTGGATATGTCCATATGAAAACATATTACTTGCTGATTTTGGTAGAGTATTATTTACTGCCCTGAAGAAACTACGGTTTTAGCGAAACCCGGTCGGCATTAAATATAAAAATGGTATATACTAAGTTATTGTTTTATTTTAAATTAAATATACAATACCCAAATAGATGATACATAACCTCATAATAAACATTTTTAAATTGTTGAAAGCTATCACCATCGCAATCTTTTACGTATAAACTATACTGAAAACGTAAATCGTTACCTAAAAGTATTCATTCATAATTTAAAATTCACACATCAGGTTGTTAATAACATAATGTACCTATAAAATATTTCGTTTGTCAAACAAAATCACTTTCGATGACGTTTCAAGACTATGCATTCGAATTCTGACATCGAGAAGCGAGAATCGATTCCAAGTTCGATGACGTTTAAAACCGATTGTCTCGGACTGTGCATTCGAATGGATTCTGACATCGAGAAGCGAGAATCGATTTCAAGTTCGATGACGTTTCAAACCGATTGTCTCGGCCGTGCATTCGAAAGAATTTTGACATCGAGAAGCGAGAATCGATTTTTCTATGGAAATGAATCGAAATCATTCGATGGTAAAAAAGATCGAGTAAATCATTGATTATTCATCGAGTGTGCCCATCGCTAATTCGAAGTGGCAATTCAATTATACCATAGAAACTCAAAATTAGGTATAAAATTGACAGTTTAAATATTTCTCGACCAAAACATAAAATGAACTTCCTAACACATGTAGGTATACCAATTGCTTTGATTATATAAATGTACATGACATTTATATAATCAAAGACCAATTGGTGTTAGTAAGGTTAGCTAGACAGGTCGCGTTAAGGTACTGACACATTTGCTTATTACAAGCCGGCTTATGAGTATGCTCTTTAATGAGCATGCTCACACAACTGTACACACTTGCTCATAAATGAACAGGCTTGGCTTGAGCTTTCTCATGAAAGAGCATGCTCAAAGCCAACAATTGAACACACATGCTCTTTAAAGAGCATGCTCATGTCAAATAATAACTGTCATCGTATCTATAGAGACAATTCCGTTCGCCCAGAACATCTTATTGCTTGCAACGCAATTATTAATTATTTAAGAAAATTATAAGGATTATAAAAGATTTTATTTTATTAACGCGGTTAATCACAGGATACCATATTATTTGTCCCAGCTCTCAAAGGTCTCATAGAAATCGTTGTATCTCCCTTACTATCATAGTGAGAAGTATGATTTAAATGGTATTGGAAAGATAATACAACACGCTATATATTCAAATCTGAAAGTAAACTACAAAAAAATAAAAAGTACACCTTTTTGAAACCAAACTTTCCGATCAGAATTTGAATAAAAATTATGAAACTTTGTGAATTTTTAAAGTTTTTTTTTTACATGAAATGACAAAAAAGTGAGGTTACCATTTTTAAGACTTTTAAAAGTTTTCATCCAAAAATTTTATATTTATAAAATTACATGGTTATTTCCAATAATATAATTTAAAAGCATATTTCATCACCTTTCGAAAACAGTTTTTAGTTTTCGGATACGTTAACAAATATTTCATTTATTTGGATTTTATCTCAAAGCGGGAATATTTTTAGCCTCTGACAAAAATCGCCAAATTTTTGAAGGGATAAGAAAATTAAAAGATCGATTTGGGTTCGTAATCGGATCACTAGAAGAGCAAACCTTGGAGCAAGTAATCATTTGTTAGTAGAAATGCGAGATGTCAACGGATATAAAAATCATTTACGAATGCTTCCGCAGTATTTGACGAGCTACTCTCTAAAATTGCATACAAAAACGAGATACTCAAATGCGGAGTGCTATTCCGAAATGAGATCGGATTGAAATGAGCATGCTCATAAGCCAGCCTGTCCACACATGCTTAGAGGCTTCCCCTTCCATCCGATAATCCAATGAGCATGCTCACAAATCAAACGTCTGTCGATTTGAGAGTATGCTCTTTTGGCTTCAAATGAGCATGCTCATTACTAGCAACGTCACTGACACACATGCTACTAGGTAGCAATTGCTACTAGGTAGCATGCTCTTTGGCTTCAAATGAGCAAGTGTGTCCGTAGCATTATGCTACTTGGTCGAAGCGGTTAAATCATACTTCTTACTATGATAGTAAGGGAGATACAACGATTTCTATGAGACCTTTGAGAGATGGGACAAATAATATGGTATCCTGTGATTAAACGGGTTAATATAATAAAATCTTTATAATTTTCTTAAATAATTAATAATTGCGTCGCAAGCAATAAGATGTTCTGGGCGAACGGAACTGTCTCTATACCTACGATGACAGTAGTTATTATTTGACATGAGCATGCTCTTTAAAGAGCATGTGTGTTCAATTGTTGGCTCTGAGCATGCTCTTTCATGAGAAAGCTCAAGCCAAGCCTGTTCATTTATGAGCAAGTGTGTACAGTTGTGTGAGCATGCTCATTAGTGAGCATGCTCATAAGCCGGCTTGTAATAAGCAAATGTGTCAGTACCTTATGACACAGCGCAGTTGTGCATGTGAGCCTGCCTGCTCGAATTAAAGACCAGTGGTCGCTCAGTTTGGTTTGGAATAAAGGCCGCTACCAAAATGAGTAGCGTGAATAATATCAGTATTAGTACTTACCAATAACGGTTTAAATGGGAAACTAAAAACCAACGGTTTCGGAGATTCTTATTGTCCATACACCACACTTGTCATGTTGGTCAAATTATACTTAGTCGTCCGCATTCCCTAGGACAACTGCAGATATCAAACGTACAAACGACAGTTGATATCGAATATATTAAGGACACTTAGTCATTGTGAACTGTCACCTATTCATTTGCGATCTGCAGTTGTCGTAAGGAACGATGAGAAGTTGCCAATAGTTATCCTACCGATCGTTATAAAGCAAGCGTGCTAGGGCCTCTGGTACTAATATCTACAGCCTGTATGTCGAACGAATATCTACAGCTCATATGTTGGACAAATATCTATGACCTTCAGAGTGAAGACTAATATCTACAGAGCTAAGGTCGGATTAATATCTACGAGGGTCCTAGTGGTGACGAATATCTATGGAGCGTGGGTGGGATTAATATCTACAGAGGGCAGCTGAGCAAGAGGTTGTACGGAAAAGCATAAATTACTTCAATTAAGTAAAGGCTTAAACGTTTAAAGTACGTACATGAAGTTTTTGCATAATATTACGTATTTTGCTGAATGTTGAAATTGGCGTAGCGCCTGCTCGCGTCAAGGCAAGAAAAACATCCCAGTATTCAAGTAGTTTAGCGGCTACGCTAAGATTGTGTAACATGGTTTGTGATACAAAATAAAGTGCCCCCTTCGTAGCGCCTGCTCGCGTCAAGGCAAGACAAACATCCCAGTTTTCAAGTAGTTTAGCGGCTACGCTAGGTTTGTGTAACATGGTTTGTGATACAAAAGAAAGTGCCCCCTACGTAGCGCCTGCTCGCGTCAAGGCAAGAAAAACATCCCAGTTTTCGAGTAGTTTAGCGGCTACGCTAGGTTTGTGTAACATGGTTTGTGATACAAATGAAAGTTCTTTAAACTGCAAACGCAATATTACGTTATGCCACTATGTTATACATAATTGCAAATCCAACCTCTGCCAGTACTGTAGATATTAGTCTACATCATCTGTTCTGTAGATATTAGTCAGCAGTTTGAGCTGTAGATATTACCTCCTAACATACCTCCTATAGATATTAGTCAACACATGGATTCTCATAGATATTAGTCCGCTTTGTTCAGTTTTTGAAATTCCTGTAGATATTAATAGACGCCTCCGTTTGGAGTTGGAAGGTCGGCCGCAGCCACCACACGATCGGCCAACCTTCCAACTCCGAACTAAGTTCGGAGATGGAAGGTTGGCTGCTGTGCTATGCTACATGTGCTACAGATTGCTATGTTTGCTTTTGAAATGACCTGGGGATTGCTATCTTTGCTTTTGCGTACAAATATTACATACAAATATGGTATGTAATGAATGTGTATACAATATTTGTATGTAATATTGTACGTAAAAGCAAAAATAGCAATCTCCATGTGGTTTCAAAAGCAAAGATAGCAATCTGGCCGAATTGGAGGTTGCTGCCTTTGCTTTTACAAAACTCTTATGGTAAAATAATGTTGAAACAAATTTGAAAACAGGTTGAAACGTCGGCGGTGAAAAAAGCTTGCGTCAATAGGCATAGGCAATAATGAAGCCTTAGACAATTGAAAATATTATTTTATTAATTTAAGTATAGGTACTGAACGCGTACAATATTCATGTAATGAAATTATGTTAAAATTTTATTTTATTTTGAATCGCTTAGGAACAAATATGCTGGACACTTAGGGCTCGGTCATAGGCCAGGTTCTTAGAAAATATATTTGGATCCTTGGGTCACCGCTTTTCTAACGATTTTAATGAGAAATCAGTCGGACGGCGCAGCACTCAGCACCCCCAAAGATGTCATTAAGACTACCTCCTTGAAAAATCCTTGACTCCTGGTACAGAAGTCAAGGGCAATGATGGAGGACTGTAATATATTTATCTTGACTACGCCAGTGCAATGTACAATGTGTAGGTTACTTGGGAAAATCAAATAATAAATTGCAATCATACGAACAAATAATAAATTGATTACACAACATAAGAATAAAATCATATATAGCCATGCGGATGAATTGTGGATGAAACCAAAAAAATATATATTTTCGGAGAAAGACTTATGAATCCTGTTCAAATAATTATGTTTACCTCTGCGGAGAAGTCGCGAAATTGTTAGTTAGAGATTTTACAATAACATGTTTGCCAAAAGCCAAAAGAATATTACATTATGCGTCAATTTTGGTTGTTAAATAAAGGTCATACTACAAACCAGATTCTAAAACCGGTTCTTGTAAACCGGCCTTCTCCGCATTTTGATAAGTCTGTTAATGTACCTACCTACATAATATGGACTGTTTAGTGCACTACTTGATTTACTTTAACCATTGGTTCCCGACATTATTTGGAGTAAAAAATGTAAATGATATTTTGTCTCCAGTGACATTTTAGTCATCGTCATAAATAAACCAATGCCGTCATCGTCTTTCGCCAAAACAGCTTTTTACTTGCTAAGACAGGTGAGCAGGGAAAACATCAAAAGGGAAAAAACCAGTAAGCATTCAATAATGACTCTGGTGTATTTCTTTTGGCTTTTCGAGTAACTTACAGGTCTGTTTTGGCGGATAATGTATTCTGTATGCATCATGGTTACAAGGTCACAGCAAAGCCACAATAATGAACTTGAGACGTGCATTTCGCAGGTATAATCCCAGACCAGGAGAGCGGGCGCAAAAAAAACTATTGATTCAAGTGCAGGACCCGACTAGGTGCTTTAAGGATTTTAGGCCAGGTGTTTTAAAGAAATTCACGTGTGAATTTAATTATGATAATTTATTTATTTATTAAAATGTAACAATTTTTCTTTATAAGATAATGGGTCCTTACTGGGGACATTTTTGTGATTAAGTTATCAAATGGCCGTCTAGCGCCATTTTGTTTTCTTTTTTGACAGTTGTTTCTAATTTGAATGTTTCTAAAGTTTACTATCCAACCAAATTGAATAAAGTATTGATTATTTTTAATTGATAAACTAATGTTAAAGACAAATTCTTTATGCATAGCACAAAGGGTCACAATTATTATAAGCAATAATTATCAGCCTGAAACACTCACCTACATTGAAAAAAACCTTCCGAAAAAAGATACGTGCCGCTGACGGGACCCGAACCCGTGTCCTTCTGATGTCCGGTCAGGTGCTCTACGGCGGCTTGCCTCTTACCCGCCTAATGAATTAATATATATATTTGTTTTTTGAATAGTGAATACCTCAGAAGAGTCCAAACTGTGAGACCATGGCATCCTCAATTGGTGTATGTTATGAGGCTGAAGGTATGTGGGGAAGGGAAGGATACGAGGAAGAGGAAGGTGAGGAAGTAACTGGCTATTCAGATCTAGTCACTAAACACGGCTAAAGCCATTTCAAGCAACGTTCAATTCTGAATAATGCTCTTACACCAGGGCGATACTAAGAGTATCTATAAATTGTGAAATAATAATTAAATAATGAATTGTGAAATAATAATTCCTAATTAATTCCTTTTTTAAATCATTATTAATATTTTACTTTATACTCTTTATAACATTTCTGTAATAAATATTGCTAAAATTGACCAAAGATTTCTTTAAATTATAAAAATTTGGATTCTAATGGCTACTATTTTATAATTGAAAAGACAAATAAATAATGAAGCACTTTACTATACTAGATATTTGCTAAGTCCTTTTGACAAAAAAATTACTTTGGTTAAGTAATTTGGGCTCAAATCCAAATTTTTGTGTTTGTATAAAAAAGGCAGCGCAGTCATTCACAAAATGAAACCTTCCTTTTAGCCGGTTCACACGGGGCGTTTTTTGTCGGTCAACTTTTTTGTTGAAAGCTAATTGACACGTGTGAACACTTTGTCAACAAAGTTATCAACTTTTTTTGTTGCTAGCGAAAGTTGATAGCCCGTCTACTTTTGTCGTTCAAGTATGACTATTGGGGCGTTCTGACGTTTCGATTTTGGTTGACCCACTTTATTTTACGAAAAAAGTTGAGCAACATTTTGTTCACACGTTTCAATTTAAGTTGAACCGATTTTGACATTCAAAATGGCGTCAACTGAAATTGTTAGTGCGTGCGTTACTAATCGAGTTTTGCATCGAATCGTCGCGTCTGAACACATGTTTCAAGTCGCTTATCATTTTTAGTTACTCGCGGGAAAAAGTAAACGTCAGGCGTTTCATTTATTCGGTACTAGTTTCTACCGTCATGGAATCCGTTTCAACCAAAAAATATCTGAAATGGTCGGACGATTCAATGTTCAGATTTATGGATCTGTACCAAAGCCATCCCTGTCTTTCGGATCAAAAACAAGAAGTATACAAAAATAGAATATTATTTTTGAAATGTAAATACTATTATTTTGAAAAAAATTGTGTTGGATGCGCCTAATTCACTCCTTCTCATGATCCATTTTCTCACCCAAGTACGACGTTTTTTATATTATTTCATAATCTCCAGCTCCTCTCACAGAACATCAGAAATTAGATAGACGCACGCACTAACAATTTCAGTTGGCGCCATTTTGAATGTCAAAATCGGTTCAACTTAAATTGAAACGTGTGAACAAAATGTTGCTCAACTTTTTTCGTAAAATAAAAGTTGGTCAACAAAAATCGAAACGTCAGAACGCCCCATTTACTGCAGTCCGTCCCTGTCTCTGTCTCCTGCTTTATGTATAAAAAGTCTGCGTTTTCACAATCCGGATTCCAGTTCCAAAATCAGAGGCCGAACGGCTGCTGTGCTGAGTCCTGTGGCAGTCTCTCCCAGTCGCTCTATACTCCACAAGGCACAACCACAAACCACAAACCGCAAACCACAAGCCACAAACTGAGCCCCATTCTTTACAAGGATACATTCCCCATAACCACTTGACGTCAGAAATAACCATCACGCAGTAAGTTATAAAATACATACCTACCTACTATTATATTTTAATTTAGCGACACAACTAATATGTACTAGTGTTAGCGTCACGCACACCGAGGAAAGAAGTGGTCCTCCTTTCTTACGTGGTCACATCTCCGGAACGGGTGGCCCTCAGATGTGGGGCGTGGTGCGTGGCGCGTGGGGCTCGGGGCGTGCTTCCAAATGCCTAAGCGAAAGTGACAACGCACCTCAGGCTTATTAAACATAAATAAAGTCGTCAAAATCGAGGTTTTTTAATACTCTGTTTTATCCTCTAAATCTGGACCGATTTTGAAGATTTTTTTATTACCATATAAGAAGAAATTTTTCGTTATCTATACATTTGGCTCTGAAGAGGGTATTACCAGAGAATACCGGAAAGTAGTGGTTTTTTAAATCAAATTCTAGACGTATTGACTCTTTTTTTACAAAAAAACATAAATTTATTTTGAAAGATTGTTATTTTATGTGGTACACGCAGTTTTAAACTTTTGAAAAACTAAGTTAATTTTTTAATATACAGTGGTGCCTCACACAACGAACTTAATTCGTTCCAGGAGCAAGTTCGTTATGCGAAAAGTTCGTTATGTGAAACGCGTTTTCCCATAACAATACATGTTAAAAAAAATAATTCGTTCTGTAGCATAAAATATGGTAAGATGACATAAAAAAAAGATAAATTTTTTGTTATTATTTTTATTTAGATACATCTAAAAACATAATGAAAAAAACACACATTTTTTAATTTTAAGAAATAATCGAATCTTGCACATCTTCATCCATTTTCCGCTTTTTGGCCGATGGTGCAGTGAAAAACCTGTCCAAAGTCGTTTGTTTCTCTCTTTTCTTCAACATCTGCCGGAAATAACGGACAAATCACCTTCCTGCTTTTTTTAGAACCCATCATATAAAAAAAATGTTGAGTTTATCTTAAAAGGACGACTGCCGTGATACGTGTGCGATTTAATTCGTAATGAAGAACGATTGCTGCGATACGTGCGTAAGTTAAGCGTACTACGCAGTGACTAACGAGTCTAACGACTGCCTGCGCGGGAGGATGCAATTAATCGGCAGTGATCGTAGAAGATCGGGCGACTTCGTTGTAATGATGAACGATTGCTGCGACACGTGCGTAAGTTAAGCGTACTGCTCAGTGACTAACGACTGCCTGCGCGGAAGGATGCAATAAATCGGCAGTGATCGTGTGAAGTGGGCGACTTCGTTGTGTGAAGCGAAGTTCGTTGTGTGAAGCGAAGTTCGTTGTATGAATCGTGAAATGAACGAAAAGGAAGTTCGTTGTGTGCAGCGTTCGCTGTGCGAGGCGTTCGTTATGCGAGGCACCACTGTACCATTTTTAGCGTTACAAAAATAGCAAACAGAAAATACTAGTACCGACTTCGCCAATTCTCTAACCCTTCAATCTTCAAGTAAACCGATCCAACAATGTTGGATATTTCCATTCGGCATCCTTCACTCGCGCGCGGAGGAGAGCGAAGTGAAACGTCTGAACACGGAGTGAAATCTGAATCAGTTTGTAAAGTCGCGTCCTGTAAAGGACGCTATCACGTCGCACGCAAAACTTCAAAATGGTGTTTGTTCGGCAAATTTGTTTGCTTTTGGGAACACGTCTCATAGAAATTGTTGGGTCTCCCTTATTATCCATGTGTTGTATATTTTTTTAAATATATTATATAAGATTATTAATTTGTAGGTAAATGTTCGTAATAAAAAAAGTAAAAATCAAATTGTGTTATTATGTCATAAAAAATAAAAAGGTTTATAAGACGAAACAATACTGTTTTTTGTTTACATATATTTTTTATTTAATTGTGTCAACAAAATTGCGTAAAAATCGATGCATCTGACATGTTTTTCCTTAAAATTCGAGGCCGGACAGTGCTGGAAATCAAACGAATTCCAGCGCGCCTGACCTCGCTCGGCGACACTGTGGTGGGAATGGACGAGTGAACGCTTATTTCTATAGCGCCGTCTGAACATGGAATGAAACAAAGATGAAACATTAGGCCGAAAAAACATGGCGTAAATCTTCACTCGAGTGAACTGTCTGATTCCCGCTTTAGCTCTTAACTCTAGAATCTAGAGCAGTAACATTCGCCAAAATATACTGATAATTGTATTATTTGTTAGTGCTCAATAACATTATTTAATTATAATTGTTAATTATTGAATATTACTAAAAACTTGGCTTAAATATTGCTAAAAAATGGCTCGACTCTAACCTATTAACTTTAAATATAGAAAAAACTAAATTCATAACTTTCAGCATAAACTCGAAAGGCCAACCCCCAAACAACGTCAAACTTAAAATACATTCCTGTCAACCAATCCACACCCCATGCGATTGTCCCCCAATTACACAAACGGAAAATATTAAATATCTTGGTATATACTTCGATCGTTATATAAAATGGGATAGACATATAGATTCGGTAATAGGAAAATTAAACAAGTTGATTTACTTTTTCAAAAACGTGAGAAATATTCTAAACATATATGATATAAAAAAATATATAACTCGCATTAGCACAATCGATAATGGAATACGGCATTATTGCTTGGGGCTGCGCCAGTAAAAAATACATCAACACACTGTTTAAAGCTCAAAAAACTTTAATAAAAGTAATACTTAAATTACCAATACTAACACCCACATCAATCATATTCAAAAAATTCCCAGTGCTGAAAATTCAAAAACTATATTCAAAACAAATACTAATTTTCCTTTACAAGAACAAACACATTTAACACCTCACAAAATTCTCGCAATACTAGAACAAGACTTGCACAACAACTAGAAATACCTAAAACAAAAACATCCTCTGGACAAAAACACTACAGATACCAGGCTATAAAATTATACAATTCACTTCCAACACTATATAAAACATTTAATCTTTCAGACTACAAAAAACATATGTCGAACTGGCTACAATCCTTATAACCCTTAATTTATAATTATGTTTTCACATTCTTAACTTTATGGAAATTCAAAAAAAAAAATTCTCTTAGTCAAAGATATTATTTGTGTCAGTTTACACTTATATTTAGTATCCTTCCAGAACACATACCATTAAGACATATTGTGCATTTTTTACATTTTATTTTGAAATATTAAATTATCGGTGTTAAAATTGCCATCCATTGGTTCATCTTTGTCCTTTGTTGTTTTATCAATAGGTACCTAAATATTTTTTGTTCTATTTGTACTACTTTATAAACTTATTATCCTCAAAACAGGCTTGTCCTAGTGAGGTTAACATTGAAATGTGAACAATAATACCTACCATGTAAAGAATAAATAAATAAATAATAAAAAATTGCATACTAATGATTCAATCAAAAATTCCAAAAGGTGCCTACGACCTACATGTTATTTAGAGGTTATTTTGTAACAAAAAACAAAATAAAATTATTATCTTCTTATTAAACATAGACACACTGTCAATATTATTAATGGGAATTTGTACCTAACGGCTAAACTAAATAACTTATTAATAATTGTAAAGTTTCAAATATGTGAGATGCCCAGATATTTGAAATTCGTGGAAAAAAGGAATAGGACTAATGTCGCCATCAAACAAAAAGGAAATCATTGGCAAGAAAGAAAAAAGGTGATTGAAATTTTGTTACAATACTTACTTACTGATGTTGCGTTATTTAAACATGTGATTTAGAAATTGTTTTTTAACAAAAATGGCATATAATTATAATTATTGACATATTATTAAACATTGATAAATATTATTAATGGGAATTTGTACCTACCTAGTAGCTTAATAATAATTGTTATGTTGTGAAATGTATATATATATAAATATATATATGGCTAGTGAGGTGGCATATACCTAAAAGAATGTACATAACATGTATTTTTTGGTTAATAAATAATTTAAAAAAAAAATATATATATATATATACCAATAAAACAACAAATAAAATTACAATAAGCGTTGCCATACATAATAGCATAATATATTATATACATATATTTATTATTTTATCTTAGTCCTTCAAAATTTAAATCAACTATGGTCACCCTACTTTGTTTACATTGTAATTTGCCAAGGGCCTTTAGCTTGCCCATTATCTGTGTAACAATATTGTTCTTTGAAGTATCATTTTTATTTTACATATATTATTTTGTGTTTTTGAAGTACAATTTTTGTTTTCCTTTTGTGTTATTTTTGTTACTTTAAGTAAATAATTGTTAACCTCAACACAGGCTTGTCCCAGTGAGGTTAACAATTAAAGTTAAAAAATAATATTTATTTTTATTATTACGTGACAGTTGTTTCGCCTTCTGAAGGCATTATCAAACTGTGGGGAGCCCACTTACAGTTACTTAGTTCCTCGGAGCATCATCCATTAAAATACTGGTAGAACAAGAATAGAATTCCCACCCAACGCCTGTGTTCTAAAGATTGCAATCCGTTTGTTAAGACGGTAGAATCTATCAAACGGAGCGCACATTAAACAGATTGAGGTGTTAGGGTCCCACTGACATTGTCCATTGGTAGGTAAATCAAGACTTTATCATGAGAAGTTGCAGGGAATTGTAAAAAAAATATATTTTTTATGGACGTCAACAATTATTAGAGTATAAATAAAAAGAAACAATAGCAAAGATTGAATATAGTGACGAACCTATATGATGTGGCATAGTGTGAATTCGTGACTATTTGGCATCATTGTGTACTATTGTTTCAATTGATTCCAGCTATGGATGTCGACCAAGGATTGCTGTTGGAGCGTTCAGAGGAACAATTGGTTGATTCCCTCCTGGAATCCTCGGAGGAGTACCTTCTAGATATCCTGAAGTCAGACCCTCACCCCAGCAACCTCACCCTGGCACTGCTTGCAGAGGCTGCTTACGAAGAGAAGAAGAAGAAGGAAACCGACCAAGCTTACGGCAAGAGACTTGTTCTGCCCGAGGGCTGGTGGCTGCTGACCACTGCTTCCAATACAGACTTCCTTAACGGGTACTTCGGTGCTGCGTTCATTCACACCGGCTCGCAGCAAGTTGTGGTGGCCCACCGGGGAACCATTCCAACCAAGGTAGGAGCACTGTATACAGATGTTAAAGGAATAGTCTTTAATAAATACACGAGTTGCATGAATTCCTCTGTTACGTTCGTAGACTATATTCGTCGGGTCATACATAATGTTAACTCTAAACCACAAAAAGCTAAAAGGCGTTATAACCTTACCATAACGGGCCACTCCCTCGGGGGATGGCTGACTCAGGCCACAGCTTTTACAGTTAAGTATGTGAAGGTGTCTGACGGGGTACTGATACACAATACCAGCGATGGACTACACGCTAAGGCCGTGGTTTTCGACAGCCCCGGAGCAAAGGACATGTTGCACAAACTTCAGGATAAGCATTACCCTAGATATGGAACCAAGTTTTTGGATAGGTTAGACAGGTTAGACATAACGGTTTACGTTTCGGCGCCAAACCGCATTAACACTTGCGGACCACATCTCCAAACAATTTATCGTGTTTTGATTGATTTATGTAAATACAAACCCAAAGATTTGGATTCTGTTTTATATAATGTAAAGACACACGGAATCGGTAATTTCGTGAAAGCTTTTAAAGAAAATTCACCAAATATTAGGGAAGTGTTGGACTGGGCTAAGGGCAGCGATGAATATAAATCCCTTTTTGAGCACCAAACGCTGAACCAGGCCAATGATTTTCACATAGAGTCAAAAAAAAAAGATATATACTTCGAAAAAATAATAAAACGTTATCAGGTGATTCCTTCTGAACCTCAAGTTAACTTCACAAGTAGTTTAAACGCCTTTTCTGAGGATGAAGTGCAAATTCTCGATTATTTGGTGATTATTCTAAAGCAATCAGAGATAACGATTTTAAATGAATTTCTTTTAAAGGAAAAACTTGATATAAAAAGTGATAAATTATTTGCCAATTTTAAAATCAATCATAAAATTACAACAATTTGCTGCGAATCTAAACAACTGTTGGAAGAATTAAGTGCGCGTGTAAAGCAGTTTATGCGGTGGCTGGGGCCAGAGTTCTCCGAGGCAGTCGAGAAGCAGAGTAGAACTACAGACTTGATTTACCGTAAGGAGGGTCGAACATATTTAAACTCCGTACAGAAGACTCGGTCTGATTTCACAGATTCCATCGGCCTCCGGGACTTTTTGCTTTCCAAAGAGCGAGCTTTCTTTATAGTTACACAAGACGTTTCCTTTGAGATGACGCGCCTTCATAACATTGTACTTTCCCAAAATAAATCAAACACTCAATCAATAGACACACTCAATCAATATACAACCGAAGGATATTATACTTTCCTAGATTGGCCGCGCCTACAAATTCTATTTAATACTTACGGTTCCCCCGTCGACCAGAATAACCTGATGATAGTTGATGCTAGTTCGTCACCAACTATAAGCTCAGAACTTCAGTCTTTTTTAAATAATTACCCACAAAACTCTTCTCCCAACTTGAAAAAACTTGTTATTATCTTGTCACACCCAATAGACACCATCAACGTTAAAAGGTTTAATGCCAATCGAAAAATTAATCTCATGGACTTATCCGACGAGTCGCAAAAAAATATAATTAATAGAAAAATGATCAATTTTACCGGAAATAAAAAGCTTAGCTACCGAGAGATTATGGGAGAAAACTGTTCTCTAGGTGAATTTAATGATGTCATAAGTTCAAATTGTTTAAAGAGCATTGTGACTGAAGAAAACTATGTTTTTAAAATAAAGGACACACGTCCAACGATTAGTGACCAAACGCCATCAATTAAAACTAACATCAAGACAAGCAAGGAACACTTAAAATGTGTAGATTTACCCGACTCCCTGATAGTGGTCAGTGGTTTGAACAGCGAGGATCTGGAGACTGGGGCCGCCTGGGAGCACTTCAAGGAGAAGATCATCCTCGCCGAGGGAGATGCAGAGCTGTTCTTTAAGAACACCTGCGATAAGAATAAGGATAAGACTATTTATCTGCTTGAAGTTTCCGGGGACGCCAAGGCAGATGTCCGCTGCAAACAAATATTTAATAGAAAACTTTATGTCTCCAGGAAGTTTCAGCATCGAGCATCTATTAACTTAAAAGAGTTTGCCGAAAGTAAGCATGCTGATGACCTGTTTGTTGTTTGTAGTGACGAACATAAAACCTTACTTTTAGAATTGTCAGAGAAATGTAAGGAAAGGGAAACGTTTAAAGAAAATATACTGATAGCCAACACTAAAGAGCAAGAGGTAGAAATAATTACTAATTATTTTCGTAAAAATATTCATTTTATCAAGTTAATTCAAGTTGATAAAATAGAAGAACAAAATGACAGTGACAGAATAGTAGAGTGGCGTTATTCCCACGGGTCTGTGGAAGGCCTGCGTCCTTGTATGTCCACCGAATTCTTGGCGCCCATAGACGAACTGCCCTTGAGCAAAACAGAACGCAACTTGGTGGTCATAACAGACGAGCCCGGGATGGGGAAGTCAACTTCCCTGGCGAGGCTGTCAGGGCTCCTTGAAGCTCCGTGGGTGATACACATTGAATTAAATCAATGCAAAAAGTATATTGACAGTTTACCAGATCAGCTCACTGCCCAAAAAGTGGCAACTTTTATATTAAGTGCCTCCTGCTCTAATTCTGACAGTACTCTAACTCTAGCTCACGGATTATTATTATATTTTATAAATAGCAAAGTGTGTTATAAGCGGGTCATTTTGATGGTTGATGGATTTGACGAAATAGAAGATTACAATAAAAATAAAAATAGTTCAAAGAATAAAATTGTACAACTTGTAAATTTTTTGCAAAGTAAACCAACGATTGAAGTATTTCTGACGGCTCGAGAGTATTTGAAGGAATCTTTAGAAAAAAATTTAAGTCAATTCTCTACAACATTCGTGAAGATCAATGCACAAGAGCGAGAGGCTTTTTTATTTAGGTTTTGGTGTTCATTTCTTCCCCTCGAGCTGAGAGAGTACGGAGAGAAAGAGAAGACGCAACTAATGAAATATGTCAGAGAGGTGCTAAGACAAGCAGAGGAAGTACTGGGGCCAGACGTGAACTTCCACGGGGATTCCCCTGAAGCTGAGGATGCTGGCCGAAGTCTTCAGACCACAAAGTGGTCTGTTGGGACAGTCTTCAGAAGGTGTATTAAAACAAATCAAAATAGAAAGTACATCAAATCTATACAAGAAGTTTATTTCGTTAAAATATGAAATTTACCTTAATGATAAAACATCTCTTGGAGCAGCGGCGGATGAACTAACAATAAAAAAAAATACTGACATTATAGCCCTTATGCACTGTAAACTTGGATTCAAAACATTCTTTCCTGATTTTTATGTTGAGCACTTTGACGCCATTGAAGAAGAGTGGCTTAATAAATTAAACAGAGTTGGATTGATTCAAGCAAAGGGAGAGGGTGAATTCTATTTTGTCCACCGTACATACGCAGAATATCTTTGTGCACAAATGGTTGTCCACTGGCTCAATCAACGAACTCTCCATTGCAGGTATGAACTGTTTAAAGAAATACTTTTCCCTCAAATCCTGCTTCATCCAGGCAGTAAGATCATCAGGATGTTTATAAATGCACTATTAAATGAAACACCAATATCAGAGAAGGCACTTGAATTAAATTCCAAATGCATTATTCAACTGTGGAATGAAGACAGTTCCATATTCAGGAATGAGGAGTACCAAACTGTTCTTCATATTGCCATCATAGAAAATAATGTATATGTCACCACACTGCTCCTTACTGCACTGAACATAGAAAGTGCACAAGAAGCCTTTGTATCTTTAATAAAACAATATGATCTTCAAAATAATACTGCAATTAATTTCTTGCGTAAACCTGATCTCTGTGATGATGAATTGTTATTGGACACAATGATAACAAATATTTTAAAGTGTATCGAAACATGTTCTGATGATACTAAAGCAAAAATTTTTTTTGCAATTTTATTCAACCGAAATAATCCAAATTTAGATATAAATGTGGATAAGTTCTATTTTGAACGTTTATTTTATCTACATGATAATACTAGACCTTACTTTACTAGAACCATAAAAGAAGAACCCATAATTATCATTGCTTTATTTTATCAGTTTATTACAAATTATTTTAGTTGTACCTCGAAAGTAATTGAAAGAATAAAAAAAGTTGAATCATTAATTTATCCATTTATAGCGGCTATTTCTGATAATAATATTGAACTTTTAAAAAATATATTATTCGAGAAATTAAAAAATAATGTTGAACGGTATTGCTTTTTATTAATACATCATTATGATCGGTTTAATATGCAAACAGCTCTTCACCTTGCTGTACGGAGTGGCCACCTTGATATTGTTAGACTACTCGTGGATCAATCTGCTGATACCTCTAAGGAACTATTGGCTCAGAGGGATAGTTGGGGGAGGACTCCTTTACTCGTGGCTGCTCTGCGGGGTTCACTGAGTATCATTGTGAAGTACTTGGTGGAGAGCGGGGCAGACATTAATGCCCACTGCGGAGAAGGCGAGTCTGTTCTGAAGCATGCGGCCTGGCATGGAGAGTTAGAAACTGTTAAGTATCTTGTTCAAAGAGGTGCTGACATCCATTATACAGGTAGGGACGGCCAGACTGTACTTCATAGGGCGGCATCAAGGGGACATCTCCCGCTAGTAGAATACTTCCTGCAGAAGGAGGTGGACCCTCACAAGGTAGACTGGGAAGGAAGGACCGCACTGTCTGAGGCATCACGGTCTGGGAAGTTGGATATAGTGCAGCTGCTGCTGGAGAGGGGAGTAGATGTCAATGCTGGTGTAGGTATAGCTCTTAGTATTGCTTTAGACTATGATGATTGGTCTATAGTAGACACTTTAGTAAATAAAGGTACTGCCATTAAAGAAAGTGCAATAAATAAGAATTTATCTGAATTTAAAGCAAAATATCCGAATTATGAATTTAAAAAATAAAAATACTTAAATAATAATCAGTTTAACCCGTCAAGACTACACAATATAATATCATGTTAGTTAGAAAAAACAATCATATTTTTTATGTAAGTACCTACCGCACAAGAGTCCCAACTGCTCCCAACCATCTGGAGCCAGTCAGACTAAGGCATCCCTAATTGGGGTATGTTATAAGGTATAAGATAGTGGGGAGGGGAAGGAGTTTTTTTTTTAATGTGAATAAGGTACAAGAGTCCCAACTGCCCCCGTCTGGAGCAAGTGAGATTATTACTTTGTTACATGTCACAATGCAGATGAAATTGGAAGATTTGTTTTAAAGTAAGACTAGAAGTATACCGGATAGTGACGGAGATTTGTATGAAGGTGAATCTGATAAAAACAATAATTGGATAATTTGTACAGCGCCGTTTTTATGAAAAATCACCTCAAAGGCGTTGATAATATCGGACTTACGAAGAATGTAATCCTCAGTTTTCTTACTTACGCAGTGACATTTTATTATTCCCATGGATTTGATTATTTTCAATGTTTCCTGCCAATTACATTTGTGACAATTCATTTTAAAAATTATTACACGATCAATGTTTATTTGTATAATGTATTGTATGTACCTACTATATAAAAATCTGAATGTTTATTCACCCTATTGTATACGTACAATGCGCTCTCTGATAGTGTGCGTGTAACGTAAGCGCAGAAAAAAATGTTTTATAATACGAATCAATGTAATTCATTACCAAAACAATTAGTTTATCAATATCTAATAAGTTAGTTTCAAGTACATTCTTGGGCGTCGTTAAAGATTTTTTTTGATTGTCAACTTTATAAACAAACGGTGAATGATTCTTTTGGAGATGCCACTAAATAAATGTAATATTTTTATTAAATTATTGCTCTTAAACGTAGTTTATTAAACTAATCATATGTTTTAATAATAACCAAAACAAGTTTACATATTTAACCTCCGTCATACATTTTTTTCATAACTCTAGTGATAGCAGTATAATAACAATGCATTGTTTTACGGTAGTGTCGCGAATGTTAAAATATACTCCGGCCCACAAGGACAGCAAACTAAGTTTCTTCCCGACCTCTACGCTACAGGTTAAAGTATATATTAGAAAGATTGCATACACTGTAAATAAGTTTATAAAAAAATTATTGTTTAGAACAATAACGCTGGTTATATGGATGCATAGATCAAACAATCGGATACAGAATTGAAACACAAACAGAGGAAGGAATCCCCTCGGCACTCGGCACTAGATACTCGGTACTCGGTACACGGCTCTCGGCACTCGGTACTCAGCACACGGCATTCCGTACTCGGCACTCAGCACTTTGTACTCGGTACTCTGTACTCGGCACTCTGTACTCGGCACTCTGTACTCGGCACTCTGTTCTCGGCACTTGGTACTCTGTACTCCGCATTCTCTACTCGGCAAACTTAACTCGGCACTCTGTACTCGGCACTCGGCATTCTGTACTCGGCACTCGGCACCCTGTACTCGGAACCCTGTACTCGGTAATATCACATTTTGTTTATATTGACATTGTCCCAAAGCTATTATTTAGGAATAGTTAAGATATGGATGAGTTATTTGAGTAAGCTTTACACAAAGCAATAATCTTGTGAAATATGTTTATTTACACTTCCAATTACAATTACATACATACACATATACATTCATACATTTGAACATGGCCCAAAGGTTAATACATTGCTGACACCTGTAACAGAAATTAATAACATATTTACTTCATGTAAGACATAATTAATCTAAACACAATACATGTAGGTGAACCGCAGACATAAAGTGTTGAAAAAACTGGTTTTATTTTAAGAATTAAAACATATTTACATTACATTGTATAAACTAGCGATGGGCACAATCGATGAATAATCGATTATTTACTCGATCTTTTTTACCATCGAATGATTTCGATTCATTTCCATAGAAAAATCGATTCTCGCTTCTCGATGTCAAATTCATTCGAATGCACAGTCCGAGAGAATCGGTTTGAAACGTCATCGAACTTGGAATCGATTCTCGCTTCTCGATGTCAAAATTCTTTCGAATGCACGGCCGAGAGAATCGGTTTGAAACGTCATCGAACTTGAAATCGATTCTCGCTTCTCGATGTCAGAATCCATTCGAATGCACAGTCCGAGACAATCGGTTTTAAACGTCATCGAACTTGGAATCGATTCTCGCTTCTCGATGTCAGAATTCGAATGCATAATCTTGAAACGTCATCGAAAGTGATTTTGCTTGTCAAACGAAATATTTTATAGGTACATGTTATAAACAACCTGATGTGTGAATTTTAAATTATGAATGAATACTTTTAGGTAACGATTTACGTTTTCAGTATAGTTTATACGTAAAAGATTGCGATGGTGATAGCTTTCAACAATTTAAAAATGTTTATTATGAGGTTATGTATCATCTATTTGGGTATTGTATATTTAATTTAAAATAAAACAATAACTTAGTATATACAATTTTTATATTTAATGCCGACCGGGTTTCGCTAAAACCGTAGTTTCTTCAGGGCAGTAAATAATACTCTACTAAAATCAGCAAGTAGGTAATATGTTTTCATATCTGCTTTATATGACCAAATATATTTAATTTATTTGAAATTAACAGATGTTTCTTAGTTTGTAATAAAAATGAAACGATTTCTATAGTAAGAAAACTTTATTTAATGATAAACTACAAATATAAAAATATAAATACAAATAATTGCATACGAAAAGTGTCCATAACCTACATGTTATTTAGAGGTTATTTTTTTAACAAAAACGACATAAAATTATTATCTTCGTATCAAACACAGACACACTGTCAATATTATTAATGGGAATTTGTACCAACCGGCTAAACTAAATATCTTATTAGTAATTTTATTGTTGTGAGATGCCCACATATTTGAAATTCGTGGAAAATGGAATAACACTAATGTTGCCATCAAACAAAAAAGAATTTGCCAATTTGCCATTGCCAGGAAAGAAAAACGGTGATTGAAATATTGTTGCAGTACTTACTTACTAATGTTGCGTTATTTAAACATGTTATTTAGAGATTGTTTTTGAACAAAAATGTCATATAATTATAATTATTGACATATTATTAAACATACATAAATACTTTTAATGGAAATTTTTACCAACGGGATAAACTAAGTAGCTTAACAATAATTGTTATTTTGTGAAATGCATACCAAAAAACAACAAATAAAATTACAACAAAAAATAAGCGTTGCCATACATGATGCACCATAATAATTTTCGGCTTCCTACCCCCCCCCCCCCCCCACAGACAAAAATCCTGTCCCTGACCGTAGCTATTGCTCCCAAACTCCGAGCAAAAAATCGATTATATCATTCGATTATTGTGATGTCTCGATTAAAAAAAATCGATTATATAAAAGTTTCGATCATTCCCATCGCTAGTATAAACACATATTATATTTGTCTTTAATAATTGAATAAAACTCAAAATTCAAATTATTTTTCTTTTTCTATGGAGTTTTATATGTTCTACTTCAAACTTCTTTTGTTTACAACATTTTATTAATATTTGGTCTATTTATGTATCTAAAGTTACTGATTTATTTCTTCGTTTTGATGTTTTCTATATATTAATAGTTCAATACATGAATGTGGCTAGTTTCTGTATAAAAGTACCTATCCTACATCTGATAATAATATGTATTATTGAGACAGGAATACTGTTATTCTTGAAAGTCAATTAATTTGTGTATTTAATAATGTTTCATTTAGTTTCTATGTACAGTATAGTCTCTGTAATCCCAACTAACTATAATCCCAACCACCGGGTGGGGTGTAACATAAGGTTTTACTCCTGAAGCACATCAACAGTTTTGCAGACCTAACTTTAACATTACTTCTGAGACTCTTCATGTTTGTTTCAATTATATTTTTATTTCTACCACTTCTTTATCCACATCATTATTGATTGTTTATGATAATTTGTTAACTGCCATTATGTTTTATTTTACATAATTTCTCTGACTTGTTTCCTTTTGTTATATATGTTTCCATTGTGTTACTTTTCTATGTTACCTATTACATATTTATTCTTATTCTACCGCCCTTTGTTATTTTCTGTAACAATATTGTATAACTATTGCATATTGGCTATTAGGTTAGCCGCTATTGGTCTGAAAACAAATTAACAAAAATGCCTAAAATAAAAAGGGCCCTGATAAAAAGGTGAATGATTTAAGAAGTTAGCTACCTCTGATGAGTAGCACAAGTGACCAGTTTTGTGAGTCACTGGATATTAAAGATGAGGTACTAAATTTTTATTATAAATTACCAGATGAAAGAGGGAAATCGATAAGTTGTAAGTAATTATTTCCTTAATTATAAATATGTATTGTACTCTGAAAAGCAATAAAAGTATATCTTGAAATGTTTTGTTTTTTATTACATTTATGTATTTAATGCAAATTGTGCCTCTTTTACCTCAATTTCCAAAATGTTCCAACAAAACTATCAGTCATATTTAAATATAACTTACTATGTGCTCCGTCGAAGCCAAAACCAAATTGGTGTCTCAGAAGCTGAGCGTACTGTACAGGGCCCACAGATACTATAGTACACAACTGTTCACTATGTACAGATTGCAAGTACTAACTCACTGTACAATTTGACAGCAACCTCTGGTTTGGAGCCCCCGAAAATCTGAAAAACTCTTGGCACTGTGCAGAAACGGCAGTCTGTTTGATGAGTTGTGTCTTGTAACCTTTGTAGCACAGACTTCGGGTGGGAAACCTGGGCCTTGACCCTCCACATAGCATCCCTAAAGATGATATACGTACATTATTGAGTTAAGTTGTTTTAAATGCTTGGTGAGTATATAATATTTCAGGCTAGAAAAAATTGGACACGAAAACGTTGCTTGTGCAACGATGGAGGACTGGAGCTAGGAATAGAGGATTGAATCCATGACACCTCACTGGGAACCACAGCTTTAGACAACTTGGCTACTAACCCATGGATAACAAACATAATGAAATAAAAACGAAGTTTAAGTGCACTTTGTTTAATAATAATAGTATAACCTAGAGAAATATTTATTATATATATTTCATATACATATTTTGCAATTGTGGCTCTAAAGGTAACTAAAGGTTATTTTTAAAATAATTTAATTTACAATTAGAAGAGTTCGGAAAGTGGATAAATTTAAAGAAAATAATTAAACATTGAAGCAAAATTGATTATTCAGTCACACACATTGAAAAATAAACAGATATTGTCAGGAATTATTACCTTGGAGAGTGGTTCATACTCTCAGTATCGCCGTGGTGAGAGATCACCAATCACAAGCCAAACATTCCATGAAATGGCTTGAGCAACTCTGGATTACATATGTTCCCACCGGGGATTGAACTCACTTCCTGTTGGTCAGAAACAAAGGGTTACAAAAGTCTAATTAATACACATGACTGGATAATGAATGCATTTTCCAAATTATATTTTTAAGTATTTTGTTCATAGCTGCCGTGTACCGTAGTGCATATTTTCCAGATTTCACAACTTTCTTAAGAATAAATGCATTATGTGTTATATTACGTAGGGAAGCTGCGGCCCGTGAAGCTTTTTGGTGCGGCCAGCGAACACTTTTAGTGCAGCTTGCTAAAAGCACCACAAAAACTATACCTTTCACGATGTTTTAGCTACATTTCAGTCATTATTACTAAACTCAGAGAAATTTATAACATAGCTGATAGGTTGTACTCGTAATACTCGTTATTATAGAGATTATATTTCTTGTTAACCGTGCACACAGTGGCGGTTTGAGCGCTTCTTTGGTGGTGGGGACCGACATTTTTTACATATACCTACTACCTACCTACCTAATGTATTGTAATCTCACTACAGGGGAATAATATATTAAATTTCTCGAACAAAAATTTTCATGGTCAAATCATTTTAATCAAATGTTTAAACACAAAAACAATGTCTCTATGTATAAAATTTATAATATGGTATAATAAAAACAACACTTTATTTTGCAAGATTATTAATTTGAACGCGAGCGATTCCGCCCGAAACTACGCAACTTTTGTTATGTGGGGATTCATCGGATTATCCCTGCGTTATTTGAAATTCAGATACAAGTGCGCATGCGCGGGTCTCAGATTGCGTACGATCGTGAACGAAACTCAAAGAATGAACTAAAATTCAAAGGGACAATTCGGATTGCTCCCTTAGTGCGCAGTAGGTTCTGCGCAGTGAGAAGTGCACTCTGATGGTTCGTGCGCTGGTCGGCTGTCCGCCGGTCAGCCTGGGTGGTCGCCGGGTTGCTTTAATTTGTTGAATTTTAGTTCTGCAAAATGTTAATTGCTTTAAGGGGGGGATATCAAAACTCGGCTTCACTGCAGTTAGGTATTTTTGGTACTTGTACAGCCCGCTAGCGAACCACAATTTTTGCCGTCTATGGGGCAGACTCGGGTAAGATTGACACCAAATTGGTAAACCATTTAGCATTTTGATAAAGTACGAAATAAAAAAATACACTTGCTCTATAAAATTTAAATTTGTTTACTAGATAATGGATACAGCTAGACAGACAAAAAATCATATTAGCAATGGAATGGATAGATAGAAACATCTTTTACGCCCTGAACCTTTTTTGACGTCTCCGTTTTTTACTCAATGAGACTTTGAATCTAATGGTGTTTTGACGTAGATTGTATGGTTTATAAAATGGTAATAACTGTATTTATAATAATACCGGAAAATAATGGGTGTGAATAAAGGGAGATCATAAAATAAAGTTGGAACAAATATTTTTAAGTACGTGCAATAGAAATGACAAAAGGTGGTTTTGTTTTTGAAAGTTTATTTCGACAAATTTTTTCGTACTCAAGAAAGAATATATTTCAAAATATTAGCTCAGATAAACAAAAAGTAGAATGACGCACATAAACGAAAAATCACAAAATTTAATAAAAATTGATATAAAATCAACGAAATGTAAACTTGGTATGCAAATATTCAGCATAATATCCTACAAAAATTGCCAAGACTTATGGATTTTAGAATGATATTAATTTTATCTTTAGTACTTGTGTTAAACAGTGTCAGTCGTACGGAATTTTTAAACCTCTCAACAATAATAGTAGAATCTTTTTTTTATTTTTATATATAACTTCGCACAGGAGGCCCGGAGAAAAATTGTCTTTAAGAGCCCCATATTGTATGAAGGAGGAAACACAGAGGCCGGCAAATCGTTTCACAGCTGAGCTGTTGAACTCAAGAATGAGTGGTAGAAGCGACCCGTTCTCATGTGAGAAATTTCGACCGTGTATATATGTTGGGCGCGCGTTTGGCGTGTTTCCCGGCTTTGCACCGGTGCTGAAGGGATCAATGACGCTAGTTCCTCTCTGAAGCATCTTCCATGTATGAAATAACGGTAGAATAAGGATTCCATCGCGGTAGACGACCCTGAATAATTCTTGAAGCACGTGTGCTCCTGAGGCTGTTCCTTCTTATTGGCAGCTCGTGTACAAATTACCCAAAATTTATTTGACTCTCTCGACTCATCGCCTTGCCCCGCTGTGGGAGAGATGGATTCATACGTCCGCCACTCCTTTTTTTATATGAATACCTTACAAAAGTCCCACCTGCTCCCGTCTGGAGTCAGTGAGACTATGGCATCCCCAATTGGGGTATGTTGTGTGGCTGAAGGTGAATGGGGATGAGAAGGAAATATTGTAATTATTTCTACAAATCTCATGACGTCAGAGCTCACCACTATATGTATATAGAATCCTTCGCGGGCGTGTGCACAACAAATCACCTATTGTTTCAGCGCAATCGAATGAATGGTATAGGAAATTTTTTATAACGCCAGAGCTCAGCACTACATATAGAAACCATTACAGGTATGTGCACAACAAATCACCAAAGTTTCTTTGCAATTGGAGTAATGCTTTAGGTACCGGATAAGGAATTACGAAGGTGTGCATTTAACAACTTACAAAAGTTTCATCACAATCGGATAAACAGTACAGGAAATAAATTCATAACGCTAGAGCTCACTTGCACTATAATATATATAGAAACTTTCAAGGGCATGTACACGTACACGAAAAATCCGCCAAAGTTTCATCGCACTCAGATGAATGCTTTAGGTACCGAATAAGGGACAAACAAAGAAACATTAATTTTTTATGTATTTTTTTTACAAATTTCATGACGCCAGAGCTCACTATTATTTATAGAAACATTGGCGGGTGTGCACATAACAACTCACCAGAGTTTCATCACAATCGGATAAATGGTATAGGAAATAATTTCATAACGCTAGATAGGAAATAATTTCATACACGACAAATCGCTATCGGATAAATGCTTTAGGTTCCGCACGAGGAACAAACAAAGAAACATTCATTTTTATACGATAAAATAATTAATTATTTAATTTCTACTTTGCTTGTATAACACCCATTTCCTCATTCATTGCTTGACGGAACTGCAATGCGAGCGCGCGACTTCTCCCCTCAAATGTCCACTCATTACTGAATAAATTTCCAAAATGTTACCGTAACACCTGCGCCTTAAATTTAAGAGAATTCAATAATTTTGGTGAAGACTGATAATCCTTTTAGTAGGTTTCGAGTATAAATGGTGGGGACTGTCCCCCTGTGAAAAACCGCCACTGCGTACACAAGAAGTAATACAAACTAGTACAATACGAGAAATAAAATAATAAAACAAAAGAAAGATGCAAATATGCCATGTAACTACGAACCCTTTGAAAACGTAGACAACATCAAATATCTAATTGAAAAATAGATACATTTTCTTTTTAGATGGAACGATTATTTCGAAATGTTGGCAAAAAATACAACTTCATTTAAAAAAAATCTCAGACTTGTACTAGTAAGGGAAAATTAAAAAATATTTATTTTTCTATCACCCAGTCTCTAATTTCTTATAATATAGTGTGCTGAGGATCCTCCCTATATACTAAAATAGAGAAACTTAATATTTCCCAAAAACTGAATCTGGAAGTTACTTTAAAGTTTTTTTTTATTTCTACTATTTTACTTTATAAGGAAAGTAATGTCATGAATGTAAAAAAGCTTAAAGGTAGCGTCAGACTCACAGCTCACATCAAAAAGATACTTATGATACAATAGCGCTCGCCATACAATCCTGTGGAGACCCGCCACACGTAAAAAGATGATGTGCTGTGATCGCGGTTTGAATCTTCGCTAATCGGCGTTATTTTTCGAGATCGCGATATCAGAAAAGTTATGCGACCCCCTTCGCCGTAAACAGCAGAGGGGGTCATCAATCCAGACATAGGGTCGAAACACGTAGAACGCGGGTAAAGCAGTCGGCGCATGGGCCGACAAGAATGTTTGTATGTAAACGTACTAAAGCGCACACAGTGAAGCCAGATTCAGATGTCCGCAACTCGGTAGAAAATACCACCGGCGCGCTCGGGCGCTGTGCGCGGGTAGTCCGAAACACGAAACACGCTTTCTACGTGTTTAGACCCATAGAAACCAGCCGGTTTTAGTTTGGTTTCAATTGCCTCGTCAGCGGAGAATGATGGCGTTGAATCCAGTTTTCTTCGAAGCTTACTGTTTCCTGATAGTTTTTTTGTTTATTTTGATTGGAAGATCCGGTATTTGTGTTTTGGCTTCATTCTTTACAATTTTTGAACTTTTTAGAAATGTACCTAAATTTAACGGTTTTACTGAACTCCATTTATTTTAGTTTTATCTCCAGTTTTTTTCTCCTGCCTTACTTTTATACTTTTACCCTTTGGTTTTATTATTTTATCTTCAATTTCAACAACCTGTCACTAGGTGTACTTTTAGGGAAATCAAAATATAAGGCAGCTTCTCGAATTGTCATCTTCTTCTCACGAATGTATTCCTGTTGATTTCATGTTGCAATCATTCCATTCACCCCGAGCCCCTGCTCCCACATTTAGGGAAATCAAAATATAAGGCAGCTTCTCGAATTGTCATCTTCTTTTCATGAATGTATTCCTATTGATTTCATGTTGCAATCATTCCATTCACCCCGAGCCCCTGCTCCCACATTTAGGGAAATCAAAATATAAGGCAGCTTCTCGAATTGTCATCATCTTTTCATGAATGTATTCCTGTTGATTTCATGTTGCAATCATTCCATTCACCCCGAGCCCCTGCTCCCACATTTAGGGAAATCAAAATATAAGGCAGCTTCTCGAATTGTCATCTTCTTTTCATGAATGTATTCCTGTTGATTTCATGTTGCAATCATTCCATTCACCCCGAGCCCCTGCTCCCACATTTAGGGAAATCAAAATATAAGGCAGCTTCTCGAATTGTCATCTTCTTTTCATGAATGTATTCCTGTTGATTTCATGTTGCAATCATTCCATTCACCCCGAGCCCCTGCTCCCACATTTAGGGAAATCAAAATATAAGGCAGCTTCTCGAATTGTCATCTTCTTTTCATAAATGTATTCCGGTTGATTTCATGTTGCAATCATTCCATTCACCCCGAGCCCCTGCTCCCATATTTAGGGAAATCAAAATATAAGGCAGCTTCTCGAATTGTCATCTTCTTTTCATGAATGTATTCCTATTGATTTCATGTTGGTATCATTCCATTCTCCCCGAGCCCCTGCTCCCACATTTAGGGAAATCAAAATATAAGGCAGCTTCTCGAATTGTCATGTTCTTTTCATGAATGTATTCCTGTTGATTTCATGTTGCAATCATTCCATTCACCCCGAGCCCCTGCTCCCACATTTTTTTTTAATCTCGGCATCATCTGGAAAAATGGAAGAAAAACAGATTGCCTTTTTGGAAATAATATTTTTAAATCAACAATAGCAAACCCTTCATAAATTGTTTTCATACTACAATATACTTTCATAATATATAGGTGTATAAAAATATGAAACACATCATTTGGTGTACGTACCGTCAAATGGGGTTAGATTGCCTTCCCATGGGTATCTTTGCCTAGTTCATTTTATTATTATAAAACTGCGCACAGAGTACTTATTATAAAGAATACATCAAAATTTAAAATATGGTATTATGAAGGGTTCTTTTGTGGTAATGCTGAATACTTTACTGTTCCTAAATGCAGATAACATCAGTTTAGCACCATTTTAGTGAACGTTGGCATTTCAGAGCAGATAGTGATTTCTCAAAAAGTTACGTTGTATCTAAAAAACTATCTAAGGTAGGCTTCTAATATTCTATCAGGTTTCTTATTGATATCTTGGGAATAATCTAAGCATGTATTTAATTCAATTTGGTAGGGTTTGAGGGTGCATAAGTCACCAGACAATGTAGTACATACACGTTTTTCATGTTTTGGGGGTTACTTTGCCTACAGTTGGGTTGTCAAAAATATAAATAGTTATATTAATATATAATCAAGTATTAGTTTTAAGTTTTCCCATCTACAACTTTAATTACTATTATATACATTATATACATTTATAAATTGAAGGAACAATAGGTGAGGTTACGGAATTCAGCATCACGCACGCAATTTAAAAAAAATAACACTTGATTTTTACAATTACTACTGGAAACAACTATTTAAGTCGAGGAAGAAAACACACACAAAATCGTTTGTTAGTTTCTAGTTTGGGTTCTTTAAATTAATAAGTTATGCGTATTTCCTAAACGTTGTATAATTTTCTTTGATTGAGAAAAAGCGGATCTTTATTGCATCCTTTTCAATCTCCCCCCATATAAACAGTTGTTCAAAAAAACTAAAACAAAACAAATGATGGAATCTATTAGCGATGCAAATAAAGGAAACTTAAATTTTCATTTTTTTTTTTTATAAGAAAAACTCTCTTTTTAAGTTTTGAAGGTATTTCCCATCAATGTAATATATCATTGAAGAAGAAGAAGATAACAATAATAATCAATTTTTTTATATATGAAAATGGACAAGATACAGAAAAATAATAAAAGATAATGGTCGCAACTGGGACTCGAACCCAGAACCTTACGTCTTACAGGGACATACACCTCTACCAATTGGGCCACTGCGATCTATTGTGAGACTGTCGTAATTGTCAACTTCATATTTCAAATTTCAGAATTAACAATATTATCTTCGACTATGTTTTTTTAATTTTTTTTCCATATTATTGGCAAGCTACCTTTACTATTAGAATGTATAAGTATTTAGAATGTATTTGTTACCTAGAGAGTTGCGACCATTATCTTTTATTATTTTTCTGTGTCTTGTCCATTTTCATATTTAAAAAAATTAGATTATTATTGTTATCATCTTCTTCAATAAAACATAAATTTGGTTAATGTTCCATTTCAACCTAATGTTACACGAAATTTGTCACCGTCATGTTGGCAGATTCTGTGTTACATTATCACTGTGTTACAAGTGTGGAGAACAGTACATGGGGATTCAAATCGAAATATGTAAAAGGCTACTGACTCCATCGCAGTGTATTCGGCCCAAAAAAAAGATTTAACAGAACATACTTTTGCCAAAAAAAAGCAAATGTTGAAAATTTCACAAAGTTAAGATTATCCTCAGATATGTTATGCATTTTATTATTCTTTGGTGTTGATCCGAAGGATAATGAAATGCATTCAAAGTTATGTTACAAAAAATGTGGCTGAATTATCAAAAAGGAGCCAATGGTATGCGAAGTTTGCACAAAAATATTTTATTAGATGTGTATACCTGAAACGTCCCAAAAAGAATTATGACTGGACACCCAGGTGGAAAAGGAAAAAAAGGGGCGGAAAACACGGTATCACCACAAGAATTAAAACTATTAAAATTAATAAAAAATTGGATAATCGTAAAGCAGGGGTAGGAAACCTGCAGCCCGCGGGCCGCTTGCGGCTTACGAAGCTTTTTTATGCGGCCCGCGAGCATTTCGGTGAAAAATTACACTCAGAAAGCTAGGTTTTCTTTCGCGGTTTTTCAGCTACGTAAGTTATTATTACTTAACCCAGCGAAAGTTATAACATGGCTGATAAGTATGTCATATATACATACATACGTGGTCCAACCTCATTTTTTAGTTTGATTTTTATTTTACGATAAGGAAACCAATATTGAAAAAAAATCTCTGTTTTGATGACAACTCTATTCAGGAAGGAAAAAAAAATTCAATCCATATAAATTATTGTAAATCCTAATTAAATATTTGTTCGTATGAAGCAGTTATGTGATGTGACATTATAATTTAAAATAAAAACAATAATTTTCTATACACCACTTTTATTTTTTTATACTTAATGCCTAATGCCATTGATAAAGAACATTCACCTTCCAACCCCCAGTCCCTTACTCCAATTACGTCTTGCACCGGCGGAACCCAGCCCATTTCTTCAATCCCCTGAATATATTATAACACATGTTAGATATTAGTAGAGATTATACTGCCCTGAAGAAGCTACGGTTGTAGCGAAACCCGGTCGGCATTAAGTAAAATAAAAAAAAAAGTGGTGTATACAAAGTTATTGTTTTATCCTAATTAAATACATATAAAATTATAAAAAAAATATTGCAGTCAATAAATTTGGTGTAAAGTGCAGGAAAACCATTCAAGTGTTCAAAGTACAATATAATTTAAGCTGGTGGACTCCTGCGCAGATCCATTCCTTAGTTTAAACCACTCTTATGTTAATAATTCAAATTCCTATTGTGAATTCATCTGCTGGCGCTTTTCGAAGGAAACCATCCATATGTTCCAGGTGCAATAATCGGAGGATAACTTTTGTCGAATTCTGGGTGTAGTATTAATTATAGCTGGGGACTCGCATGCAGATTCACTCTTAAGTTAAAACCGGTTTCATATTCCGTATGATCTGTCAAAATTTCGCTAGCGAATTAATCTGCGGACGCATTTCAAAAGCAACCGTTCTAATTTAGAGGTAAGTTTTTGGTTTCAGAATATATGCTGTAAAATTTTTAATTCGTAGGATAATTATGAGAGTAATACTAATTATGGGGACTCTCACGCAGAATTACTCTTTATTTAAAACGAGTTTTGTCTTCAGAATGTTACGGTTAAATTCCAGTTGTGGATTGTGTATACTTCTGCTGACACATTTCAAACGAAACCATTCTCTATTCAAAGTGCGGTTATTAAATTCTAGTTTTTTTCTATGTATCTGCTGCCAGAATCAAAGAAAAACCATATTCATGTTCTGAGTGTAGTTTCGATTGCCCGCATACAAATTTAATATAAACCAGTTGTGTGTGCAGAATATAACGATAAATTAAATCGCAAGATGCAGATTGATCAAATGAAGACATTCTTATGTATCGAATCAGGCTTAACATTTGCGTTGCACACTATATGCTTCAAAATTGTCAAATTGAGAATTTTTTTCACACAGTTATCGATCGATTCAGCTATAATTATATTCAGGATTTGAGTTCTTTAGTTATCGTTTATAAAAAAACGAAGTATCCAATTCACTTTCCTGGGTTTTTCTTTTGAACACTTTTGAAAACACTAATAATATGACAACTTTTTCATTAATTCACGTCAATCAATATGTAACAAGGTAACAATTTACGAAAGAAAAAAGAATGACACAGGTGACAAGCGAGGAATATTTCAAGGGAATCCCCAACTGAGCAATAGATGGAGCTAGGAACGAAAATGAAACAACAGAATTTTCGTGGAATCTCCAATTGACCGAGCCATAGAGCAACGAAAATATAAATAACAATATTCTTCCTTCGTAAGTTTGATCTACATTTTCTTTGAATATTGAATTGATAGAAGAAAGAGGACATTTCTTGGGAACCGGTTTTTTTATAGCAACTAATAAACCCACTTAATATTATTAACATATATATAAGGATATTTAAAAAAAAATACCTTTTTATCGAATTCTACTTAACCGACCTATATCGGCGGTATAAGTAAAGGAAAAATAATCTAGTGATGTTAAACTCTTAAAAAATTAAATTAAAACCAAACACAGTAATTGAACCGATATTCACTCCGAAGTTATTAGTTATATTACGGACTTACGCAGTACTTTCGAAAACCATGTATAAATTTAATATACTTTATAACTCGAATCATAATGTAGTGTGTATGTCATAATAAACAAAAAAATCTTTCTTTTTAGAACACGTTTAGCTGCATTAGCAACAAGTACATGGTTTTTCTCCACTAAGAGTCAGCCGGTGACTCGTCATATGGTGTTTTCGAAAACATGAATAGTTGCACTCGGAACATGAACAAGGATTTTATCCACTGTGTGCCAGCAAGTGGGTTATCATATTGCCCTTTCGAGAACATGAATAGTTGCACTCTGAACATGAAAAAAGTTTTTCTCCGCTGTGAGTCAGCATGTGTCTAGTCAGATGGCTCTTTTGAGAACATGAATAGTTGCACTCTGAACATGAAAAAGGTTTTTCTCTACTGTGAGTCAGCATGTGGATTGTCAGACTGTCCTTCCGAGAACATGAATAGTTGCACTCGGAACATGAAAACGGTTTTTCTCCACTGTGAGTCAGCATGTGTCTAGTCAGATGGCCCTTTTTAGAACATGAATAGTTACACTCGGAACATGAAAAAGGTTTTTCTCCACTGTGAGTCAGCATGTGGGTCGTCAGACTGCCCTTGTAAGAACATGAATAGTTGCACTCAGACACGTGAAAAAGGTTTTACTCCGCTGTGAGTCAGCATGTGGATTGTCAGACTGCCCTTCAGAGAACATGAATGGTTGCACTCGGAACATGAAAAAGGTTTTTCTCTGCTGTGAGTGAGCATGTGTCTAGTCAGATGGCCCTTCCGAGAACATGAATAGTTGCACTCGGTACATGAAAAAGGTTTTTCTCCACTGTGAGTCAGCATATGGGTCGTCAGACTGCTCGTCTGAGAACATGAATAGTTACACTCGGAACATGAAAAGGGTTTTTCTCCGCTGTGAGTCCGCATGTGCCTAGTGAGCGAAACCTTTTGAGAACATGAATAGTTGCACTCTGAACATGAAAAAGGTTTTTCTCCACTGTGAGTCAGCCGGTGTCTCGTCATAAGTTGTTTTTGAAAACATGAATAGTTACACTCGGAACATGAAAAAGGTTTTTGTCCACTGTGAGTCAGCATGTGGATTGTCAGACTGCCCTTCCGAGAACATGAATAGTTGCAGTCGGAACATGAAAAAGGTTTTTCTCCACTGTGAGCCAGCATATGGGTCGTCAGACTGATCTTGTGAGAACATGAATAGTTACACTCGGAACACGAAAAAGGTTTTTCTCCACTGTGAGTCAGCAGGTGTCTCGTCATATTTTGTTTTTGAGAACATGAATAGTTGCACTCTGAACATGAAAAAGGTTTTTCTCCACTGTGAGTCAGCTTGTGGATTGTCAGACTGGCCTTCCGAGAACATGAATAGTTGCACTCGGAACACGAAAAAGGTTTTTCTCCACTGTGAGTCAGCATGTGGATCTTCAGACTGGCCTTACAAGAATATGAATAGTTGCACTCTGAACATGAAAAAGGTTTTTCTCCGCTGTGAGTCAGCATGTGTCTAGTCAAATGGCCCTTTCGAGAAAATAAATAGTTGCACTCTGTACATGAAAAAGGTTTTTCTCCACTGTGAGTCAGCCGGTGTCTCGCCATATGTTTTTTTTTAGAACATGAATAGTTACACTCGGAACATGAAAAAGGTTTTTCTCCACTGTGAGTCAGCATGTGGATTGTCAGACTGACCTTCTGAGAACATGAATAGTTGCACTCTGAACATGAAAAAGGTTTTTCTCCGCTGTGAGTCAGCATGTGTCTAGTCAAATGGCCCTTTCGAGAACATACATAGTTGCACTCTGAACATGAAAAAGGTTTTTCTCCACTGTGAGTCAGCTTGTGGATTGTCAGACTGGCCTTCCGAGAACATGAAAAGTTGCACTCGGTACATGAAAAACGTTTTTCTCCAGTATGAGTGCGAACATGACTTCTAAAATCGTTCTTTTGAGAGCAGGAGTAGATGCAATGAGGACAAGAGAATTGTTTTTCCAGACGACGCGTTTTCAGATCTGTCGACAAATTTGAAAAACATAGGTTAAAAAAGGCTTATTAAGACTTATTGCACGCGCTAAGTGTAGATAAGCACAGTAAATGTATATAAACGATAAAAAAAATGGATAGCGCTAAATGTTAAATCTTAAATTAAAAATCGGTTTTACCTAATGTTTCCTGCATTCTGTCAACGCATTTTAAGCATTCCTTTTTCACATCTGACAGGTCGATGTCAATTTCCATATAAGCAAAACCACCTTCATCTTCTTCTCGGGGTTCAAGATTCGCCTTGATGGCAATTGTTTCCAAATTAATGCTGCCTAAAAGACAATTGATTAATGATACATAAAGAAAAAACTAATTTTTTCATTAAAAATATATTTTTGAAAGATAAAATATATTAACCGCCCAAGGGGTTAATATATGTTGCCGGTTTTCACGACAATTTAACGAAGGTAGACATAGGAATGACGTATGCGCCGCACCTGAATTATTAATGAGGGAATTTGGATAAGAAACTTAAAGATCAATATAAGAAAAAAGAATGACACCAGATGTCCGCTTCAGGAACTGATGCTTCAAGGAGGACCCCGCTTTTGAAGAATTCAATGGAATGGTGTTCACTTCCATCAATATATAGGCATTTTTAGTGTATAATAATAAGATATATGCTTGCAATACAATTAAGTTAAAATTCCAAATTCAACGTTCGTCATTTTTTAAAAATATTTAATTAAACTAACTGGCTGTCTGAGTACTCTCCGCATCCGCCAAACTTTCCTTCTTTACGTCTGGTAGGTCGAAATCTGTATACAGCATTACACCTCCGCCTTCTTCCTCGGGCCCTGGTTCCGTCTTGATGGAAACAGTCTCAGGATTTAGTAGATCCATGGCACTGCTGTAATAGCGTTTGGTTATTGGTTCAAGCTAAAACACATTTTCCTGAAACAGAACAAATGAATATTTGGTTTTGTTTGAAATATTTCCCCAAAACAGTGAATTCGTATATATAACTCATTTATGTTTTGAAACAAGAATTTAATTATTATAGCTGTATTTGAATCATGCCATTGATATTTGAAAACGGTTGAGAGAATGGCCATCTATCGTGGCATCACTCAATATATACAGTATCTACTTCTAAACATTCGGTAGTTCCATTTTTTATAATGTGAGAAATTTAATCAAAACAACTTAAAAACTTTAATCCGCTAATCTTGTTTCGGGACGTATTTAGAACAATCAACTCCGCCAATGTTATTTGTGTTATTGAGTGCAAGGCTTAATAAAAAGTGCACGACTGATTTATTTAATAAGCAATACAAGTAACAACGAATATTACTATGACTGACGTCTACGCCATATATATCGCAGACTATTGCTATCTCACTCAAGTACTGCTCTAGTAGTAGCAATTCAATTATACCATAGAAACTCAATATTAGGTATACTTAAAATTGACAGTTTAAAGGAAGCGACAGACTCGCAGCTCACATCAAAAAGTTATTTATAACACAATAGCGCTCGCCATACAATCCCATGAGACCCGCCAGACGTAAAAAGATGATGCGCTGTGATCGCGGTTTGAATCTTCGCTAATCGGAATTATTTTTCGTATTCGCTAAAGTGGCGATATCAGAAAAGTTATGCGACCCCCTCTCTACCGTAAACAGGAGAGGGGGTCATTTTTAATACACGGAGCATGCACGGAGCTGTCAAGTTAACATATCCATAACAGTAAAAAGATATTCTCTCGACCGTTTCCGATTTCAACTGACCCCTTCTCCTGCCGTAGGAATATATATTTTATAACGTAGTGTGTCGGTAGAAAAGATACTTATAACGCAATATCTTTTTGATGTGAACTTCGCGTTTGTCGCCCCCGCTTAAATGTTTCTCGACCAAAACATAAAATGAACCCCCTAACACATGTAGGTATACCAATTGCTTTGATTATATAAATGTACATGACATTTATATACTCAAAGACCAATTGGTGTTAGTAAGGTTAGCTAGACAGGTCGCGTTAGATACAGCGCAGTTGTGCATGTGAGCCTGCCTGATTGAATTAAAGACCAGTGGTCGCTCAGTTTGGTTTGGAATAAAGGCCACTACCGAAATGAATAGCGTGAATAATATCAGTATTAGTACTTACCAATAACGGTTTAAATGGGAAACTAAAAACCAACGGTTTCGGAGATTCTTATTGTCCATACACCACACTTGCCATGTTGGTCAAATTATACTTAGTCGTCCGCATATTCATTTCAGAATCACAAAACGTGACAAAGCTACAAATTGCGTCTGCTGAGTAGTGAAAAACATAAAAATAACCTAGTAATAAACGTCGAATCAACTGACGCGCTGTGTACGTGAAAACTATAGACAACTTGTCTTGCCTTCTTCCTCGGGCCCTGGTTCCGTCTTGATGGAAACAGTCTCAGGATTTAGTAGATCCATGGCACTGCTGTAATAGCGTTTGGTAATTGGTTTAAGCTAAAACAAATTTTCCTGAAACAGAACAAATTAATATTTGGTTTTGATTGAAATATTTCCCCAAAACAGTGAATTCGTATACATAACTCATTTATATTTTGAAACAAGAATTTAATAATTATTGTAGCTGTATTTGAATCATGCCATTGACATTTGAAAACGGTTGAGAGAATGGCCATCTATCGTGGCATTACTCAATATATACAATATCTACTTCTAAACATTCGGTAGTTCATTTTTTTTATAATGTGAGATTTTTAATCAAAACAACTTAACAACTTTAATCCGCTAATCTTGTTTAGGGACGTATTTAGAACAATCAACTCCGCCAATGTTATTTGTGTTATTGAGTGCAAGGCTTAATAATAAGTGCACAACTAATTTACTCAATAAGCAATACAAGTAACAACGAATATTACTATGACTGACGTCTACGCCAACGGATATCTGGAATAAGAAGAAAGTGCGAGTATGTGCTACCGTATATATATCGCAGACTATTGCTATCTCACTCAAGTACTGCTCTTTTCGAAGTGGCAATTCAATTATACCATAGAAACTCAAAATTAGGTATAAAATTGACAGTTTTAATATTTCTCGACCAAAACATAAAATGAACTTCTTAACACATGTAGGTATACCAATTGCTTTGATTATATAAATGTACATGACATTTATATAATCAAAGACCAATTGGTGTTAGTAAGGTTAGCTAGACAGGTCGCGTTAGTTAAATTGTGCATGTGAGCCTGCCTGCTCGAATTAAAGACCAGTGGTGGCTCAGTTTGGTTTGGAATAAAGGCCGCTACCAAAATGAATAGCGTGAATAATATCAGTATTAGTACTTACCAATAACGGTTTAAATGGGAAACTAAAAACCAACGGTTTCGGAGATTCTTACTGTCCATACACCACACATGTCATGTTGGTCAAATTATACTTAGTCGTCCGCATATTCATTTCAGAATCACAAAACGTGACAAAGCTACAAATTGCGTCTGCTGAGTGGTAAAAAACATAAGAATAACCTAGAAATAATCGTCGAATCAACTGACGCGCTGTGTACGTGAGAACTATAGACAACTTGTCACGTGGTCACAAGTGTTGCGTGCTTAGGACAAGTGAGCCAAATGACCTGGAGGTCTAGCACAGTGAAATCAATAACTTTACAATATTGGATCGATAGGCGTAACTTCCTACGATTTTATATGGATATTCCGAGCACGGTTGTACTGTTGCCAACCGTTATTTTTAGAAGTTAATAAGGAATCGATATACACTGGCAACACTGGTCCATCTGTCTATGAATTTAATTTCCTAAAATTAAAAATACTTATAAATTGATAATTTATTACCTCTTACAATATAACATAAATATACGTTGATTGTTAAATGAGGTCTTTAGTCACATTTTAACCACGTTCGCATATCCTAAATCGACCGGAATTACAAGTTCACCTTCATTCATTAACAAGACAGATATTTTGCATAACGAATCACATTATTAAAAAAAATACGAGGTGCTTTAGACCACACGACTTAAGTAAATACTTCTTTAGCTCCATCTATATGTTTATTTTTTTATTTTTTTTATTTATTATAGATAGATACACAGGAAAGTACAGATCACATATTAGGAAGCTTTGCCTGTCCAACTAGGAAAGTTTCCCGTTCCAGGACAGACAAATTGACAGGTTTAGTTCATATTATTCTTTAAGAAATGTACATAATTTCATAATAACACCAAAAGAACAAAAAACAATCATTTATTTCTGAAACTAAGTTATGTAATGAAGAAATAGATAAATATATATGTACATACATTTTTTTGTGATGTAGAAAAATTAATCTGTTAGCATATCATATTCTATTCGGATTTACCGAATTAACCAGGTAACATATAATGTCCATATATATGTTTATATGTATAAAATATATTAATTTTCAAACAAATATTTATTTAAATTTATTATCATTTGCCTCGCCCGATCAAGCCGTGCGCATCGATGTCCGCTCCCCTTCGTTTGGCGCGTCACTGGTATTTCGTATTTCAAAATACTGACTGAAATATTTCATGCCCTGGCTACGAGAGGAAGAGAGAAAGAAAATGTGCGCGTGCACTGCTCTCTCTTTTCAACGCATTTCAATTTCCGTTACACATTCGCCAGCTTACCCCCAAGTCAAGCGTGCGTAAAGATGTATTTACTTCAAAAAGTTATGTATATTGACAGTTTATCTGATACATGTCATGTGAGGCGCGCTAAAATACTCGGCTTTTATCAACCGACTGAAGGAATCATATGTTGCAAATATCGCCAACTGACTATAGATCACGAATTTAGTCAATATCTTACTGACATAAGGTTTTATCGATCCTGAGAACGTAATAGGTACTGAAAACATTGCTTACGTGGACCCAGTGTGTCTACCATCTACCTAAATACTCGGATAGAAAATATCAGCTTTAGAACTCACCTGAAACTCTCACAAGCTTGTGGTGATAAGTTTAACTGGCGGGGTTATACATTATATGAGGTGTGTAAAAGCAAAGGCAGCAATCTCCATTTCGGCCAGATTGCTATGTTTGCTTTTGAAATGACCTGGGGATTGCTATCTTTGCTTTTGCGTACAAATATTGCATACAAATATGGTATGTAATGTATGTGTATACAATATTTGTATGTAATATTGTACGTAAAAGCAAAAATAGCAACTCATATGGTAAAATAATGTTGAAATAATTTTGAAAACAGGTGGAAACGTCGGCGGTGAAAAAAGCTTGCGTCAATAGGCATACGCAATAATGAAGCCTTAGACAATTGAAAATATTATTTTATTCATTTAAGTATAGGTACTGAACGCGTACAATATTCATGTAATGAAATTATGTTAAAATTTTATTTTATTTTGAATCGCTTAGGAACAAATATGCTGGACACTTAGGGCTCGGTCATATGCCAGGTTCTTAGAAAATATATTTGGATCCTTTGGTCATATTGGGTGATTTGTCGCCGCTTTTCTAACGATTTTAATGATAAATCAGTCGGACAGCGAACAAAATGATAAAGATAAAGGGACACCCTACACAGCACCCCCAAAGATGTCATTAAGACTACCTCCTTGAAAAATCCTTGACTCCTGGTACAGAAGTCAAGGGCAATGATGGAGGACTGTAATATATTTATCTTGACTACGCTAGTGCAATGTACAATGTGTAGGTTACTTGGGAAAATCAAATAATAAATTGCAATCATACGAACAAATAATAAATTGATTACACAACAAAAGAATAAAATGATATCTAGCGATGCGGATGAATTGTGGATGAAACCAAAAAAATATATATTCGGAGATAGACTTAAGAATCCTGTTCAAATAATTATGTTTACCTCTGCGGAGAAGTCGCGAAATTGTTAGTTAGAGATTTTACAATAACATATTTGCCAAAAGCCAAAAGAATATTATATTATGCGTCATTTTTGGTTGTTAAATAAAGGTCATACTACAAACCAGATTCTAAAACCGGTTCTTGTAAACCGGCCTTCTCCGCATTTTGATAAGTCTGTTAATGTACCTACCTACATAATATGGACTGTTTAGTGCACTACTTGATTTACTTTAACCATTGGTTCCTGACATTATTTGGAGTAAAAAATGTAAATGATATTTTGTCTCCAGTGACATTTTAGTCATCGTCATAAATAAACCAATGCCGTCATCGTCTTTCGCCAAAACAACTTTTTACTTGCTAAGACAGGTGAGCAGGCAAAACATCAAAAGGGAAAAAACCAGTAAGCATTCAATTATGACTCTGGTGTATTTATTTTGGCTTTTCGAATAACTTTAAAGTCTGTTTTGGCGGATAATGTATTATGTATGCATCATGGTCACAAGGTCACAGCAAGGCCACAAGAATGAACTTGAGACGTGCATTTCGCAGGTATAATCCCAGACCAGGAGAGCGGGCGCAAAAAAAAACTATTGATTCAATTGCAGGACCCGACTAGGTGCTTTAAGGATTTTAGGCCAGGTGTTTTAAAGAAATTCACGTGTGAATTTAATTATGATAATTTATTTATTTATTAAAATGTAACAATTTTTCTTTATAAGATAATGTGTCCTTACTGGGGACATTTTTGTGATTAAGTAATCAAATGGCCATCTAGCGCCATTTTGTTTTCTTTTTTGACAGTTGTTTCTAATTTGAATGTTTCTAAAGTTTACTACCCAACCAAATTGAATGAAGTATTGATTATTTTTAATTGATAAACTAATGTTAAAGACAAAATCTTTATGCATAGCACAAAGGGTCACAATTATTATAAGCAATAATTATCAGCCTGAAACACTCATCTACATTGAAAAAATCTTCCGAAAAAAGATACGTGCCGCTGACGGGACCCGAACCCGTGTCCTTCTGATGTCCGGTCAGGTGCTCTACGGCGGCTTGCCTCTTACCCGCCTAATGAATTAATATATATATATATTTTTTGAATAGTGAATACCTCAGAAGAGTCCAAACTGTGAGACCATGGCATCCTCAATTGGTGTATGTTATGAGGCTGAAGGTATGTGGGGAAGGGAAGGAGACGAGGAAGAGGAAGGTGAGGAAGTAACTGGCTATTCAAATCTAGTCACTTAACACGGCTAAAGCCATTTCAAGCAACGTTCAATTCTGAATAATGCTCTTACACCAGGGCGATACTAAGAGTATCTGCCACTCTGGAGCGTGCCGCAAATATACTATATATTATTTATAAATAATGAATTGTGAAATAATAATTCCTAATTAATTCCTTTTTTAAATCATTATTAATATTATACTTTATACTCTTTATAACATTTCTGTAATAAATATAGCAAAAATTGACCAAAGATTTCTTTAAATTATAAAAATTTGGATTCTAATGGCTACTATTTTATAATTGAAAAGACAAATAAATAATGAAGCACTTTACTATATTAGATATTTGCTAAGTCCTTTTGACAAAAAAATTACTTTGGTTGGGTAATTTGGGCTCAAATCCAAATTTTTGTGTTTGTATAAAAAAGGCAGCGCAGTCGTTCACAAAATTAGACGTTTCTTTACTGCAGTCCATCCCTGTCTCTGTCTCCTGCTTTATGTATAAAAAGTCTGCGTTTTCACAATCCGGATTCCAGTTCCAAAATCAGAGTCCGAACGGCTGCTGTGCTGAGTCATGTGGCAGTCTGTCCAGTCTCTCCCAGTCGCTCTATACTCCACAAGGCACAACCACAAACAGAGCCCCATTCTTTATAAGGATACATTCCCCATAACCACTTCTTGACGTCAGAAATAACCATCACGCAGTAAGTTACAAAATACATACCTACCTACTATTATATTTTAATTTAGCGACACAACTAATATGTACTAGTGTTAGCGTCACGCATACCGAGGAAAGAAGTGGTCCTCCTTTCTTACGTGGTCACATCTCTGGAACGGGTGGCCCTCGGATGTGGGGCGTGGTGCGTGGCGCGTGGGGCTCGGGGCGTGCTCCCAAATGCCTAAGCGAAAGTGACAACGCACCTCAGGCTTATTAAACATAAATAAAATCGTCAAAATGGAGGTTTTTTAATACTCTGTTTTATCCTCCAAAACTGGACCGATTTTGAAGATTTTTTTATCACCATATAAGAAGAAGTTTTTCGTTATCTGTACATTTGGCTCTTAAGAGGGTATTACCAGAGAATACAGGAAATTAGTCCTTTTTAAATCAAATTCTAGACGTATTGACTCTTTTTTTACAAAAAAACATAAATTGATTTTGAATGATTGCTATTTTATCTGGTACACGCAGTTTTAAAATTTTGAAAAACTAAGTTAATTTTTAATATACTAAGGTTATACCGTCGGTCGTTGGCAGATTTGTTAAATTTTCAAACGATAGATTCTATTAAATTACACAAATTTCAAATCGTATAATTATAAAACAAAATAAATCTATACATAATCTAGTCAAGTCAATTTTCAAAATTTAAATTTTAGTTAAATTAAAATCATTAAAAAATAAATCCGAGAACGTGTTTTGTGACAAAAATACCCCAGTTTTTCTATTTATTTAAGGACTTACAAACTAAAACATTTCAATTTTTTTTACACAATTATTTTGTTTAGACATTATTGAAAAATCATAAATACTTATGATCAAAAAATACTTACAAGAAGTTCACTGTATTTAATAATTTATCATCCTGCGTTTTGAGCATTTTTATTGCTAACTTGAATGTAGGTATATATTAATGCCAGTTTTTAATGAAATAAATCGATATTATTTTTTTTTATTTAAAAAATTTGATACGGGGAAAAATTGATCTTTCTCATTGGAACCTCTCTGTACAGTTGCAAGCATTTTTAAACTTTTATTCTCAGCTGCTGGTCAATCGCTCTTAAAGAAAACATTGTTAAATTTGCACTACAATGCACTACAAATGTCCCATACAAAGGCGTAAAATGTCCCGTCACCTCACAAAATGTGTTTGTACCAACTCTTTTTCTTTGTACCACTTCAAATATGAGGTGGTGAGGTAGTTGGTGTAGTATTGCATGGGACGTATTTGAGGTCTAACTCATTTTTGTACCACTTCAAATATGAGGCAGTGAGGTAGTTGGTGTAGTACCACTTCATTTCGCGTCCGGGACGAATTTGAAGTGAGCGGCGAGGTGTGAGGTACGAGTTGGTGAAGTGGTACATTCGTGTATGCGACTTATTTGTAATAGATCCGCGAGGTGTGAGGTGCGAGTTGGTATGTGTAGTACCACTTCATTTCGCATCTGGGACATATTTGAAGTGAGCCGCGAGGTGTGAGGTACGAGTTGGTGAAGTGGTACATTCGTGTATGCGACTTATTTGTATTAGATCCGCGAGGTGTGAGGTGCGAGCTGGTTCATGTAGTGCCACTTCATTTCGCATCCGGGACGTATTTGAAGTGAGCCGCGAGGTGTGAGGTACGAGTTGGTGAAGTGGTACTATCGTGTATGCGACTTATTTGTATTAGAGCCGCGAGGCGTGAAGAGTTGAAGAGAGCCGTACAGTATTGGGACTTAGTATATATAAATATGTATTAAATTAATATTATGTGAATAAATTGTTAGCCACAATCAATTGTTAGCCACAATCAATTGTTATTCTCTTTTTTTGTTTTTTAATTATTCCTAATATTTGCTTTTGGTTTTTAATGTGACATGTAAATATTGTTTACGGTATGTTTATACCGCCGAAATTAAATAAATAAATAAATACCGCACAAGAGTCCCAACTGCTCCCAAGGGGGTTGGGGGGCGTTGAGGTAGGGTTGTGATGAGGGGGGTGGGTGACTGAGTAGGTGTGGTGAGTGGGAGGGGTGGTGAGAGGGGGGTTTTGAGAAGGGGTAAGGGGTAGTCGACTTTTTTTATGCCGCACAATAGTCCCAACTGCTCCCAACCGTCTGGAGCCAGTTAGGGACTCAACACTATTCATAGAATAGTAATAAATACATTTGTTTGAGGTGATCGTAGCCACTGCAATACCTAAGTACCTACCACGTTATTTCGTGAAGGTTACGTGCATTATCATGCAATACTATTAACTCTCCAACATTAATTTAATGAAGCGTTTATTTATTTATGTGAAAGGGTACTTACATTAAATTATAATGATGGTCATTGTCGAGCATAGATAGCAGGCGGGCACTGCACAATATATTGTTTAAACTGCGCACACAATTAAATCAACATGTATTTCCACTTCCATTGAATTTTTAAAATAAAAACATAAACAACCCTTCACATAAATAAATATATTATGACAGCACTTACGATCATTCTATCTAAACAATATAAATCCATAATACATAGTTATTATAACAGTATTGGTCGTGAGAATTATAATACCATTTTTAGCGTTACAAAAATAACAAACAGAAAATACTAGTACCGACTTCGCCAATTATCTACCCCCCCAAATATTTCCCCCAAACACCTCACCGCAAATGAGTTGGGACACCTCACCACCTCATTCCAGTATTTGAGTACCTCATACAAACTCATTCTGATATCGTGTCCTACCCAACACTAATCTGGTGGCACACCAGATGTTGATAAACTATATTATATTCCCAAATTTTTGCGCTCTTGTCAAAATCTAGAGAGGAAACAAAGAAACACGTTTATATAGACAACATGCTCACCGCGTTTATGCACGAATCAGACGGTTCACTAATCGTTCATTTCTGTATTTCATTCGGCCTATTTTACTAGAAATGACACGTCTGAACACGAAATGAAACGAAAGTGACGAATACTGCCGTATGAAATCTTCAAGTGAACCGATCCAACAATGTTGGATATTTCCGTTCGGCATCCTTCACTCGCGCGCGGAGGAGAGCAAAGTGAAACGTCTGAACACGGAGTGAAATCTCAATCAGTTTGTATCGCGTCCTGTACTGGAAGGACGCTATCACGTCGCACGCAAAACGTCAAAATGGTGTTTGTTCGGCAAATTTGTTTGCTTTTGGGAACACGTCTCATAGAAGTTGTTGGGTCTCCCTTATTTTCCATGTGTTATATATATTTTTAAATATATTATGTAAGATTATTAATTTGCAGGTAAATGTTCGTAATAAAAAAGTAAAATCAAATTGTGTTATTATGTCATAAAAAATAAAAAGGTTTATAAGACGAAACAATACTGTTTTTTGTTTACATATTTTTTTTATTTTATTGTGTCAACAAAATTGCGTAAAAATCGATGCATCTGACATGTTTTTCCTTAAAATTCGAGGCCGGACAGTGCTGGAAATCAAACGAATTCCAGCGCGCCTGACCTCGCTCGGCGACGCTGTGGTGGGAATGGACGAGTGAACGCTTATTTCTATAGCGCCGTCTGAATATGGAATGAAACAAAGATGGAACATTAGGCCGAAAAAACATGGCGTAAACCTTCACTCGAGTGAACTGTCTGATTCCCGCTTTAGCTCTTAACTCTAGAATCTAGAGCAGTAACATTCGCCAAAATATACTGATAATTGTATTATTTGTTAGTGCTCAATAACATTATATAATGATAATTGTTAATTATTAAATATTACTAAAAAAACTTGGCTTAAATATTACTAAAAAATGGCTCGACTCTAACCTATTAACTTTAAATATAGAAAAAACTAAATTCATAACTTTCAGCATAAACTCGAAAGGCCAACCCCCAAACAACATCAACCTTAAAATACATTCCTGTCAACCAATCCACACCCCATGCGATTGTCCCCCAATTACACAAACGGAAAATATTAAATAACTTGGTATATACTTCGATCGTTATATAAAATGGGATAGACATATAGATTCGGTAATAGGAAAATTAAACAAGTTGATTTACTTTTTCAAAAACGTGAGAAATATTCTAAACATATATGATATGAAAAATATATACCTCGCATTAGCACAATCGATAATGGAATACGGCATTATTGCTTGGGGCTGCGCCAGTAAAAAATACATCAACACACTGTTTAAAGCTCAAAAAACTTTAATAAAAGTAATACTTAAATTACCAATACTAACACCCACATCAATCATATTCAAAAAATTCCCAGTGCTGAAAATTCAAAAACTATATTCAAAACAAATACTAATTTTCCTTTACAAGAACTTAAACACATTTAACACCTCACAAAATTCTCGCAATACTAGAACAAGACTTGCACAGCAACTAGAAATACCTAAAATAAAAACATCCTCTGGACAAAAACACTACAGATACCAGGCTATAAAATTATACAATTCACTTCCAACACTATATAAAACATTTAATCTTTCAGAATACAAAAAACATATGTCGAACTGGCTACAATCCTTATAACCCTTAAATTATAATTATGTTTTCACATTCTTAACTTTATGGAAATTCAAAAAAAAAAATTCTCTTAGTCAAAGATATTATTTGTGTCAGTTTACACTTATATTTAGTATCCTTCCAGAACACATACCATTAAGACATATTGTGCATTTTTTACATTTTATTTTGAAATATTAAATTATCAGTGTTAAAATTGCCATCCATTGGTTCATCTTTGTCCTTTGTTGTTTTATCAATAGGTACCTAAATATTTTTTGTTCTATTTGTACTACTTTATAAACTTATTATCCTCAAAACAGGCTTGTCCTAGTGAGGTTAACATTGAAATGTGAACAATAATACCTACCATGTAAAGAAACAATAAATAAATAATAAAAAATAAAAAATTGCATACGAATGATTCAATCAAAAATTCCAAAAGGTGCCTACGACCTACATGTTATTTAGAGGTTATTTTGTAACAAAAAACAACATAAAATTATTATCTTCTTATTAAACATAGACACACTGTCAATATTATTAATGGGAATTTGTACCTAACGGCTAAACTAAATAACTTATTAATAATTGTAAAGTTTCAAATATGTGAGATGCCCACATATTTGAAATTCGTGGAAAAAAGGAATAGGACTAATGTTGCCATCAAACAAAAAGGAAATCATTGCCAAGAAAGAAAAAAGGTGATTGAAATTTTGTTACAATACTTACTGATGTTGCGTTATTTAAACATGTGATTTAGAAATTGTTTTTTAACAAAAATGGCATATAATTATAATTATTGACATAGATAGAGTAATTAATACCAAAAATTATAAGAAGCATATAATCAAAGATCCAAATCAAATTGATGATTTATGTAGAAAATGTATGGCTTTTCCGGAAACTATAGAACACATTATATCAGGATGTTCTATATTAGCGCCGTCTGAGTATACATTTAGGCACAATCAGGTTTTAAAAATAATTCACCAAAGTTTGGTAATTAAACATAACTTGATTGACTGCCATAATATAGTACCATATTATGAATACGAACCAAATTCATTTTTAAAAAATAATTTCTTTAAAATTTACTATGATAAAACTATACTAACAGACATACCAATTGGTCATAATAGACCTGATATAGTTTTACATGACAAAATTAAAAAAATAACTTATATTATTGATGGAGCTATTCCAAATTCCTGTAATATTCAAAAATCTGTTTCTGAAAAAATAAGAAAGTATACAGATTTAGGAAATGAAATTAAAATAATTTGGCATTCTCAGACTATAAAAATATTACCTTTTGTTATTTCGGCTACTGGCATTATACCTAGCTCCCTTATTAAAAATTTAGGCATATTAGATTTGTCAAAGAATTTGTACATAAAAATGCAAAAATCAGTCATTTTAAATACATGTTAATTAATTAAATACATGTTAGTTAATTACGAAAGATTTTTTAAATATTTATATTGAGGGATCAGTAGGATTTATCGGTCAAATTAGGAATTCCACAGAGCCGAACCCTCTGATATGAAAATATCTGGAGACGGTGAATTATATTCCCATTTAATAGTTTGGTAGATTAACGTGTTGTTCTTGTATTGTTTTGTATTAATTATACTTATATAGTACACTTGCATAACGTGGATTTACTAGATGATCATTTATATGGAAAAGTGTATGAAAGGGTTTAGTTTTTCCTATGGGAAAAACTAAACCCGTTCCTGTAAATCTGGTGAAATAAAATAAAAAAAATTATTAAACATTGATAAATATTATTAATGGGAATTTGTACCTACAGGCTAAACTAAGTAGCTTAATAATAATTGTTATGTTGTGAAATGTATATATATAAATGTATATAAATATATATACCAATAAAACAACAAATAAAATTACAATAAGCGTTGCCATACATAATAGCATAATATATTATGTACATATATTTATTATTTTATCTTAGTCCTTCAAAATTCAAATCAACTATGGTCACCCTACTTTGTTTACATTGTAATGTGCCAAGGGCCTTTAGCTTGTCCATTATCTGTGTAACAATATTGTTCTTTGAAGTATCATTTTTATTTTACCTATATTATTTTGTGTTTTTGAAGTACAATTTTTGTTTTTCCTTTTGTGTTATTTTTGTTACTTTAAGTAAATAATTGTTAACCTCAACACAGGCTTGTCCTAGTGAGGTTAACAATTAAAGTTAAAAAATAATATTTATTTTAATTATTACGTGACAGTTGTTTCGCCTTCTGAAGGCATTATCAAACTGTGGGGAGCCCACTTACAGTTACTTAGTTCCTCGGAGCATAATCCATTGAAATACTGGTAGAACAAGGATAGAATTCCCACCCGACGCCTGTGTTCTAAAAATTGCAATCCGTTTGTTAAGACGGTAGAATCTATCAAACGGAGCGCACATTCAAACCAAAACCCGTTGAAGAAACTCTTAACTTCAAACGAGCAGATTTTGACTCTATAAATTGCCATCTTTCTAATGTCGACTGGTCTTTTTTATCTGATGTAAATACTGACAAATCCTTAGATAACTTATATTCAATATTTTCTAGCACCATCAAATCTTATGTACCATTACATACTCCTAAAAAACATACATATCCAACATACTTCTCATCAGAACTAAAAGCCTCACTACAACAAAAAAAAAAACTTCATAAAAAATTCAAAGTAACTCAATCGATAATTGACTATGCAACTTTCAGTCAGATTAGAAAAAAATGCAAAGATCTGTCTATAATCTGTAATAAAGCATATTTAAATTCTATTGAGAACACAGCTTTGTACTCAAACAATCTCTGGAAATTCATCAAAACAATAAACAACGACAGTGCAGACTACCCACCACAAATGCATATGAACGACAAATACGCCAACAACACACAAGATATCGTTAATCTTTTCTCAGATTTCTTTAAAAATGTTTATGATGATGAAACACCAGATGATAAAATTCCTTTGTATACATTTAAATACACCACACATTTAACAGACTGCTATATAACTGAAGAATCTTGCAAAAAAATACTTTGTTCCTTAGACATTAACAAATCTGCAGGCCCGGACACCATTCCGCCAATTTTCCTTAAACAGTGCTCCTCTGTATTATGTAAACCACTAACCATTCTCTTTAACCAACTACTATCTTCTGGACATTTTCCTGTCTACTGGAAATCCAGCTACATTATCCCGATATTTAAAAAAGGTGATGAGACTGACATTTCAAACTATCGACCAATATGTATACAGTCTGTATTACCCAAAATCTTTGAATCTCTAGTTCTTGATGAAATATATCCCTCATTAACAAAGGTAATAAATGACAAACAGCATGGCTTCGTTAGAGGTAAATCAACTACAACAAATTTGTTACTTTTTCAAAATTATATATTGGAGGCTTTTTCTAAAAATAAACAAGTTGACTGTATATATACAGATTTCTCAAAGGCTTTTGATAAAGTGTCTCATAAAGTATTGATCCGTAAACTTCATGCTTTAGGTATCAGAGAAAATATGTTAAGATGGCTAAAAAGTTACATTTCTGGTAGAACTTTATTTGTTAAAATAAAATCTTATATATCTAAATCATTTTCCGCCACTAGTGGTGTACCGCAAGGTAGTCATCTTGGCCCAGTTTTATTTCTTGTTTTTATAAACGACATAGTCAACTGCTTTAAAGACGTCAATGTATTGCTATTCGCCGATGACATTAAATTATATAAAGAAATAACTCTCTTTAATCACTGTGAAGTTCTTCAATATAATATAGACATGCTAAATAACTGGTGTTCACAAAATAATTTATATTTAAATGTAGATAAATGCAAAACATTGACCTTCGACAGAAAAAAATCATCACTATTGTTCGACTATTCTATAAATGAAATAAATTTAGAACGTGTAACGGAAATGCGAGATCTTGGCGTAATAATGGATGAGAAACTAGATTTCACGGTCCACATTCAACAAACTGTAAATAAAGGTATGAAAATATTAGGATTTATTTTAAGAACAATTAAAAACTTTGAATCTTTACGAATCGTAAAATTGTTGTACATATCCCTAGTACGAAGCCTAATCGAACATAACTCAATAGTCTGGTCGCCCTTCTACAAAATTCATATCCATAATATTGAAAGAATTCAAAGAAAATTTCTAAGATTTGTAAATTTTAAACTTAACATCCCTTTAGAGCACATAAATTACTTATCATTAATGAATATTTTAAATATTCCAACTTTAGAAAACAGACGAAAAATAACTGACCTAACCTTTTTATTAAAATTATTAAACTCTAAATTTGATTGCTGTGAACTCTTGCATTTAATTAATCTACATGTACCTACACGAACTACTAGACAAACATTAACATTTTATATACACACATCTCATTCTAACTATAAATTGCATTCCCCAATACAACGATTACATAGTCTTGGTAACCAATATTTAAACAATATTGATGTATTTGACAATAATTTAAATTTGGCAAACTTTAAACGCCGTATGTGCGAACTATTTTTACTTAATTCATAAACTATTGTAAATACCAATTTTATACATTTTTATTAATTCATATTATTATTGATTTGGAGGATATTGGCAGGCTATCTATTTTTACTTTATTTATATTCTGTATTACCTACATTTTGTCAACTCATATTTTATCTAACCTATATTATGTGTCTTTATATTTTCTGTTACTTACCTTTATTTTATTCACTTCTAACTGTTCACTGTAATTAATCGAAACATGTATTGCTTTATGTATGTAAAAGCCCTATGGGCGTTTAAATATAAATAAATAAATAATTAAATTCAGGATTTGAGTTCTTAAGTTATCGTTTATTAAAAAAATCGAAGTATCCAATTCACTTTCCTGGGTTTTTCTTTTGAACACTTTTGAAAACACTAATAATATGACGACTTTTTCACTAATTCACGTCAATCAATATGTAACAAGGTAACAATGAACGAAAGAAAAACGAATGACACAGGTGACAAGCGAGGAATATTTCAAGGGAAACCCCAACCGAGCAATAGATAGAGCTAGGAACGAAAATGAAACAACAGAATTTTTGTGGAATCTCCAACTGACCGAGCCATAGACCAACGAAAATATAAATAACAAACAGTGTAATATTCTACGTTCGTAAGTTTGATCCACATTTTCTTTGTATATTGAATTGATAGAAGAAAGAGCAAATTTCTTGGGAACCTTTTTTTAATACCAACTAATAAACCCACTTAATATTATTAACATATATGTAAGGATATTTAAAAATAAAAAACCTTTTAATCGAATTCTACTTTACCGACCTATATCGGCGGTATAAGTAGGTAAAGAAAAAATAATCTAAGATGGTAAGAGTTCTTACCTCTTACAAAATAAAATAAAAACCAAACACAGTAATTGAACCGATAATCTAACCGAAGTTATTAGTTATATTACGGACTTACGCAGTACTTTCGAAAAACATGTAATAATTTAATATACTTTACAACTCGAATCATAATGTAGTGTGTAGGGTTGGTGTGTAGGGTGTGTAATGGACAAAAAATCTCTCTATTGAGGACACGTTTAGCTGCATTAGGAACATGTACATTGTTTTTCTCCAATAAGAGTCAGCCGGTGTCTCGTCATATAGTGTTTTCGAAAACATGAATAGTTGCACTCGGAACATGAAAGAGGATTTTATCCACTGTGTGCCAGCAAGTGGGTTATCATATTGCCCTTTCGAGAACATGAATAGTTGCACTCTGAACATGAAAAAAGTTTTTCTCCGCTGTGAGTCAGCATGTGTCTAGTCAGATGGCTCTTTTGAGAACATGAATAGTTGCACTCTGAACATGAAAAAGGTTTTTCTCTACTGTGAGTCAGCATGTGGATTGTCAGACTGTCCTTCCGAGAACATGAATAGTTGCACTCGGAACATGAAAACGGTTTTTCTCCACTGTGAGTCAGCATGTGGCTAGTCAGATGGCCCTTTAGAGAACATGAATAGCAGCACTCAGAACATGAAAAAGGTTTTTCTCCTCTGTGAGTCAACATATGGGTCATCAGACTGCTCTTGTGAGAACATGAATAGTTACACTCGGAACATGAAAAAGGTTTTTGTCTACTGTGAGTCAGCACGTGGCTGGTTAAATGGCTCTTTTGAAAACATGAATAGTTGCATTCGGAACATGAAAAAGGTTTTTCTTTATAGTGAGTCAGAATGTGTCTAGTCAGATTGCCCTTCCGAGAACATGAATAGTTGCACTCGGTACATGAAAAACGTTTTTCTCCAGTATGAGTGCGAACATGACTTCTAAAATCGTTCTTTTGAGTGCAGGAGTAGATGCAATGAGGACAAGAGAATTGTTTTTCCAGACGACGCGTTTTCAGATCTGTCGACGAATTTGAAAAACATAGGTTAAAAAAGGCTTATTAAGACTTATGGCACGCGCTAAGTGTAGATAAGCACAGTAAATGTATATAAACGATAAAAAAAAATGGATAGCGCTAAATGTTAAATCTTAAATTAAAAATCGGTTTTACCTAATGTTTCCTTCATTCTGTCAACGCGTTTTAAGCATTCCTTTTTGACATCCGACAGATCGATGTCAATTTCCATATAAGAAAAACCACCTTCATCTTCTTCTCGGGGTTCAAGATTCGCCTTGGTGGCAATTGTTTCCACATTAATGCTGCCTAAAAGACAATTGATTAATGATAATCATAAAAGACATAAAAAAAACTAATTTTTTCATTAAAAATATATTTTTGAAAGATAAAATATATTAACCGCCCAAGCGGTTAATATATGTTGCTGGTTTTCACGACAATTTAACGTAGGTAGACATAGGAAAGACGTATGCCCCGCACCTGAGTTATTAATGAGGGATTTTGGATAAGAAACTTTAAGATCAATATAAGAAAAAAGAAAGACACCAGATGTCCGCTTCAGGAACTGATGCTTCAAGGAGGATGCAGGAGAAGATTTTAAGAATTCAATGGAATGGTGTTCACGTCCATCAATCTTTAGGTAATTTTAGTGTATAATAATAAGAGTAACTTAAATCATGTCCCAAATTAAAAGAGGTAAAAATTTGAGGAATTGGGAGATGATTGCTTGCAATACAATTAAGTTAAAATTCCAAATTCAACGTTCTACATTTTTTTTAATATTTAATTAAACTAACTGGCTGTCTGGATACTCTCCGCATACGCCAAACTTTCCTTCTTTACGTCTGGTAGATCGAAATCTGTATACAGCATTACACCTCCGCCTTCTTCCTCGGGCCCTGGTTCCGTCTTGATGGAAACAGTCTCAGGATTTAGTAGATCCATGGCACTACTGTAATAGCGTTTGGTAATTGGTTCAAGCAAAAACAAATTTTCCTGAAAAAGAATAAATGAATATTTGGTTTTGTATGAAATATTTCCCCAAAACAGTGAATTCGTATACATAACTCATGTTTTGAAACAATTATTTAATAATTATTGTATTTGAAACTGCTGTATTTGAATCATGCCATTGACATTTGAAACCGGTTGAGAGAATGGCCATCTATCGTGGCATCACTCAATATATACAGTATCTACTTCTAAACATTCGGTAGTTCCCTTTTTTTATAATGTGAGAAATTTAATCAAGGCAACTTTAAAACATTAATCCGCTAATACTGTTTAGGGACGTATTTAGAACAATCAACTCCGCCAATGTTATTTGTGTTATTGAGAGCAAGGCTTAATAAGAAGTGCACAACTGATTTATTCAATAAGCAATACAAGTAACAGCGAATATTACTATGACTGACGTCTACGCCATCGGATTTCTGGAATAAGAAGAAAGTGCGAGTATGTGCTACCGTATATATATCGCAGACTATTGCTATCTCACTGAAGTACTGCTCTAGTCGAAGTAGCAATTCAATTATACCATAGAAACTCAATATAAGGTATAATTATCGTAGACAAGAATCTGAGATGGAATGAACATATCGACTCAATTTCCACAAAGGTCAGAAAACTCACGCATCTTTTCATGGCTATTAGAAATATTCTCTGCACAAAAGATCTGAAACTAATGTACTATGCCATGTGCAACTCATTACTTGAATATGCATCTTTAGGATGGGGAGGATGTACAAAATCAATACTGGATCCTTTAACCAAAGCACAGAAATCACTACTGAGGGTCATCCTTAAAAAACCTTTTAGATACCCCAGTAACGATTTATTCAAAGAGATAGGAGTTCTGGATGTGAGGCAACTATTCATAAGAAAAGTTATATTATACACACAAAAATATCGTCACCTCTTCCCCTCCGTAGAACATTATCACGACACCCGACATGCAGGGAGGAATCCAATAGTTTCACTTACTACTGTGACATCCCTTGCACAAAGACAATATTCTTACTTAGGTCCGAAAATGTTCAACCTTATACCCGGTTCTTGGAAATTGAAAAGTGCAAGCGTCCTGCGTAAATTAGTCAATGATTGGATTCTGGACTTAGGGAGAGTCGAAAGTGAGCGTATGCTGTTTAACTGATAAACAAAATCACCCAACTTTCCTGATCACTAGACCAAAATTCCCACCACACTCCATTGAGTTCTGATAATGCTTTGAAATTTTTCGACATCCTTTTTGATGTTTTTATATCTGTTTATGGTTTTGCGCCCCTGAATGTTTGCCCCGAGTACGCTGTAAGGCGTATCATATGCACGTCACACATTAACAAGGCTAGCTGTGCGAAACTTGGTACCTTACAGCGGTGATAATTTATTATAAATAAACAATACATAACACAACATGTATGACGTACAAAGTAATACACTAATTTCACTATACCCTAACCAAATTAGCATTAAATGAGGTATTATATATATATATATGTATATTCATAGTATCTATTTATATTTCTACTTATATTTATAGTTATTGTCTTTATATTTTAGCAGGATTAGTTCGAGCCATTAGCGCGGTGTATATTGATATTGTCGTATGAACTGAAAACATGTTTTAAATCAGTGAAAATAATCATGATTGCACATAATTTATTACACATCGTAGTTACAACGCTTAGGAAAAAAAATCATATATATTATTGCATACATAAATTATATCTAATATTGTAAATTTTAATGTACTATGTATTATAAGCTCACACTTCTAAACCCGTAACCTAAAATAACTTCATATTTTTATGCTGTAAAATGTTTATAATTCCTACATCTTGTTATCACGTACCTGGTTTATACTTTTCAATACAGAGTTTTACAAGTTTATACAATTGGTTTCAGAGAAAAATATTTTTTTTTTTTGTTTTTTATGGATTTCAGTTTTTTTGTTATGTAATTATGTACATTTCTTAAGGACTAATAATATGAACTAAAACCTGTCAATTTGTCTGTCCTAGAACGGGAAACTTTCCTAGTTGGACAGGCAAAGCTTTCTTATATGTAAAATGTACTTTTCTTGTATCCTTCTATAATAAATAAATAAATAAATAAACTTAAAATTGACAGCTTAAATTTTTCTCGACCAAAACATAAAATTAATTCCCTAACACATGTAGGTATACAGATTGGCGTTGGTAAGGTAAGCTAGGTCGCGTTAGAGACAGCGCAGTTGTGCATGTGAGCCTGCCTGCTAGAATTAAAGAACAGTGGTCGCTCAGTTTGGTTTGGAATAACGGCCACTACTGAAATGAATAGCGTGAATAATATCAGTATTAGTATATACCAATAACGGTTTAAATGGGAAACTAAAACCCAACGGTTTCGGAGATAATAACGAAATTCATATTGTCCATACATGTCATGTTGGTCAAATTATACTAAGTGGCCCACATATTCAATTCAGAATTACAAAACATGACAAAGCTACAAATTGCGTCTGCTGAGAAGTGAAACAAATACACATAACCTAAAAACAAAGTCGAATCAACTGACGCACTATGTTCGTAAGAACTATAGATAACTTGTCGCGCGGTCACACGTGTTGCGTGCCTAGGACAAGTAAGCAAGTCGATTTGGAGGTCAAGCACAGGAAATCAGTAAATTTACAATATCGGATCGATATTCCGAGCACGGTTGCGTACCGACATTTTTATATCAATTAATAAGGAATCCATGTACGCTGGCAACACTAGCGGATCCGTCTATAAATTAATTTTCCAAAAAATAAAAATACTCATCAATTGACAATTTATTTCGTATTAAAATATAACTTAAATATACGTTGATTGTTAAATGAGGTCTTTAGTCACATTTTAACCACGTTCGCTTATCCAAAATCGAACGGAATGCGTGGTTAGTTCACCTTTATTCATTAATAGGTCAGATATTTTGCATAACGAACGAAATTATTATAAAAAAGTTGTGTATATTGACAGCTTATCTGAGAAACAGGAGGTCGCGCTAAAATAGGCGGCTTTTGTCAACCGACTGTAGGAATCATATGTTTACCGTATTCGCAAATATCGCCAATTGACTATTGATCACGAATTTAGTCAATATCGTGCTGACATAAGATTTTATCGATCTATCGAACTAATCCTGGGAACGTAGTACTGAATACATTAATACCTTAGGCGCTCCGCCCACTGAGGCAACTGAAAACCAACTAAAACCGTCTGTTTCTCTGTCTTGATTGGTCAAAAAGCTTGGTTAACCATAGAAGAAGAACAATCAGCTGACAGTTGGCAACTATCAATGGCCGCCCAGGGCAACCAGTAGAGCAAGTCGCAAGTCACCGCTTGCGTTACCATTGACAACGGGGTTTTGTGTGATTGTGTATGTGCGGGCCATCACATTTTCATACAAAGACAGTAGTTGGCAGTTGAGAGTTTTCAGTTGCCTGAGTGGGCGGAGGCGCTTAATGCTCGGATAGAAAATATCGGCTTTAGAACTCACCTGTAACTCTCACAATCATGTGGTGATAATTTTAACTGACAGGGCTAAACAGTTTTAGGTACCTATATGATGTAGAAACAGAATTGAAAACGGGATGAAACGATCGGCGATGAAGAAAGCGGATGGTGGATTAAAAAGGGGCGCTTCGCGGGAGGGGCGACGATGGAGAGGGGAAGGCGAAGAAGGTGGAAGCAGAATGCATGAGGGGAGGGTTCGCGAGAAAGGGGAGTGCGGGATATGGGAGTGGGAGCAGGGAATGCGTAAAGGGAATCCGGGAACCCCGTCGTGGGGGGGGGGAGAGGAAGAGGTGGCGGAAGGGGAACAGGGACGAAATGAACGAAAGGGAGAAAAACATTATTTATTTAATTGGCGTAGCAACGCATGCGGGTATCAGCTACCTAGTCGGTAATAAAATAAAGCAATTTAAAAATTTCATAATAGTTTTCATAGAACATGTAAATTTTTTAAGATGATACCTTTGAATGAATTTGTGCACACCGATAGTATCAAAATTTAGATTGCAGCACCCACCCGCAGTCCCCTCTTATCCTGAAGATTATCGGAGGCGTCGTTTCTTTATTTATTTTTGATTATTTATGAATTCAACATTGTTCTCTTAACTTTTTTGTCCCCCTGGAGCGGGCGCCAGTTTTTTTGACATTTTTACATATTCTGAATAAGAGGGGACGGTGGGCGGGTGTTCCTGACTAAGTTTTGATACTATCGGTGTGTACAAATACATTAAAACATGTCTTCTTTGAACCATCGGCCTTCACATAAAAAATAATTTTGTACCAAAAGTTTTAAATCTTTAGTGGTATACTAAATCTAATATAACTTACTTTAAACTACATGTTAAATCGTATTTTTAAAAAATTTACTTAGTATTGAATCAAGGTGTTGATGAAAAATTGTACATGGTCAATTTTATTGGCATAATTATTTTTTAGGTTTTTATAAGTACTTACAACCAAAAAAAAATGTATGATAGCCCTCGAAGCAATCAGGGAAATGGAGGGTAGCGTGTATCGCTCTCCATAGAAAGAAAAAAAATCGCCTTATTTTTAAAAGCCCGGGGTCTCAAAAGTTGCTTATGATCTGTAGCTATTCGAAAATATAAAAATAAATTAAATTGATGATCTTTATTATGTGTCCGGAAGTTTTGAAGCGGAACTTAATTTTTATTCCATAACTGTAGTCCAAAGAACGCAAGAAAAAAATGTTTAAAGTGATACGTTTGTTAAAAATATAAAAAAGGAAATATAACACTTTTTCCGGAAAAAATCTTATTCTTAATAATAACTACACCAATGTTTTTAACAAAATACAACGGCTAAAAAATGATGGATGTTCCAAATTGAATGATAACATGTTATTATAATAGTAATTACTGTGAAAAAAAAATATTAGTAACCATAATTTAAGGTGCACACATGTTTTAGGTGTTTTTTTCTGATTTTAAATGTATTTTAGCGAGCTAATAAACATTAAATATATATATATATATATATATTAGATGCAGTTCTTATTTTCTTTGTAAGACTTTTGAAATACCAGGCGTTTCTGAATTCAAAAGTTGAAATAATTGACACACCCTAATGGAGGGCAACTTTGCAAGAACTGCATTTCCAGCGCGATCCAAAATGCCGCAGTGAAGAATTACTGGTATGCCGTGTACTCTGTCTTGTCCTCTTCCACTTTGTTCAGAGTGCTTCTTATTCCTGAACTTCCGGTAAATGGAATCCAAGTGATGTTTGGAGACATTTCCATTCATTAGAATTGCCATTTTAACTTCGTTTAGCTGGGGGCATTGAAGCTGTCAGAACATTCAAAATTTCTATCGTCTTCTCGGCAGATTGCATCCTCAGTCTCCGGATCTGAAGAAACCGCATGATTACTGTGGTAATCATCGTCAGATAAAACCAACAAACTTTCTAATTGAGCTAATATGAATTGCGTTTTCCCAGCAAGCTTATGGAGTCCAGAACCACTCGCCATTTTGATGAAGACGTTCAAGCCACCACAATGAAGCTGTTCCAATACTTCAAAATTAATGCCTAAATACCTTTTGGCATTAAAATTTTTTAATTTTAAACTACTTTTGGCATTAAAAATTTTAAAAACAGATTTTACGCTTTCGTACATTTTTCGCTTTTAAGCCGACACATTTCAGACCCGCCATCCCAGCGTGGTCGGAGTTTATGCCATTGCGTTGCACACCAGCAGGGACGACGGGGTTTGAGGCCAATGGGTAAATATTGCCCACAAACTGATTCTTGAAGTAACGTTAGAAATGAACGTAGTTAAGTACCTAGTTTATTATTAACGTAATTGAAGACTTAAAATGGCAACACTTAGATATCTTCATAAACCGAAAATTATTATCTTCTCTGTGTAATCTATGGATAAACTTCGTCAGAATACTTGTTGTCACTTCTGTTTTGTTATGTTATTTGGTTTACTCGTTTTTTGAAAACAATCACTACACTCAAGAAACCCTTCAGCCTAGTTATAAAGTTAAAGTTTACCAGAAATACTAAATCCTAACTTAACGCCATGGATTCCACCGCCATCAAGTGCGAACCAGGCACAAGGGCGGAAAAGAGTGTTGCTGTGACATTAACGGAAATCGATATAGAATATCCTATTATCAAAAACGAATATTCGAAATCTATTTCTGAAAACAATTCAGGCATTTTGTTTTTTGTATTATTATGTATTGATTTATTTTGTTGTATGATTATATAATTTGAAATTTGTGTTGTATAATACAATATGTCGTTTGAAAATATAACAAATCTTCCAACGACCAACGGTGTAACCTTAGTATATTAAAAAATAACTAAGTTTTTCATTATTTAAAAAATTCCTTTACCAGACAAAATAACAATTTTTCAAAACCAATTTTTTTTTGTAAAAAAATTTATTTAAAAAGGACTAATTTTCGGTATTCTCTGGTAATGTAAAGTTATAATATTTTTTTTTAAAAGAAAGACAAACATTCCCGGGTTACGATTAACCCAACAACATTTTTTTTTTTTTTTTTTTTATAGAGATTACCTCACAAGAGTCCCAACTGCTCCCGTCTGGAGCCAGTGAGACTACGGCATCCCCAATTGGGGTATGTTGTGAGGCTGAAGGAAAGTGGGGAAGGGAAGGAGATGGGGAAGAGGAAGGTAGGAAAGTACCTGGCTATTCAGATCTAGTCACTAAACACGGCTAAAGCCATTATTAAGCAACGTCTCAATTCTGAATGGTGGTCTTACACCAGGGCGATACTGACAGCATCTTCCACTCTGGAACGTGCCGCAAATGTAGTATATATTATTTTTATGAATTAATTGTGAAATAACACAAATTAATCAAATAAAATTTATTTGCGCACGCCGGGTTCGAACCCGCAACCTTCCGATTGGGAGTCAAGTGTTGTTACCACTCGACCACGGACGGTCGTCATTTGAAAAACTCCAACTACCACCACACTAAGCGGAAGATGTTGCTTGTGTTGTGATGGAGGACTTAGCCGGCCGAGGAATCGAACACGGAACGCCTGAGTGGGACTCAAACGCGATGCCCACTCAACTACTGACCGGTCTATTACATTTCCACTGTATCATCCCGTTTATTGGTTCCATTTTATTTGCACGTATTTTCTCTTAAAATGTCAAATGAGTTTAACGGAGCCGTTAAATCTAGAAAGATAAACCTTCAAAGAAATTGTTATTTTATTTACTGAAAATTTTCACGAGATTCTTGGAATTAAAAGGGAATTCTTAGAGCCCTCTGAAAGAATTCACCAATCGTCGGATAAGCCGAATTTCCTTGATTATATTTTTATAAACTCGCATATCGAGTATAAGGTACACACTTGAATAATTATATCTCCCGGTGAACGACACTACTTGAGATCTGTATGCACTTTCCACGACGGATTCGATGATTTGAAACAACCAAGCAGGTGGCGTTACCGATCGTACCGATACTAACTATACCGATAGGATTTAACCGATTTGATCTGACTTTCCCATACGCGGATGAAATGGGGACTACCTGGTGGATCGAAACGGAAATCGACTTGTTCTGATTAGGAAGATTCTGCACGAAGGAATGCTTTGTCAAGATTTATTCCGAAATCTAAATGTATGACATTTACACGACCCTGTCTACTCACAAATCGACGTACCGCTGCAATGAATGACTCGGTAGACAGACCAGCAGCTAATTCCAGATGTAGAGTCTTAGTGGTGAAACAGACGAATAAGCAAAGGAAAGTCTTCTCTATATTTGCACCGCGGCATTTACCTGTTTTAATATGTATCGGACAACCGCTATCAACGCTAATAGTTTATTCAGCAAAAGAGGGTTTCACAAATAGAAATAGTAGAAAGAGGGAAGTTTATATTTTGTACAAAATTTACATTTCTCATCGAATTTCGTAATATTTCCAAGTTATTAAATATGTTCCATATAATCCTTTTTCTTATAATTTTGGAATCATAAAAAAGAATATCATTTTAACACACTTTTAGATTTTTATATTTGAAATATAAATTAATACAGTTAGTCATGTCGGTGAATACTGACATAAATTAGTGTTTCTAACCCCTTAGTTATTGTGGAGTTTGTTTATATTTATGTGTAATAACAAAACAAACATAAAAGTTTTAAAGTGTTTTAATCATAAAAGGTCCTCTTCAGACATTTACAGTAAACAAACTAGTTATTGTTTCCCAATATTGTTACCAATTGAAGGTGGTAAAAGGCCAATGCACTTAATACTTAGCACGTAGCATATTATTATACAATGCACAAAACAGACACACACTTGAACCGTAAGACACAGAAGCACGAGCTGACAATTTTTTTTTTGTTTTGTCATTTTTTGTCAGTTTCATCAACTTGGCAAGTGATTCAATTTTTCATTTTTATTTTTTATTTTATTTTTTTATTTAATGACAATACAAATTAAAATTAAAATACAATATTAAATAATTCATGACTTCCTCATCTATGTTGTTTGTTTTTGTTCATTATTCCATTTGTTCGATTTAAATTGCGACCGTTGTTTTTTTCTATATTTCTGTATTTTTTTCTGTTTTATGTTTCGTTTAGCATTCGTATTTTTTCTTCTTCAGTGATTTGTCATTTATTGTTTTAACATTCAAAAATTATTACAACAAAAACGATAAAATTTTAATTGATTTTTTCTCCTATTTTTCCTTAAGAACTCAGACAGAGACGACCGTAATTTTAAATGTAATATACTGTGTTTCTCGGAATATAAATTATCAATATTTTTTCCAGGTAGCATTAATGTGGAGACTGCTATCATCAAGACAGAACCAGGACCTCAAGAAGAAGATGATAGGGGTACTCCTTGTATGGAAATTGACATAGACCTGCAGGATGTTAAAAAGGAATGCTTAGAACGCTTTGAAACAATTGCCCAGACTGCAGGTAAAACCGTTTTTTTTATTATATATGTTTTCATTATATGGATATAAATTTCAAAAGTAATTTTACATAATTTATAAATACAGTCACATGTAGAACATAAGGTACAAGTAATTGAAAAGTTACCAGTAAGTAAGTATATGATTAAATATATAATAGATAAAAGTAGAAAAAGGGAACCCACTATGGCACTGCCTGTGTGTGTGTGTGTATGTGTGTGTGTGGGTAATATGTAAACAAAAATGCTATTTTACATAAATAAGTACAAGTAAAAAATGTAATTTTTTAAAGTTAAGGTTTAGAAAAATAGGTATATATTAAAATATTGTGGTATAACAGTGCAGCATAGAATTTTGTTTATTTTTTGTTATAGTTTCAAGAAAGTAAATAAAGTTAGTCTTGAAGTTACCAAAGAATTCATAGGAAAGGTGTTTCGACATCTGCATCATTCAGACATAATTTTAATTATTTTATGTAAAGTGATTTTTTATCTGTCATTTATTTATTTATTGACGGCCTATTGGGCTTTTACATATCGAATACAAATTTCATTTATAACAACAGTAGAACATGTAATGTGCGCACTTGAAGTGAAACCATACAAAACTGCGCAATACAAATGTAATGTTATTATTATAATCTTTTCAAAAAGTTTAGGTACTGCTGATATAATAATATGGGTCTATAATTTGCAATTTGATATTTATCTCCTTTTTTAAAAATAGGTGTTATAAATCCACTTTTCCAAATTTAAAGAAAACAACCTGTAGATAAAGATAAATTGAAAATTATTGTAATAGGAAGAGCTAGAAAATAAATACTTACAGTTTTTAAGTAATATTGAGTGAATCATATCTGGCCCCGAATTCGACCTAATATCTAGCTGTTTGATAAAAGTCACAACATCATTTACTTCCACATGGATGTTATGCAAGTTGAGTGACCTTTCGGTAAATGGGGTTTATCAGATAAAATGTTGTCATTGTCTTTAACGTATACCCTCTTGAAGAAATCTGCAAATAGATTTACAATATCGTTTTTCTCATTTTACCACATTGTACCGGGAAAGTTAGTTATTTTTCCGAAAGGAGTTAGTGTAATTCCAAAATTTATTAATATTTGTTAAAATAGAATTTTAACATTATTGGTGTATTTCTTGAAACATACTCGATCTCCTGATACAATCTTTACGCAGAATGGAGATTGCAATATAATTATCTAGCGTTCTATTTGTTTCATAACGTTTGTGGGCAATTTTTTTATCGTAAGTTTGTATCGGTTAAATTCTCAGAAGTACCTGCCTGTAAGTTTCCTTTACAGCCGTTCGTTGGATAGAGATTATAGCTCCCTAAAATCTCTCCCCAACGAACGGTAAAACAATCTTATAGGCAGGTACTTCTGAGAATTTAACCGATACAAGTTAGATTAATGATAGTTCAGAATCGAACCATTTAGTTAGGGAATTTAGAAGTGTAATATTTTTGTAGAGGTACAAAGCTATCGATTGCTTGATAAATTACATTGTAAAAATATTCTAAGGCCTTATTTAAACTTGAGCTTTTATAAGTGAGATCATAAGACCAATTATAAGTGGATAAAAATTCTATAATCTTTGGGTAATCTGCTTTTTCAAAATTACGCTTGACAATCGTCGGGTCTATTACCTTAATTATTGAGTATTGAGTTAATTGATTATTAGCGGGAAGTGGTATTTATCGATTGGATGAATCATTTCATCAGAGGCATACACATTAAAACTAGATGAATTTGTAAAGACATGATCATTTTTTTCGTTCATTTTCTTTTTTTCAGAAGCAATTTTTGTTTTTAAATACATTTTTCATAGTCTACAATATAAATAATTTACGGATATTGAATAATAACTTGGTCCAGAATGTTTAATTTCTATTAAGCATAACTTTAATTATGCGCTTTTGAGTAGTTTGTATAGGTTTAATGAATGCATCAAGCTCACCATCTCATCCTATAATTCCGTAGATTATTGAAGATTGTACCAAGGACAAGTAGATTATTTTTAATTTGTCACTTATTACCCGTTAATTTATTTAGCATTCTTTACCCGTAATCTTTTTCAGACTTATCGACGGAACTGATGACGCTTCCTATGGAAAATCATTTCTCTTGTCACCATTGTAACTACTCCTGCTCTTATAAATCAATATTTGATTTGCACATGCGCACCCATACTGGAGAAAAACCTTTTTCATGTTTGGATTGCAACTATTCATGTCCTCGGAAGGGTGATTTGACAAGACACATGCTGACTCACGATGGAAAAAAATCTTTTACGTGTTTGGACTGCAACTTTTCATGTCCTCTAAAAGGAAGTTTGACGAGACACGCGAAGACTCATAGTGTTGAAAAACCTTTTTCGTGTTCCGACTGTAACTATTCGTGTCGTCAAATGGGCGATTTGAGGATACACATGAGGACTCATAGTGGAGAAAAACCTTTTTCATGCTCCGATTGTAACTATTCGTGTAATAAAAAGGGCCATTTGACGACACACATGCGGATTCATAGTGGAGAAAAACCTTATTCATGTTCCAACTGCAACTATACATGTAATCGAAAAGAAAATTTGACGAAACACATGATGACCCACACTGGAGAAAAACCTTATTCGTGTTCCAACTGCAACTTTTCATTTTCCCGAAAGGAAACTTTGAAAAAACACACGCTGGCTCATGGTGAGTAAAATGTTTTTCTTGTACCCTGTTCTACTATTCATCTTCGCAAAAGAGTATCTTGCTAATTAATACAGATGAAGATTCATTTTCTTGAATAAAATTTGTTAAAACTAAAGAACAACTGTCTTAGTTCTGACGTAACACAAGAAAGGCTCTAGTTTTCAAAACAAATGTCATTAATATGTGGTTAATTTGGTAGAAGCTTTTGATTCCTTTAAATTTATCCCGAATCGCAAGGTATATTAATTTATGTTAATTAAATTGATATTAAGGTATGTTAATTAAGTGTAGACTTATAATTTTATAATACATCATATACTCACCAATATCATACTATTTATGTGATGGTTTTTTTATGCCTGTTTGTTATATAACGCTTATACTAAACCGCAATTTATATATTTATACTCGTACTGTTCTATGTTTTTTTTTTAAATTTGAACAACCGCTTAACTGCCAAAGCAGTTTTTCAGCAGATCAATTTAACAATAATTATAATATAATGATTAAGTACACATATTACAAGAAACCATAATTTGCAAAATAAGTACAGAAGAATAACTTATGATATAATAACAATACAAAGGCACATGGAAAAAACATACAGAGGAATAACTTTTAAGTAACTACAAAATAACGGCATAAAATATTCAGAGACAGTTTTAACACAGGCAGATTAATCATATTTATACATAAGATAAGATTACAAAAAACTATCAATATAAAAAATCTTGATCTATTAACCATTTTTTAATTTTGGTTTTTAGTTCGGTGGTGCAATTTGATTGATCTTTTATGTGCATTGGAATCTTATTAAATATGGTAGGCACAAGATAAGAAAAAGTCCAACCATGTAATTACATTAAATGTACTAGCTGACAAACTATATAAGTACTTGAATGAAAATTAAGATAGAAGAAATAAGTTTTATTTTATTACCTACTCTGGGAAAAGAACGACTGTCATATGTAATGTAAAAACGCTGTGCGTTTCGACGTGTAAGTAATTAATGTATGTATTATGGTTTTGTTTTTCCAGGTAGCATTAATGTGGAGACTTTTATCATCAAGACGGAGCCAGGACCTCGAGAAGAGAAGATGCATCCTGTGGGAAAACTATTATCTTGTCCCCAATGTAACTACTCCTGCTCTGATAAATCTAAGTTCGAAATGCATATGCGTATCCATACTGTAGAAAAATCTTTTTCGTGTTCCGACTGCAGCTATTCTTGTTCTCGATATTCAGATTTAAAGAAACATTTGCGGATTCACACGGGAGAAAAACCTTTTTCGTGTTCCGACTGCAACTATTCATGTTCTCAGAAGGGAGTTTTGACAAGACACTTGCTAACTCACAGTGGAGAAAAACCGTTTTTATGTCCCAACTGTAACCATTCATGTTCCCGAAAGGAAAGTTTGACGATACACATGCTGACTCACAGCGGAAAAAAACTTTTTTCATGTTCCGACTGCAACTATTCTTGCTCTAAGAAGGGAAATATGACAAGTCACATGCGTACTCACAGAGGAGAAAAACCGTATTCATGTTCCGACTGTAACTATTCATGTTCTGAAAAGGGAAATTTGACTAGTCATGTGCGGACTCACAGTGGAGAAAAACCTTACTCATGTTCTAAATGCGAATACGTATGTACTCAAAAGGGACATTTGACAAAACATTTGCTGACTCACAAAAGAGAAAAACCTTTTTTGTGTTAGGATTGCCACTATTTATGTTATTGGAACGTAAATTTGACTAGACACATGCGGACCCGTAGAGGAGAAAAACCCCATCCAAGGAACATGAATAATTGGTAGAACATGTGGTATTGGTGGCTTAAGTATCATGATATACAAACAGCATGTTTCTGTGTTGGCTGGTCCCATATATCATATTGTTAACCTTAGTTTTAAGAGCGGCATATTTCCTTCTCATTGTAAGAATGCTATGGTTGTACCTCTTTTCAAATGTGGGGATCACCTAGATGTTAACAATTACAGACCCATATCTTTGCTCAATACCCTCTCAAAATTGATAGAAAGATTGGCTAAGTCGAGATTAGTTTCATTCTTAGAAAAATACAAAATACTCTCCGACAATCCATTCGGTTTAAGAGCAAATAAAGGTATGAATGATGCTGTATTAAAGGTATTAACCAAAGTTACAAGCGCTTGACTAGGGCAACAAAGCTATAGCAGTGTTTTTGGACACGTCAAAAGCATTTGATACTGTTTCCCACGAATTGCTCCTTAAAAAATATAATTTTTAGGCATTAATAATACAGCAATGGCCTGGTTCAGATCTTATCTTACTGACAGAACACAACAATTAGAAAAAAATTAAATGTTAAGCAAGGGTAAATCCATCTCCCGCAAGGTAGTGTGTGGTAGTGTGCTTGGTGCAACATTGTTTCTTATTTATATAAATGATTTATGTAGTCAAATTTAATACCGGTTTAAGAGTGGTAAATAGTTGGTTGAATAATAATATTTTAACTTTGAACTTACAGAAAACCAAATATATCAATTTTAGTATTTCAAGTAAAAGTCACTCATAACTTGACTATTCATAATTGTTTGCAAACATGTAATTGCAACCCTTTAGAAAATGTAGTCAACATTAATAACTAAAGGTCTGGGGCATACGTCATTCCTATGTGTACCTACGTTAAATTGTCGTGAAAACAAGCTTCTGTGCCCAAGCGGTTTTAAGTTCCTTGGTGTAAAAATAGATACATTTTTGAGATGGAACGATAATGTCACAGCTGTAAAGAGAACAAAACATATTTATAATTAAAGAAATAATTATTAACAATTTATTTCTTTCTTTTATCAGGTAAATAATAATTTAGTACCTCATCTCTAATATCCAGTGACTCACAAAACTGGTCACTTATGCTACTCATGGGAGGTAGCTAACTTCTTAAATAATTCACCTTCTTATCAGGGCCCCAGCATAGCCACGTTTTAGGCATTTTTGTTAATTTTTTTTCAAAGCAATGGCGGCTAACCTAATAGCCTGTTACAGTCTAAATAATTATCAAAACTGTGTTACAAAGAATCTACTTACAGGTTATACAATATTGTTTTAAAAATTACAACAGTAAAATAACGTAAGGCAATATAATAAGAACAAATATGTAATAGATAACAACAAGGGCGTCGCCAGCTGATAGCCCAGTGGGGAGGGGGGGGGGCAAGTTGATATGGAGAATGTGAAAAGTATGAATTGTAGGTAAAGTCGAGAGCACATGAAGCTTTTCACTTATAAACGAGCCCTACATCTACGGCGATTGTAATAAACGATACAGATTCCAACATGTAAAGCTACACGAGCTCTTGACTGTACAATAAATAAAACTTGTAAATAAGTTAGGTATTACATTTATTAGAAAAATTCAATAAAAATAAGTTTGATTTTGAATAAGTGTACAATGTATTTTTTTGTAATTACCAGATTTTAATATAACGGTCGACAAAGATTAGGTTAATGGGCCGTTTTCTGAGTAATTCCAAAATATCCACGAGATGGCAGCACGGTCTTTACCGGTCCTCCTGTCATCTAATCTGTTAACCAAATCTATGACTGACGTCATTCAATGATCTGTCATTTCGATAGCTATTTGCAATTTGTTTTCCAACAAGTTGGTTTATTTATGAGTTTAGACAAACCTAGTTTGCTCTATTTGTAAGTAAAATGCACAAGAATTACGGTCAGTGGACTATTTTCCAATTGAAGGAAGAGTTGAAAGGACGTAATGCCAAAACTTTTGGTAAAAAAGCAATTCTCGTAGAAAGGTTAGTAAATACACCACTATTGCTTATTTATATTGCCTACAATAATTTCTTTTCTAATTTATCACTAAAATTTATTATCATAATACGTTTTATTTAAGACTCGAAGATTATGATAAACATCATAATTTCAATCCTGCTTGCGTTGCGGACGAAGGTGTCTTGGAAATGGTTACGCCGAAGCTGGAAGATTTTCAAGACATCAACATGGCCTCCAACATTCCAGCACTGACGCGGTAAGAACTTTATAAATTCAGTATTTCCTGGGAAAGTTTGAAGGACACCGACCAAGCTGTAAGTATGTATTCTGAACAATACTTGCTGAGTGTTCGATGTGCACATGAAAATGGCACAACCTATATTTTAGGAAAGTGTGCTTCGGAGTACAGGAAACATCTTTCTTATGCTGTCTATATACATTATAATTGTAACACTTTATTGGAAGGCCAATGTGATTATGCAGCTGGCGTATTGGCACATTGCAAGCACGTATTTGTGGTTCTACATGGAATAGTAGATTTTAGTGAAAATAAAAAAAATCGTTGTTCAACAAAGTTGTACAAGCATGTTACAAAATTTTCATACACCGAGGAAATATCATGGTGCGCCTATAAAAGCGGAATATCTGCAAATAAAAAACAGCAGTTGTCTCAACAACAGCTCCTTGATATTGATCCTAGGCCTACTACTTGCATTAAGCCTACTACTTTCCGTCTTGTTTATATGTAAGCACTTGCATACTGCTACCATATGCAGGGTCATTGGAGGTCTAGCTTCGTTTTATTAAATGTAGAAACATTCTTATACAAAAAAAATTGCGTCCTTGCGAGAGCCTTGAAGGAGTAACCTTATGTTACTTATACCAGGGCGGGTAAATAGTGGACAACCTCCAATGACTGTATAGAATGTAAATAAGTCGTAATTAAATACATGTCATCCAAATATAATTATTGGAAAAATAATATCTTGCATATTTTTAATATAATTATTTTAAATCAAATAGGATTTAAAATATTTTACTAAGTGTATCTATTACTATGCATGGCAGCTGTTTCGCCTTCTGAAGGCATTGATTTGACAAACTTACTTGAAAATATTTATGTTTTTATTCTACACTAGTTGCATATTTAATTTGTTAATCTTATTTTCTTTATTTTAACAGGTTGACTGTTCACAAAGTTTATCACGCGTTGACCGATGCTACCACAACCATATAATATTTGGATGTAAAAAAATAAAATAAGTGCCAAAACAATAAATAATTTATGTATAATGTTAACTATTTGCTGTACTGATATGTTCTTCTATGTGTATAATGTTTGTAAATGTTTTACGACATATTTATATTATGTCTGTAATCTTGTTCTTTTCATATTGACCTCGAGAAATAAAAGAAAGTTTTTTAAAATTTATTTATATATTTGTTAAATTATTTTGTGTTATTTAGTACAACTAAACAACAATCTTTTTTAACCACGGCAGTAGCTGTCGTGCAAGGTCTCAGAAAACCATGACAAAACTGCACCGACACCCACACTTTATTTTAATAAAACAAATATAATAACAATCGTTTATTTCAGAATGTTGCGCAATGCAATACTATCCATATTTTGAAATAGCACAAATACTGACAAAATAACAATGCATTCATACGTAGAATGAAACAGAAAATAAATGAAAAATATAGTAGGTACCTATATAATAATAAATCCAAAAAAATATGCAAAATCCGTTCATGGGGGATATTTGACAGGCTCCCATTTCCAGAAGGAGGGACTCCATCTCCATCCAGGCAACCATGGCAGTGATGATGGTATTCTTCGACTGACTGGCGTAGTCTGCGCCATAAGCTTCCCCTGCGGTGAAACAAAAGTTTATTTTTATATATACAAGATGTTAAGGGACGTACTTGACTTACTTTAAACCAGTGATTCCTGACATTTTTCGGAGAAAAAATGGAAATAAAATGTTGGTCTCCTGTGACTTTCAAAATGTCACATTGAACATCGAAAATGTCACCGGAGACCGGGCAATATGACTTCCACTGCCACGTCTTCTAGATTCACAAGCAACGCCGCTTCATCTTGTGGTTTTGGTTTTGTAGAATTTATATATGTTTTTTCACGTATCAGACGCCTTTCCTGTCTGTTTCTTAATTCTAAATTACCTACTTCTACTTTTAGAAGAAACTACACCTTTCAGTAGCTTTTGCCTTTACAGTACAACTGAAAATAAATTAGGTTCAAACTTCCATCCTTGCATGATATAAAATACAAAACGGTCTACGTTAAGAAATAATAATAATTTGATTTTTTTCATAAAACACTCCTACTGAATATTAAATTACAATCACGAGATACACAGACATGGGACGAGAAATGAAAGCAAATTAGATCGCCAACAATGAAGAATCAGCCGCCCAGAAATCTCGTGCCAGACAGTTTGATAACCGTGTAATAAAATTATTGCAATAATTGAAAATATGGTTAATTTATAAAAGGGAAATAAGATATTATATCTACCATAATTATTAATGTTAGCTGTGATTGAGTACACTTATATTTAAAGGTACGTTTGTCAAATAATGTCAGCTGCGAAAGAAGGCAAAATTTTGTGCATTCTTTGTCAAATGTTTATATACGTGTTCATTATACTATACAAGTACTCTATATATTATATTGGGGATTAAATTATAGTAAGATATTAATTAAATGAGTCATGTAATTACTGTTATGGTTAATATTATTGAATACACAATCTGTGTCCCTGAAATGAGCTTTACAGACTACAGAAGTACGAGTCGGTGCCCATTTGGAACGCCTGATGGAATGATTCCATTTCGCTTTCAAGTCTCTATCTTTGGGAAACTCGTGCCCACTCCTATTTCTACACATTAGAACACTACAACAGGTTGAAGGCATTATTATAATATTTAAAAACACTAAATTGCGTCAAACGGCCTAAAAAATGTATGGGATCTGACAGTTAAATAAAATAGTTGGACCGGTAGGACTATGAGCGAACCTAGCGGCCAAAATCGTGCGAAAACGGCCCATTGCAATGACAGTATCAAAAAAATACAATATTCATTCTCATAGAACAAAACGTTATATTTTTATCTATGGTTTAATATAACATAGAGAGCGTTGTTTCTTTGGATAAATTGTATAATTCCTCATTAGAAATAAAAAAATGTTACATTAAATACACATTTATAAAACGTATTGTAAAGGAGAAATGGTAAAATATATTTTGATAAACAAGTACAAAAAACATATAATACATATCACTAGCAAATATAATATGGTATATTGCCATGACAGTATAAAAAAAACAATATTCATTCTAATCGTAGTAACTGGCAGTTGTGAACAATAATACCACGCGGCCATATTACATACAACGTCATTGCGTGTAGGTTACTTTGTCCCGGTGACTAGCTGTCACTGGATCACAGTGGATCCGAGAAACCGGCTATTATTGGAACCAATTCCTATGGGTATTATAAAATGGTTATCAACTGGGCGAAGCCGAATCAAAAGTCGCCCGCAGGGCCTAGCAGCAAAAATCTCCCATTCGGGACAAGGGCAGCTCTCAGCTTGTTGTTCTGAAACAATAAAAAAAACAAAAAAACTATTTTGATAGTTTAGTACCCATATCTATTTTAATAATTAAAATTGTATATATTTCAGATTTTATGAGAAATATAATTTTCCGGGTGTTATTGGATGCATAGACGGAACCCACATAGCCTTGATTAAACCAAAAGACCATGAAGAGGCATATTTTAACAGAAAAGGATACCATTCAATGAATGCTCTCATGGTAAAGAAATATTTCCTTGATTGAAATGTATACAGAATAGCTGATCATACAGTCATATAATATATAATATACTATTTTATTTCACCCTACAGATTTGTGATTCCAAGCTGAAAATAATAGCCATCAATGCGAGGTACGGAGGTGCATCGCACGATGCTCATGTATGGCAGATGATGGCCATAAAACCACCCCTGGAAGAAGCAAATAACCGAGAAACTTTCTGGCTGTTAGGTAAATTTTTTTTATGTATATATAAATATTTGTTAAAGTTTGCAATTTTTAATTATATTTGTTTGAAATTTTTTTTTGTTTAAACATAATTTGAATATTTCAGGAGATTCAGCATTTCCACTGAGGCCATATATGATGACACCTATTTTAAATGCAGCACCGGGATCACCAGAAGAAAATTACACGAAAATGCAGTGCAAGGTCAGAAATTGCATAGAACGCTGCTTTGGAATCTTGAAAGCTAAATGGCGCTGTCTACTGAAACACCGTGTTCTGCACTATACGCCATTAATGGCAGCGAAGATAGCCAATGCATGTGCTGTTCTTCACAATATGGCCATTGAAGCTCAAATGCCAGAACCAGAGGATGTGATCATTGAAGATGATTTTAGAGAAGTGATTAATGTTATCCATCAACATAACGATAACCTTAGGCAAGGTCGGATAACTCAACGAGAGCTTGTTGAGACTCTCAATGACCAAATTTAGCTACCTCTAACAATCTATCTAAATTTATCTTCAAGAATCACATCCTCGGTTCTGGCATTTGAGCTTCAATGGCCATATTGTAAAGAACAGCACATGCATTGGCTATCTTCGCTGCCATTAATTATTTATAGCTTATATTACTACATGTTGTACATGTTTACTTCCTACACTCACATAAATTTTAATTATTGTAGCTTCAAACTCAAAATGTTGTCATTTTTGCTTCATCTATTTTTAAATTACAATAATAATATAATAAGTTGCCTATATAATGTCTGACAGTACAGCAATTTTTTTTTTAGTTTTTATATCATGTAGTTAGTTTAGCAAACAAATATACCAATGACATCGACATTTATAATTTAACAAATTCGATGTTTACAATATTTTTTGTCAAGATATTATTTCTGATAATTTCTGTCAATTATTATTTTAATTTTATCCATCTGTAAACTACTGCAATGTAAGAAATTATATTTTTTAACCCATTGTTTACTAACCCTTGTGTAATTTTTTTAAAAACATTATTACCCAATGCAAAAGCCCCATGAGCTTACAAAATAGTAAATTAATAAATTATATCTTACACTTCCGTTTCAACAGTTCTGCTAACAATGCCTCTCTAAATTTGGCGTCTTCTTGCCTCTGTGCAGTTATGCTGGCCAGCAAGGCGGTCATGCTCGCTAGCATGGCCGCACCGAGCTCTCCTATTTTCTCAATTTTTTTTTCCTCCAGAAGGAGATTCTTCCTCTCGACGTCGTTCTTGTCCTCTTCCGCTTTCAGAAACCTCTCCAACATGGCTTCTTTATTAACTGAAAGTAAAATATGTATTATTAATAATATCATAACATCACAGGATATGGGAAGGCTGATGGAGATATTGAAAGAAGGGTAAATGCAGGTAACTCCGTTAATGGAGGACTGAATGCAGTTGGCGCTAACTAAAAACTGTCCAAAGAAGCGAAGCTAGCAGTACACCATGGAGTGCTGGTACCCACCGTGATGTATTGCAGTGAGGCATGAAACTGGCAGACAAAGGATGCAAGTAGACTGAATGCTGAAAAAATGAGGCGTGTGTGTGATAAAATCACGTATGATCATTTGAGAAATGTGGCTGATGTAAACGTAATGAGTAAGATTAAGGAAGGGACCCTCTTGATGGTTTGGGCATGTAGAGAGAATGAACGAAGAAAGGAGTGACGCAAATACGAATGGTAGAAAAAGTCGGGGACGCCCAAGGAAGACATGGCATAATCAGGTGAATTAGATAATTGAGACGGGGAATGTCAAGAGTCAGAATAATAGAAGAGTATGTATGAGAAGATGTATGAATGTGAATGAGGCAAAGTGAGTGTGCCAAGACCGAGTTGTTCGGCGGTCCGTCCTCTCTGCCTACTTCTGCGGGGAAATGGCATGATGGTTGGTTAGTTTTTCATTTGTTCCCATTCACTCAAGATATTTCATTGTAAGTACTTACAAAGTGCTTTGCGGGAGGATTTTCTTTGAGGTGTTGGCGTTGCAGAGAGAGCTTCCTTACAAGGTAATTGATGCTGGCCCTGGACCTCTATTTTATCTCTTTTATTAACTGAAAGTAAAATATTAAAAATAAAATCATAACATCACGAAAGATGGGAAGGCTGATAGAGGAGATATGGAAAAAAGGGATAAATGTAGGTAACTCCATTAATGGAGGACTGAATGCAGTTGCCACTAATAAAAAACTGTCAAAAGAAGCAAAGCTAGCAGTCCACAATGGAGTCCTGTTGACGGTCCGCCATCTCTGCCTACCCCTTCAGGAAACAGCGTGATGGAAAGTTAGATCTTTCATAACATTATTCCCATTCACCCTAAGATATTTTATTGTAAGTACTTACAAAGTCCTTGGTCGGAGGCCTTTCTTTGGACGCTGGACGGCCCAGGCGTTGCCAGGAAAACATCTTCTTCATCCCAAACACTTACATCATCAAGAACAACCAGCTCAATTTCATTCTGCAAGAAAGTAATAAACTATCTATTAGGTTTTCACCATCCATATTAAAAAACAATTATAATATAAAATAATAGTCTGAAACATACACGCTGAAAAAGTGTCTCCTTTATCGGCATTCCTTCAATTGGGTCTGGCCCCATTATGGCCAACATTTTCTCTTCGAGTGGAGTTAGCGGCGGGATCCTCATAATCCCGCCTACAGTTCTGCATGACTCCACCCGATGCAGAGATGCCTTCTTCTTTGCGTTATTTTTAATGTCCCGCCAACTCTGAAACAATTGATAAATGGTCAAACTATTATTGAGAAACTGATAAAATAAGATTATTTTGAGAAAGGTGTTTGTTTCAGTTTCAATAAAGTATTATTGTATTAAGTACATACTTGCTGCCACTTCTCGCCTGTTTTAACGGCTCCAAACCCAATGGCGTTCAGGGTTTGGGCCAACCCGTCCCACTCCCTCTTGCTGGCTATCCTAGCCTCAGCTCCCTCACATCTGCGAGATGCCATGGACGGCCTATCTGTGACCCATGTCACCAGCACCTCCAACTGCTCGCTCGTAGCCCGTTTATTCTGTAGAAGAATTATTAATATACATTATTACTGTTAATTTAAAACTAACAATGCAATCAATAAAAGCATGTAAATGCTGTTGGTAATAACAGTATCCGGCTGGCGGTGGCAAAACGAAAATTCCACATCCGTCCATTATTAGGCAAAGCAATTAAATAATCGTTATTTAACCGGTCAAATTTGTTTTATGTGGCCAACCGACTTAGCCATAAAAGATCATTTGGTTTGGCGTATTTCGGCTTTTCGCTTGCCATATTACATAAATAATTCAAATGACACAATTTTAAGTCTCAAGTAAAAAAAAAACAATATTAATAGTTTCGTACTCCGCCTACTGGTTAATACGGAATATTTTTTATTCAAACAGTTAGATTTTGCTTTATTATTACGAAAATTGAGTATTTATGTCGGGGGAGATGAAAAAACATGCATTTTATATTTCAATTTTATAAGATTATTTCACTTACGCGAAGTGTTTGACAGCCACGTTTGGCCAAGTGAAACGGGACTTAAACAACTTCAATTACTACAATATACAACTATTTACGTGCACAAAAAGGTTATTAGGTTCTTAGGCTGGGTGAGCTAAGTAATTCATGCGTATTTAAATTGAAAAAATAATCGCAAATATCAAATCCAAAGAAATGGCGGCAAAGGAAATGTTCCGCTCAGTATTATCCGTGCGTATCCGTGTATCGAACTTCGAATTCCGTATTATCCGGTAAGCGGAGTAGTAAACATTTACCAAAACAATAACTAATTGAATAGTTCCATTACCTGGGAGAAATTTACAAATTTAAATGTAAAAAACTTCAATCATTCAAAGAGATTTGGAGGTTACAATGTCTTTATGCTAATAATTTCCGGGAGGTTATCGTTCGAAACACATTTACCAATGTACACAAACACAAAATAAACATGAATGTAGTAAATAATCATATATCTAATAATAAATAAATCAAAAAAAATAAACTTACGTTCATTATTGCTGTGCAGACAGATAAAATGTATAACCAACAAAACGAAACGTCAACCGTTAAAAGCACGCTTCTCGAAAATATGAATACTGAAATGAACCAATCAGCGTTAGCGAACCATAGAGATTAAGCGCATAGACAATCCACATTATTTCTATTAGTGTGTTTCACAAACACACGACGGTCATCGACGCTTTTCGAAACCGGCGTGTGTGAATGGATATAGAGAGTACCATTTTCAGTCCAATGTGATAAGACACGAAATTTTACGACTGTGAAACCTAAACATATTGGCTTGTCTGTGAGAGATAGAAAGTAAGCCCCCAGGTCATTTTGCTCACTTGTCCTAAGCACGCAACACTTGTGACCACGTGACAAGTTGTATATAGTTCTCACGTACGCAGCGCGTCAGTTGATTCGACGTTTATTTCTAGGTTATTTTTATGTTTTTTTACTACTCAGCAGACGCAATTTGTGGCTTTGTCACGTTTTGTGATTCTGAAATGAATATGCGGACGACTAAGTATAATTTGACCAACATGACATGTGTGGTACCCGAAACCGTTGATTTTTAGTTTCCCATTTAAACCGTTTTTGGTAAGTACTAATATTGATGTTATTCACGCTATTCATTTTGGTAGCGGCCGTTATTCCAAACCAAACTGAGCGACCACTGGTCTTTAATTCGAGCAGGCAGGCTCACATGCACAACTGCGCTGTGTCTAACGCGACCTGTCTAGCTAACCTTACTAACACCAATTGGTATATCTACATGTGTTAGGGAGTTCATTTTATGTTTGGTTCGAGAAACATTTAAACTATCAATTTGAAGTATACCTAATATTAATGGAGAGTTTTTGTGGAATAATTAAATGGCTACTTCGACTCGAGCGGTACTTGAGTGAGATAGCAATAGTCTGCGAAATATATACGGTAGCACATACTCGCACTTTCTTCTTATTCCAGAAATCGGATAGTGTAGACGTCAGTCATAGTAATATTCGCTTATTGAATAAATCAGTTTGCACTTCTTATTAAGCCTTGCACTCAATAACACAAATAACATTGGCGGAGTAGGTTGTTCTAAATATGTCCCTAAACAATATTAGCGTATTAAAGTTTTTAAGTTGTTTTGATTAAATTTCTCACATTATAAAAAATGGAACTACCGAATGTTTAGAAGTAGATACTGTATATATTGAGTGATGCCACGATAGATGGCCATTCTTTCAACCGTTTTCAAATGTAAATGGCATGATTCAAATACAGCTACAATAATTATTAAATTCTTGTTTCAAAATATAAATGAGTTATGTATACGAATTCACTGTTTTGGGGAAATATTTCAAACAAAACCAAGTATTCATTTGTTCTGTTTCAGGAAAATTTGTTTTAGCTTGAACCAATTACCAAACGCTACCACAGTAGTGCCATGGATCTACTAAATCCTGAGACTGTTTCCATCAAGACGGAACCAGGGCCCGAGGAAGAAGGCGGAGGTGTAATGCTGTATACAGATTTCGACCTACCAGACGTAAAGAAGGAAAGTTTGGCGTATGCGGAGAGTACTCAAACATCCAGTTAGTTTAATTAAAAAAATTAAAAAATGTGTAACGTTGAATTTGGAATTTTAACTTAATTGTATTGCAAGCAATCATTTCCCAATTCCTCAAATTTTTACCTCTTTTAATTTGGGACATGATTTAAGTTACTCTTATTATTATACACTAAAAATGCCTAAAGATTGAGGGAAGTGAACATCATTCCATTGATTTCTTCAAAAGCAGGGTCCTGCATCAGTTCCTGAAGCGGACATCTGGTGTCATTCTTTTTTCTTATATTGATCTTTAAGTTTCTTATCCAAATTCCCTCATTAATAATTCAGGTGCGGCGCATACGTCATTCCTGTCTACTTACGTTTAATTGTCGTGAAAACCAGCAACATATATTAACCGCTTGGGCGGTATCTTTATTTATTATCTTTCAAAAATATATTTTTAATGAAAAAATTAGTTTTTTTTTTTATGTATCATTAATCAATTGTCTTTTAGGCAGCATTAATGTGGAAACAATTGCCACCAAGGCGAATCTTGAACCCCGAGAAGAAGATGAAGGTGGTTTTACTTATATGGAAATTGACATCGACCTGTCGGATGTCAAAAAGGAATGCTTAAAACGCGTTGACAGAATGAAGGAAACATTAGGTAAAACCGATTTTTAATTTAAGATTTTACATTTAGCGATATCCATTTTTTATCGTTTATATACATTTACTGTGCTTATCTACACTTAGCGCGTGCAATAAGTCTTAATAAGCCTTTTTTAACCTATGTTTTTCAAATTTGTCGACAGATCTGAAAACGCGTCGTCTGGAAAAACAATTCTCTTGTCCTCATTGCATCTACTCCTGCTCTCAAAAGAACGATTTTAGAAGTCATGTTCGCACTCATACTGGAGAAAAACGTTTTTCATGTACCGAGTGCAACTATTCATGTTCTCGGAAGGCTAGTCTGACAATCCACAAGCTGACTCACAGTGGAGAAAAACCTTTTTCATGTTCAGAGTGCAACTATTCATGTTCTCAAAAGGGCCATCTGAATAGACACATGCTGACGCACAGCGGAGAAAAGCCTTTTTCATGTTCCGAGTGCAACTATTCATGTTCTCGGAAGGGCAGTCTGACAATCCACATGCTGACTCACAGTGGACAAAAACCTTTTTCATGTTCAGAGTGCAACTATTCATGTTCTCAGAAGGGCAATCTGACAATCCACATGCTGACTCACAGTGGAGAAAAACCTTTTTCATGTTCAGAGTGCAACTATTCATGTTCTCAGAAGGGCAGTCTGACAATCCACATGCTGACTCGGAGTGGAGAAAAACCTTTTTCATGTTCAGAGTGCAACTATTCATGTTCTCAAAAACAAAATATGACGAGACACCGGCTGACTCACAGTGGAGAAAAACCTTTTTCATGTTCCGAGTGCAACTATTCATGTTCTTGTAAGGCCAGTCTGAAGATCCACATGCTGACTCACAGTGGAGTAAAACCTTTTTCGTGTTCCGAGTGCAACTATTCATGTTCTCGGAAGGCCAATCTGACAATCCACAAGCTGACTCACAGTGGAGAAAAACCTTTTTCATGTTCAGAGTGCAACTATTTATGTTCTCGAAAGGCCCATTTGACTAGACACATTCTGACTCACAGCAGAGAAAAACCTTTTTCATGTTCCGAGTGCAACTATTCATGTTCTCGGAAGGGCAGTCTGAAGATCCACTTGCTGACTCACAGTGGAGAAAAACCTTTTTCGTGTTCCGAGTGTAACTATTTATGTTCTCGAAATGGCCATTTGACTAGACACATGCTGACTCACAGCGGAGAAAAACCTTTTTCATGTTCAGAGTGCAACTATTCATGTTCTCAGAAGGGCAGTCTGACAATCCACATGCTGACTCACAGCGGAGAAAAACCTTTTTCATGTTCAGAGTGCAACTATTCATGTTCTCAGAAGGGCAGTCTGACAATCCACATGCTGACTCACAGTGGAGAAAAACCTTTTTCATGTTCAGAGTGCAACTATTCATGTTCTCAAAAACAAAATATGACGAGACACCGGCTGACTCACAGTGGAGAAAAACCTTTTTCATGTTCCGAGTGCAACTATTCATGTTCTTGTAAGGCCAGTCTGAAGATCCACATGCTGACTCACAGTGGAGAAAAACCTTTTTCGTGTTCCGAGTGCAACTATTCATGTTCTCGGAAGGCCAATCTGACAATCCACAAGCTGACTCACAGTGGAGAAAAACCTTTTTCATGTTCAGAGTGCAACTATTCATGTTCTCCAAAGGGCCATCTGAATAGACACATGCTGACGCACAGCGGAGAAAAGCCTTTTTCATGTTCCGAGTGCAACTATTCATGTTCTCGGAAGGGCAGTCTGACAATCCACATGCTGACTCACAGTGGACAAAAACCTTTTTCATGTTCCGAGTGCAACTATTTATGTTCTCGGAAGGGCACTCTGACTAGCCACATGCTGACTCACAGCGGAGAAAAACCTTTTTCATGTTCCGAATGCAACTATTCATGTTCTCGGAAGGGCAGTCTGACAATCCACATGCTGACTCACAGTGGAGAAAAACCTTTTTCATGTTCAGAGTGCAACTATTCATGTTATTGGAAGTCAAATTTGACAACTCACATGCGGACTCACAGCGGAGAAAAACCTTTTTCCTGTTCCGAGTGCAACTATTCATTTTCTTGTAAGGGTAGTCTGAAGAACCACATGCTGACTCACAGTGGAGAATAACCGTTTTCATGTACCGAGTGCAACTATTCATGATCTCGGAAGGGCACTCTGACTAGCCACATGCTGACTCACAGCCGAGAAAAACCTTTTTCATGTTCCGAGTACAACTATTCATGTTCTCGGAAAGGCCATCTGACTACACACATGCTGACTCACAGCAGAGAAAAACCTTTTTTCCATTTCACACCCTACACACCAACCCTACACACTACATTACTACTAGGTCGGTAAAGTAGAATTCGATTAAAAAGTATTTTATTTTTAAATATCCTTACATATATGTTAATAATATTAATTGGGTTTATTAGTTGGTATAAAAAAAAGGTTCCCAAGAAATTTGCTCTTTCTTCTATCAATTCAATATACAAAGAAAATGTAGATCAAACTTACGAAGGTAGAATATTACACTGTTTGTTATTTATATTTTCGTTGCTCTATGGCTCGGTCAGTTGGAGATTTCACAAAAATTCTGTTGTTTCATTTTCGTTCCTAGCTCTATCTATTGCTCGGTTGGGGTTTCCCTTGAAATATTCCTCGCTTGTCACGTGTGTCATTCGTTTTTCTTTCGTTCATTGTTACCTTGTTACATATTGATTGACGGTAATTAGTGAAAAGGTCGTCATATTATTAGTGTTTTCAAAAGTGTTCAAAAGAAAAACCCAGGAAAGTGAATTGGATACTTCGATTTTTTTAATAAACGATAACTTAAGAACTCAAATCCTGAATTTAATTATACCTGATTCGATCGGTAAATGTGTAAAAAAAACCCTGAGACTCTAATTTTATGATTTATTAAATTTAATCATACTTTACGACAGGGGAGGGGAACCTTTTTGCCGTCGGGACCTATTTAGATGTATGTATTATCACCCGAGAAAACACAACTCAGATTTTAATATTTCTATTTTTGAAACTGATAATTCGTGGTGGAATTCCATTATAATAGTATAATAAAACAAATTAAAAGCTTTTTCCACTATTAATTTATTGACCGTAACCGGTTTCAGCTTGTCAAATCCATCTTCAGACTGGTGAAAAATATTCTTAACCTAGGGATTTTATACAATGTGGGGGGAAGGAGGGGGAGGGGGTGCTCTACAGGGATTTTTATTAAATTATGGATTTTATTACATTTGTTGTTAAGTGGTCTTGTGAATTCACATTACTTGTAAGGTATTTCCCAAACAATACTGAAGTATGTAAGCAACCAACCCTATGTAATAAGCCTACTGGGAATTACCAAAAAAATAATTAGATAGTTGGACACTCAAGACCACTTAACAACAAATGTAATAAAATCCATAATTTAATAAAATCCCCCCTCCCTAATATGTTTTGTATAAAATCCCTAGGTAAAGAATATTTTTCACCAGTCTGAAGATGGCTTTGACAAGCTGAAACCGGTTACGGTCAATAAATTAAAAGTGGAAAAAGTTTTGAATTTGTTTTATTATCAGATTTTAACTTAAGATTGATTCTGCGTAAGGGTCCATAAGTTTAAACAATAGTTACATTTTCTCAATTTGTCAGAAGTTTGAAGCGTATAGTGTACAACGCAAATGTTAAGCTTCATTCGATACATCAGAATGTCTTCATTTCATGAATCTGCATCTTGCGATTTAATTTATCATTATATTCTGAACACACAACTGGTTTAAATTAAATTTGTTTGCGGGCAATCAAAACTACACTCAAAACATGAAGATGGTTTTTCTTCGATTCTGGCAGCAGATACATAGAAAATAACTAGAATTTAATAACCGCACTTTGAATAGAGAATGGTTTCGTTTGAAATGTGTCAGCAGAAGTATACATAATCTACAACTGAAATTTAACTGTAACATTCTGAAGACAAAACTCGTTTTAAATAAAGAGTAATTCTGCGTGAGAGTCCCCATAATTAGTATTACTCTCATAATTTTCCTACGAATTAAAAATTTTACAGCATATATTCTGAAACCAAAATATGGATTGATTTCATTTTATTTTATTATTTTTTATGGCAGAAGTGTGCCAATATATAAAAAAACGCACATAATATTTATTTTCCTTCCTGAGTAAAGTTGTCATCAATACAGAGATATTTTTTCAATATTGATTTCCCTATCGTAAAAGAAAAATAAATTAAAATAAAACTAAAAAATGAGGTTGGACCACGTATGTATATATGACATACTTATCAGCCATGTTATAACTTTCGCTGGGTTAAGTAATAATAACTTACGTAGCTGAAAAACCGCGAAAGAAAACCTAGCTTTCTGAGTGTAATTTTTCACCGAAATGCTCGCGGGCCGCATCAAAAAGCTTCGAAAGTCGCAAGCGGCCCGCGGGCTGCAGGTTTCCCACCACTGCTTTACGATTATAAGATTTTTTATCAATTTTAATAGTTGTAATTCTTGTATTGACACCGTGTTTTCCGCCCCTTTTTTATTTTTCCACCTGGGTGTCCAGTCATAATTCTTTTTGGGACGTTTCAGGTATACACATATAATAAAATATTTTTGTGCAAACTTCGCGTACCATTGGCTACTTTTTGATAATTCAGCCACATTTTTTGTAACATAACTTTGAATGCATTTCATTATCCTTCGGATCAACACCAAAGAATAAAGTGTTCGCTGGCCGCAACAAAAAGCTTCACGAGCCGCAGCTTCCCTACGTAATATAACACATGATGCATTTATTCTTAAGAAAGTTGTGAAATCTGGAAAATATCCACTATGGTACACGGCAGCTATTAACAAAATAAATAAAAATAATTAAAAATATTATTTGGAAAATGCATTCATTATCCAGTCATGTGTATTAATTAGACTTTTGTAACTCTTTGTTTCTGACCAACACGAAGTGAGTTCAATCCCCGGTGGGAACATATGTAATCCAGAGTTGCTCAAGCCATTTCATGGAATGTTTGGCTTGTGATTGGTGATCTCTCACCACGGCGATACTGAGAGTATGAACCAGTCTCCAAGGTAATAATTCCTTACAATATCTGTTTATTTTTCAATGTGTGTGACTGAATAATGAATTTTGCTTCAATGTTTAATTCTTTTCTTTAAATAGATCCACATTCCGATCTCTTCTTTTTGTAAATTAAATTATATTTAAAATAATATTTAGTTACCTTTAGAGGCACAATTGCAAGATATGAATATGAAATATATATCTATATTATTACTATTAAACAAAGTGCACTTAAACTTCGTTTTAATTTCATTATGTTTGTTATCCATGGGTTAGTAGCCAAGTTGTCTAAAGCTGTGGTTCCCAGTGAGGTGTCATGGATTCAATCCTCTTTTCCTAGCTCCAGTCCTCCATGGTTGCACAAGCAACATTTTCGTGTCCAATATTTTCTAGCCTGAAATATTATATACTCACCAAACATTTAAAACAACTTAACTCAATAATGTACGTATATCACCTTTAGGGATGCTATGTGGAGGGTCAAGGCCTAGGTTTCCCACACGAAGTCTGTGCTCCAAAGGTTACAAGACACAACTCATCAAACAGACTGCCGTTTCTGCACAGTGCCAAGAGTTTTTCAGATTTTCGGGGGCTCCAAACCAGAGGTTGCTGTCAAATTGTACAGTGAGTTAGTACTTGCAATCTGTACATAGTGAACAGTCGTGTACTGTAGTATCTGTGGGCCCTGTACAGTACGCTCAGCTTCTGAGACACCAATTTGGTTTTGGCTTCGATGGAGCCCATAGTAAGTTATATTTAAATATGACTGATAGTTTTGTTGGAACATTTTGGAAATTGAAGTAAAAGAGGCACAATTTGCATTAAATACATAAATGTAATAAAAAACAAAACATTTCAAGATATACTTTTATTGCTTTTCAGAGTACAATACATATTTATAATTAAGGAAATAATTATTTACAACTTATCGATTTCCCTCTTTCATCTGGTAATTTATAATAATAATTTAGTACCTCATCTTTAATATCCAGTGACTCCCAAAGTGGTCACTTGTGCTACTCATGAGAGGTAGCTAACTTCTTAAATCATTCACCTTTTTATCAGGGCCCTTTTTATTTTAGGCATTTTTCTTAATTTGTTTTCAGACCAATGGCGGCTAACCTAATAGCCAATATGCAATAGTTATACAATATTGTTACAGAAAATAACAAAGGGCAGTGGAATAGGTAACATAGAAAAGTAACACAATGGAAACAACTTAAAAGGAAACAAGTCAGAGAAATTATATAAAACAAAACATAATGACAGTTAACAAATTATTATAAACAATCAATAATGATGTGGATAAAGAAGTGGTAGAAATAAAAATATAATTGAAACAAACAGGAAGAGTCTCAGAAGTAATGTTAAAGTTAGGTCTGCAAAACTGTTGTTGTGCTTCAGGAGTAAAACCTTATGTTATTTCAACACAGCCCCGAACAAGGACATATTGACTATATTAGCAAATGCATTACCAACCAAGTGTCATCTATTTATAGCAGAATTGTGGCCAGACACAAGCTTGTATTAGTGTGACAATAATATTCACAACAATTCCTAGTTAGTATCAACTAGGATTTCAGGGCTGTCCAACAGATTATTCACACTTTTAAATGTACATGCAACATCAATTCATATTCTTCTGCCTTTATTAAAACAGTCTTATTGGAGCAAAACAAAATAATATGTTAATAATTTCAACAGAATTAATATTTGAAAAATAACACTTTTTATAAATTTGCGTTGAACTCTTTCAACAGTATTAAAATGGTTACTATAAGGAGACAGATATTAGAGAATTATATTCTAGGAGGCTTCTAGTTAGAGACACTACCAATATATTTATTTTATTCCACTGGAGTGACACAGAGAATTGTTAAAAAATTCCTTTAGTGCTCGCCACTTTCAAAAATTAATTTAGAAAATTTCCCGCCCACATTAAAAAAATCATGACTCCACATTTCTGTATGTAAACATATAAAAAAATTGTAGTGCTATACTGCCAATTAATTCACATAATTTTTAATAAGTATCAAATAGATAGAAAAATTATTAAAAAATCTTTAACTTTATAAATGCGCGAAATTTGTGCTTTAGTGATTTAAAGATTTGAAATTGCCGCCAGTGGATATTTTTAATATCTATATTGAATATTGTTCTACGTTTTTATGTTCTCTACGGCCTGTTTGATAACCACAGACGCAAATATATACTAGAAAAACATTTTTTTATATGTTCACATCAAATCAAAAGTTTGGTTTGAAAATTATTTTGAAGTTCATTTATAGAACTGAAGCTTTCCAACCGCCAAAAATTCATTCTAGGTGAATTCAAAGACAACTAATTAATCGATAAGGCCATAGACATAAAGTCTATTTTATCAACTATTTGATAGAATAAATTGCTGGCGATGAAAATGTTTCAAATAATTAAAATAAATGTTTTACGAAACTGTGGATCAATCGCAGAAAAATATAAGTGGTCTAAATTTGGACCTAAATCTCTCCAGTGGATAAACTTTATAAATCCTTTGAGATGTTTAGAATATAAGTCAGCAATTCCTTGGCTCTGCTAGCAATTGAATAATGTTATTTGATTTTATTTGGAGACATAAAAACTACCACAGTAGGTCCTACAATAACAATTTTACATAAACATTTTAAACCTTGCAATACAACACAGGAAAGAAATCAGTAAAAATATTTTTTACAATTTACTTAACAGATTTGACATGTGTCACTGCTAACGCCTCGGTGTCTATAAAAGCAACTATTTTGCGGCTTATCAAGGATTAGCCCGCTTAAATTTAAGCGATGAATCCCACACTTAGCGAGGATAAGAAGCTGCTGATATACCGGGCGTAAGACTCTTTAAAAATACACTTTTTGTTCAATGGTTAACTTGTGGTGTTCTCCACCCACCCACCCTGTCTCTGTCACCCGGTGGTTGGGATTATAGATATTTGGGATTACAGAGACTATACTGGACATAGAATTAAACTAAATGGAACATTATTAAATACACAAATTAATTGACTTTCAAGAATAACAGTATTCCTGTCTCAATAATACATATTATTATCAGATGTAGGATAGGTACTTTTATACAGAAACTAGCCACATTCATGTATTGAACTATTAATATATAGAAAACATCAAAACAAAGAAATAAATCAGTAACTATAGATACATAAATAGACCAAATATTAATAAAATGTTGTAAACAAAAGAAGTTTGAAGTAGAACATATAAAACTCCGTAGAAAAAGAAAAATAATTTGAAGTTTGAGTTTTATTCAATAATTAAAGACAAATAATATAATATGTCTTTATACAATGTAATGTAAATATGTTAAAACACTTAATATAAAACCAGTTTTTTTCAACACTTTATGTCTGTGGTTCACCTACATGTATTGTGTTTAGATAAATTATGTCTTACATCAAATTAAATATGTTATTAATGTCTGTTACAGGTGTCAGCAATGTATTAACCTTTGGGCCATGTTCAAATGTATGAATGTATATGTGTATGTATATCATTGTAATTGGAAGTGTAAATAAACATATTTCACAAGATTATTCCTTGTGTTAAGCTTGCTAAAATAACTCATCCATATCTTTACTATTCCTAAATAACTTTAAATAATAGCTTTGGGACAATGTTTTTATAAACAAAATGTGATATTACCGAGTACAGGGTTCCGAGTACAGGGTGCTGAGTGCCGAATACAGAATGCCGAGTGCCGAGTACAGAGTGCCGAGTACAGTTTGCCGAGTACAGAGTACCGAGTGCCGAGAACAGAGTGCCGTGAACAGAGTGCCGAGTACAGAGTGCCGAGTACAGAGTGCCGAGTACAGTGTGCCGACTGCCGAGTACAGAGAGCCGAGTGCCGAGTGAAGAGTGCCGAGAGCCGAGTACTGAGTACCGAGTATCAAGTGCCGAGTGCCGAGGGGATTCCTTCCTCTGTTTGTGTTTCAACTCTGTATCCGATTGTTTGATCTATGCGTACATATAACCAGCGTAATTGTTTTAAACAAGCAATTGTTTGTAAACTTATTTACACTGTATGCAATCTTACTAATATATAATTTTTAACCTGTAGAGGTCGGGAAGAAATTACGTTTACTGTCCTTCTGGGACGGAGTATATTTTGACATTCGCGACACTACCGTAAAACAATTCATTGTCATTATACTGCTATCACTAGAGTTATGAAAAAAGTGTATTATTAAGGTTAAATATGTACCTAAACTTGTTTTGGTTATTATTAAAACACACGATTAGTTTAATAAAAAGGTTTTAGAGCGACAATTTAAAAATAATATTATGTGTATTTAGCGCCATCTCCAAAAGAAACACTCAACGTTTGTTTATAAAGTTGACAATCATAAGAATTCTTTAACGACGCCCAAGAATGTACTTTAAACTAACATATTAGATATTAGTTTTTAATGAATTATATTGATTTGTATTATAAACCGTAAGATTTTCACACTATCAGAGAGCGCATTGTACGTATACAATAGGGTGACTAAACATTCAGATTTTTATATAGTAGGTACATAAAATACATTATTCAAATAAACATTGATCGTGTGATAATTTTTAAAATGAACTGTCACAAAAGCAATTTGCAGAAACATTGAAAAATAATCATATCCGTGGGAATAAAATACCACTGCGTAAGTAAGAAAAATGAGGAGTACGTTCTTCGTTAGTCCGAACTTATCAACGCGTTTGAGGTGATTTTCATAAAAACGACGCTCTACAAATAATTCAATTATTGTTTTTATCGGAATCACCTTCATAAAAAAAACTCCATCTTTATCCGGTATACTTCTAGTCTTACTTTGAGTAAATAAAATAAGGACCTAAACTGACCAGAGCCAATGAGACTATGGCAACCCCAACTGGGGTATGTTGTGAGACTGCAGGAGTGGGGAGGGGAAGCACCCGGCTATCCAAATCTAGTCAAGAAGAATACACTGGTAACCCAATATCTATTGTAGGGACGCCCCCGACTGTATAATATGTTTTCATAATATTTATTTTTGCAAAAGTTGTTTAATTGGTACATTTCAGGCTACAGAACCCCTGGGATCACAGAGTGACGTATTCACCACCAAATATCAATATCAGCAGAGACACAGAGCTAGTACCATATCTGGCACAAGTCCTTATATTAATATTATATTAGAAAGAGAGAACAGGTAGTTGTCTCTTTGCACAAAAATTTATTCAATTCACAATTAATTAATTAAAAATAATATAGAAAGTATAATTTCCTGGTTATTTTCAGTATCACCCTGGTGAAAGTCCACCATTCAAAATAGAAACATTGCTTGAAATGGCTTTAACCGTATTCGGTGACCAAAGCTGAATAGCCAGGTACTTCCTCAACGTTTAGTTTTTAACTTTTGATGGCCTCTGTGGTCGAAGGGCGAGGTTCTCGACTAGCTATCCAGAGTTAGCGAGTTCAAATCCCCGTTTGCGCTGATAAATTTTATTTGATTAATTTGCGTTTTCACAATTTCATCATTTTAAGTAATATAATGTATATTTGAGGCACGTTCCAGATTGGAAGATACTCTCAGTATCGCCCTGGTGTATGAACAGCATTCAGAATTGAAACGTCGCTTGAAATGGCTTTAGCCATGTTTGGTGACTAGATCTGAATAGCCAGGTACTACCCCACCTTCCTCTTCCTCATCTCCTTCCCCTCCCCTCTGCATTGAGCCCCACAATTACACCAATTGGGGATGCCATAGTCTCACTGGCTCTGGACGGGGCAGTTGGGACTATTGTGCAGTATTCACATAAAAACAAAATAAAATTATATAAAAACTTCTTCTCCCTCCCACTACCTCAAACCTTACAACATACCGCGAATGGGAGATGCCATAGTCTCACTGGCTCAAGACGGGGGCAGTTGGGACTCTTCTACTGTATAGACATAAAAAAAACCCCTTCCCCTCCCCACTATCTTAAACCTTACAACATAACCCAATTGGGGATGCCTTAGTCTGACTGACTCCAGGCGGTTGGGAGCAGTTGGGACTATTATGCATAATAACATATGATTGATCTTTTAACCAACATGATATTATATTGTCTAGAATTGAGGGGTTAAACTGATTATTATATTAGTATTATTATTCTTTTTTAAATTCATAATTGGGATATTTTGCTTTAAATTCGGATAAATTCTTGTTTATTTGACTTTCTTTAATGGCTGCACCTTTATTAACTAAAGCCTCCACTATAGACCAATGATCACCCCCTACAGCCTCCCTAAGAGCTGCACCTCCATCAGCATTAACATCTGCCCCCCTCTTCAGCAGCAGCTCCACTATATCCAAATACCCCTCACATGATGCCATAGTTAGTGCGGTCTCTCCATTCCAGTCTACCTTGTTAGGGTCCACCTCCTGCTGCAGTAAGTATCTTAATATCCGGGAACGTTTCCCTGAAAACTTCGACCAATGTAGTACAGTCCGGCCTCCCGCATCTGTATAATGGATGGCAGCACCTCTTTCAACAAGATACTTTACTGTTTCTATCTCTTCCCCCTGATACCCGGCCGCATGCATCAGAACAGACTCGCCCCTCCTACAGCGGGCATTAATGTCTGCCCCGCTCTCCACCAAGTACTTCACAATACTCAGTGGAACCCGCGAATAGGCAGCGTAGTGTAAAGGAGTCCTTCCCCCACAATCCACCTTAGCCAATAATTCCTTAGGGGTAACAGCAGTTTGCTCCACGAGTAGTCTAACAACATCGAGGTGCTTAGCAAGGTGAACAACTGTTTGCATTTGCGGATCTTTATGATGCAATAAAAAACAATATCGTTCAACATTATTTTTTAATTTCTCGAATAATATATTTTTTAAAAGTTCCACATTATTATTTTCAATAGCCTCTCTAAATGGTATAATTTCTAATTCAACTTCTTTAATTCTTTTAATTATTCTCGAGGTACAACTTAGATATTTTGTAATAACTGAATAAAATAAATCAATAATAATAATGGGTTCTTCTTTTTTATCTAGATATCTACTAAAGTGAGATCTAGGATGAACATATAGATTAAATAAACGATTAAAAAAAAACTTTTCCGCGGTTATATCTACATTTGAATTATTTCGGTTGAATAAAATTGCAAAAAAAATATTTATTTTAATATCATCAGAAAATAATTCGATACGTTGTAAAATGTTTATTGTCATTGTGTCTAATACTAATTCATCGTCACAAATATTATATAGTTCAGGTTTACGCAAGAAATTCATAGCAGTTTTATTATTAAGGTCATATTGTTTTATTAAAGACACAAAGGCTTCGTCTGCCCTGAATCCACTGAGGAGCAGTGTGGCAATGTGTTCAGTATTTTCTGTGACGGAAATATGAAGAACAGTTTGGTACTCCTCATTCATGAATATGGAACTGTCTTCATTCCACAGTTGACTAATGCATTTGGAATTTAATCCAAATGCCTTCCCTGATATTGGTGCTTCATTTAACAGCACATTTATAAACATCCTGATGATCTTACTGTCCGGATGAAGCAGGATTCGAGGGATAAGTATTTCTTTAAACAGTTCATACCTTGAAAAGCTTTTAGGTTGATTGAGCCAGTGGACAACCATTTGTGCACAGCAATATTCTGCGTATGTACGGTGGACAAATTGGAATTCACCCTCTCCCTTTGCTTGAATCAATCCAACTCTGTTTAATTTATTTAGCCACTCTTCTTCAATGGCGTCAAAGTGCTCAACATAAAAATCAGGAAAGAATGTTTTGAATCCAAGTTCACAGTGCATAAGGGTTATACTCTCAGTTAAAAGTTTTTTTATTTGTTCATCCGCCGCTGCTCCGAGAGATGTTTTATCATTAAGGTAAATTTCATATTTTAACGAAATAAATTTCTTATACAGATTTGATGTACTTTCTATTTTGATTTCTTTTGCTAAAACTTCCAGAGAATTGAGCAACGGATCACTAGTCGGTCTGAAGACTTCGGCCAGCATCGTCAGCATCAGTGGAATCCCCATGAAGTTCACGTCTGGCCCCAGTACTTCCTCTGCTTGTCTTAGCACCTCTCTGACATATATCATTAGTTGTGTATTCTCTTCCTCTCCGTACTCTCTCAGCTCGAGGGAGAGGCAGTTTTGCCAAATCTCAACTAAGTATTTCAGTTGATCTTCTTTGTTAAATGATACAAATGACGTACATAAATTGCATAATTCCTTTTCTAACAATGTTTCCAAATATTTTCGAGCCGTCAAGAATATTTGGACTGTTGGTATATTTTTAAGGAATATAAGGAGCTTGATTATATTCCATTTGGCATTCTCCTTGTCTTTATCTTTAACATAATCATCCAACTCGTCAAACCCGTCTAACATTATAACGACTCGCTGGGAATTGATCTTACTCTGTAGCAAATACTCTAACAACCCTTCAGCCTGGGACCCACACCCACTTAACAGAAAAGCTGCTACGCTTTTATGAGTGAGCGTATCTGATAATGTATTTTCTATTTGCCTTTGGAAATATTTCAATTCTTTATAGATGACCCACGGTGAGTCCACGAGTCTTGACAAGCTCGCCAGGGAAGTTGTCTTCCCCATCCCGGGCTCGTCTGTTATGACCACCAAGTTGCGTTCTGTTTTGCTCAAGGACAGTTCGTCTATGGGCGCCAAGAATTTGGTGGACATACAAGGACGCAGGCCCTCCACAGACCCGTGGGAATAACGCCACTCTACTATGCTGTCACTGTCATTCTGTTCTTCTATTTCATCAACTTGAATGATGAAATTGAGCTTGATAAAATGAATATTCTTACGAAAATAATTAGTAATTATATCTACCTCTTGCTCTTTAGTGTTGGCTATCAGTACATTTTCTTTAAACGTTTCCCTTTCCTTACATTTCTCTGACAATTCTAAAAGTAAGGTTTTATGTTCGTCACTACAAACAACAAACAGGTCATCAGCATGCTTACTTTCGGCAAACTCTTTTAAGTTAATAGATGCTCGATGCTGAAACTTCCTGGAGACATAAAGTTTTCTATTAAATATTTGTTTGCAGCGGACATCTGCCTTGGCGTCCCCGGAAACTTCAAGCAGATAAATAGTCTTATCCTTATTCTTATCGCAGGTGTTCTTAAAGAACAGCTCTGCATCTCCCTCGGTGAGGATGATCTTATCCTTGAAGTGCTCCCAGGCGGCCCCAGTCTCCAGATCCTCGCTGTTCAAACCACTGACCACTATCAGGGAGTCGGGTAAATCTACACATTTTAAGTGTTCCTTGCTTGTCTTGATGTTAGTTTTAATTGATGGCGTTTGGTCACTAATCGTTGGACGCGTGTCCTTTATTTTAAAAACATAGTTTTCTTCAGTCACAATGCTCTTTAAACAATTTGAACTTATGACATCATTAAATTCACTTAGAGAACAGTTTTCTCCCATAATCTCTCGGTAGCTAAGCTTTTTATTTCCGGTAAAATTGATCATTTTTCTATTAATTATATTTTTTTGCGACTCGTCGGATAAGTCCATGAGATTAATTTTTCGATTGGCATTAAAAGTTTTAACGTTGATGGTGTCTATTGGGTGTGACAAGATAATAACAAGTTTTTTCAAGTTGGGAGAAGAGTTTTGTGGGTAATTATTTAAAAAAGACTGAAGTTCTGAGTTTAGAGTTGGTGACGAACTAGCATCAACTATCATCAGGTTATTCTGGTCGACGGGGGAACCGTAAGTATTAAATAGAATTTGTAGGCGCGGCCAATCTAGGAAAGTATAATATCCTTCGGTTGTATATTGATTGAGTGTATCTATTGATTGAGTGTTTGTTTTATTTTGGGAAAGTACAATGTTATGAAGGCGCGTCATCTCAAAGGGAACGTCTTGTGTAACTATAAAGAAAGCTCGCTCGGTGGAAAGCAAAAAGTCCCGGAGGCCGATGGAATCTGTGAAATCAGACAGAGTCTTTTGAACGGATTTTAAATATGTTCGACCCTCCTTACGGTAAATCAAATCTGTAGTTCTACTCTGCTTCTCGACTGCCTCAGAGAACTCTGGCCCCAGCCACCGCATCAACTGCTTTACACGCGCACATAATTCTTCTAACAGTTGTTTAGATTCGCAGCAAATTGTTCTAGTTTTATGATTGATTTCAAAATCGGCAAATAATTTACCACTTTTTATATCAAGTTTTTCCTTTAAAAGAAATTCATTTAAAAACGTTATCTCTGATTGCTTTAGAATAATCACCAAATAATCGAGAATTTGCACTTCATCCTCAGAAAAGGCGTTTAAATTACTTGTGAAGTTAACTTGAGGTTCAGAAGGAATCACCTGATAACGTTTTTTTATTTTTTCGAAGTATATATCTTTTTTTTTTGACTCTATGTGGAAATCATTGGCCTGGGTCAGCGTTTGGTGCTCAAATAGGGATTTATATTCATCGCTGCCCTTAGCCCAGTCCAACACTTCCCTAACATTTGGTGAATTTTCTTTAAAAGCTTCCACGAAATTACCGATTCCGTGAGTCTTTACATTATATAATACAGAATCCAAATCTTTGGGTTTGTATTTAGATAAATCAATCAAAACACGATAAACTGTTCGGAGATGTGGTCCGCAAGTGTTAATGCGGTTTGGCGTCGAAACGTAAACCGTTATGTCTAACCTGTCTAACCTATCCAAAAACTTGGTTCCATATCTAGGGTAATGCTTATCCTGAAGTTTGTGCAACATGTCCTTTGCTCCGGGGCTGTCGAAAACCACGGCCTTAGCGTGTAGTCCATCGCTGGTATTGTGTATCAGTACCCCGTCAGACACCTTCACATACTTAACTGTAAAAGCTGTGGCCTGAGTCAGCCATCCCCCGAGTGAGTGGCCCGTTATGGTAAGGTTATAACGCCTTTTAGCTTTTTGTGGTTTAGAGTTAACACTATGTATGACCCGACGAACATAGTCTACGAACGTAACAGAGGAATTCATGCAACTCGTGTATTTATTAAAGACTATTCCTTTAACATCTGTATACAGTGCTCCTACCTTGGTTGGAATGGTTCCCCGGTGGGCCACCACAACTTGCTGCGAGCCGGTGTGAATGAACGCAGCACCGAAGTACCCGTTAAGGAAGTCTGTATTGGAAGCAGTGGTCAGCAGCCACCAGCCCTCGGGCAGAACAAGTCTCTTGCCGTAAGCTTGGTCGGTTTCCTTCTTCTTCTTCTCTTCGTAAGCAGCCTCTGCAAGCAGTGCCAGGGTGAGGTTGCTGGGGTGAGGGTCTGAGTTCAGGATATCTAGAAGGTACTCCTCCGAGGATTCCAGGAGGGAATCAACCAATTGTTCCTCTGAACGCTCCAACAGCAATCCTTGGTCGACATCCATAGCTGGAATCAACTGAAACAATAGTACACAATGATACCAAACAGTCACGAATTCACACTATGCCACATCATATAGGTTCGTCATTATATTCAAACTTTGCTATTGTTTATTTTTATTTATACTCTAAAAATTGTTGACGTCCATAAAAAATATATTTATTTTTTACAATTCCCTGCAACTTCTCATGATAAAGTCTTGATTTGCCTACCAATGGACAATGTCAGTGGGACCCTAACACCTCAATCTGTTTAATGTGCGCTCCGTTTGATAGATTCTACCGTCTTAATAAACGGATTGCAATCTTTAGAACACAGGCGTCGGGTGGGAATGCTATCCTTGTTCTACCAGTATTTCAATGGATGATGCTCCGAGGAACTAAGTAACTGTAAGTGGGCTCCCCACAATTTGATAATGCCTTCAGAAGGCGAAACAACTGTCACGTAATAATAAAAATAAATATTATTTTTTAATTTTAATTGTTAACCTCACTAGGACAAGCCTGTGTTGAGGTTTACAATTATTTACTTAAAGTAACAAAAATAACACAAAAGGAAAAACAAAAATTGTACTTCAAAAACACAAAATAATATAGGTAAAATAAAAATGATACTTCAAAGAACAATATTGTTACATAGATAATGGGCAAGCTAAAGGCCCTTTTTTTTTTTTTTTTTTTTTTACATTAACTCCACACAGGAGGCCCTGAGGAAAATAATTTCCCTCAGGGCCTATGTCATCTTTGAAGATGCTGTGAGGAGGGTCTTTTTGAGGAGAGGAAGGAGTGAACGTGGGTCTTGAAGAGACCCATGTTATAGGAAGGAGGAAACACAGAGGCCGGCAAATCGTTCCACAGCCGAGCTGTTGAACACAAGAACGAGTCGTAGAAGCGTCCCGTTCTCATGTGACAAATGTCAACCGTGTACATATGTTGGGCGAGCGTTTGGCGTGTTTCCCGACTATGCACCGGTGCCGAGGGGATCAATGAGGCTAGTTCCTCGGAGCATCTTCCATTGAAATACCGGTAGAACAAGGAAAGCATTCCTACCCGACGCCTGTGCTCTAAAGATTGCAATCCGTTTGTTAAGACGGGAGAATCTATCAAACGGACCGCCCGTTTCTGCACAGAGTCGAGGGTGTTTTTTAGGTACTTTGGGGCTCCAGACCAGAGGTGGCTGCCAAATTCAACCGTGGGGCGCACTTGCGATTTGTACAGGGTTAGCAGTTGTGTACTATTAAAGTATCTGCGGGCCCTGTACAGTACGCCCAGTTTCTGAGAGGCTAACTTAACTCTGGCCTCGATGGAGCCCCCATATCTGAGCTGGTCACTTAGAGTTACACCGAGCATATCAATGGAAGACCTGTTCGGAAGAATGCTACCGTTGAAGGAGACTAGATAGTTATTTCGATCCCTTTTAGACGTAATCAGACATGATTGGGTCTTTGATACATTGAATTCGACGAGATTATTCTTACCCCAAGAGAAAACACTCTCGAGGTAAGCGTCCATTCTTTGCTTCAAAGCCCTCCGAGCCATTGGAATTTGTGCACCCTTTGGGGGCTTGTCAAACAAAAAGCTATCATGGACTGTACTGTCATCCGCGTAACAATGAATTGGTGCACATGTCAAAAGGTCATTGATGTGCAACAGAAACAAAGTCGGAGACAGAACCGATCCCTGTGGGACGCCAGCGTTTATCGAATGCGAGGAAGAGGTGAAACCGTCAGCAACCGTCTGAATCGACCTCTCCCTCAAAAAGTCGGCAATCCACCTGCACAAGGATGCGGGAAGTCCGTAAGAAGGCAGTTTGTTGACAAGTCCTCGGTGCCAAACCCGGTCAAAGGCCTTGGAAATGTCCAGCGCAACCGTTTGGGTCTCACCGAAACGTTCCAGGCACCGCCCCCAAACATGCGTCACATACGCGAGAAGATCACCGCACGAGCGGTTCCGCCGGAATCCGTATTGACGGTCGTTAATAATTTTGTTCTTCTCGAGGTATGTGAGCAGTTTGTCGTTGATCACACGTTCCATCACCTTGGATAGAACTGATGTGATCGCTATGGGACGGTAGTTGGCCGGGTTGGAGCGGTCACCCTTCTTTGGAATAGGATGGATGACCGCTTTTTTCCAACCAGAGGGTACAGAGCCAGAATTCAGGGACATTTTGAAAAGCTTTGTCAAAATCGGAGCTATTTCTGCAGCGCACCTCCGCAATACCAGGGCGGGGATTCCGTCAGGCCCACTAGCTTTATTAACATCAAGCCCTCGTAAAACCTGGAGCACATCCCGATGCCGGATCCTCAGCTTTTTCATATAGAAACCGCAGTGAGGGACCGACGTCGGGACTGCACCCCGATCATCGAGGGTTGAGTTATCCGCAAACATTTTTCCTAATAGGTTAGCCTTTTCGGTGGCGGTATTTGCTAGTGAGCCATCAGGTCTGGTAAGAGGTGGCAGACTGGATTTGCAGAAATTGCGACCTATTGAGCCCGCAAGCGACCAGAAGGCTCTGCTGCCATGCGGGCATGCAGCCAGCTTTTTGCTGATCTGCAGGTCGTGCTCGAACTTTGACCTATTTATGATCTTCTTGCTTTCCTTTGCCAATTTGTTATATGCTGCTCTGTTTTCGGAGGTTCTAGATGTGTTGTAGGCTCGGTAAGCCGCGTTTTTTCGCCGAACTGCTTCGGAGCATTGTCGACTGAACCACGGCTTTGAGCCCACACCAGTTTCTTTAACAGTGGATTGAATGAAGCCATCCATCGCGGATGTAATGACTTCACCAATTTCCTGGGCACATCTTGAGGGATCCGAAGTCCGAAAACAGACAGCTGACCACGGGAAAGCATTGAAATGAGCCCGCAGACCGAACCAGTCTGCTGACCTATAGTGCCACACTTTTCTCTTCAGCCTTTCTTTTGGCGGTCTGAAGTTGACAGGGATTGAGGTCGTCACCAGGCAGTGGTCGGACGATCCTAAAGGCGCTGTGACCTCAATCTTGTAACCGTGTGGCACAGTGGTTAAAAATAGGTCTAACAGATTGGAGCGGTGAGTCTGGACATCAGGAACCCTTGTAGGCTCCTGAACCATCTGCTCCAATCCGTGGCAAAGGGCAAAGGATTCCGCCTGTCGGCCAGCTGAGTCGGTTGGTCCTGAGAACTTCAACCATGGTTCGTTATGAACGTTGAAGTCCCCCAGAACCACAAACTCAGCCGAAGGGTAGCGGGGCAAGAGGTCATCAATAGTCTCGCTCAAATGTTTGAATAGCTCGGATGTGTCTGATTCGCTAAGGTTCGGTGAGCGGTATAAACACGCGTAGAATCTTGCCGTACTGGCAAGATTGACGCGCACCCACATTACGTCGAATCTGGGTTTTTCCAGATTCAACAGACGCACACAGTTGACGTCAGATCGGCTATAGAGACAGACACCTCCTTCGGGTCTGAACTTGCCAACGAGGGCGTAGCCCGGGCAGTCCAGATAGGAGGCATCTGGAGGCTCAGCTATCTGTGTTTCAGAGAGGAAAAGAAGGTTAGGACGCATTGATAGAAGGTGGTGATGTACATGGTTTAAATTTGTGTGCAGGCCGCGAATGTTGGCAAAATTTACCAACAGTTTAGGCCCGCACCGGGGACGCCTTCTACTCGCCGCTGTCAAGATATTAGTTGTATTCGTTGTGTTGTTCATGATTTTATAATTATAAAGAAAGAAAAAGTAAATATGAGGGGATAAGGAGGTCTGGGAAGGAAAAGGTATGAGGGGTGGGTAGGAAGCTGGGGATCAGAGTGTCCAGGAGTGATAGACGTATGAATCCATCCCACCCACTGCGGTGCAAGGCGATGGGCCGGGAGAGTCCGGCTGGAGAGGTCGCCCAATGCGCCCCAAACGCTGCTGCTGGGTCCCCTCCGGTCACGAACCGGCACAACAGCAACGGCGGGGTTTTTGCACTCGTTGATGGGGCAGCCCACCCTCAGTCGTGAGCCTGAGGGTCGGGCCCCTGTACTACCGAGCGGCCCGGACAGCGGTAGCCGGTTGTAAAGGGTCTCCCTCAACCAGCATCTCCCAATCCGGCCCGCCACGCAGAAGGTGAGCCGACGCACCCGCCACCAAGACCCGGACAAACTTTACCCCATGAACCCGGGCACCCCTGCTAAGTCACCAAACGTAGCGAACCACTTGGGGTGACCTGTGGCAGAGGTGTTGGTCATCCAATTAATGGTTCCCAGGGCGGCGGTACCCATACCCGCCTACCAAATAGGTAAGGCCTTGGCACATTACAATGTAAACAAAGTAGGGTGACCATAGTTGATTTGAATTTTGAAGGACTAAGATAAAATAATAAATATATGTATATAATATATTATGCTATTATGTATGGCAACGCTTATTGTAATTTTATTTGTTGTTTTGTTGGTATATATTTTATTTTTATTTTTAATTATTTATTAACCAAAAAATACATGTTATGTACATTCTTTTAGGTATATGCCACCTCACTAGACATATATATATATATATATTTATATACATTTATATATATATACATTTCACAACATAACAATTATTATTAAGCTACTTAGTTTAGCCCGTAGGTACAAATTCCCATTAATAATATTTATCAATGTTAATAATTATAATTATATGCCATTTTTGTTAAAAAACAATTTCTAAATCACATGTGTAAATAACGCAACATCAGTAAGTAAGTATTGTAACAAAATTTCAATCACCTTTTTTCTTTCTTGGCAATGATTTCCTTTTTGTTTGATGGCAACATTAGTCCTATTCCTTTTTTCCACGAATTTTAAATATGTGGGCATCTCACATACTTGAAACTTTACAATTATTAATAAGTTATTTAGTTTAGCCGTTAGGTACAAATTCCCATTAATAATATTGACAGTGTGTCTATGTTTAATAAGAAGATAATAATTTTATGTTGTTTTTTGTTACAAAATAACCTCTAAATAACATGTAGGTCGTAGGCACCTTTTGGAATTTTTGATTGAATCATTCGTATGCAATTTTTTATTTTTTATTATTTATTTATTGTTTCTTTACATGGTAGGTATTATTGTTCACATTTCAATGTTAACCTCACTAGGACAAGCCTGTTTTGAGGATAATAAGTTTATAAAGTAGTACAAATAGAACAAAAAATATTTAGGTACCTATTGATAAAACAACAAAGGACAAAGATGAACCAATGGATGGCAATTTTAACACCGATAATTTAATATTTCAAAATAAAATGTAAAAAATGCACAATATGTCTTAATGGTATGTGTTCTGGAAGGATACTAAATATAAGTGTAAACTGACACAAATAATATCTTTGACTAAGAGAATTTTTTTTTTTGAATTTCCATAAAGTTAAGAATGTGAAAACATAATTATAATTTAAGGGTTATAAGGATTGTAGCCAGTTCGACATATGTTTTTTGTATTCTGAAAGAATAAATGTTTTATATAGTGTTGGAAGTGAATTATATAATTTTATAGCCTAGTTTCTGTATTGTTTTTGTCCAGAGGATGTTTTTGTTTTAGGTATTTCTAGTTGCTGTGCAAGTCTTGTTCTAGTATTGCGAGAATTTTGTGAGGTGTTAAATGTGTTTGTTCTTGTAAAGGAAAATCAGTATTTGTTTTGAATATAGTTTTTGAATTTTCAGCAGTGGGAATTTTTTGAATATGATTGATGTGGGTGTTAGTATTGGTAATTTAAGTATTACTTTTATTAAAGTTTTTTGAGCTTTAAACAGTGTGTTGATGTATTTTTTACTGGCGCAGCCCCAAGCAATAATGCCGTATTCCATTATCGATTGTGCTAATGCGAGGTATATATTTTTTATATCATATATGTTTAGAATATTTCTCACGTTTTTGAAAAAGTAAATCAACTTGTTTAATTTTCCTATTACCGAATCTATATGTCTATCCCATTTTATATAACGATCGAAGTATATACCAAGATATTTAATATTTTCCGTTTGTGTAATTGGGGGACAATCGCATGGGGTGTGGATTGGTTGACAGGAATGTATTTTAAGGTTGATGTTGTTTGGGGGTTGGCCTTTCGAGTTTATGCTGAAAGTTATGAATTTAATTTTTTCTATATTTAAAGTTAATAGGTTAGAGTCGAGCCATTTTTTAGTAATATTTAAGCCAAGTTTTTTTAGTAATATTTAATAATTAACAATTATCATTAAATAATGTTATTGAGCACTAACAAATAATACAATTATCAGTATATTTTGGCGAATGTTACTGCTCTAGATTCTAGAGTTAAGAGCTAAAGCGGGAATCAGACAGTTCACTCGAGTGAAGGTTTACGCCATGTTTTTTCGGCCTAATGTTCCATCTTTGTTTCATTCCATGTTCAGACGGCGCTATAGAAATAAGCGTTCACTCGTCCATTCCCACCACAGTGTCGCCGAGCGAGGTCAGGCGCGCTGGAATTCGTTCGATTTCCAGCACGATCCGGCCTCGAATTTTAAAGGTGCGATTCCGTGCCACGCGGCAGACGGCAGACGGCAGCGGCAGACGTCGACTGCATTGCCGCCGACGGCAGACGGCACTACTTAACTGTATGTATTTGTATTGGACCGTTTCCGACACACGACTGCAAATGCCGCGCGGCACTTGCAGTCGACGACTGACGCGTAGCGGCAGACGGCACTCGAGTGCAAGCATAGTACTGCCGTCGACTTCAGACATAATGGACGTGTTGAAAGACGGAGAAAGCGAAAGTCTTATTAATTTAGTGTCAATTTAGTAATAAATATCAAAGAATAAGAGAAAATGTTTGGAAAGAGATCGCTCAAGATCTCAATAAAACCAGTAGGTTTTATTTTATTTTTATTTATTTTAAACTTTTAATCACTATTGTGTACAATTTACAACCCTTCTTTGCCAAGATACTTCACCTACTTGTGAACAAAAATGATATTTTAGTGTGTCTCGGATCGCTAAGCCTCCAACATTAGCAAAACCTCTTGAACAGAGCATATTTTGTACAAACAAAAATAAATGAAGGAAATAAAAAGAAAAGAAAGAATACAACAACAAAAATATAAAATACAAAAAGAAAAAATACAAAAAAAAGTAAGAATAAGAAAAACTAAAAGTTTATAGCATAATAACCGTTGTTTGTTTAGCACAGATATTAAAATAATAGGAGACAACAAATTATAACAGACAAACATTAAAACAAACTAATATGTGTATTGCATATTATAGTCCTACATACATGTGTTGTTTAAAATAAGAAGAAGAAAAAGAGAAGACAGAATAAAATAAAATAAAAAAAAATCCACATAAAACATAAAGATAACCAACGTTTTTTTAATTAATAATAATAATAAAATAAAAGGTATAAAAGGATTAAAACAAAAAAGCGAATCGTACATACGTCCGTATATATTTTGTGTAAATAAGAACTGGAAAGAGAAAAGAAAGGATAAAATAAGATAACCAATCTATAGATAAAGAGATTACCAAATTAAACTGATGTTCACTCTCATTTAGGTGCCTTCTTCCAGTCTATTTAAGTACATTGGCAGTATATGATTTCTACTTGAGTAATAATACAATAATAAATCATCATCGTATTCTTCTTCTTGCAATAATACTTGCAGCATTTTATTATTCATAATTTTGTGTGGAAGACACAACCGTCGGCAGTGATGCAGCGAAGCAACCATAAATGAACCAATCTAGAAGCAACTGCACTGCAGTGCCGACTGCCGTCACTGCCGTCGACTTCGGAACCTACGCGACAGCATTAATTAGTGCCGTCTGCCGTCGGCGTCACTGCAGTCGACGTCTGCTGCTGCCGTCTGCCGACTGCCGCGTGGTACGGAATCGAACCTTAAGGAAAAACATGTCAGATGCATCGATTTTTACGCAATTTTGTTGACACAATAAAATTAAAAAAATATGTAAACAAAAAACAGTATTGTTTCGTCTTATAAACCTTTTTATTTTTTATGACATAATAACACAATTTGATTTTACTTTTTTATTACGAACATTTACCTACAAATTAATAATCTTACATAATATATTTAAAAATATATATAACACATGGAAAATAAGGGAGACCCAACAACTTCTATGAGACGTGTTCCCAAAAGCAAACAAATTTGCCGAACAAACACCATTTTGACGTTTTGCGTGCGACGTGATAGCGTCCTTTACAGGACGCGAGACAAACTGATTGAGATTTCACTCCGTGTTCAGACGTTTCACTTTGCTCTCCTCCGCGCGCGAGTGAAGGATGCCGAACGGAAATATCCAACATTGTTGGATCGGTTCACTTAAAGATTTCATACGGCAGTATTCGTCACTTTCGTTTCATTTCGTGTTCAGACGTGTCATTTCTAGTAAAATAGGCCGAATGAAATACAGAAATGAACGATTAGTGAACCGTCTGATTCGTGCATAAACGCGGTCAGCATGTTGTCTATATAAACGTGTTTCTTTGTTTCCTCTCTAGATTTTGACAAGAGCGCAAAAATTTGGGAATATAATATAGTTTATCAATATCTGGTGTGCCACCAGATTAGTGTTGGGTAGGACACGATATCAGAATGAGTTTGTATGAGGTACTCAAATACTGGAATGAGGTGGTGAGGTGTCCCACCTCATTTGCGGTGAGGTGTTTGGGGGAAATATTTGGGGGGGTAGATAATTGGCGAAGTCGGTACTAGTATTTTCTGTTTGTTATTTTTGTAACGCTAAAAATGGTATTATAATTCTCACGACCAATACTGTTATAATAACTATGTATTATGGATTTATATTGTTTAGATAGAATGATCGTAAGTGCTGTCATAATATATTTATTTATGTGAAGGGTTGTTTATGTTTTTATTTTAAAAATTCAATGGAAGTGGAAATACATGTTGATTTAATTATGTGCGTAGTTTAAACAATATATTGTGCAGTGCCCGCCTGCTATCTATGCTCGACAATGACCACCGTTATAATTTAATGTAAGTACCCTTTCACATAAATAAATAAACGCTTCACTAAATTTATGTTGGAGAGTTAATAGTATTGCATGATAATGCACGTAACCTTCACGAAATAACGCGGTAGGTACTTAGGTATTGCAGTGGCTACGATCACCTCAAACAAATGTATTTATTACTATTCTATGAATAGTGTTGAGTTCCTAACTGGCTCCAGACGGTTGGGAGCAGTTGGGACTATTGTGCGGCATAAAAAAAGTCGACTACCCCTTACCCCTTCTCAAAACCCCCCTCTCACGACCCCTCCCACTCACCACACCTACTCAGTCACCCACCCCCCTCATCACAACCCTACCTCAACGCCCCCCCCACCCACTTGGGAGCAGTTGGGACTCTTGTGCGGTATTTATTTATTTATTTAATTTCGGCGGTATAAACATACCATAAACAATATTTACATGTCACATTAAAAACCAAACGCAAATATTAGGAATAATTAAAAAACAAAAAAAGAGAATAACAATTGATTGTGGCTAACAATTTATTCACATAATATTAATTTAATACATATTTATATATACTAAGTCCCAATACTGTACGGCTCTCTTCAACTCTTCACGCCTCGCGGCTCTAATACAAATAAGTCGCATACACGATAGTACCACTTCACCAACTCGTACCTCACACCTCGCCGCTCACTTCAAATTCGTCCCGGACGCGAAATGAAGTGGTACTACACCAACTACCTCACTGCCTCATATTTGAAGTGGTACAAAAATGAGTTGGACCTCAAACACGTCCCATGCAATACTACACCAACTACCTCACCACCTCATATTTGAAGTGGTACAAAGAAAAAGAGTTGTTACAAACACATTTTGTGAGGTGACGGGACATTTTACGCCTTTGTATGGGACATTTGTAGTGCATTGTAGTGCAAATTTAACAATGTTTTCTTTAAGAGCGATTGACCAGCAGCTGAGAATAAAAGTTTAAAAATGCTTGCAACTGTACAGAGAGGTTCCAATGAGAAAGATCAATTTTTCCCCGTATCAAATTTTTTAAATATAAAAAAATAATATCGATTTATTTCATTAAAACTGGCATTAATATATACCTACATTCAAGTTAGCAATAAAAATGCTCAAAACGCAGGATGATAAATTATTAAATACAGTGAACTTCTTGTAAGTATTTTTTGATCATAAGTATTTATGATTTTTCAATAATGTCTAAACAAAATAATTGTGTAAAAAAAAATTGAAATGTTTTAGTTTGTAAGTCCTTAAATAAATAGAAAATCTGGGGTATTTTTGTCACAAAACACGTTCTCGGATTTATTATTTAATTTAACTAAATTTATTATTTAATTTATTATTTAATTATTTTAATTTAACTAAAATTTAAATTTTGAAAATTGACTTGACTAGATTATGTATAGATTTATTTTGTTTTATAATTATACGATTTAAAATTTGAGTTATTTAATAGAATCTATCGTTTGAAAATTTAACAAATCTGCCAACGACCGACGGTATAACCTTAGTATATTAAAAATTAACTTAGTTTTTCAAAAGTCTAAAACTGCGTGTACCACATAAAATAACAATCTTTCAAAATAAATTTATGTTTTTTTGTAAAAAAAGAGTCAATACGTCTAGAATTTTATTTAAAAAACCACTACTTTCCGGTATTCTCTGGTAATACCCTCTTCAGAGCCAAATGTATAGATAACGAAAAATTTCTTCTTATATGGTAATAAAAAAATCTTCAAAATCGGTCCAGTTTTGGAGGATAAAACAGAGTATTAAAAAACCTCGATTTTGACGATTTTATTTATGTTTAATAAGCCTGAGGTGCGTTGTCACTTTCGCTTAGGCATTTGGGAGCAGGCCCCGAGCCCCACGCGCCACGCACCACGCCCCACATCTGAGGGCCACCTGTTCCGGAGATGAGGACCACTTCTTTCCTCGGTGTGCGTGACGCTAACACTAGTACATATTAGTTGTGTCGCTAAATTAAAATATAATAGTAGGTATGTATTTTATAACTTACTGCGTGATGGTTATTTCTGACGTCAAGTGGTTATGGGGAATGTATCCTTGTAAAGAATGGGGCTCAGTTTGTGGCTTGTGGTTTGCGGTTTGTGGTTTGTGGTTGTGCCTTGTGGAGTATAGAGCGACTGGGAGAGACTGCCACAGAACTAAGCACAGCAGCCGTTCGGCCTCTGATTTTGGAACTGGAATCCAGATTGTGAAAACGCAGACTTTTTATACATAAAGCAGGAGACAGAGACAGGGACGGACTGCAGTAAATGGGGCGTTCTGACGTTTCGATTTTTGTTGACCAACTTTTATTTTACGAAAAAAGTTGAGCAACATTTTGTTCACACGTTTCAATTTAAGTTGAACCGATTTTGACATTCAAAATGGCGCCAACTGAAATTGTAAGTGCGTGCGTCTATCTAATTTCTGATGTTCTGTGAGAGGAGCTGGAGATTATGAAAAAATATAAAAAACGTCGGACTTGGGTGAGAAAATGGATCATGAGAAGGAGTAAATTAGGCGCATCCAACACAATTTTTTTCAAAATAATATTATTTACATTTCAAAAATAATATTCTATTTTTGTATACTTCTTGTTTTTGATCCGAAAGACAGGGATGTCTTTGGTACAGATCCATAAATCTGAACATTAAATCGTCCGACCATTTCAGATATTTTTTGGTTGAAACGGATTCCATGACGGTAGAAACTAGTGCCGAATAAATGAAACGCATGACGTTTACTTTTTCCAGCGAGTAACTAAAAATGATAAGCGACTTGAAACATGTGTTCAGACGCGACGATTCGATGCAAAACTCGATTAGTAACGCACGCACTAACAATTTCAGTTGACGCCATTTTGAATGTCAAAATCGGTTCAACTTAAATTGAAACGTGTGAACAAAATGTTGCTCAACTTTTTTCGTAAAATAAAAGTGGGTCAACCAAAATCGAAACGTCAGAACGCCCCAATAGTCATACTTGAACGACAAAAGTAGACGGGCTATCAACTTTCGCTAGCAACAAAAAAAGTTGATAACTTTGTTGACAAAGTGTTCACACGTGTCAATTAGCTTTCAACAAAAAAGTTGACCGACAAAAATCGCCCCGTGTGAACCGGCTAAAAGGAAGGTTTCATTTTGTGAATGACTGCGCTGCCTTTTTTATACAAACACAAAAATTTGGATTTGAGCCCAAATTACCCAACCAAAGTAATTTTTTTGTCAAAAGGACTTAGCAAATATCTAGTATAGTAAAGTGCTTCATTATTTATTTGTCTTTTCAATTATAAAATAGTAGCTATTAGAATCCAAATTTTTATAATTTAAAGAAATCTTTGGTCAATTTTTGCTATATTTATTACAGAAATGTTATAAAGAGTATAAAGTAAAATATTAATAATGATTTAAAAAAGGAATTAATTAGGAATTATTATTTCACAATTCATTATTTATAAATAATATATAGTATATTTGCGGCACGCTCCAGAGTGGCAGATACTCTTAGTATCGCCCTGGTGTAAGAGCATTATTCAGAATTGAACGTTGCTTGAAATGGCTTTAGCCGTGTTTAGTGACTAGATCTGAATAGCCAGTTACTTCCTCACCTTCCTCTTCCTCGTCTCCTTCCCTTCCCCACATACCTTCAGCCTCATAACATACACCAATTGAGGATGCCATTGTCTCACAGTTTGGACTCTTCTGAGGTATTCACTATTCAAAAAAAATATATATATATTAATTCATTAGGCGGGTAAGAGGCAAGCCGCCGCAGAGCACCTGACCGGACATCAGAAGGACACGGGTTCGGGTCCCGTCAGCGGCACGTATCTTTTTTCGGAAGATTTTTTCAATGTAGATGAGTGTTTCAGGCTGATAATTATTGCTTATAATAATTGTGACCCTTTGTGCTATGCATAAAGATTTTGTCTTTAACATTAGTTTATCAATTAAAAATAATCAATACTTCATTCAATTTGGTTGGGTAGTAAACTTTAGAAACATTCAAATTAGAAACAACTGTCAAAAAAGAAAACAAAATGGCGCTATATGGCCATTTGATTACTTAATCACAAAAATGTCCCCAGTAAGGACACATTATCTTATAAAGAAAAATTGTTACATTTTAATAAATAAATAAATTATCATAATTAAATTCACACGTGAATTTCTTTAAAACACCTGGCCTAAAATCCTTAAAGCACCTAGTCGGGTCCTGCACTTGAATCAATAGTTTTTTTTGCGCCCGCTCTCCTGGTCTGGGATTATACCTGCGAAATGCACGTCTCAAGTTCATTATTGTGGCCTTGCTGTGACCTTGTAACCATGATGCATACAGAATACATTATCCGCCAAAACAGACTTTAAAGTTACTCGAAAAGCCAATAGAAATACACCAGTCATAATTGAATGCTTACTGGTTTTTTCCCTTTTGATGTTTTGCCTGCTCACCTGTCTTAGCAAGTAAAAAGTTGTTTTGGCGAAAGACGATGACGGCATTGGTTTATTTATGACGATGACTAAAATGTCACTGGAGACCAAAATATCATTTACATTTTTTACTCCAAATAATGTCAGGAACCAATGGTTAAAGTAAATCAAGTAGTGCACTAAACAGTCCATATTATGTAGGTAGGTACATTAACAGACTTATCAAAATGCGGAGAAGGCCGGTTTACAAGAACCGGTTTTAGAATCTGGTTTGTAGTATGACCTTTATTTAACAACCAAAAATGACGCATAATATAATATTCTTTTGGCTTTTGGCAAATATGTTATTGTAAAATCTCTAACTAACAATTTCGCGACTTCTCTGCAGAGGTAAACATAATTATTTGAACAGGATTCATAAGTCTATCTCCGAAAATATATATTTTTTTGGTTTCATCAACAATTCATCCGCATGGCTATATATGATTTTATTCTTATGTTGTGTAGTCAATTTATTATTGGTTCGTATGATTGCAATTTATTATTTGATTTTCCCAAGTAACCTACACATTGTACATTGCACTGGCGTAGTCAAGATAAATATATTACAGTCCTCCATCATTGCCCTTGACTTCTGTACCAGGAGTCAAGGATTTTTCAAGAAGGTAGTCTTAATGACATCTTTGGGGGTGCTGAGTGCTGCGCCGTCCGACTGATTTCTCATTAAAATCGTTAGAAAAGCGGTGACCCAAGGATCCAAATATATTTTCTAAGAACCTGGCATATGACCGAGCCCTAAGTGTCCAGCATATTTGTTCCTAAGCGATTCAAAATAAAATAAAATTTTAACATAATTTCGTTACATGAATATTGTACGCGTTCAGTACCTATACCTAAATGAATAAAATAATATTTTCAATTGTCTAAGGCTTCATTATTGCCTATGCCTATTGACGCAAGCTTTTTTCACCGCCGACGTTTCAACCTGTTTTCAAATTTATTTCAACATTATTTTACCATATGAGTTGTGTAAAAGCAAAGGCAGCAATCTCCAAATTCGGCCAGATTGCTATGTTTGCTTTTGAAACGGCAAGACAATTTTTGCTTTTACGTACAATATTACATACAAATATTGTATACACATACATTACATACCATATTTGTATGTAATGTACGCAAAAGCAAAGATAGCAATCCCCAGGTCATTTCAAAAGCAAACATAGCAATCTGGCCGAAATGGAGATTGCTGCCTTTGCTTTTACACACCTCATATAATGTATAACCCTGCCAGTTAAACTTATCACCACAGGCTTGTGAGAGTTTCAGGTGAGTTCTAAAGCTGATATTTTCTATCAGAAGGTTTTAGGTAGATGGTAGACACACTGGGTCCACGTAAGCAATGTATTCAGTTCTACGTTCTTAGGATTAGTACGATAGATCGATAAAACCTTATGTCAGTAAGATATTGACTAAATTCGTGATCTATAGTCAGTTGGCGATATTTGCAAAATATGATTCCTTCAGTCGGTTGATAAAAGCCGAGTATTTTAGCGCGCCTCACATGACATGTATCAGATAAACTGTCAATATACACAACTTTTTGAAGTAAATACTTCTTTACGCACGCTTGACTTGGGGGTAAGCTGGCGAATGTGTAACGGAAATTGAAATGCGTTGAAAAGAGAGAGCAGTGCGCGCGCACATTTTCTTTCTCTCTTCCTCTCATAGCCCGTGCATGAAATATTTCAGTCAGTATTTTGAAATACGAAATACCAGTGACGCGCCAAACGAAGGGGAGCGGACATCGATGCGCACGGCTTGATCGGGCGAGGCAAATGATAATAAATTTAAGTAAATATTTGTAGAAAATTAACATATTTTATACATATAAACATATATATGGACATACATAAAGATGGAGCTAAAGAAGTATTTACTTCAGTCGTGTGGTCTAAAGCACCTCGTATTTTTTTAATAATGTCGTTTGTTATGCAAAATATGTCTTATTAGTGAATGAAGGAGAACTAACCAAGCATTCCGGTCGATTTAGGATAAGCGAACGTGGTTAAAATGTGACTAAAGACCTCATTTAACAATCAACGTATATTTATGTTATATTGTAAGAGGTAATAAATTATCAATTAATAAGTATTTTTAATTTTAGGAAAGTAAATTCATAGACAGATGGACCAGTGTTGCCAGTGTATATTGTTTCCTTATTTACTTCTTTAAATAACGGTTGGCAACAGTGCAACCGTGCTCGGAATATCCATATAAAATCGTAGGAAGTTACGCCTATCGATCCAATATTGTAAAGTTATTGATTTCACTGTGCTAGACCTCCAGGTCATTTGGCTCACTTGTCCTAAGCACGCAACACTTGTGACCACGTGACAAGTTGTCTATAGTTCTCACGTACGCAGCGCGTCAGTTGATTCGACGATTATTTCTAGGTTATTCTTATGTTTTTTACCACTCAGCAGACGCAATTTGTAGCTTCGTCACGTTTTGTGATTCTGAAATGAATATGCGGACGACTAAGTATAATTTGACCAACATGACATGTGTGGTGTATGGACAATAAGAATCTCCGAAACCGTTGGTTTTTAGTTTCCCATTTAAACCGTTATTGGTAAGTACTAATACTGATATTATTCACGCTATTCATTTTGGTAGCGGCCTTTATTCCAAACCAAACTGAGCCACCACTGGTCTTTAATTCGAGCAGGCAGGCTCACATGCACAACTTAACTAACGCGACCTGTCTAGCTAACCTTACTAACACCAATTGGTCTTTGATTATATAAATGTCATGTACATTTATATAATCAAAGCAATTGGTATACCTACATGTGTTAAGAAGTTCATTTTATGTTTTGGTCGAGAAATATTAAAACTGTCAATTTTATACCTAATTTTGAGTTTCTATGGTATAATTGAATTGCCACTTCGAATAGAGCAGTACTTGAGTGAGATAGCAATAGTCTGCGATATATATACGATAGCACATACTCGCACTTTCTTCTTATTCCAGAAATCCGTTGGCGTAGACGTCAGTCATAGTAATATTCGTTGTTACTTGTATTGCTTATTGAGTAAATTAGTTGTGCACTTCTTATTAAGCCTTGCACTCAATAACACAAATAACATTTGCGGAGTTGATTGTTCTAAATACGTCCCTAAACAAGATTAGCGGATTAAAGTTGTTACGTTGTTTTGATTAAAAATCTCACATTATAAAAAAAGGAACTACCGAATGTTTAGAAGTAGATATTGTATATATTGAGTAATGCCACGATAGATGGCCATTCTCTCAACCGTTTTCAAATGTCAATGGCATGATTCAAATACAGCTACAATAATTATTAAATTCTTGTTTCAAAATATAAATGAGTTATGTATACGAATTCACTGTTTTGGGGAAAAATGTCAAACAAAACCATGTATTAATTTGTTCTATTTCAGGAAAATTTGTTTTAGCTTGAACCAATTACCAAACGCTACCACAGCAGTGCCATGGATCTACTAAATCCTGAGACTGTTTCCATCAAGACGGAACCAGAGCCCGAGGAAGAAGGCGGAGGTGTAATGCTGTATACAGATTTCGACCTACCAGACGTAAAGCAGGAAAGTTTGGCGTATGCGGAGAGTACTCAAACATCCAGTTAGTTTAAGTATAAAAATTTAAAAAATGTAGAATTTTAACTTAATTGTATTGCAAGCAATCATTTCCCAATTCCTCAAATTTTTACCTTTTTTAATTTGGGACATGATTTAAGTTACTCTTATTATTATACACTAAAAATGCCTAAAGATTGATGGAAGTGAACACCATTCCATTGAATTCTTCAAAAGCGGGGTCCTGCATCAGTTCCTGAAGCGGACATCTGGTGTCATTCTTTTTTCTTATATTGATCTTTAAGTTTCTTATCCAAATTCCCTCATTAATAATTCAGGTGCGGCGCATACGTCATTCCTATGTCTACTTACGTTTAATTGTCGTGAAAACCAGCCACATATATTAACCGCTCGGGCGGTATCTTTATTTATTATCTTTCAAAAATATATTTTTAATGAAAAAATTAGTTTTTTTTTATGTATCATTAATCAATTGTCTTTTAGGCAGCATTAATGTGGAAACAATTGCCACCAAGGCGAATCTTGAACCCCGAGAAGAAGATGAAGGTGGTTTTACTTATATGGAAATTGACATCGACCTGTCGGATGTCAAAAAGGAATGCTTAAAACGCTTTGACAAAATGAAGGAAACATTAGGTAAAACCGATTTTTAATTTAAGATTTAACATTAAGCGATATCCATTTTTTTTATCGTTTATATACATTTACTGTGCTTATCTACACTTAGCGCGTGCAATAAGTCTTAATAAGCCTTTTTTAACCTATGTTTTTCAAATTTGTCGACAGATCTGAAAACGCGTCGTCTGGAAAAACAATTCTCTTGTCCTCATTGCATCTACTCCTGCTCTCAAAAGAACGATTTTAGAAGTCATGTTCGCACTCATACTGGAGAAAAACGTTTTTCATGTACCGAGTGCAACTATTCATGTTCTTGTAAGGGTAGTCTGAAGAACCACTTGCTGACACACATTGGAGAAAAACCTATTTCATGTTCCGAGTGCAACTATTTATGTTCTCGAAAGGGCCATTTGACTAGACACATGCTGACTCACAGCGGAGAAAAATCTTTTTCATGTTCAGAGTGCAACTATACATGTTCTCAGAAGGGCAGTCTGACAATCCACATGCTGACTCACAGTGGAGAAAAACCTTTTTCATGTCCCGAGTGTAACTATTCATGTTCTCAAAAAAAACATATGGCGAGACACCGGCTGACTCACAGTGGAGAAAAACCTTTTTCATGTTCCGAGTGCAACTATTCATGTTTTTGTAAGGCCAGTCTGAAGATCCACATGCGCACTCACAGTGGAGAAAAACCTTTTTCATGTTCCGAGTGTAACTATTCATGTTCTCACAAGATCAGTCTGACGAACCATATGCTGACTCACAGTGGAGAAAAACCTTTTTCATGTTCAGAGTGCAACTATTCATGTTATCAAAAGGGCCATCTGACTAGACACATGCTGACTCACAGCGGAGAAAAGCCTTTTTCATGTTCCGAGTGCAACTATTCATGTTTTCGGAAGGGCAGTCTGACAATCCACATGCTGACTCACAGTGGACAAAATCGTTTTTCATGTTCCGAGTGCAACTATTCATGTTATTGGAAGTCAAATTTGACAACTCACATGCGGACTCACAGCGGAGAAAAACCCTTTTCCTGTTCCGAGTGCAACTATTCATATTCTTGTAAGGGTAGTCTGAAGAACCACATGCTGACTCACAGTGGAGAAAAACCGTTTTCATGTACCGAGTGCAACTATTCATGTTCTCGGAAGGGCTCTCTGACTAGCCACATGCTGACTCACAGCGGAGAAAAACCTTTTTCATGTTCCGAGTGCAACTATTCATGTTCTCGGAAGGGCACTCTGACTAGCCACATGCTGACTCACAGCGGAGAAAAACCTTTTTCATGTTCCGAGTGCAACTATTCATGTTCTCAAAAAAGCCATCTGACTAGCCACATGCTGGCTCACAGCGGAGAAAAGCCTTTTTCATGTTCTGAGTGCAACTATTCATGTTCTTGTAAGGCCAGTCTGAAGATCCACATGCTGACTCACAGTGGAGAAAATTTTCATGTTCCGAGTGCAACTATTCATGTTCTCGGAAGGGCACTCTGACTAGCGACATGCTGCCTCACAGCGGAGAAAAACCTTTTTCATGTTCCGAGTGCAACTATTCATTTTCTCAATAAGGCCAACTAACAATATAATATAAAGGCCAATTGAAATATTCCTCGCTTGTCGCCTGTGTCATTCTTTCTTTCGTTCATTGTTACCGTGTTACATATTGATTGACTTGAATTAGTGAAAAAGTTGTCATATTATTAGTGTTTTCAAAAGTGTTCAAAAGAAAAACCCAGGAAAATGAATTGGATACTTCGATTTTTTTAATAAACGATAACTAAAGAACTCAAACCCTGAATATAATTATAGCTGAATCGATCGATAACTGTGTGAAAAAATCCCTGAGACTTAAATTTAATCATACTTTACGACAGGGGAGGGGAACCTTTTTTCCATCGGGACCCATTTAGATGTATGTATTATCACCCGAGAGCCAACTACGAATGCCAGAACCGAAAACACAACTCAGATTTTAACTTAAGATTGAATAGTTACATTTTCTCAATTAGTCAATTTCTCAGAAGTTTGAAGCGTATAGTGTGCAACCCAAATGTTAAGCTTCATTCGATACATCAGAATGTCTTCATTTGATGAATCTGCATCTTGCGATTTAATTGATCATTATATTCTGAACACACAACTGGTTTAAATTAAATTTGTTTGCGGGCAATCAAAACTACACTCAAAACATGGAGATAGTTTTTCTTCGATTCTGGCAGCAGATACATAGAAAATAACTAGAATTTAATAACCGCACTTTGAATAGAGAATGGTTTCGTTTGAAATGTGTCAGCAGAAGTATACACAATCTACAACCGGAATTTAACTGTAAAATTCTGAATACAATGCTCGTTTTAAATAAAGAGTAATTCTGCGTGAGAGTCCCCATAATTAGTATTACTCTTATAATTTTCCTACGAATTAAAAATTTTATAGCATATATTTTGAAACCAAAAACTTAGCTCTACATTAAAACGGTTGTCTTCGAAATGCGTCAGCAGATTAATTCGCTAGCGAAATTTTGACAGGACATACGGAATATGAAACCGGTTTTAACTAAAGGGTGAATCTGCCTGCGAGTCCCCAGTTATAATTAATACTTCACCCAGAATACGACAAAAGTTTTCTTCCGATTATTGCACTTGGAACATATGGATGTTTTCCTTCGAAAAGCGCCCGCAGATCAATTCACAATAGGAATTTGCATTATTAACATAAGAGTGGTTTAAACTATTTATTTATACTGGGTTTTTACAGATGTTCGCACTTACGCGAGAACATCCAATTATAAAAACTCAGTTATTGTACAAATAGAGACATACAATTACAAACAATCTTCAATTACATACAATTAAATACAGATACATACAATTAAATACAGATACATACAATTAAATACAGATACATACAATTAAATACAGATACATACAATTAGAAAAACAGAATAGTCACTTAAAAAATTAATAATAATAAAAAAAAATACAAAATTTTATACAAGCTCCTCAAGTAACATATATTACAATGAGATACAAGAGACATTGGAATCACGAGAGGCATGCAAAGAGAGACAATTGACACAATATAATTAGTTAGACATAATTTTTTAACAGCGCCAGAACTCTTTTTCTGAATCCGTACACATTATCGACGAAAATATCTACTTCGGCACACTCTATCTTGTTATATAGTCGACACATCTGGGTCAGAGGGCTAAAGTAGGCTATATTATTTTTAAATGTATTCAAGTGAAAAGTGTTATGGCGTCTTAAACAATGGGAATTGGGGATATTTATTTCAATATTGCTAAGACATAGTGTAGTATCAAGATGGCCGTGAATGATTTTATGTAAACATATTAGAGCTGTCAATTGCCTTCTAGTTTTAAGTGCATCAATCTTGAAGTAATCACGACGTACGTCGTATGATCTAAGATGGTCATGTAGTCCACATTTAAAGGATAACATTCTTAGCATTTTTTTTTGGACTGACTCTACAATGTTTTCATATTTGCAGTAATGTGGATTCCAAATAGTGCTTCCATATTCAAGTTTACTTCTAATTAAGGCATTGTAAAGGGTCAGAATTGATTGGGGATCTTTGAAAGGTTTACATATTCTGTGAATAAATCCCATCATTTTTAATGATTTGCACTTAATGTCGTTAATGTGTACATCAAATATGAATTTAGAATCAAGAATGATTCCTAGATCTCTTATTGAAGACACTTTTTTGAGTATAATATTATTAATGACATAGGAAAAATCATTTATAATTGTATTTCTAGTGAAGTTTAAAATGTAACATTTTTCAACATTTAATTGCATATCATTGACAGTACACCAGTTATTGAGCATGTCGAGGTCATTTTGAAGCAGTTGATGATCGGAAACAGACTTGATTTTACGAAAAATTTTAAGATCGTCGGCGAAAAAAGCATAATCACATTTTAATTTCGAGCCAAGGTCATTTATGAATATAAGAAAAAGCAAGGGTCCAAGATTTGAGCCCTGTGGCACACCAGAAGTTACAACTATAGGGGATGATTTGAATCCATTAATAAGAACTAATTGAGTCCTGTTATACAAATATGATTTCACCCAGCGTAAAACATCTCCATGTATTCCTATTTGTTCAAGTTTTTTTAGTAAGATGGAGTGGTTAACTTTATCAAAAGCTTTTTGGAAATCAGTATAAATTGCATCTACTTGTAATCTTTCATTAAAAGAACTACACGCATAAGTACAAAATTCCAAAAGATTTGAGTTGATAGATCTTTGAGGAACAAATCCATGTTGCCTAGTGCAGAGATGGGCCTTAAAAAGTGAAAAAATATTTTTATATATATTGAGTCCTGTTATACAAATATGATTTCACCCAGCGTAAAACATCTCCATGTATTCCTATTTGTTCAAGTTTTTTTAGTAAGATGGAGTGGTTAACTTTATCAAAAGCTTTTTGGAAATCAGTATAAATTGCATCTACTTGTAATCTTTCATAAAAAGAACTACACGCATAAGTACAAAATTCCAAAAGATTTGAGTTGGTAGATCTTTGAGGAACAAATCCATGTTGCCTAGTGCAGAGATGGGCCTTAAAAAGTGAAAAAATATTTTTATATATAGAGATTCAAAAACGTTAGCAAAACAGGATAGTATGCTGATTGGTCTATAATTTTTTATCAAAGATTGGTCTCCCGATTTTAATACTGGTACCACATGTGCTTCTTTCCACAGATCAGGAAAAGTTCCCGTGGTTAGGGATGCATTAAAAATGATAAAAAGCGGTAAACATAAAGAGTCTGCACAGCAACTGACAAAGAAAGGAGGAATATTATCGGGTCCGGGACCTTTATTGGAATCTATTTTACTCAAAAAACATTTTATTTCATCTGCACTAATATGTATTTTACCCAAATTGCTTTGATTGTGTTCAGTTATATTTGGCATTGAATCATTAGTGGATGGTTTAGACTTTGTATAAACGGATGAAAAATATTTAGAGAATGTGTTTGCTATGTGTTCACCGTCATTTGTGGATAATATCTTCATGATGCATTACTTTAGGAATACAATTGGTTTTTCGTAATGATTTTGAGTATGACCAGAACACCTTTATGTTACCTTGCAGACCACTTTCAACAGAGTTGATATATGATTTATAACATTCGCTTTGTATTTTTTTTGTAAATTTCCTTAAATAAGAGAATTCTCTATTATCTGACTCGTTACCATGTTTTTTTTACCTTTAGTCTAACTTTGTTTTTTTTCTTAAGAAGAGCAATCAATTGCTGATTAAACCAGACAGGATATTGATTTTTTGTTTTAGTAACATATTTTTGAAAATATTTATCTATTATTTCCCACAATTTTTCATAAAACAAGATTACCATGCTATTCACATTTTTATTTTTTAAAAGAGTTTTCCAATTAACAGACAATAGATCCTGTCGACATTTATCAAAGTTTCCTTTCCTGAAGTTATATTTAGAATCACTTCTATTATTTTCTAAGAATTGTTCTTTATTTTGTTTCACCATAATTTAAAATGAAAGGTGAAAATGATCCAATTTTGTTAAACCTGGTGCTATATGTATATCTATGTTAACTTTGTCAGAAAAAACAAGGTCCAATAAATTTTCATTTCTATTTAGAACATAATTGAATTGATACAAATTGCAAATTGATGAGAGGTTGACAAGACTGTGTGCTTTCATGCTTTTATAATTAGAAGGAGAAAGTACATTATTTCTGAATGAATTGTCAGGTAACCATTTAATTTCGGGCAAATTGAAATCACCAATAATAATAAACTGTGAATTGGAATTAGAATACTTTAAATATAGATCCTGTAATTTATCAATCTGATTACAATAATTATCCACAGTTAAACTAGGTGGTATGTAGAGGACGCAGATAAAGATGAGCGCGTTGGAATGAGAATTTGACTTAATTACAAGCCACAAATCTTCATTGTCACTCTCCCACTCGGTTTTTCTTGACACAAGAAATTTTTTGGAAACGGCGGCTAGAACTCCACCACCTTCTTTAGATACAGATTTGGTTGACTCACGATCTCTTCTGAATAAGACATATCTGTCAACAAACAGTTCTTCACTAAACACTGTTGAGTTCAGCCATGTTTCAGAGAAACAAATAATGTCATAATTATTGATTAAAATTTCATTGTGTACACTTACGGTCTTTGTTCTAATACCTCTCACATTTTGATAAAATATATGTAATGATGAATCAATAGTAAGTACCTCACCATCTATTTGGTGGAGAGGTCCTTTAATAAAGCAGCCTTGTAGGCCGGGCAATCCTTATCTCCGGTGGGGTGGGCCCGGGAAGCTGCAGGTTTTTTAAAACGTGCGCATGTGGCGCAACTGGGTGCTGCAGCAGGAACGGGGCAGGCCTCGCGCGCGTGTCCTTCTACACCGCAGTGGGAGCATCTCTTTGTATCTTTGCAGAACTTGTGCGAATGACCAACCATTTGACAGTTCAGACACACTGTAAGTCCTACAAAGTCTCGTACACCGCAAACGGTCCAGTCCACGAATACACGTCCTTGTTGCACCAACGCGTGACGAATGTTAGAGGGCACCGAGTACACTCTGTGACAGGACGGTCCGGTTCGAGCTCCCGCCATATGACTTAATTTGCATTTGGATAAACATGCCTTAAAGTCATCACCTTCAGAGATTCCGGAGAGGGCCTTCTCCAAAAAGTTTTCATCCGATAGTTCACGGGGCACGTTGAAAAATATTAATCTTGTCTGCCTCTTAAATGGAAGACGGGCACTTAGTAAGCCAGAGCTGGATATAATTGGATCATTTAAAAGCCGTACTTGTTCCTGGCTGCTAGCAGTGTGAATAATTACTCCTTTATTTTATATGTTTTTTAGTCCCGTTATTCGCACTCCTAGTTGCGATGGCTTAATAATGTCCTTTATTATTTTTTTAGTTTCATCGCTATCTTCCACCCCCGGTAATTTGGGGAAAAAACATACAGACGGTCGAGGTTTCCCTATTTTAATGCTGGAACGAGTGAGTGGAGGGGGCACTGGTAGTTTTTTCTTTGTGACTTCCGCGAAAGAAAGGCTAGCCTCTGTCGCATCAGCCACTCGGCGCATTACTGGGCCCAGATCTGATTCAAGCTGTTGAATTTTAAATTTTATCCAGCAGCTGCTTCGTATAGTTTTCCGGCATTGTCTTCTCGGCCTGCAAGACCTTGATGTTAGCAAGGGCCGAGTTTAGGTCTCCTCTAAGTTCTTCCTTCTCCAGCAGGAGTTGGGCAACGGAGCCGAGAACATTTGTCACATTAATTGATACTTTTAGCTGCTGTTCTTTGGACACTTTGGATGGCTTTTCGGCCAATGCGTCCTGTAGGGCTTTTAGGGCAATTTGAGTCCCGGATAATACCTTATGTCCCGATACATGTCTGAGGTCAGGGTTCGTTTCATCTTCAATGTCCTCAGCATCGGAGTCCGATTCTTCAGAGTGAGAGGTATAAGGAGAAGCAATTGGAGGGCTTTTAACGCAGTGCTTTTTTTCCCCATAATTATTACACATACGGATTATCACAGTTAAGTTAAAAATAGTCTTTTATTTAAATAAAATTAGTTTATATTTATTACGAAGGTACTCACAGGTTCAATACACTATGACAACCAATTGGAGCCCAGAAAAGTGAGCTCATAATCAAAGGCAGCCAAAGAACTATATAAAACCCTATGGAATGGATCTGCGCAGGAGTCCACCAGCTTAAATTATGTGTCTCTTCAATTTTCCTTTCGGTCGGACCACGAAAAATGTTTTTCTTCGGTATGAGTCAGCATGTTATTATTCAAATTTCCCTTCCGTGAACATAAATAGTTGCAGTTGAGACACGAAAAACGTTTTATTCCACTGTGAGTCAGGATGTGGCTCTTCAGATTTCCCTTTTAATAACATGAATAGTTGCAGTCAGGACACGAAAAACGTTTTATTCCACTGTGAGTCAGGATGTGGCTCTTCAAATTTCCCTTTTGATAACATGAATAGTTGCAGTCAGGACACGAAAAAGGTTATATTCCACTGTGAGTCAGCTTGTGATACTTCAAATTTTCCTTCCTATAACTCGAATAGTTGCAGTTAGAACATGAAAACGGTTTTATTGCACTGTGAGTCAGCATGTGGCTTTTCAAATAACTCCTCTGTCAACATGAATACATGCACTCGGGACACGAAAAAGGTTTCATTCCACCGTGAGTCAGCATGTGACTCTTCAAATTTCCCTTTTGACAACATGAATAGTTGCAGTCGGGACACGAAAAGGGTTTTATACCACAAGGAGTCAGCATGTGATACTTCAAACCTCTTTTTCGATAACTGGATTAGTTGCAGTGAGAACATGATTAAGATTTTATTCCACCGTGAGTCAGCATGTGGCTTTTCAAATAACTCCTCTGTCAACATGAATACATGCACTCGGGACACGAAAAAGGTTTCATTCCACCGTGAGTCAGCATGTGACTCTTCAAATTTCCCTTTTGACAACATGAATAGTTGCAGTCGGGACACGAAAAGGGTTTTATACCACAAGGAGTCAGCATGTGATACTTCAAACCTCTTTTTCGATAACTGGATTAGTTGCAGTGAGAACATGATTAAGATTTTATTCCACCGTGAGTCAGCATGTGGCTTTTCAAATTTCCCTTACGACAAAATGAAAAGTTGCACTCGGGGCACGAAAAAATGGAATAAATCTTTTTTCTAAAAATAAAACACATTTTTTGTTTAAAACCACGAGTTTTTATTAATTTCTTAGACCGACCGGTTTCGCTTTACTCATGCATCATTATGGTACAGATGAACACTACACAATAACTACTTACAAAATAACTATAGAGAGACAACACGATAACATTATTACAAACAGTGAGGATACATTACATTAATATAAATGAATCGGGAAAAAACCCACAGATAATAATAGACTAATTTATACATATTTGTTACTGCTTCAATAGGAGGCGTCTACTAATATCTACAGGTATTTCAAAAACTGAAGAAATCGGACTAATGTCTATGAGAATCCAAGTGTTGACTAATATCTATATGAGGTATGTTGGAACAATATCTATGGGAACCAAAGTGAGGACGAATATCTACAAAACAGGTGACTAATATCTACGGAACAGGTGATGTAGACGAATATCTACAGTACTGGCAGAGGTTGGATTTGCAATCATGTATAGAATGTTGGCTACAGTTTAAAGAACTTTCTTTAGTATCACAAACCATGTTACACAAACCTAGCGTAGCCGCTAAACTACTGGAAAACTGGGATGTTTTTCTAGCCTTGACGAGAGCAGGCGCTACGAAGGGGGCACTTTCTTTTTTATCACAAACCATGTTACACAAACCTAGCGTAGCCGCTAAACTACTTGAATACTGAGCTGTTTTTCTTGCCTTGGCGCGAGCAGGCGCTATGCCAATTTCAACATTACAGTAAAATACGTAATATTATGCAAAAACTTCATGTACGTACTTTAAACGTTTAAGCCTTTACGTGATTGAAGTAATTTATGCTTTTCCGTACAACCTCTTGCTTAGCTGTCCTCTGTAGATATTAGTACCTACGCTCCATAGATATTAGTCACCACTGGGACCATCATAGATATTAATCCGACCTTAGCTACGTGGATATTAGTCTTCACTCTGAAGGTCATAGATATTTGTCCAACATATGAGCTGCAGATATTCGTCCGACATACAGGCTGTAGAAATTACTATCTGAGGCCCTAGCACGCTCGCTCTATAACGATCGATAAGATAACTATCAATAACTTCTCATCGTTCCCTAGCATGACTACAGATCGCCAACGAATAAGTGACAGTTCACAATGACTAAGTGTCCTTAACATATTCGACATCCACTGTTGTATGTACGTTAGCCATGTGCAGTTGTCCTAGGGAACGATGAGAAGTTACCGATAGTTATCCTATCGATCGTTATAGAGCAAGCGTGCTAGGGCCTCTGGAGTCCTTCAATAACCTAACTATTTATTTTATTTACCGATCTTTCTAAATGAAGAATGATTAAATGAGAAATTATTTTGTAGAGTAAATGGATTATTCCTGTCCTTAAACTATTTACAATTAGAACATATGCAATGTTGAATGTCAAGAGTTTTCATATATCAGGATTAACATCTACACTCTACACAGAGACCAAGCTAGCAATCCCGTTGTCAGAATCATTTTATGCCGGATACCCGGTCATGAAAACCCAACCATTAAAAATAAACAGTCTATTTTAAAAGGAGTTCTACAAGTCATACTTTAAAACAATAATTGAAATATACTTTTTTTTTAAACTTACCCCTTTGTTACTTCACTTTTTTAAATAAAGAATAAGAACCTCAGAAATTAAACATGTGTGCTCGCAAAAAGGTCGAAACTGACCGAAACTGTATGTACCTAAAGATCAGAATTCCAGGCAACAGATGCAGCAAATAACTGGCGGAACGTGCGTTAACAGCATATCTGTGGTACGGGCTATCTCGCGTGACTAACCGGGTATGTTTGAATGAAAGACATAACGTGACTCATGGACATAAAGAGAAGACAAGAAGAATGGTATCAAAAGGCATACAATACACTAGCGGGCAACGCGATTTGTAGACATATTATTATCAAAAAACAATTCTATTCAATATTACGCTCCTTTAACACTGGAAAAAAATGGATTAATTTTCGTTAGTATCTTCTTAAGGGATACAAGAAATACTAATGAAATTTAACGAATGATTATTGAGATATCGTGTGGTGGTCCTTGGGGATTTTGTAAACGCCTCTTCGGGCTGGCTAGGAAAATAGACTCTTAACTTATAGCCGGTTCACACGAGGCGATTTTTGTTGGTCCACTCGACAATTGAAAGCTAATTGACAAGTGTGAACACTTTGTCAACAAAGTTATCATCTTTTTTTTGTTGGCTAGCGAAAGTTGATAGCCCGTCTACTTTTGACGTTCGAGTATGACCATCGCCATTTTGGTTTTACTAATCGTTCGAGTTTTACACCGAATCGTCGCGTGTGAACACATGTTTCAAGTCGCTTGTCATTTTTAGTTACTCGCGGGAAAAAGTAAACTTGAGACGTTTCATTTATTCGGTACTAGTTTCTACCGTCATGGAATCCGTTTCAACCAAAAAAATACCTGAAATGGTCAGACGATTTAATGTTCAGATTTATGGATCTATACCAAAGCCATCCCTGTCTTTGGGATCAAAAACAAGATGTAGGTATACAAAAATAGAAATGCCCGTGATACTGCAATAAATAATATTATTTTTGAGATGTAAATAATATTATTTTGAAAAAAAATGTGTTGGATGCGCCTTATTCACTCCTTCTCATGATCCATTTTCTCACCCAAGTACGACATTTTTTATGTTTTTTCATAATCTCCAGCTCCTCTCGCAGAACATCAGAAATTAGAGAGACGCAAGCAATAACAATTTCAGTTGACGCCATTTTTAATGTCAAAATCGGTTCTACTTAAATTGAAACGTGTGAACAAAATCTTGATCAACTTTTTTCGTAAAATAAAAGTGGGTCAACAAAAATCGAAACGTCAGAACGCCCCATTAGGGTCCTCAATTGTCTATGACTTCGTACTTCGTTATTGTCTATTAGTAATGAACGCTTTCTTCGATGTCAACCTTTTCAGCCTGTTCCAACCGAATTCCTATTCTAAATGTTATGTACATTATATTATAATTCCTTTCACGGTATATCCCACGCGGGTGATCGTTATTGGTAAGTTCTAAAGCTGATATTTTCTACCCTAATAACGATTTTATTTCTAGTAGCGACCGTTATTGCATATCAATCTTACGGACCACTGTTCATTAATGTGGACTGCTTCACGCTCAAATGAACAACTGCACTATTTCTAACGGGACCTAACATAACTTACCAATCGGAATATCTCAGTTAGGAAATCTATTTGGCGTTTTGTGTGAGGAACGTTCGAACAGCCAATTTGACGTCTACCTATTTTTAGGTTAATAATTCGAAGGCGCTGATTAAAATAATGAATTATATATTACTAGCTGATACCCGGCATGCGTTGCAATGCTACTTTGATAAATAAATTTGGTAAATTTTTACAAAACCCCGCAAAACTTAATATAAATTTTAAAATTTGTTTAAAAATTGTAGTAGATACATAACAGTTAGTAGTAAGTAATTTAGAAACCGGAATTGAAAAATAGTGCATTTTAATTGTTATTTTTTGACTTCAAAAACACAAAACGTCACTTTTCACCGACCGGCGGTAAATAGGAATTTTAGAATAGTTAGATAATAATAAAAAGTAACTATTTCAATTATCAGAAAAGAAAAATAATGCATATTAATCATTATTTTGCTCGATAACAAACACGTAAACTCATCGATCGCCATATTTGATCTGTTCAAGTACCAACAAAGCATGCCAACAGCGGCAACCTACGAAATATGTACAGTGGTATTCATGTGACCAGTGACTAGAAACGATATTGAGACAATAATATTATTTTATAAAGATAGTTATTTGTGTATTTTTTTTATTTTTACCGTGTATGCTAATTGTTTTATTATTTATATATTTATAAAGAAATATAATAATCTAACAAAAGATAATTACATTATCTCGTGTTTAATACATAGTTAGGTTAGGTTAAATGGAGTGGGTGGGGGCGGGAGTGGTAGGTTAGGTTAGGTTAGTTTAGATTAGACACCCCCTAAGATAACCTAACATATCCCAACCTAAACTAACCTACCCTTCCATTCCCCCCCCACCCCCTAACCCAACCTAACATATCCCAACCTAAACTAACCTACCCTTCCATTCCCCCCCACCCCCTAACCCAACCTAACATATCCCATCCTGAACTAACCTACCCTTTCATTCTCCCCCACACCCCCGAACCTAACCTAACATATCCCAACCTAAACTAACCTACCCTTCCATTCCCCCCCCCCCACCCCCTAACCCAACCTAACATATCCCAACCTAAACTAACCTACCCTTTCATTCTCCCCCCAACCCCCTAACCTAACCTAACATATCCCAACCTAAACTAACCTACCCTTTCATCCCCCCCCACCCCATAACCTAACCTAACATGTCCCAACCTAAACTAACCTACCCTTTCATCCCCCCCCCACCCCGTAACCCAACCTAACATGTCCCAACCTAAACTAACCTACCCCATCATTCCCCCCTCCCACCCCTTACCTAACCTAACATATCCCAACCTAAACTAACCTACCCCATCATTCCCCCCTCCCACCCCTAACCTAACCTAACATGTCCCAACCTAAACTAACCTACCCTTTCATCCCCCCCCCCCACCCCGTAACCCAACCTAATATGTCCCAACCTAAACTAACCTACCCTTTCATTCCCCCCTCCCACCCCTAACCTAACCTAACATATCCCAACCTAAACTAACCTACCCTTCCATTCCCCCCCACCCTCTAACCCAACCTAACATATCCCAACCTAAACTAACCTACCCTTTCATTCTCCCCCCAACCCCCTAACCTAACCTAACATATCCCAACCTAAACTAACCTACCCTTTCATCCCCCCCCCACCCCATAACCTAACCTAACATATCCCAACCTATTTACATATGAGTTCTGTTATAACAATGTTCTCTTTCAGGTATATTTTTTTGACTTAGACCAATTATCAAACACTACAACAACAGTGCCATGGACAGGGCCGGTCGTGAGCCAAACGCCGCCTAGCTCTAGTAAAAACCTCAAGGGCGCTCTATTGGGTGTTAGGTATTATCAGCTCCTTGGTAAATCGGCGCCCGGAGCGGACTGCTCCAATTGGGCCTGCACAGGGCCGGCCTAGGACATGGATCTTGTATCGTCAGAGACTGTTTCCATCAAGACGGAACCAGGGCCCCAGGAAATAGGTGGAGATGAAATCCCGTATATGGATATGGATTTTGACCTCCGAGATGTAAAGAAGGAATGTTTGCAGTACGCGGAAAGTACTCGGATAGCTAGTAAGTAGCATTACATAAAATGTAAAAATTGTGGAATGTTAAATCAGATTATTGGAATTCGCCTCTATTTTGATATTTTGAGCAGACAGGACACAACTCTTGCTTATAATTTATAATGCTTCTTATTTTTAATGTGATGCATTAAAAAGGTGTAATATTAGGTATGAAATTACGTATGAAATTGGCCATATGTACCATTGCTGTCTATACACTTTTGCCATCTCATCGATCCCTTTACTAAAAAAACCGTTCGGACGGGAATCAATAAAATCTTTCAAGGCGGTTTGGACTGCCCCATCGGAGTTGAATTTTTCCCCTTACAAGAAGTTATCCAAATTTCGAAAAAAATGGTAATCTCTTGAGGCAAGGTCCGGAGAGTACGGTGGATGTCTTAGACATTCCAATTGAAGTTCCTCTAATTTGGTAGCCGTCTGTTGTGCAGTGTGTGGTCTAGCGTTATCATGAAGCAGCAGTGGCCTAGAGCGATTAACCAGCCTCAGTTGCTGACAATAGACATCTGCCGTAATCGTCTGGCCAGATTTAGGAAATCTGTAGTGAACGACACCAGTACTAGTCCACCAAACGCTCACAAGTAACTTTTTTGGAGTCAATTTTCGCTTGGAGCATGGTTTGGCTGGTTCGGCAGGGTTCAGCCATTGCGATGAGCGCTTCCGATTATCGTACAGGATCCACGTTTTATCACAAGTTTAAAAAAATTTTTTCATTCGATTTAAAATCCCTTCATTATTGTGCCGGTTGAGTAATGCAACGCAGCAGTAAACGCGCGTTTGTTGATTTGCTTCACTCAATTCGTGAGGTACCCACCTTTCAAGCTTTTTCACCTTCCCAATTTGCTTGAAGTGGATTAAAACAGTTTTATCACTAACACCGCAGCCTGCAGCTAACTCGGACGTGGTTAGCGATGGATTCGCTTCCACAATAGCCTTCAATTCTTCATTATCAACTTTGGTCTCCGGCCGTCCACGCACTGAAAACGCACTGTATTTTCGTTTGCGGCACCGTCGTTATACACATCATTAATCCTTCGAGCCGTTTCTGCAGCACTGGTGCCACGGTGGAACTCGTACTCGTTAATAACGCGATATTTCTAGTTTTCCATTTTGTAAACTAAGTGACGCATAGCAAAAAAAAACAATTAAGGAAAAAACAAATGAAATATAATTTTCGAAACACAAATACATGAGTAAGTAGCTGTATAAATTTAAATTTGGAATTCTTAACCAAAGAGAAGATATTTGAGATCAAAGTTGCCAGTACGGCAAAACGCCAATTTCATATGTAAGGACCTAATATTTCAAGCAAGAATCATTTTTCCTTTGGCTATGAACACAAAACTCCATACTGAAGAGTGTTTCTATTTGAACAGGATTTGCTAGATCCTTGGATTAGTGCGCCCCATATGTAATTATTCTGCAACTATAAATTGTGATTTCACCTCAATGTACACATTTTCTGTATTGTGATTTTGCCTTTTTAGGTAGCATTAATGTGGAGACTGTTATCATCAAGAACGAACCACGACCTGAAGAAGGTGAAGGGGGCATACCTTATATGGAAATTGACATAGACCTGCCGGATGTTAAAAAGGAATGCTCAGACCGCTTTGAAAGAATTACCCCGACGGCAGGTAAAATCGAATGTGTTATATAGAATTAACAATTAGCGTTTTTCTTTTTTTTACATTAACTCCACACAGGAGGCCCCGAGGAAAACAGTTTCCCTCAGGGCCTATGTAATCTGTTAAGATGCTCTGTGGAGGGTCTATTTGAGGAGAGGAAGGAGTGAACACGGGTCTTGAAGAGACCCATATTGTAGGAGGGAGGAAACACAGGGGCCGGCAAATCGTTCCTCAGCCGAGCTGTTGAACTCAAGAACGAGTCGTATCGACCCGTTCTCATGTGACAAATGTCAACCGTGTACATATGCTGGGCGCGCGTTTGGCGTGTTTCCTGAATATCCACCGGTGCCGAGGGGATCAATGATGCTAGTTCCTCGGAACATCTTCCATTGAAATACCGGTAGAACAAGGACAGCATTCCCACCCGACGCCTGTGCTCTAAAGATTGAAACCCATTTGTTAAGACGGGAGAATCTATCAAACGGATCGCCCGTTTCTGCACAGAGTCGAGGGTTTTTTTCAAGTGTCGTGGGGCTCCAGACCAGGGGTGGCTGTCAAATTCAACCGTGGGGCGCACCTGCGATTTGTGCAGGGAAGTTGTGTACTATTAAAGTGTCTGTGGGCCCTGTACATACAGTACGCCCAGTTTTTGAGAGGCTATTTTGACTCTGGCTTCGATGGAGCCCCCATACCTGAGCTGGTAACTTAAGGGGATTCTTAAAATTTATTTAGAAACTTTTCACCGATAGATGGCGTTATTTTCAATATTGTCGAATAATGAACTTTTAACGCGTTATGCTTTTTAATACTGAGATAAATTATTGGTTCGCGAATGTACATAAAATATGTTTGTCTGTGTAAATTATTTTTCGTACATATACTTTTATAATTTTGGAGAACGGCTGAAAAACAATAATTTTTTTGTAAAACCAACACGTACGAAAGAAATTTGCCGCTGAAAAATTTTATTACAAAATCAAGAGGCATCTGTAAAAATAGTGCATTCAAAGTTTCAACGGTAAAACGGAAGTCCAAAAGAGACGGATGATAAAAGGATTGTTGAATTCAGTAAATTAAGTAATCGCTCGGGGAGATTTATTGATTTATCAAAAGCGCCGGCCTGGTAACAAGGGCGTGTGTTGCGGTTTGCGAAGTTAACTGGACCTTTTTTTAAAAACCGCTTATACGACGTACTATGCCATGTAACATTTATGTACTATCTCCGGACAATCGAGATTCCTATCTTGCTTTTTCCGACATGTAAAAATGTGTAAGGGAATGATGTTTTCGGCAAAAAATCATCTATTCCTATGGCTGTACGCAGTAAATCTATCAAATAAACATAGTGGTGAGAATTACTCGAAACTAAAAATGATTTCTCGTGTGCCCAAACCAGACCACACGTGCTAATATAACAATAAAAAATCAGTATGGATTATGAGGTGACTGAGCTTAGTTTGGAAATAGGTAATAATAATATTATTATCAAATAATATTATTTGAATATGACACGATAGCATATAGGTAAAATAAGTCGGAGCCTGAGGAATACACTTCAACTTGGGTGGGGTTTTGGTACCGCTACTCGGGAACCATTTATTAGATAATCAACACCTCTGCCATACGTCACCTCAAGTGGTTCATTACGTTTAGTGACTTAGCAGGGTAGCCCGGGTAAGGGAACCCATCGTGTCGGTTAGATACTAAATGAATATCAATTCGGGAGGCGGGAATGGGTACCGCCGCCCCGGGAATCATTTATTGGATAACCAACACCTCTGCCATAGGTCACCCCGAGTGGTGCGCTACGTTTGGTGACTGAGCAGGAGTGCCCGGGTTCATGGAGTGAGGTTTGTCTAGGTCTTGGAAGCGGATTTTCTGGATACACTTATATAATCCGCCCCAGATTCCTACCCAACCCTCATACCTTTTTCCTTCCCAGAACTTCCTCTCCTTCCTTTCCTTAAAAAACCGAATATGACTAAGGTCCTGAGGGAAATTATTTTCCTCAGGGCCTCCTGTGTGGAGCTAATGTAAAAAAAAATATATGGCTCCTATCAGGAGGCCCCGAGGAAAATTATTTCCTCCAGGACCTCCGACATCTTTGGGAATGCTGTGTGAAGGGGCTTTTAAAGGAAATAAAGGAGAGGATGTTATGGGAAGGAAAATGGTTTGTGGCGTGGGTAGGAATCAGAGGGTCAAAGGGTCTAGGAGTGACATACATATAAATCTTTCCCCTCACTGCGGTACAAGGGGATGGGTCAAGAGAATTCTACAGGAGAGGCCGAATGGTCTCCCTCAACCAGCCCTCCTGATCCGGTCGGCAGTAAGTGGGCAGACGCATCAGCCACCAAGATCTCGAGAAACCTCACCCCGTGAAACCGGGCACTCCTGCTAAGTCACCAAACGTAGAAAACACTAGGGGTGACCTATGGCAGAAATGTTGGTCATCCACTAAATTGTTCCCGGAGCAGCGGTACCTATAACCGCCTCCCATGTTCAAATTCATTGATGTAGTGTGTACATTAGGGTGGAGCGACGGTGTATGGGAATTTTTTTTTTAAAGATGCCAGTACTGTAATAGCCAAAAAAATATGCCTTTATATAACACCTCTTTCGTCTAAAAATATCAACTCGATCAAAACATTCCTTTATTCAACAACCAACACATTTATATTTACAAAAAAATTGTATGAAAAAAGTTGCTGAAAACTCTGCCAAGCATTGTAAACGAGCGATATTCATAGCAAAAATACAATTTTATTGTGGGTTTTATAGCTAATAATATGCATAACACATGTGAAAATAAAAATAAAATTACCATAGTTTCAAGGCGGGGTCTATTTTTGGTTTTTTGAAGAGGATTATTGATTTTTAAATTTTTTTTTCGTGTTGATGAGAAACATAAATTTTTATTAAATAAAATATTTTAACAAAGAGAGATTTTTTAAACATTATCAAAGTTTTATAATATTTATCGTGTTTTGAAATGAGATTTGGTGTGAAATTCGGGCATTACATGCCTAGATTTTATTGACGCCCGAATGAATCCGTCTCTGGCTTCAGGACCAACTGTAGACAACGATGCCTGGGTAACTAATTTAATGAATCTCTCGACTGCTTGCGTGTCAGGGAAATCTGAGAAATTCAATACTGTCCTTTTCTTCACCGAAATTATTTATAATTTTGACTAGGTCGTCATAACTGATTTCGGATAGTATCGGTGAGGGTGTAACTTCGCATTCCTGCCAGTTGATAATATCGTAATATTTACTTGCTGAAAATAAAGTCTCTAACAAAGAGTGAAACATCTATCTCGCGCCTTTAATATTCGTCCGAAACCCAATTCTCTTACAATAAGGTTGTGATCCATTATCATGGATAGTAGCCGATTTTCGGGGGTCAAAAATAGGCGTTTCTTTGAATTACTGGATTAATTATATCTCGTAGATCGGTGCTCAAATATCGGGTGAGTTTTATTATAGTAAAAATATGTAATGCCCCATCTTCACACATATTCATATTCAGCAAGAATTTTTAGGTTCACTGAAGGGTTAGTTGTTCCTATATATAACCAAAGTATTGAATTTGCTGTCGTCAACCAGCGTGAGTGACAAATATTACCTGGATGACGGTTTGCTAAATTTGTTGTAACTGCAATATTTCGTACAAGTATTTTTGTTCGTGCTCAAGTTTTTTAATTCCTCTGCGTTAAGTTTGTGCATCTCATAGTATATTGGTGAATAATTTATAACGGTGTTTTTAGAGCTGCTTGAAAGAAGTTTTCCAATAGGTCCTGAAAACCCTTTAGGTCCTGTTGTAGCACCATCTAAGTGTTGAAACAAGTGGCGAAGGGGAAGTTCGTTTGCATGCAGCTGACAGATAAACCATTGTAACGGATGACCTGACTCCAAATCCATGAATCTAATAGTTCCATTTTTTTGCCTGTATTGACAGCAGTCCCATCACATCCAATCGCTGATAAATCATTCAAATTAAAACCGTTCACTTTTGAATGGTGCAACATGCCATTTGCGATGTTTTTGCCAGTTCCTAATGATGGTTTAACATGTCCAACATATTGAGACCCAGGCTCAAATAAAATGGAATAATGTTCTTCTGAAATCGTTCTCCGATGATATCTATCCCCTATTTTTTTCCTGAGACAGTGTTTTATCCTTCCTTACATCGAAATATAGACCTCGAATTTTTGTTGACTCCGACGACATCTGCCATGTTTTTATTAAAGAAGAGCCACACGTTTGTCTAGCTCGTCTGAGTTTGCTCCTATCAGTCACCATTTTAGAGTCGTCTTCGTTTACTATGCCAAAATCGCATAATGTAGCACTTGCAACAGCTGATGCCGACCTGTCTGACAAACCATACTAATCGCAGATTCCGGCCAAAGTGGGGAGTTTTAACATCATACTGGAATTTTCAGGAATGTGCGAAGAATGTGAAGAAAATGGTTAGTTTTCATCAAAAAAGGATTAACGTGGTTTTGTTGCTGATGCTGTAGATGAGCTGACCTTCGAAACAAGTTCAGATAAACGAGCTTGCATTCATCATTTTCCGATGTAATTTTTTTGTTGTATTGGTGTTTATTGTTCCCAGCATCATTTTTCTCGGGGATCTTTGGTCTTGAAGGAATGCTTATTCTTTGGTGGGTACCTTGCGCGTCTTTTCGCAGGAACACATATTCAGATTCTTGGATTTTGCATGAAGCAATATCGAAAACTTTATTCATTTCGATTTTATAAGAACATAATAATGCTCACTTTTCTTTGGCCAATTTTTAAGTTTTAAGTATTCGTTATAATGATCTTGGATCAGTTTCATCACTCGATTGTGTGAAACAATGGGAATAGAAGCGCGCTTCCAAATTCCTTCAACAATTGCAGATATAACACTTTTTATTTCGAATTCGAATACTGACGTTTTTTTTGTAGAGTTAATACGCTCATATCGTAGGAACAAATAATGTTTAATCACTTCTGAGACAGTAGGTAACCCTTGAGAGTTCATTTCAGTTGGTGCCTTGAATATTGGACATAAAATTTTGCTTTAATTTTCACAACAAATATATGTGTTAAAATTTAATCGGACAAGGATTCTAACACGTCTGCGGTCAGCGGTAGATGATACGCCCGAAACGAAACTAGATGCGACGAAACAATAGGAGCGAAATTATCCCCTCCACCTCCACAGCGCTCACAAACTCACTAGTTTGACAGCAATTTATGCAGTGTTTTTTTTTTTATAAAACACGTAATGTTCAATAAGGTAAATGCAATTGAAAGTAATGGATATTATTTTATATTTTTGAGGCTGTACTCAGATTTCGGGAAAAAACGGCTAAATTTACGTTTTTTACGTTACGAAATCGCTAGGTTGTTGAATGAAGATATAAGTTTAGATTTTTTAAAGTATTTTTACGAGAATATGAATGACGTAAAGCATCTTTTGGCAGCTATTACAATACCGAAATTTGATTTTTGCAATGTCGCTCCATGCTAGTGTACATCCACCCTTAAGGTGATTTTTGAGGTCATCCAAATGTTATCATTATTTTTTTTTTGTATAGAGAAACGTCACAAGAGTCCCAACTGCTCCCTTCTAGAGCCAGTGAGACTATGGCATCCACAATTGGAGTGTGTTGTTAGGCTGAAGGTAAGTGGGGAAGGGAAGGAGATGGGGAAGAGGAAGGTGGGAAAGTACCTGGCTATTCAGATCTAGTCACTAAACACGGCTAGATCCATTATTAAGCAACGTTTGATTTCTAAATGGTGGTCTTACATCAGGGCGATACTGAGAGTATCTTCCACTCTGGAACGTGCCGCAAATATAATATATATTATTTTTATTAATTAATTGTGAAATAACACAAATTAATCAAATAAAATTTATTTGCGCACGCCGGGTTCGAACCCGCAACCTTCCGATTGGGAGTCAAGTGTCTTACCACTCGACCACGGACGGTCGTTTTATTTTGACGGACGACGGACATTATTTGGATGACTTGTTTAGCGCCGTTTTATCAATGTTGTTATTTTTATTATCGATTTCTCTGAACGAACAAAACACACTCATTTCAAGTTCAAGAGAATTGATATCTGAATACCTACCTACCTAACTCGATCTATGAATATAACTAGGCACACGTGTATTTTTGTTGTGATAGCTGCAAGTAAGTTGTAAATTATGAAAGTCCCTTTTTATCGTAACTTAGTCGAACAATACTGGAACATTCATTAAAAAGCAAAACGAACACTTCGGATAACAAATCATTCTATGCAATTGTTTTAACCTTTTTACTACAAACTAATAAACTATTTGCATAATGGGTATGTACTTTAAACTTGCTCGATAAACGTACATCGGCACTGCTCACACATAAAGTATCTCTCTTTTTAATAAACGGAAATGCCCACCGTGCACAAAGATCTACGCAAATCGGATGAAAAATAAATACTTTTGTTAATGTAATTACTTGGTTATTATAAGTGATAAAACAGTGAAATTTGCGTTCGCTAGTTCTCATTTTTAGTATTATTTTTTGGTACTAAAATAAATAAAATACTATCTGTAGATTTCGAATGGGGCATTCAAACAGATTGTATGAGAATTGCCGCTTACGTTTCACCTTAATGTTACACCAAGCATATCAATGAAGGTCCTGTTCGAAAGAATGCTACCGTTGAAGGAGACTAGATTGTCATTTCGATCTCTCTTAGACGTAATCAGACATGATTGGGTCTTTGTAACAATGAATTCGACGAGGTTAACCTTAGCCCAAGAGTAGACTCTCTCAAGGTAACCGCCCATTCTTTGTTTCAAAGCCCTCCGAGCCGTTGGAGATTGTGTTCCCTTTAGGGGCTTGTCAAACAAAAAGCTATCATGGACTGTACTGTCATCCGCGTAACAATCAATTGGTGCACACGACAAAAGGTCATTGATGTGCAACAAAAACGAAGTCAGGGACAGAACCGATCCTTGTGGGAAGCCACCATTTATCGGATGCGAGGAAAAGGTAAAACCATCAGCAACCGTCTGAATCGACCTCTCCCTCAAAAAGTCGGCAATCCACGTACACACGGATGCGGGAAGTCCATATGAAGAAGTTTGTTGACAAGTCCTCGGTGCCAAACCCGGTCGAAGGCTTTGGAAATGTCCAGTGCAACCTTTTGGGTCTCACCGAAACATTCCAGGCACCGCCCCCAAACATGCGTCACATACGCGAGAAGATAACTTCACGAGCGGTTCCGCCGGAATCCGTATTGACGGTCATTGATAATTTTGTTCTTCTCGAGGTATGTGAGCAGTTTGTCGTTGATCACACGTTCCATTACCTTGGGCAGAACTGATGTGACAGAGCTGGCTGGGTGCTAGCGGTCACCCTTCTTAGGAATAGGGTGATGACCGCTTTTTTTAAATAAATTTGCCTTTTCGGTGGCGGTGTTTGCTAGTGAGCCGTCAGGTCTGGTAAGAGGTGGCAAACTTTGTTTGCAGAAATTGCGACCTATTAAGTCCGCAAGCGATCAAAATGCTCTGCTGTCATGCGGGCAGGCAGCCAGCTTTCTGCTGATCTGCAGGTCGAACTTTGACCTATTTATGATATTCTTGCTTTCCTTTGCCAATTAGTTATTTTCTGATCTGATTTCGGTCGTTCGAGATGTGTTGTAAGCTTGGTAAGCGACGTTTTTTGGCCGAAATGCTTCTGAGCATTGTCGACTGAACCACGGCTTTGAGCCTATGCCAGTTTCTTTATTAGTTGATTGTATGAAGCCATATATCGCAGATGTGATGACTTAACCAATTTCCTGGGCACATCTGGAAGGATCCGAAGTCCGAAAACAGACAGCTGACCACGGGAAAGCGTTAAAATGACCTGTTGACCTATAGTTGACCTATATACTGTTCTCTTCAGCCTCTCGTTGGGTGGTCTGAAGTCGATGAGGATAGATGTCGACAGGCAGTGGTCGGACGATCCGAGAGGCGCTGTGACGTTAATCTTATAACCGTGTGGCACAGTAGTTATAAATAGGTCTAACAGATTAGGGCGGTGGGCCTGGACATCAGGGAACCTCGTAGGCTCCTGAACCAGTTGCTCAAATTCGTGGCAAATGGCAAAGGATTCCGCCTGTCGGCCAGCCGAGTATGTTGACCGTGAGAACTTCAACCATGGTTCGTTACGAACATTTAAGTCCCCCAGAACAACAAACTCGGCCGAAGGGTAGAGTGGAAAGAGACCATTAATAGTTTCGCTCAAATGTTTGAAGAGCTCGGATGTGTCTGATTCGCTTAGGTTTGGTGAGCGGTAAAAGCACGCGTAGAACCTTACCGTACTGGCAAGATTGATGCGCACCCACATTACGTCGAATCTAGGGTTTTCCAGATTCAACATCGCACACAGTTGACGTCAGCTCGGCTATAGAGGCAAACGCCTCCTTTTGGTCTGAACTTAACTACGAGGGTGAAGCCCGGGCAGTTCAGATAGGAGGAGTCTACAAGCTCGACAGTTTTGGCCTGCACCGGGGACGCCTGCTACTCGTCGCTGTTTGAACGATGTTAGTGTTGGTTGTTCTTTGCATGATTTTATTATTTTTTTTTGTGGGGGGAGGGGGGATGGTTGTGTTGGGAAGGAAAAGGTATAAGGGGTGGGTAGGAGGATGGGGATCAGTGTACCCAGGAGTTACGTAGGAATGAATCGATCCCACCCACTGCGGTGCAAGGCGATGGCCCGGGAGAGTCCGGCTGGAGAAGTCGCCCAATGCGCCCCAAACGCTGCTGCTGGGTCCCCTCCTGTCACGAACAGGCACAACAGCAGAGGCAGGGTTTTTTCACTCGTTGATGGGGCAGCCCACCCTCAGTCGTGATCCTGAGGGACGGGCTTCTGTACTACCGAGCGGCCCGGACAACGTTAACCGGTTGTAAAGGGTCTCCTTCAACTGGCCTCTCCCTATCCAGACCGCCACGCAAAAGGTGAGTCAACGCATCTGCCGCCAAGACCCGGATAGACCTTACCCCATGAACCCGGGCACCCCTGCTACGTCACGAAACGTAGCGAACCACTTGGGGTGACCTAAGGCAGTGGTGTTGGATATCCAATAAATGGTTCCCAGGGCGGCGGTACCCATACCCGCCTACCAAATCGATGTTTTTAGGAATTACCTGTGCTTTCCATTAATAATTTATGTATCCTATTTTTTCTAGACGTGTTGATAGATCTGAAGACGCGTCCTGAGGAAAATCGATTCTCTTTTCCCCATTGTAAGTATATATCGTCTCAGAAATCAAAGTTCGTAATGCGTATACGCACACATGCTGGAGAAAACCCGTTTTTGTGTTCCGACTGCAGCTATTCATGTCGTCAGAAGCAAGATTTGACAAGACACATGCGGACTCACAGCGGAGAAAAACCTTTTTCGTGTTCCGACTGCAACTATTCATTTTCTCAGAAAGGATATTTGACGAGGCACATGCTGACACACAGCGGAGAAAAACCTTTTTCGTGTACTGTCTGCAACTATACATGTTCTGAAAAAGGAAGTTTGACGAAGCACATGCTGACCCACAGCGGAGAAAAACCTTTTTCGTGTTCCGACTGCAACTATTCATGTTCTCTAAAAGGAAGTTTGACGATGCACATGCTGACTCACAGCGGAGAAAAACCTTTTTTGTGTTCTGACTGCAACTTCTCATGTTCTCGGAAAGAATATTTGAGGAGGCACATACTGACACACAGCGGAGAAAAACCTTTTTCGTGTTCCGACTGCAACTATTCATTTTCTCGGAAAGGATATTTGACGAGGCACATGCTGACACACAGCGGAGAAAAACCTTTTTCGTGTACTGTCTGCAACTATACATGTTCTCAAAAAGGAAGTTTGACGAAGCACATGCTGACTCACAGCGGAGAAAAACCTTTTTGTGTTCTGACTGCAACTTCTCATGTTCTCGGAAAGAATATTTGACGAGGCACATACTGACACACAGCGGAGAAAAACCTTTTTCGTGTTCCGACTGCAACTATTCATTTTCCTGGAAAAGAAGTTTGACGATGCACATGCTGACTCACAGCGGAGAAAAACCTTTTTCGTGTACTGTCTGCAACTATACATGTTCTCAAAAAGGAAATTTGAAGATGCACATGCTGACTCACAGCGGAGAAAAACCTTTTTCGTGTACTGTCTGCAACTATACATGTTCTTTTAAAGGAAGGTTGACGAAACACATGCTGACTCACAGCATAGAATAATCTTTTTCGTGTTCCGACTGCAACTATTCATTTTATCAGAAAGAAAGATTGACTTTGCACATGCCGACTCATAGGACGAGAAAAACCTTTTTAGTTCGAATTGCACATATTAATGTTCTTAGAAAGAAAGTTTGACGATCCACATGCTGACTCATAGCGGCGAAAAACCTTTTTCATGTTCCAATAGCAAGTAATCGTCGTCGAAAGGAAGATATAACAAAAACGTGCTGACTCACAGAGGCGAAAAATACTTTTCATGTTCCGACTGCAACTGTTCATGTTTTTAAAAAAAGTAGTTTGACAATTCACATGCTGACTCACAGCGGAGAAAAACTTTTTTCATGTTCTGTCTGCAACTATTCATGTTTTCAAAAAGGAAGTTTGTCGAAACACATGTTGACTTACAGCGGAGAAAACCCTTTTAGTGTTCTGCCTGCAACTATTCATTTTCTCGAAAAGTATGTTTGACGATGCACATGCTGACTCCAAACTATTTCTCACCAATTAACTTAAACAGCAGATAATAACAAATATTTTTACTTATAAATACAAGGGAAAAAATATATAAGTGACAATATTATTTTACAATTGGAGAGATGAGAGAAATGAGCTATATCCTGACTTATAAAAGTTTACAAATATTTTGGAATAATTTGGAGAGTAAGACAAGAAAATTAAAATATTTTTATAGATAAAATTTATACAGAAAATAAAAAAGTACTTAAAATTATAAACTTAGTATGTCTAACAAGGTCGGTCACGAATGTATGGGGGAAAAAAAATCTTGTTTTGATTTGTCTAATCACGTAATTTTTTAATATAATAATCTCATCTTCTACCTCCGGATTGACTTTGAAATTTCACATATTGCAGTAAAACCCACCCTTGTTAAATCTTAAAAAAATGTTAGATAAACAAGTAAAACTGAACTATTTTTCAATAAAACGCAAAATAGAGGGATTGTTTCGAATAATCTATTAAAAACATATATGAATATAATTCAAATTATTTCAAGGTATTGTATTCAAATACCAGCAAAATCCTTCTTACTCTCAAATTTCGGCATTATTTTAGTATGCTCAATCTTCACCTATATAAGACCTTCTCTTGCAGACTTCGTACATAAAGTAGTCAAGGCTTCAATAACTTCTTCCCCTTGAGCTACAAATAATTGAAGATCTTCATCATATATATTTTGCAGTATTGGGGGTTCGATTACATTTTGCTTCCAAATAATATGATGCTTCGAGTTTTATATTTGGAAGCTGAAACAGCCCTGTTTTACTTGGTTTCTTACTGCGTTATTTTATAACACGACGCGCAGCTAATTCTCGGATATGCTTGTGAGGGTTAGTCAACATTGCAAGCAATAAATTTTCGGGGTGTGCGAAGTAACTGTTTCTTTCTATAACTGGATCAATTATAGTTTTTAGTTCAGCTGATAAGTATCTAGGCGCTGAGATTAACTACCACAGGTGACGTGCTCTATCCTTATAGGTGGGATGAGTTTTAATGCTGAACCAATTTCAAAATTGTCCGGACACTGTAACGTTGTCCGAAACGTTGACTAAAGAAGGAGATAGCGTAACACGGCATAACACCCCAAAAATAAATAACAAAAATTCTTTTGGCCGTGAAAATCTAAAATCATATCAATAATGAATTTCAGATCATATGAATAATTAAATTTCAGCAAAAATTAAAATAATACCTAAAACTACTATAAGGGTTTATATCTCACTATTATTATTATTTCTTTCAAATCCTTTATTGATAAATCTTGCATTTTCTTAATTATGCCTTGTTTTTTGCCATATTGTATTATTTACTTTCACACATGATATTATATAATTGAAATATAATTGAACTAAAATTCCCTCACCAAACACAAGAGCCTTGTCTCTTTATGATGAGGAAAAGCTATTCTTATCCACTATTTTACCACTGTATAAAAATGTAAAAATTGTGTATTTATTGTAATAAAAACCTTAAAATATTTAAAAAAAAATAAATAAAATGAATCTGTTCATTTACAGGTACGTTTTGATCTCTAGGACAGTCACATTTACTGAAATCATTGCATTTGCATGACGAAATACAAACAGCACTTTACTTTTTCGGCGGAATTCCTCCATTTTTTCTCCGGTATTAGTGAAATCGGTGCTCCCTCCGTCCTCACCTCACGCCTCCAATAATCAAAACCGGGACTTTTTGTAAACGATTTCGTAAATACATACTACTTTTGCTATGGAAGATTACAAAACATATCGTTAAAAAGTTTCATAGTAAATTTTATACACACTAGAAATAACCCCTAAAAATAAAAATTTTCAAAACTTTGAAGTGTATCCGGAGGAAGAAAATCGTATCAGAAAATTGAAAAATTTTAAACACGTCATTTTAAACCCATTTTGCACCCTTTTATCGCTCTTCGAATTTGAAATTAAGACTTTTTCTAAAATGACCCGCCTTAATGTCTAAGAGGTTAGATTTGTACTTTGTAGGAAAACAGCCTTCAATTTTCTTCTAAAAATTCTTTGTGTATCCAAAAATATGTCAGAAACTATTAAACGATTCGCACATTCTTCTGATAGGATCCCGAAGTCGTTCAACCTTGTTACACTGCGTGGTATTTTGAAGTTTTTTAATTTCAGTAAATCAGGACAGTCAATAACGTTGTTTCAGATTTCATATAGAGTCGTGAGTTCAAGGTATGTTCGCCGGTTAGATAGAGTGGAGGCGTTATATTTTGAGAGCATATTTATGTAGCCCCGTTTAGGTGCGCTTATTCTGTAATTGAGGCATTGCAAACATATTTAATTAATACTAATTTATAGTTCTTAATAAATATACGAATTAAGTATATAATAGCCCTATGGGCGTATAAATAAATATTATTGTCACATTAATACAAGCTTGTGTCTGGCCACAATTCTGCTATAAATAGATGATACTTGGTTGATAATGCATATGCTAATATAGTCAATCTGCCCTTGTTCGGGGCTGTGTTGAAATAACATAAGGTTTTACTCCTGAAGCACAACAACAGTTTTGCAGACCTAACTTTAGCATTACTTCTGTAACTCGTCCTGTTTGTTGTTCAACATAATATTTCAATTATATTTTTCTTTCAACCACTTCTACAACCCGCTGCCCTAGTGCTTGTATGTTCAATAGACCATTTGCAAATTTTACAGGGGACGTTTGTTTTTGTTTTTTTACAGGCAAATTCTAAATAATTCTCGACTTTAGTCATTTCGTTTTATACCGCATTCAATAGACATGTATAAACTAAAGTCGAGATTTATTTAGAATTTGCCTGTAAAAAACAAAAACAAACGTCCCCTGTAAAATTTGCAAATGGTCTATTGAACATACAAGCACTAGGGCAGCGAACCGTATCATATATGATGTTTATAATAATTTGTTAACTGCCATTATGGTTTATTTTATATTTATATAATTTACGACTTATTTACTTTGAAAGTTGTCAACATTGTGTTAGGTTTCTATGTTATCCCTTTCATATCGGTTCTTATTCTACTGCCCTATGTTATTTTTCTGTTATAATTTCTGTAAAAGTATTGTATAAGGTCTTTGTAACAAAGTTATGATATATATATATACTGTAAGTAGGTCTTTGTAACAAAGTTATGATAGTTATTATAGAATATAACAACAAAGGCTTTTAGATTATCCGCTATTGGTCTAAAACAAATCAACAAAAATGAAATAAAATCAGTTTTATAAAAGCATTAAGTATGTAAAATTATTATGTTTAACAAATAAAACATTTAAAGCTATTTTTTCTTGATTTGTGAGGTTGAAGGTAGAGGTGGAGAGAATGAGATGGAAGGGGAAGAGGGAGATGGGTACCTGGCCATTCACATCTGGTCTAAGCGCGCGTGATTTCAAAACTCCCAGAAACCTCCATCGGTCAAGTCATTCTTTTTTGTCACGCCGTAAAAAGATGATGTGTTATAAGCACGGTTCGAATCTTTGGTATTTACTCTCCGTAAAGGTACTGACACATTTGCTTATTACTAGCCGGCTTATGAGTATGCTCTTTAATGAGCATGCTCACACAACTGTACACACTTGCTCATAAATGAACAGGCTTGGCTTGAGCTTTCTAATGTATGAGCATGCTCAAAGCCAACAATTGAACACACATGCTCTTTAAAGAGCATGCTCATGTCATATAATAACTGTCATCGTATCTATAGAGACAATTCCGTTCGCCCAGAACATCTTATTGCTTTCAACGCAATTATTAATTATTTAAGAAAATTATAAGGATTATAAAAGATTTTATTTTATTAACGCGGTTAATCACAGGATACCATATTATTTGTCCCAGTTCTCAAAGGTCTCATAGAAATCGTTGTATCTCCCTTACTATCATAGTGAGAAGTATGATTTAAATGGTATTGGAAAGATAATACAACACGCTATATACATATTCAAATCTAAAAGTAAACTACAAAAAAATAAAATGTACACCTTTTTGAAACCAAACTTTCCGATCAGAATTTGAATAAAAATTATGAAACTTTGTGAATTTTTAAAGTTTTTTCTTTTACATGGAATGACAAAAAAGTGAGGTTACCATTTTTAAAACTTTTAAAAGTTTTCATCCAAAAGTTTTATATTTATAAAATTACATGGTTATTTCCAATAATATAATTTTAAAGCATATTTCATCACCTTTCGAAAACAGTTTTTAGTTTTCGGATACGTTAACAAATATTCCATTTATTTGGATTTTATCTCAAAGCGGGAATATTTTTAGCCTCTGACAAAAATCGCCAAATTTTTGAAGGGATAAGAAAATTAAAAGATCGATATGGGTTCGTAATCGGATCACTAGAAGAGCAAACCTTGGAGCAAGTAATCATTTGTTAGTAGAAATGCGAGATGTCAACGGATATAAAAATCATTTACGAATGCTTCCGCAGTATTTGACGAGCTACTCTCTAAAATTGCATACAAAAACGAGATACTCAAATGCGGAATGCTATTCGGAACTGAGATCGGATTGAAATGAGCATGCTCATAAGCCAGCCTGTCCACACATGCTTAGAGGCTTCCCCTTCCATCCGATAATCCAATGAGCATGCTCACCAATCAAACGTCTGTCGATTTGAGAGTATGCTCTTTTGGCTTCAAATGAGCATGCTCATTACTAGCAACGTCACTGACACACATGCTACTAGGTAGCAATTGCTACTAGGTAGCATGCTCTTTGGCTTCAAATGAGCAAGTGTGTCCGTAGCATTAAGCGGACGACAAACGCGAAGTTCACATCAAAAAGATACTGCGTTAAGGTACTGACACATTTGCTTATTACAAGCCGGCTTATGAGTATGCTCTTTAATGAGCATGCTCACACAACTGTACACACTTGCTCATAAATGAACAGGCTTGGCTTGAGCTTTCTAATGTATGAGCATGCTCAAAGCCAACAATTGAACACACATGCTCTTTAAAGAGCATGCTCATGTCAAATAATAACTGTCATCGTATCTATAGAGACAATTCCGTTCGCCCAGAACATCTTATTGCTTGCAACGCAATTATTAATTATTTAAGAAAATTATAAGGATTATAAAAGATTTTATTTTATTAACGCGGTTAATCACAGGATACCATATTATTTGTCTCAGCTCTCAAAGATCTCATAGAAATCGTTGTATCTCCCTTACTATCATAGTGAGAAGTATGATTTAAATGGTATTGGAAAGATAATACAACACGCTATACATTCAAATCTAAAAGTAAACTACAAAAAAATAAAATGTACACCTTTTTCAAACCAAACTTTCCGATCAGAATTTTGAATAAAAATTATGAAACTTTGTGAATTTTTAAAGTTTTTTTTTACACGAAATGACAAAAAAGTGAGGTTACCATTTTTAAAACTTTTAAAAGTTTTCATCCAAAAATTTTATATTTATAAAATTCCATGGTTATTTCCAATAATATACTTTAAAAGCATATTTCATCACCTTTCGAAAACAGTTTTTAGTTTTCGGATACGTTAACAAATATTCAATTTATTTGGATTTTATCTCAAAGCGGGAATATTTTTAGCCTCTGACAAAAATCGCCAAATTTTTGAAGGGATAAGAAAAATAAAAGATCGATATGGGTTCGTAATCGGATCACTAGAAGAGCAAACCTTGGAGCAAGTAATCATTTGTTAGTAGAAATGCGAGATGTCAACGGATATAAAAATCATTTACGAATGCTTCCGCAGTATTTGACGAGCTACTCTCTAAAATTGCATACAAAAACGAGATACTCAAATGCGGAATGCTATTCCGAAATGAGATCGGATTGAAATGAGCATGCTCATAAGCCAGCCTGTCCACACATGCTTAGAGGCTTCCCCTTCCATCCGATAATCCAATGAGCATGCTCACAAATCAAACGTCTGTCGATTTGAGAGTATGCTCTTTTGGCTTCAAATGAGCATGCTCATTACTAGCAACGTCACTGACACACATGCTACTAGGTAGCAATTGCTACTAGGTAGCATGCTCTTTGGCTTCAAATGAGCAAGTGTGTCCGTAGCATTATAAGTATCTTTTCTACCGACACACTACGTTATAAAATATTCCTTCCTACGGCAGGAGAAGGGGTCAGTTGAAATCGGAAGCGGTCGAGAGAATATCATTTCTTTGTACTGGATATGTCAACTTGACAGCTCCGTGTATTCAAAATTACCCTCTCTCCTGTTTACGGCGAAGGGGGGGTCGCATAACTTTTCTGATATCGCGATCGTAGCGGTCACGAAAAATAACGCCGATTAGCGAAGATTCAAACCGCGATCACATCATCTTTTTACGTGTGGCGGGTCTCTATGGGATTGTATGGCGAGCGCTATTGTGTTACAAGTATCTTTTTGATGTGAGCTGCGAGTCTGTCGCAATATCTGTGCTATATTATGCTAGTAATATCTCCGTAAAGCACGGTACAGACTCGAAGCTCACATACAAAGAAACTGTGTTATAAAGTGTCTTTTCTACTGACACACTACGTTATAAAATATTTCTTCCTGCGGCAGGAGAAGGGGTCAGTTGAAATCGGAAGCGGTCGAGAGAATATAATTTATTTGTACTGAATATGTCAACTTGACAGTTCCGTGCATGCTCCGTGTATTCAAAATGACCCCCTCTCATGTTTACGTCGAAAGGGGGGTCGCATAAATTTTCTGATATCGCGACCGTAGCGAATACGAAAAATAACGCCGATTAGCGAAGATTCAAACCGCGATCAAATCATATTAATCAATTATAGACAATTCACATCTTACGCCATAACCGCTCCTGAGGCGATTAATGAACAGATAAGCGCCCCCCTCTCCCGCGAGAGTAGGAGAGGTGGTCATTTTTATTGAAACGCGCGGATTTTAGCTGTCAAAATTCTCAGATCTAGTACAAAATCTACAAAGAAATGGTATCTCGCTGCAGTTATCTGACCACCTCTCCTAACATAGGAAGAAATATTTGATAGCGTCGTGTGAACGGTACAAAATATAAGGGCTCGCAGTTCAACAGATATATTCTCGCGGTTTATAGCTGTGTCTGAGCAGGCTTAATAGGTCCAACAGACACAGCTATAAAAGCGCTAGCGTCATTTGGCTTGGCCTACTTCAGCATATCGCTCATCATACATTCCCATTAGGAATGTACCGCAACCGATGTGCCGAAATAAAGTGCCAAATAACGCTAGCGCTTTTATAGCTCTGTCTGTCGGCCCCATAAAGCGTAGAAGCGCAATATCAGAAAAGTTATGCGACTCTTCCTCCGCCGTAAACAGGAGAGGGGGTCATTTTTAATACACGGAAGGCCTTGTCGCGTCGCTGTCAGCAAGTTGACATATCCAGTACAAAGAAATGACATTTCCTCTGCGGCTTCCGAATTCAACTGACCCCTTCTCCTGCCGAAGAAAGAAATCTTCAAAAAGAGAAATAAATAAGGTGCGTTGCGTTAAGACCGTGTGGTTTTTTGACGAGATGAACATTTGTCCACTTTGGATTTTTTATTGAAGAATCTACAGTGTCCTCGCAAAAGTTTGAATTTTATTATGTCATCTTAAACTCTTAATTATGCTGGTAATTTTTTTATTTATAGAGTAACGCACAGTAAAGCGGGCGACAAACGCGAAGTTCACATCAAAAAGATACTGCGTTATAAGTATCTTTTCTACCGACACACTACGTTATAAAATATTCCTTCCTACGGCAGGAGAAGGGGTCAGTTGAAATCGGAAGCGGTCGAGAGAATGTCATTTCTTTGTACTGGATATATGTTAACTTGACAGCTCCGTGCATGCTCCGTGTATTAAAAATGACCCCCTCTCCTGTTTACGGTAGAGAGGGGGTCGCATAACTTTTCTGATACCGCCACTGTAGCGAATACGAAAAATAATTCCGATTAGCGAAGATTCAAACCGCGATCACAGCGCATCATCTTTTTACGTCTGGCGGGTCTCATGGGATTGTATGGCGAGCGCTATTGTGTTATAAATAACTTTCTGATGTGAGCTGCGAGTCTGTCGCTACCTTAAAACACCTAAAAACTGCCAATTAAAACTTTCTGTAAATTGTTTTTTAGTGTAGGGTAACATCGGAAATTCGTGGGGCAAGACCGAACATATTAGCCATAAGATTTACGAAACAATGTACTTACCTTTTTTGCCAAATTAGCATGTGCAACATTTTAATTGTTTATCCATACAAGAAAAACAGGCCATTTATAATTTTAGTATTCTGGTCTTCCCCCTTACGGAGTAAGATCGGCAAGGTGTTCTCAAAGTGTTTTGGAAGTAAGGTTTGAAGAATATTTTTTTTAAATGTCAACATAGCAAAAAATTATGAATCACTCCATCAAACTCAATTTTTTTGGATAGTGTTAACCAGTTTAATCGCAGGAGACCATATTTGTCCCATCTCACATAGTTCTCATAAAATCTTTTTTTCTCTCTTACGAGAAGTATGCTTTAAACGGCATTGGAAAGAAAACATAACACGCTATTATTCAAATCTAAAATTTAACCATAAAATAATTAAAATGTACACTTTTATAAAACCAAAGTTTCCGACCGCAATTTGAAAAAAAAATTATATAACTTTGTGAATTTTTTATTAATTATTTTTACATGAAATGACAAAAGAGTGAGGTGACTGTAAAGTTTATAATTTAATTGTATAATAAAATATGTGTGTGTTTTTTTTCGTTATCAGTAATTTAAGTTAGAAAAAAGATACGGTGAGCCATTTTTTAAACTTTTAAAAGTTTATTTAAAAAAAAAATTATATTTAAGAATTTACGTGGTTATTTGTTACAATAAAATTTTAAAAAAATTTCGCGAAAGCGTTTTTCACTGCCTCTCGAAAACAGTTTTTAGTTTTCGGATACGTCCAGAAATATTCTATTTATTTGAATTTTTTGGACGTTTAGTTGCGAAGGAGTAAAGAGTACCTACTCGACTTACTAAGCATAAGGACCTATTTCAATGTCACCATTCACAGACAAATTATGTTTCAAACTCCCCGATTCCTCGATTATGAAGTAATTTACAAAAAATGATGACGACATTTTTAATGTAAGTAATAATTTTCGTAAACGTTTATCAGAAAACAGGAACAAATTGGAAAGCATTTCTAGTTCGTAAAAGTTATCGGAAATATCATTCGAGTTGAAATGAAAATGTACTTATAGGTGTATATATATATATATATATATATATATATTATGATTAAGATTTTCACGGGTGTAAGATGTAGAATAATTTTCTCGGTTTACCCGCGTAACGTAGTCCTTAGAAGGACTTTTAACTCCTGACGTTTCGGACAGATCTCACTGTCCATCTTCAGAGGCCTTATATGTCTTGAGTTTTGTATTAAACTGACAGCTTGCGCATGTCTGTTCAGTCCAGAAGTCAAGACTTAAGTGAATGCATTTCAAATCTTATGTCTAGAACGAAGAACACGGGTAGAAGGTGATTTGACGATTGAGGGGGTAGGCGATTTGCGTGTAGAGACCTGATTGGGTGGCCTTGAACTAATTGGAGGTGCTTCTGAGAATTTTGGTAATGCCGTTTTGGGGAAATTTTGGTCAATTATAACTTTCCAGGTGTTGGGAATTCTGATTGAGTCATTAAAATAATATATATATATTTTAAAATAATATGAATACCATTAAATCATATAGAATATGAGGAAATAAAACATTTATGCATGTTTGTTCAATATGTTTATATCAACAAAACCTGAAAATGTTACGGGCACAAAGTATTAACTAACCGAGGATTGATTTTGGTTTGGTTGTCAGGAACCATTCATAACACAAGATGTTGACACCATCTTTCACTAAGAGGACAGTAGCCTTGAACTCTCCGTACACCATTACTTCGGGCAATTCGGAATAAACTACCACGTGATTCTTCACTTTAAATTCTCCCTGAAAAAATATAGACTAATTAGTATAATACATAGGGTAACCGGGGAAACAGGCCAGTAAGTTAGTCAGTTAGGCGTTTTTGGTATTTGTAGAGCTAGCGCGTCACTCGTCATTTCGTGCATAAGGTAGCGACAGACTGGCAGCTCACATCAAAAAGATATTTATATAGCACTCGCCATACAATCCATGAGACCCGCCAGACGTAAAAAGATCATGTGTTATAAGCGTGGTTTGAATCTTCGCTAATCGGCGTTATTTTTCGTGACCGCTACGATCGCGATATCAGAAAAGTTATACGACCCCCCCATTCGCCGTAAACAGGAGAGGGGGTCATTTTGAATGCACGGAGCCGTCAAGTTGACATATCCAGTACAAATAAATTATATTCTCTCGACCGCTTCCGATTTCAACTGACCACCTCTCCTGCCGTAGGAAGAAATATTTTATAACGTAGTGTGTCAGTAGAAAAGATACTTTATAACACAGTATCTTTGTATGTGAGCTTCGAGTCTGTACCGTGCTTTAATGTGATGCACCCCGTCGTGTAAAATCTGGAATCAGTTATATAAAATTTATCCAACTATAAACCACCGTAATGTAAATTATTATTTTATTACCAACCCTTATCTTATGTAAAAAAAAATGTACCAAATGTGAAAGCCCACGGGCGTAAAAGGAGTAAATAAATTTAAAACATATCATCCACAAACAATAAATATAATATAAATATAATTATAAATAAACAAATAACGATATTACAATAATACCCCTCCTCCCCACCTACATACAAGCTGAGTTCAATCAAGGCCTTAATTATTTGACATTTATTTTAGTAAAATATGCTACATAAAGGTTTTTTTTTTTTTTTACATTAGGTCCACACAGGAGGCCCTGAGGAAAATAATTTCCCTCAGGGCCTATGTCACCTTTGGGGATGCTGTGTGGAGGGTATTTTTAAGGAAAGGAAGGAGAGGAAGTTCTGGGAAGGAAAAAGGTATGAGGGTTGGGTAGGAATCTGGGGTTCAATGTGTCTAGATCATCCGCCGCCAAGACCTAGACAATGAACCCCATGAACCCGGGCACCCCTGCTAAGTCACCAAACGTAGCGAACCACTTGGGGGTGACCTATGGCAGAGGTGTTGGTTATCCAATAAATGGTTCCCGGGGCGGCGGTACCCATTCCCGCCTCCCAAATTGAATAGGTTTGAATAAATGTAACATTATTAAAGAGGTATGTTTTTAGGATAAGTGTGCTTACCTTTAGGAGAGGACAGGACTCCGGGCGACCATAGCTTCTGAACCATTCTTTCATGGAAGTTGAATACCATCTGAAGGCAAAAGCGCACGCGTCTGTGTCATTTATCAGCAAGTAGTTAGGCTTGTAACCACCATCTCCCCACTTGGCAACGTTTATGTCAAGCTAAATAATAAATACAAACTTTGAGTTACTTCGCCCTTGGAGTGCAAGTGACGAAGTTAATAAATAAATGGGAATGACAAATATATTGTGATTGGTTAGTATCAGTGTGTCGAGGAGTAATGGAGCCACTGCGGTGCAAGGCGATGTTCCGAGAGAGTCCGACTGGGGAGGTCATAAGGACTCTCTCAACCGTTCTCTACTGATCTGTCCTGCTAAACAGCTGGTGGGTACTCGCCTCCGCCGCCTAGACCTGGAAAAAGGTTTACCCGAGTGGCGGTAGGAAGTATATTTTGCAGTCTTTATAGAGATAGAAGATGCTTTCGACAATGTTTCCATCCCAATCTTAAAAAAACAAATTTTAGGCCTTGGCTTACCTCCCATGTTTGTCAATCTATTATTAATCTATTTCTTGATAGAAAAACTCTCATTGAGCTACCAGATATTCCTCCTCAAAGTAGGTCTATTTTGAATTTGGAAATATCTCTAACATTAAGTCGTCTGTCACCTTCGGCGAGTGACTGGTCGCTTACAGCAGAGGTAATTCGGTAATTCGTCGACCAAATCTAAGAGCGCACTCGGATTTCATTCAGTTGTCGATTTTTTGGATAACCCTGGCGGATACGATCATGCCGGTCTGTGTATAAAAATATTGGGTGATACTACAACATCCAAATGACCTCAGACGCAAAAAAAGATTCCTTTCCCTTTTCAAATGGAACATTTAAAAGTCCACAAACCGACTCAAGATGAATAAAAACCTTTTTCATGTTCCGTTGCAACTATTCATGAAATACAAAGAGACATTTGGTGAAACTTGCTGATGCATAGTGGAGAAAAACCGTATGTATGTTCGGATTGCAATTATTCATGTTCTAGAATTGAGTCTTTTAAAACCCACAAGTTTACTGAAAGTGGAGAAAACCGTATTCATGTTCCGACTGCAACTGTTCATATTCTCAAAAACACATTTTAAAGTACACAAACTCACGGATGTTGGAGACAACCCTTTTTAATATTCCGGGTGCAGATAGCGACAATTTAAAATCCGCATGCAGTGGAAAAAAAGCGTTTTGTCCCGACTGCAACTATTTTTGTTTTAATAAAGGATAATTTAAAAATCCGCATTCTGAGTCACAACAGAGAAAAACCTTTTTCGTGTTCCAAATTTTTACAAATAATTACAAATATTGTCTGAACACAAGGGCTTACCCTAAGGCGATGTATTGTCCCCTTACTTTATAACATATCAGTGGCGTAGCTAGCGTGGGTGGCACCCGACGCGGATAACGTGGTGTTTCACAGTAGAATTTAGTTTTTAAAGACTACAACAGAATAAGAAAATTTTCACCAATTCACGTCAATCAATAGGTAACAATTCACTTAACGAGTCCACGTCAATTACAAATTACGAAATAAATCTGAATGACACAGGTGACAAGGAAGGAATGTTTCGGGGGAATCCACAACCGAGCAATAGTTAAAGAGTTTATAGATCAAATAACGAAATTAAAACAACAGAATTTTGGGGAATCTCCGACCGACCGAGCCATTGAGCAACTAAAATATAAATAACAGACAGTGTTCACGTGTAAAATATTGTTGTGACAATAATCTACCTTTGTGTGTTTTTTTACTCGGTCGGGTGTCACCCCTCATCGGGTGGCACCCGGGACGGGCCGCCCCCACCACCCTCCCCCCTTAGCTACGCCGCTGTAACGGTGACCGGTCTATGCAGTGTAAACTTTTAAAGTGAATGGATATTGAGTACAAACTTTATGTTATTATAATTCATCATGTCTCGAAGCGTCGAAAACCGATAATTGGGGTTTTTAACCTTAGGTTAGGTGAGGGGGGGGGAATGGAAGGGTAGGTTACTGTGAATTATGATGTGATGAATTATCATGTGAGGAAGTATCCTGTCTGAATAAATTTACTATGGGAATTCAGACGCTGAGATCTCATAGTCCGATTAGAAATGGAACCCACTGCAACATATACACACATATGATATGCATGTCACTAAATTCGGGAGCGGCTGCGAAATACCATTTATATGTATTGGATCTGTCAACTTGACTAGCTTGAGCACGGCGGTTCCTTATTAAAAAGGATTCCCTCTTCTGTGTGTGGCGGAGGGGGGGGGGGGGGGTTCAGGCGAATAGCGAAGACCCGAACCGGGCTTATAACGCATCATCTATTTACGTGTAGCGGGTCTGTATGGGATTGTATGGCGAGCGCTATTGTGTTACAAAGTATCTTGTGATGTGAACTTCGCGTTTGTCCAAGGCTTTAACGTTTACTACAATAATTCTAATGACAAAATATTTCAATTGCTAGATAGATGAAGACAATATTATCGAAACTCAATCCAAATCTGAAACAGAAAAATCAGAAAAAGATCTGGTCACACCTGGAACTCGAACCTAGGACCTTTGGCTTTCCGGGCAGATGCTCTAACCACTGAGCTAATGTGTCCATATCTGATTCGGTAATTGCGTTAAGGAAAGACCGCGCTAGAGGGCCAAATAACAGGTTAAGCACTTAATAGAATGACACGGTAAGTAAGTCTGTGGCTGCCTCAGTGGAAGTAACAGAGTGAGTCAGAGGTGAATACAGTGTGTGGCAGAGGATTGGGCGAGAAGGACTGGAGACCGGCGGATAATGGGGGAGGACCACATACAGCAGAGAGCATTCATAAAATTGCTCTATTGTCTAATTATACAAAACATTTAACACATATTGAGAAAAACAAGATTTTTTTTAACATAGCGAGTAAAATTATAAAATAATTGTAAAATTGTAAATTTTCATTAATGAACACAATATTAGCGTCTATATAGTCACATCTGGACTCCAACCCAAGAAGATCCCGAGGCTTTACTCACCAGGTTAAAAATAAATCTTACTAATATTATAAACGTGAAAGTTTGTATGGATGTATGTATGTTTGTTCCTCTTTAAATCGACATTTACTGAATGGATTTTAATGAAACTTTACAATAATACAGCTCATAGAAGAACATATAGACTGTAATTTATGAAGCTTAGATACTATTTATTTTCAATATATTGAAAATAATAATTATAGTTTAATAGAAAACGTCAAAATTTGAGATTGACATTTTGCAAAACAATTATTGTTAAATAAAGATTCTATTTTGGAAAATATTTAAATTAGTGAATTTATTTGAAGTACTCGCTTAATACTTTGAATCGAATCAAGAATTATACATATTTTAAATAAATAGGTTAAGAATTTTGGTATAAACGTAGATGGGAAACTTGAAGTACTAATCCTACTTAGACGAAGTCGCGGGCAGAAGCTTGTATTAAATAAGTCAATGATTTCGCATTATAAATAAAATGGATAATTTATCCCGATACTATCTAGATGACATTTGGTTTGAGTTGAATCTTGCCATTATACATAAAGATAGCAGCCAATAAAATATAAGATAAGAAAATAAAGATAATGTTGGCACTTCTCAATCGATGGTTTGAAGTTTTACCTATTAAGTAAAAAATAAACAGAATATTTAATTCAGTTTCAAATCTTTTCTTTTCTTTCTTTCTTTCTTTCTTATCTTTCTCCGTAGGCACACTTATTATGTTTTTATTTATCAAATACTTTACAGTGTGACATTATATTTTTAAATTAAAAAACACACTTTGTAAAACACCACTTATTATGTTTTATATCTCATGTTCTGTATTTCATGTTGATTCTATTATTTCCTGTTTGTTCACTGCCAGAATCTAATCACAACCAAAACTTGATTACGCATACTGTGAACATTTTAAAGTGGAGGTTTAATATCTGTACACATTCAAACGGCAAAATTAATGTAAGGTGAGTTGGGGTAAGTGCATATACGTGGGAAGTGCATCTAAGCCTCTTAGCTTAGTTACAAATTATATCCTAGGTCTGCAATCTATTAAGATATATTACAAAACACTATACAGTTCCCACACATACCAAAACGCTATTCCGAGCATCGGTTGACCTGTGATGCCATTTGAAATTATTACAGTGGTTTGATGTCAATATGCAAGTAGTGTGAGTTTTTTCAACCCACCTGTAATTAAGCGGGTACCTTTATTTTGAATTGCAGTTGGGATGTACGAATGATTTTATGATTACTTCTAATTATCATTAATAAGACTAGATGCACTTCCCCATTCATATTTAGCCATAGGGGAAGTGCAACCACGTGGTAGATGCAGTTACCCCATAAAATTTTGGATGAAGAATTTTATAACTAGTGATGTGTAGTGCGACTTTTTTTATTTTTATTAAGTAATTATTGTAAAATTTTTAATATGGTATCTATGTTACTTAATCCTTAGAACTATTGAATTGAACTATTAAATTGGAGTGTTAATATCTGTGCACAATAAAACGGCAATGTCATTAATGTAATAATTGTTAACACTCTGTTAATGTTTCAAACAATAAATCTGTACCCGAGAAGCATACGGATGCAAGTCCAAAATTTGAAGTAATGAGTTTTTGATGAGGATGTATTGTAAATGATCATGTTCATCAGTGGCAGAAAGATGGGAGTCATATTTTGAAGAAATATAGGGTTTTTCAAAAATGTATAAGGATGCAACTACCATTATTCTTAGAAGCAGAAAGACTCAAGTCCATCATTCTGCTTCTAATATCTTTGTTTTCTATGGATCTAAACACAATAACCTCCTCTATCAACATACGGCACCTGAGATATTTGTAATCATTATACAGGGAGGATAAAAATAAAATAAAACTCCTTCCCAGAACCCCCTTTCTTTCCTTACCCTGAAAGTCAGTCCACACAGCATCCCCAAAGATGACATAGTCCCCGAGGGATTTTTTTTTCGGGACCTACTGTATAATGCTAATGTTAAAAAAGATCCACTGGACTTTTTTAACAAAATTTGAAGTCATAAATGCCAGATTATCCTCTTTTAGATGACAAAGATTATGAAAACACCAATAATTAGTAATAATTATATAAAGAAAAAAACAGTAAAATGTATGTTTTTTACCTGTTATGTATTGTTATTAGTTCCAAATGAAATTTTCAAATATCGATCTTGAAATAATTCATCACTTTTCATAACAAAATAGTCTATTTCATTTTGAAGCAGAAGGACTCAAGTCCATACTGATTTATTTTAAACATTTATTTTTAGGCTTTGCATGTAAAATATTTCATTTTATTTTCTCAATTTTAAAACAAAACTAATTGATTAATTAAAAAAAATTCATCACTCAGCATGAATATCTGCAGAAGTTATGAGACAATAATTACAGAAATAAAACGGTTTTGGTTCTCCTGAACATTTAGCTTTTTGGAGTTGCATCCGTATGCTTCTCAGGTACAGAAATAAATAATGTAAGGAAAATGAAGTTACCGCTACAGTTTGGTCTAGGTCTATACCGAGTATCATGACAGCGTTGAAAGCATCGGCAGTCCGGTTTATTTTCTTTCTTGAAATTGTTATCCTATTCGGGTAAGATTCGGGATTTTCACAATCCGCTATGTTCTTCAGGAGAAAGTCAGCGGGACCCTGAAATATTTGTTAGTAACACGAAATTGAGAAATCACATATTTCTGTTGCTAATAACATTATTTGTCTCAAAATTAGAAAGGATGTCTGCGGAACATTAAATCGTTTATCAAAAATTATTCGAAGAAACTTGATAGAATATGAAAATAATTAAGAAATCCATTTTATCAAAAATTTTATCCGTTTTAACTGAGTGCTTCAAACGTGTTGAATATTTTTATTTGTATGAGAGTTAATATATTAATGATCTCAAAAGGAAATAATAACACTTCGTGCAGAAAAAATGTATAATTATCTGGTGATCAATTATCTGTTTACAAAAAATGCACTGTTTTACCATGCGTAAAGCAGTTGAGGTGATGCATTACTAACCAATGCAAAATGCACTGTTTTACCATGCGTAAAGCAGTTGAGGTGATGCATTACTAACCAATGCAAAATGCACTGTTTTACCATGCGTAAAGCAGTTGAGGTGATGCATTACTAACCAATGCAAAATGCACTGTTTTACCATGCGTAAAGCAGTTGAGGTGATGCATTACTAACCAATGCAAAATGCACTGTTTTACCATGCGTAAAGCAGTTGAGGTGATGCATTACTAACCAATGCAAAATGCACTGTTTTACCATGCGTAAAGCAGTTGAGGTGATGCATTACTAACCAATGCAAAATGCACTGTATTACCATGCGTAAAGCAGTTGAGGTGATGCATTACTAACCAATGCAAAATGCACTGTTTTACCATGCGTAAAGCAGTTGAGGTGATGCATTACTAACCAATGCAAAATGCACTGTTTTACCATGCGTAAAGCAGTTGAGGTGATGCATTACTAACCAATGCAAAATGCACTGTATTACCATGCGTAAAGCAGTTGAGGTGATGCATTACTAACCAATGCAAAATGCACTGTTTTACCATGCGTAAAGCAGTTGAGGTGATGCATTACTAACCAATGCAAAATGCACTGTTTTACCAAGCGTAAAGCAGTTGAGGTGATGCATTACTAACCAATGCAAAATGCACTGTATTACCATGCGTAAAGCAGTTGAGGTGATGCATTACTAATCAATGCAAAATGCACTGTTTTACCATGCGTAAAGCAGTTGAGGTGATGCATTACTAACCAATGCAAAATGCACTGTATTACCATGCGTAAAGCAGTTGAGGTGATGTATTACTAACCAATGCAAAATGCACTGTTTTACCATGCGTAAAGCAGTTGAGGTGATGCATTACTAACCAATGCAAAATGCACTGTTTTACCATGCGTAAAGCAGTTGAGGTGATGCATTACAAACCAATGCAAAATGCACTGTTTTACCATGCGTAAAGCAGTTGAGGTGATGCATTACTAACCAAAGCAAAATGCACTGTCTTACCATGCGTAAAGCAGTTGAGGTGATGCATTACTAACCAATGCAAAATGCACTGTTTTACCATACGTAAAGCAGTTGAGGTGATGCATTACTAACCAATACAAAATGCACTGTTTTACCATGCGTAAAGCAGTTGAGGTGATGCATTATTAACCAATGCAAAATGCACTGTTTTATCATGCGTAAACAGTTGAGGTGATTCATTACTAACCAATGCAAAATCATGTGATTTCGTTTGAAAATGAGATCCCTTCAATTATTTTTAATGCTTTAATTAAATACTGCTGAGTAGAACTCATATTTGCCTTTGAAATAATGTTGTGGTTTTTTGGATATGATTTTAAATTTTTATGGCCAACAGTATTATAGTAACTTATTTTTGGGTTATAATGCCGTGTTGCGCTCTCTCCTTCTTTATCCAACGTTTCGGTCAGCGTTACAGTGTCCGAAACATTAGCTTAAGAAGGAGGTAGCGCAACACGGCATAATAACCGAAAAATACCAATAATGAGTATGTTTTTAATAATTAGTCTTATTATAAGCCCAGAAATTATAAAGTATCAGGTCTAGAAAACTTGCTTTTTTTGGAACTTTTTTTGGTTATGATTTTTTTCTTGCGTAATGTTGGACATGATCGTAAAACATGTAAATATTATTGTGCCTGAGCTTTACAAAATAAAATAAAACGCGTTTTTTGGTCATGTTTTTTCGTGAATAAATCAGAACAGGCGGCTGGTGTTGAACGGGAATGAAAACCTTGACGCTATCTGTTATTATAAGTAGCCTAATCCCAAATTTTACACTACATGGCGCATCACCTTAACCGACTCGACAGAAGTTAAAATTTTAAATCTTTCAGTAGTCTTGGAATTATGTACTTGCTGTATAAGGCATAATAATATTGTTTTCACATCTTACCAGCAGCTGTGTTTCAGAATAAGCATCTTTGATAACGTTGATAAATATAACAACGTAAATAGATAATATTGTCGAAATGCACAATCTTTGAAAGGCTATGTTAATCATTGTACGAGACGAGTGGGGACGTTTGTACAGATACTGTATTTCTACACTACGTTCACGCCAAGAGCCTTTCAGAGCAGAGATTAATTGACCACTGTGCGAAAATGATTTTCATTTCTTAATATGGAAAGCAGTCTGATTGTAGTATGGAATAAAACACTTGTAAATATTTCAACTTGGATACTTGGATTGAAGGAGGCTTGTTTGTTCTTCGGTGATGGTTTTGAACTGATTTGTGATGAGATGTGACTCTCTATTTATAGGACCAGCCCTAGTTGAACTCTCATTGCAGACAAACTCCCTTTCTTTGTGGGAATTTTTAGTGATTTATGTATTTTTCCTGATTGCTATGTTTTTGTTTAAAAATTGCACGCGATAGTTTTTGCCAAGTCAGTCCAGTTCTCTAAAACTATTATCTCGCCGAGTTGTTTTTCCCAGCTGCAGTTTGAAGCGTGAATATTGATCTGTTAATAGCCAACCTCCAATAGGATATATAGAGGGCACCAGAGCAAAGATAAAAGGCTGGGCTATTAAAAAAAGTAATTAAATAATATTTTACATGAACATAATTTCCGGACAGTTGAGTATAATCATCATCTACAAAGACTAAAAAGGCCGAATCAAATCGGCGTAATGTCCATAGTATACTGGAAACTGACATAATATCATGATTTACTCATAATAAGATTACACACATTTGCGTGCGGATAAAATATTTAAATTAAAAAAAAAAAAACGTTTCAAAGTTACGCTTTTTATTACATCTCTATTGTATTTTCGTCAGAATTCTTTATTGTAGTAAATAATTATAATATTGTTATTTTGAATGCCCAGCGTGCGTTTTACCATGAAATCAATGTAATTACGGTTTAGGTATTATACTATTTTTTATTGTACCTACTCATATAGAGGGTATATAACCAGAGAATACCGGAAATTAATCATTTTAAAATTAAATTCTAACATTTACTCTTTTTTACAAAAAACATAAATTGATTTTGAAAGATTGTTATTTTATCTGCTAAATGCGGTTTTTAAATTTTGAAAAACTAAGGTGGTTCCGTAGATTGGTTGGTGGTTAAATTTTCAAACGAAAGATTGTATTAAAAAATACAAATATCATATATTTTTTTAAAAATTAGCTTTACACAGGAAGCCCCGGGGGAAAAGTTCCCTTAGGACCTACGTCATCTTTGAAGATGCTGTGTGGAGGGTCTTTAATTTTCTAATTTTCTTAAACATTGCGGTTTAGGCGTGAAGGATTAAAAGACTGATAGAGCTAATGCTATGTGTAATGTATGTAAATTGAAAATGAGAATTTTTGATGATGATTCATAATATCTAAAAGTTATAAATAAATAGTTAGTTACTGAGTACACTTCTATAAAGTACGTAAATTTTTTTTTTTTTATTCTGCGTAAAATGCATATTTTGCGATGTAGAAACGCGTGAGCAAGCTACGTAGAGCTTAAGAGGAGAATATGGGACAACCCAACTATTGTCAACCAATATTTCCTGTATCTCGGATTTTTTAGAGTTATCGTACGTCCACCATCTGGTGCTCTACACCTGTACAAAATATATAATTTTTATTTTATTTTTAGTATATTTTAAATGCGGCTTTCGATATTTTTTGTAAAATTTTCCTTCCCTTATGCATAGTAATAAATGATTTAGTGCATCACAGGGCCGTTGAATCATATTTTTTGCAAAAGTATCATAGAGCTTTTGATCAGTTTCTGGGTTCGGTATCTCCGCACTTATGATTTTGTCAACTTTATTAGGACGTAATTTTTTCGTCAACGTGCACGTGAGGCAAACATATTTTTTTGTAAACTAATTAACATCATTCAGTAACGCGTCTTGTAAATGAAAATAGTTTTCTGTTCACATTTTCGTTTGGATCAAAGCAATAAATCTTAAGCCCTCACTCTCTATTTTGGTGTACACAAACACCAAAAATTGATGAAGGAGAAGTCTACATCGAAGCCAGAAATTAAAATTGTTGCGACATATGATACGCATAAAATTCTTTGCAGGACACTGTTATGTTAGATATGGGTTGTTGGGTAACTGGGTTTGTCTGAGGAATGTCAAAGCTTTATCCTTCTTGTCCTTTCCAAAAAATTATTGGCCATTTTTTCATAAAATCTATGAGTGTCCGGAACTTCTAGTGAGTCGGCCATTGTGCGCCTGAACAATGATTTACCGAGACGCAGTTTGTTCACTACTAACTAATACGGCAGCTATTTTATTTGAGTTCGGGGCTTTGAATCTTCTTTCTTGTAAGAGGTGGTAAACTATCTCAGTGTATCTTGTAATTATTGGTAGTAACTCTATCTTTATATATAAAGTGGTTTTAAAACTAAGTTATTTGTTTTATTTGGTATAATGTCAAGCCACAAAGTGTTTGCTTTCTTCGATAACTCTATCTTTAGCTATTTTAAATTCATGCAATAATGTTGTGATCATGTACAACTGGTTGTATTTTTTTAACCTTGTTTCTTTCTACACTTGTGCTTCTTTATCCCCCCTGAAATAAACTTGCAAAAATTTGGGTGCCTATTTGTAGCAGGAAGCAAAGAGCCAATTGTCTGGTATACTTGGATTGTGAAAGTCGGGCAAAATCCTGCCATTGATACAATGTTATCCGCCCCAAAAAATGTCACATGTTTTTTAGAAAAATGCGAGACTCATCTGTTTCATAACAGAAAAGTTCTTTAATGAACCTTTTACTGGCTCGTCTGTTGAAGTAAGGGCTACTTTTCCGCCCGAACAACATATGCCTGCTGCTTCCTCTTTCCATTTAAGAGCATCGCAAAATCTGCATTCTTTGCCCCTCGCTTCTATTGTTATAACCTTTTAGCTTTCACAATCAAGAGTCTCGTCTTACTCAAATCAAATTTATCGAAAACACCCCACGTTTTTTTGGTGAATATCTGACGCATTGTATGTCGCAAAGAGTAACAAACACACATACATCCATACAAACTTTCGCGTTTATAATATTAGCAAGATAAAATAAGATAGCTTATATGTTATTCTGACGAATGGGCTATATTATTGTAAAGTTCCATTAAAATCCATTCATTCGTTTTTGCGTGAAAGAGTAACAAACACACGTACATCATTAATAATAATATAAAATAAGATTTACACAAATCTCATAAAGATATAAATCACAATTGATAAATAAGAGTTCAGGTACTCCTCCAGTACTCATTTAATTCAAATTGAAAAAAAATAATTACTGATCAAAGTGGATTGAACAAATTTCAAATCAAAATGACAGTTAATGAATTCTCATATGGAATGTCAACTCAAAATTTGAATACACAAAATTCCAAAAAAAAAAATTATTTTACACACTCAAAATATTAAAATTGTTTATTGAAACCGTAAAAGAAAACAATTATTTACATATTAACACCACAAACGGATTATTAATTAATGAAGGCAATGATAATCTTCAGTACATTTTAACCCTAGTAGCATATTGTTTTTATGGTTGATAAGGAAAATTAGTATGAAAAGTCAAAAATCTAACAAAAATTAATATTTGTAATATATGGAAAATAGCCTTTATGTTATTCTGGTTTATGAGCTATATTATTGTAAAGGTTCATTAAAATCCATTCAGTAGTTTTTGCATTAAAGAGTAACAAATATACATACATCCATACAAACTTTCACGTTTATAATATTAGTAAGATGTAAATGGAATTTGTGAATCTTAACTTAATTTAATACTATTTGAATCATCATGTACCCACCTATCGAATATTTATAATACCTACCTTTATATAAATCAAAATATAACAACAAACCAAACGCACGACAAACGGAAAATTCTGGAAACAAGCGCTCAACATAATATGTACACGGTTGACATTATCTGCCACATGGGAACGGGCTGTTTCTATGACTCGTTCTTGAGGTAACAGCTCAGCTGCCGAACGATTTGTTGGCCTCTGTGTTTAGTCCCTCCTACAAAATGTGTCTCTTCAATACTTATTAGCCTGGAGTGAAAGAGGTCGAAATTTTTTTTTTTAATTTCGTGACCCCTGTATTACTAAATGTTCTATGGATTATATTATTTATAATTATTATAAGCTGTTGAAAATTTTTTTTTCACATAGGATCCTCAGGTGGAACAGAGGGCTTCAAATTTTGAAAAAATGATCAATCCCAGAAATTTAAAAAAAATTTAAACCAATATTATTATCAATTTTTCTCTTTATTGTCTGCATTAAAATACAAATAAAAATAAAATTATATATATTTTTTTAATAATATAAGCCTTCAGTCGTGTCATCTGCATATTGGGTAGCTCTCTGAATTTCAGAGGAAAAGTCTGATTTTGGTCGAATTTCGGCATTTCTTTTCTCGATTTTATTCTTGCTCGAATATATCCATCGCTTGCTGTACTTCCGCAAACAGCCAAACACGCTTCAGTGATCAGCTTCACACCTCTCTCCACAGCCTGAGTGTGACGGGGAAGATTTTCAATACGGATATTTATATCTTCGCTCATAATTTTGTCCCATAATTCACTATCAATGTACTGAGAATCTGGCTCTTCTATAATTGTTTTCCTGTGATATTTGATATCATGTTTTTCTTCCACAATGGTCTTATCTTTCCGACCATCAAAATATAAACCACTTGTCTTTCCGTCAGACCTCGTGAAGCTCAAAATCTGTGTTTTCTGCAACTCTTCCCGAACTTAATTTACTTCTATCTATTACTTTTGAGGGATCTTGCTTAGAAATAAAACCAACATCTTGCAGAACTGCACTGGCGATGGTTGATGCTGATCTGTCGAAGACACCAGTCCTGTCACAGACAGTGGCAAAATTTTTTAATCGATGCCTCATCTGATTTGTTTGTGATTTCGGTGTGGATGGCTTGGAGTAGGTATACCGGCAAAAGTGTATGAATGTTGTCTGTTGATGTTGTCTGATAATCTTACACTATCATTCAAGGTCTCTGCAGTCAATGGAGTATCTGCTATTAGTGCGGGGCTCAGAGGTTTCTTAAAAGTCTGTTTTTGAAGTAATTTATTTTGTCTCATCAGTCGTAATTGCCTACTCTCCAAAGCCTTGGTTGCCACTATATCTTTTGTGCCGATATACATTTTGCGGCTACCTCTTTCATCTTGCAGGAATTCCAGCTACTCCTTGGGTATTTTTACTAAACATTTACAAAAATCGACAGAAACGCACTTGCACACAGCAATATCAAAGAGTTTTTTTGTTGCATCTTCATAAAATTCAGTTTTCTTTTTAGGTATTCGATATTTATTTAAGGATTTTTACTTGTGATAATACCGGGTTGGTCTAATTACAATTTCACGTTACAATGGGAATAGACGCTTTATTCCCCATATAATTAGTTTAATTGCAAATATTTCACATATGTCTTTCACAGAAAAATCTTTTCCAATAGATAACCACCGCAAGTCATTCTAATCCACAAACAATACTTTATTACATCCCAATATGTTTGTAACGCATTGTCTTTAAATTTTTCCAGGACACCAACCACAGAACACGATGATTTTTTTCTTGTTTTAGGCATATTACAAACAAATCAAAATCATGTGTGCTAGGCTAATCCAACAAATGTGCGCCGCGCGCTGATATCTGTTTTTGCTGATTGACTGCATTGTGTTGTAACGCAAAATAGTGTCAAAAGGTGGAGGGCATGAGGGGTAAGTTAGATGGTTGAAAATAAAATCTATTTTGTGCCGTTTAAACCGGATTAGACGAGGTGTTTGTTTACTAACAAAATCTGAAAAAAACACACTTTTTTGTAAAACTTTTGGTTCAGTGCGCCACCTTAAGATGAAGTAAGAATTTAATGATATTTTGTTTACTCTACAGGATACTACCAAGGCACCCATTGGTTATAAGACCCATGTTCACTCCTCCCTCTCCTCAAAAAGACCATCCACAGGGCCTATATCATCTTCAAAGATGATATAAGCCCTGTGGGAAATTATTTTCTACAGGGCCTCCTGTTTGAGTTAATGTCAAAAAAACTATTATTATCTTTCTGATTTATTGTATACTACCTGAAGTCCCGGCGTTGCCTGGGCTTTGCGCAGAGTTTTTAGAAATCAGATATAGACAGTAATAATTTTCCTTATATTTCAAGATTGTTCTGGGATATTCCACGATGATCTGGGATGTTCCGGGATGTTCCCGTACTTTCCAGACTATTTCCCAACATTACAACATTCCAAAAGGTTAGGGATATTCTGGAATGCTGTGGAATGCTCTTGAATGTTCTGGACTGTTCTAGTAATGTCTAGAGGCCGAAACTTCCAGCCCTTATATCTTCAAAAGCACGCCGGGGGATGGAGAACTACCACACCATTTAACTCGCTTCTCACACTTACAAACATTCTCACACACACACACTTACACACTACGAACATCACCCAGTAGTTTCTAATTATAAGTACCCACCATGATATATTATTAAATATCTGTAAACTGTCTCATCACACTGTAACCAATATAATAAATATATGTTTGTTTCTATAATATAAAATAAATAACTCGCATACTCGTACCGGGACTCGTTTCTAAGTTTTAGCGGCACGCACATTGAACACTTAATTTTATAATATATACATATTATATTGATTATTAAAATACACATTTATGCTCCTTTACACCTACTACGTGCTAAACCAATTTTTGTTATATAAACCTATAAAACTGTTTTTGATATCTGTGTGCACTAAATCTTAGAAACTGTAAAAATATCTAAAAGGTTGATAATTAATTAATAAATATTGTGCACCATAATTATGTATTGTCATTTAACACCCAAAATATCCTTTGTGGATATTATAACATCAGGAGATAATTAAAAAAACTGTAAAAATAGGAGAGCAACGTTTTTGTTTTTTAATAATTTTTATTACTTGTAGTTACATTTGACACATTGTTTAAAAACAAAATATATAAAATTTTAATTAAAACCGACCAAATTTTCTTAAATTTTGAATACAGGATTTTTATGCTCACTGTTTTACTGCACATAGGATATTTTATGTAGCAAACGAACGAACGGCAGTGCGGCCCTTTTCTTACGGATCCTAAATTTGAACTTGAGGCCAAAATATTCGACCAAACTGAAAAATTATCTTTTTAATCGTAGTGCAAAAATCTAATGCGGATAAGGCATATTTAATCTATTTTGGTTTTAAATTATGAAATATTGGTCATTAAAAATACAATTTCGTATGATTTTGAAGGCAACTTTGGCATTTTTTGTGAATTGTTTATAATTATAAAAATATATTATTGCTCTGCCGACTGAGATAATATAATGTTGAAAAATAGATTAGATAAAAAAGTCAAATTATTATTTTTAATAAGAACCATTAACTCATACGTAATTGCCAAGATTGCCTTTAAAATGGATAAAACTTAAAGTAAAAAAATAAATAATATATTAATGTCGGAATACTTAGTAATATTGTGTAATGGGAAATGTTGTGCACGTTGGAGAACAAAAAATCCGAATCGATTGTTAATAATAACTTATATTGGCCGTAAACCTCAAATGAGATATTTTGTGAATGTAACGATGGTATAGTATCACACATTATATTTAAATTCAATTTGATATGCGAGCTGAAGACAGCTCTGTGGTGCCAGAATGGGAGGAAAACCATTTTTATGTTCTGGATGTAGTTTTAATTCTAGCGAGATCCCGTATACAAATTTACTCTTAATTTAAAAGCAGTTTCGAGATAAGCTTTAAATTTGAGTTGCACACCACATGCTGCCGATTTCGGAGGGAAACCATTTGTTTGTTCAACAATTATTTAAGGTGGTGGACCCTTACGCAGAATCACTCTTGAGTTAAAAACTGTATTGTATTCTAAATGTTACAAAAAAATCTACGCAAACTATTCTCGCTTTCGCAGTGCAATTATAAGTTACTAGTTGTAAAGAAAATGAATGTCTTGTCACGCATTTATATATATATATATATATATATATATATATATATATATATATATATTTAATTTGAAGGATTCATGTCGAATGCGACATAGAAACGTCGGTTTAATTTTTTTTAAATGGGTAAAATTGGGGCATAATAAAGTATTGAGGTATGAAAAAACCCTCCCACTTCCCTAGCCCCGAAGTCTGAAAATCTTAGTGCGGCACGTGAGTGATACTACAAAATGTCAAATATCCCCCGACGGTGAAAAGGTTTACCACCCCCGATCTACAGTAACACAAGCCATAGCGAAAGTATTTTTTTTTAAACTTTATAGGCATAATTATAATTATATTACGTTCGGAACTAAAATTACTACGGTAGGGCTTTGTGGGTTAAATATAATATGTTGTATAAAGGTAACACATATTCTTTATAACACAATAAATATTTTTAAAAAGTTTATCCAATGTGAGACAGCATGTGTTTTTTTAAATCGTTCTTTCGAGAACATGAAAAGTTACAGTTGAAACATGAAAAAGGTTTTTCTGCACTGTGAGTCAGAATGTGGCTTGTCAAATACTTTCTACGAGTGCATGAGTAGTTGCAATCTGAACATGAAAAGGGTTTTTCTCGAGCGTGAATCCGCACGTGTTGCGTCAGATTACTCTTTCGATTACATGAATAGTTGCAGAAGGAACATGAAAACAGTTTTTCTCCACTGTGAGTCAGCATGTGACTCGTCAAATGTCCTTTCAGAGAAAATGAATAGTTACATTCGGAACATGAAAAAGGTTTTTCTCCAGTATGAGTCATCATGTGAACCATCAAATTTCCTTTTTGAGAACATGAATAGTTACAGTAGGAACATGAAAAAGGTTTTTCTCCACTGTGAGTCATCATGTGTACCTTCAGATTAGCCTTTTGATGACTTGAATAGTTGCAGTCAAAACATGAAAAAGGTTTAAGTCCAGTGTGAATCCGCATGTGTTTCTTCAAATCTCCATTTTGAGAACATGAAAAGTTGCAGTACGAACACGAAAAAGGTTTTTCTCCACTGTGAGTACTCATGTGTATCATCAAATTATCTTTTCGAGAACATGAATAATTACAGTTTGAACACGAAAAATGTTTTTCTCCACTGTGAATTAGCATGTGCCTCGTCAAATCGCCCATTCGATAACTTGAGTAGTTGCAGTCCGAACACGAAAATGGTTTTTCTCCACTGTGAGTCCTCATGTGTATCATCAAATTTTCTTTCCGAGAACATGAATACTTACAGTCCAAACATAAAAAAGGATTTTCTCCAGTGTGTATCCGAACGCGTTTCTTCAAATTGCCATTTCGAGAACACGAAAAAGATTTTTCTCCGGTATGGGTGCGCATACGCTTTCTGAACTTTAATTTATGAGAGCCATAGTAGTTACAAAGAGGAAAAGAGGATTTTTTTTCCACGGGCAGCGTCTTCAGATCTGTCAATAAGTCTGAAAAAGATTACGGATAATGAAAGCAATATAAGTGTTAGCACAGTAAACTCACAAAAACGTTAAAAAAATACGATAGTTAATATAATTATTTATTTATTTATTTAAACGCCATAATGGCTTTTACATTCAAGTGATACATACGTTTACAATAATACACAGGAGAGAAATAGATTATGAACAAAATACGTACTCTGAAATAATATCATAATATATCTCAAAAAATAGCATCAAGTATATCAAGTATTCATACATACATAGTTTTATTTGCATTCGTTATATTCTAGGAATTGAAATGTTTACAGTAATTTTGTATTAGGATTATTGGGTATTATCACCCACAAAACTAGACTTGTTTGAAACGCCACTGTAAGTACTTAGAGCTAGGTTGTGTTAAAACAGGGCTGATAGTTAGAGGTTTATTATAATTAATTATTTATAAATAAAAAATATATATTAATTTAAATATTTTTTTTTTTAAAGCGTGTTTTTTTTTTAAGATAACGCATTTATCAGCCAACACTCCTCCGTCTGACAGTTCAGAAATCAGAAGTAAGCAATTTAGAATCTGCAGTAAAATTATAATTGATTAATTTAAAATAAAATGGTTTTACCTGGTGTCCGGGTAATTCTTTCAGCACGTTCTAAGCATTCCTTTTTAACATCCGTCAGGTCTATGTCAATTTCCATATAAGGAATGCCCCCTTCATCTTCTTCTCGGGATCCTGGTTCTGCCTTGATGGTAACAGACTCCACATTAATGCAACCTGAAAAAAAAAACAATAGAAATACTGATTATTTATAAGTCGAACAGCGTATTACATTACAAATTACGGTTGTCCCTCTCTGAGGGTATGTACTAAAACAAAACGTTTGATATTTACACGGCGAAAAATATTAATTGATTTATGTGTTAAAATGCCGTGTTTCAGTTCCAATTTCTTCAGACAACATTTAGGACCGCATTACGTGTCAATCATCAGGTCAGATTTGTAGGAATATATGTAAACTAGAGGAATCGGGGGCTTTTTGCAACCACTACAATTCAACCATCCGATAGGCAATGTATTTTTACGCCTTGGATGGGCAATGTGGCCTGGCCAAGGCACGCAAGCGGAGTGGGTTATCAAACTAATTTTAGATATATGGAGGTTTGCAAAAGTGTGTATGAACATGTCAATATGTTGTATCTTGATGTCAATATGTTGGATTTATATATTGTATGCGTGTGTGTAAATAAAAAAAAAATGTATTCTGGTCGAATTTATTCTTATTTAAAGAAGTTGACAATCAATAGATGTTATTAAAATAATATATAACAATATTTAATAGAAGAACATATATGTATCAGCAGATTATCTGGTCGCACAAACGTTTCATGTGTACTTTTTTGTTTACGTGCCGTGTGACAAGCACACTGGATCATCGCAAAAGTGGCAAATCAACCAGGATTTACGTCGAAATTTATCAATGGTTGAACACAATTTGCATAATGGTCGATAACATGAGCTCACTGATCTTCTAACAGCTGCTTATCTTGATGCCTGGAGAGCTGATGGTGGCTCTTTTAAAAAGAAAGAACATATATTAGTGTGATGTGGGGTGTGTGTGAGTGACATATGTAGAAGGTGTGCGATGATATACTCACAGAAAATACAGCCAATTTTTTTGCATTGCCGATATGACTGCTGGTCTGCCATATACCATTGGATTTGCAATGTGTCTTTCCATGTTTTGGATGACCAATTCCAGAATAAATTACCTGCTGATAACCGATTAACTATCCGGCTTCAAATGATTATGGATGATGTTTGATGCCAAAAAAGTAACATCCAGCGTGTTATAAAACGTGGACAATGGCTATTGGTTTGTTGATCCTCTTCCTTATTATTCGCCGCCAAATATTCGGCCAACATTGCCTTTTGATCGTGAATGTATACGCAGTATACGCATGATTACGACTAGCAAATAATTGGTCTTATGATGTCATTTCAGCAAAAAGTCCAGAAAACCATTTTTTTTTAAACATACCATTTTTTTATTAGGCCAATACACAAACCATGACTGACTATAACTGAGAAGCTGCCGATTTATATATACTGTCTAATGTACACAGAAGCCTAAGCAAACTTGTTCGAACATGATTTGTATCCAGAAAAAGAACATTCCGGACAATGAAAAATATAAAATGCTCTGTGGCCTGTCCAGGCCACATTGTTCAGTCCTTGAAGTTTTTGGCTAAATTATTTTTTTGTTATACCAACTTGAATAGTATATTGATACCGCTTGCCAAAAAGCCGACGGAAAAAGAAGAAAATCGCGTTAGAAAATCAAAATGGCCTGGCCAAGCCACGTTGCCCATCCGAGGGTTAAAAGAGCGCTGTAGTTTGACAGTTTCCTGTAAAGATATATTTTAGTAACTTCTGGACGTCATGAGCAAGCACATGTCCTATCTGCTCAACATTTCAAAACGAGCGTGGATTTCGATAATTTCGATGCAATGCAACTTACTGGCAATCCGAGTACTCTCCGCATACTGCAAACATTCCTGCTTTATATCTAGAATGTCGAAATCTATATCCATATACGGGATTACATCTTCGCCTTTTTCCTTGGGCCCTGGTTCCGTATTGATGGAAACAGTTCCTTTTAGTAGATCCATGGCACTTTAGGTGTGGTAGCGTTAGGTAAGTGGTCGCCAAAGAAATTTATCTGAAACAGACCATTGGTATAATGGAACTCCAATTTGTTTGTAAGAGCTTTGAACATTTTGATTCGTTTATAATATTTCATCAAACATAAAGTCATATTATAACACATATTCGGAAATTGGGATAAAATATTATTAAACTTGATTACATTTTAAAACGGTGAGGAGAATCGTCGTCATTCGTGAATTACTCTATAATAATTGATTTGACAGTTCAGTCGTGATTTCTTTTAGTTTGACGTATTTGCATTGAGCGTGGCCATTTATTTTAATGGCTTCGAGAAACTAACCTCAAAATAGGTAGATGTCAAATTTACAAACAAAGCGACAAATGGATTCCTTAACTAAGGTATACCGATTGGCGTAAGTTAAACTAGGTGGCGTTAGACACAGCACAGTTGTGCATTCTGTAGCCCAAGCCCAAATTAAAGAACAGTGGTCGCTCAGTTTGATTTGGAATAACGGCTACACCAAAATGAATAGCGTGTTTAATACTTGGGTAGAAAATATCAGCATTAGAACTTATCCATAACTATCACGATTCACGGTGGAAACAGTGTAAGGGATATTATATAGAATTAGAGATGGGATACAGGATACACGGTGAAACGATTGTCGGCGCAGAAAACGTGCTTCAATAATACTTACAGGTTATTCCGCCGGTTATACAAAGTCAACAGGCATAAATAAACCGGCTCTCCGCCCACTGAGGCAACTGAAAACCAACTAAAACCGGCTGCATAAATAAACCACTTATTAGATTGATATCTTCGGGCTTTTTGAACTGGGCACCTTTGGTCAATATTTTACCATGGATATGGCAACAAAGTGAAGATGTGACGTCACACACCATAGACGAGGATAGAGGAAACTCAAAAAAGCTCGACCATAGACAATATAATCCTGCTTCCGAACATACCCAATCCATTAGCCTAAAATATTATTTTAAAAATGAAATGTCAAAATGTTCCTACAGGACAAAAAGGTTTCATCTGACAAAAGTGCTGTCATGAGAAAATGAGCTTTAAAGTATCTTTCTTTACAGCTCATATTCTCAGAATAACGCTGTGTCAGATAGGAACCCGTTGCTCTGTAAAGAAATCGAGATATCGTTAAATTAACCTTAAAATACTTGAAATTTCAATTCCCGTAAAAGGATATTTTCAAATATAATTGGTCGTTCTTGCGATATTATCGAATTTTGACATTCCTCTGCTTAAAACAGAAAATGAAAACGCATAATAGTATGTTTAACAATTTTATTATATATTAATATAGATACCTAACACAGAAACAAGAAATACAAGAATATTGGTGCAGTCTCTCTTTGGGACGATATTAGCTAGTGAATATGAATGAATTCATTACAAAGCACTCTTCTTAGGGTGAATTGCCTATTCCATAAAAAAAAATGAATTCATGTGATCGTGGATCACCAAAGCAAGATGATTAACATTATTCAGAATGTCCTGTAGTCGGTAATACCTTTTAAACAAAAATGCTGCAACGATGAATCCTGGAATGAGCCGATGCATGTGTATGGAAAATGAAACACAGATTTGCTTCGTAATCTTTTGTAATCCTTCTGGCAGCAATCGACACAGTGCATGACTCTGAAGTCACTGTCACGCTCTGAAACATTAACATTATACATTAACCAAACATTAACATTATAAATTTCGCGAACAAAACATGTAAAATGTTTCCTTTCACATAATATAAAACCGACGTATACCTCCATAATCTTGTGTGTCCCTTATATCGACTTGAACCAAAATCTGTAGAGCCTTTGACACTGCATTATCGAGTATTTCGATAAATATGTTCGCGCCGGGAAATTGTCGTTCGCGAATCGTATACCTGTTTTGACTTTTGACAGGTGAGCAACCATAGAATTAGCATATAAAGATAAAAAGCTTTCTATTGGACGGGCAGGTCTGACGTCACATCGACGTCACGTGGTTTATTTATGGGTTCTCCATTTTTATCGGAGTTATACCCCCCTGATCGGCTGTTTTCTCTGTCTTGATTGGTCAAAAAGCTTGTTTAACCATAGATGAAGAACAATCAGATGACAGCTCTCAAATGCCCAGGGTAAAGCTGGAATCAGACGATTCACTCGAGGGAAGGTTTCCGCCATGTTTTTTCGGCCTAATCGTCCATTTTGTTTCATTCCATGTTCACACGGCGCTATAGAAATAAGCGTTCACTCGTCCATTCCGACCACAGCGTCGCCGAGCGAGGTCAACCGCGCTGGAATTCGTTTGTTTTCCAGCGCGGTCCGGCCCCGAATTTTAAGGTAAAACATGTCAGATGCATCGATTTTTACGAAATTTTGTTGACACAATTAAATAAAATAAATATAAAAAACAGTATTGTTTCGTCTTATAAACCTTTTTTATTTTTTATGACATAATAACACAATTTGATTTTACTTTTTTTATTACGAACATTTTCCTACAAATTAATAATCTTACATATATTAAAAAACATATAAAATACATGGATAATAAGGGAGACCCAAAAATTTATATGAGAGGTGTTCCCAAAAGCAAACAAATTAGCCGAACGAATACCATTTTGACGTTTTGCGTGCGATTTGATAGCGTCCTTTCATGGTCCTTCCCGTACAGGACGCGAGACAAACTGATTGAGAGTTCACTCGGTGTTCAGACGATTCACTTTGCTCTCTTCCGCGCGCATGCGCACGCGAGTGAAGGATGCCGAAGGAAAATATCCAACATTGTTGGATCGGTTCACTTGAAGATTTCATTCGGCAGTGTTCGGCACTTTCGATTCATTTCATGTTCATACGTGTCATTCCGAGTAAACTAGGCCGAATGTAATGCGGAAATGAGCGATTAGTGAAACGTCTGAATGGCGCTTTATTGCTCACTTTTGGGCGCACGCTTAACACGGGAAAAAATAGATTCATTTTTTTTTTACTTTTGTCATTTCTGAAGTGAAAACTCTATAGACACATATTTCAATTTGGGAGGCGGGAATGGGTACCGCCGCCCCGGGAACCATTTATTGGATAACCAACACCTCTGCCATAGGTCACCCCAAGTGGTTCGCTACGTTTGGTGACTTAGCAGGGGTGCCCGGGTTCATGGGGTTCATTGTCTAGGTCTTGGCGGCGGATGATCTAGACACATTGAACCCCAGATTCCTACCCTACCCTCATACCTTTTTCCTTCCCAGAACTTCCTCTCCTTCCTTTCCTTAAAAATACCCTCCACACAGCATCCCCAAAGGTGACATAGGCCCTGAGGGAAATTATTTTCTTTCTTTCACCGAATGTATTTTTGAATATGGTTGGATTATCAAGAAATGCCCAGAAACCCCGCACTTTCCCCGCAAAATCCCCAATTCTTAAAAAAAGATACATATTCGAAATAAAATATTTAAAGTGGTCTTAAACAAATTTATATGTTTTTATTGTAACTTAAAAATATCTAAAAATTCCCTGCAATTTGGGGATTTCCCCGCATATTGGCAACCCTGATAGCCAATAACGATTTCATAGACAATTATGTTTGTAATTTCGTTCGAGTAGGTACTAGCGATGGGCACAATCGATGAATAATCGATGATTTACTCGATCTTTTTTACCATCGAATGATTTCGATTCATTTCCATAGAAAAATCGAGTCTCGCTTCTCGATGTCAAATTCATTCGAATTAGCGATGGGCACAATCGATGAATAATCGATTATTTACTCGATCTTTTTTACCATCGAATGATTTCGATTCATTTCCATAGAAAAATCGATTCTCGCTTCTCGATGTCAAATTCATTCGAATGCACAGTCCGAGAGAATCGGTTTGAAACGTCATCGAACTTGGAATCGATTCTCGCTTCTCGATGTCAAAATTCTTTCGAATGCACGGCCGAGACAATCGGTTTGAAACGTCATCGAACTTGAAATCGATTCTCGCTTCTCGATGTCAGAATCCATTCGAATGCACAGTCCGAGACAATCGGTTTTAAACGTCATCGAACTTGGAATCGATTCTCACTTCTCGATGTCAGAATTCGAATGCATAGTCTTGAAACGTCATCGAAAGTGATTTTGCTTGTCAAACGAAATATTTTATAGGTACATGTTATAATCAACCTGATGTGTGAATTTTAAATTATGAATGAATACTTTTAGGTAACGATTTACGTTTTCAGTATAGTTTATACGTAAAAGATTGCGATGGTGATAGGTTTTAACAATTTAAAAATGTTTATTATGAGGTTATGTATCATCTATTTGGGTATTGTATATTTAATTTAAAATAAAACAATAACTTAGTATATACCATTTTTATATTTAATGCCGACCGGGTTTCGCTAAAACCGTAGTTTCTTCAGGGCAGTAAATAATACTCTACCAAAATCAGCAAGTAGGTAATATGTTTTCATATCTGCTTTATATGACCAAATATATTTAATTTATTTTAAATTAACAGGTGTTTCTTAGTTTGTAATAAAAATGAAAAGATTTCTATAGTAAGAGAACTTTATTTATATATTTAATGATAATATTTATATATTTAATGATAATTTGCATACGAAAAGGTGTCCATAACCTACATGTTATTTAGAGGTTATTTTTTTTAACAAAAACGACATAAAATTATTATCTTCGTGTTAAACACAGACACACTGTCAATATCATTAATGGGAATTTGTACCTACCGGCTAAACTAAATATCTTATTAGTAATTTTATTGTTGTGAGATGCCCACATATTTGAAATTCGTGAAAAAAAGGAATAACACTAATGTTGCCATCAAACAAAAAGGAATTTGCCATTGCCAGGAAAGAAAAACTGTGATTGAAATGTTGTTGCAGTACTTTCTTACTAATGTTGCGTTATTTAAACATGTTATATAGAGATTGTTTTTGAACAAAAATGTCATATAATTATAATTATCGACATATTATTAAACATGCATAAATATTTTTAATGGAAATTTTTACCAACGGGCTAAACTAAGTAGCTTAACAATAATTGTTATTTTGTGAAATGCATACCAAAAAACAACAAATAAAATTACAACAAAAAATAAGCGTTGCCATACATGATGCACCATTATAATTTTCGGCTACCTACCCCCCCCCCCCCCCCCCCCCCCCCACACCCAAAAGACCCCCCCACAGACAAAAATCCTGTCCCTGACCGTAGCTATTGCTCCCAAACTCCGAGCAAAAAATCGATTAATCATTCGATTATTGTGATGTCTCGATTAAAAAAAATCGATTATTTAAAAGTTTCGATCATTCCCATCGCTAGTAGGTACTGAAAACAACAGTACTAAAACAAAAGTATCTTTAAACAAATGTTAATCGGGCCGTTTGTGGCGCAGAGGTAGGCAGAGAGGAGTGACTAATACATAACACACTCTGTTTTACACACTTTTGCTTCAGTCTCTTTATACACCGCACAGTAGGTTATTTTACGACTCTGTTTGAAACAATGATTTCATGGTTAAATAAAAGTTTGTACATTTTTTAAGAAACACATGTCTTTTAGCATTATATAAAAGGTAGAAACTAACCGAGACTCTCTGTCAGGGGCGTAGCAACCGCTGTATCAGACGTATCAATGATACGGGGCCCCCGGGCTACAGAGGCCCCTAACGGGTGTAAACAAACATTAATTAACCTCTCGATTGCCGTTAGACCACCGGTGGCCACGGGTCAAAAAAAAAAAAAATTTGAAGCGATTTTGTCCCTTATGTATAAAGAAATTGTATGAAGAACAAGGTCATAATCGCTTGCGCCGTTCACGGTCTTGACATAGCAAAAATCCGCATGGCGCCAACCCACAATGTTATCCACAATGTCACTTAATATCGTGCATTATATAATAATATACTGTCATATATATATATTTTTTTTTTTACATTAGGTCCACACAGGAGGCCCTGAGGAAAATAATTTCCCTCAGGGCCTATTTCACCTTTGGGGATGCTGTGTGGAGGGTATTTTTAAGGAAAGGAAGGAGAGGAAGTTCAGGGAAGGAAAAAGGTATGAGGGTTGGGTAGGAATCTGGGGTTCAATGTGTCTAGATCATCCGCCGCCAAGACCTAGACAATGAACCCCATGAACCCGGGCACTCCTGCTAAGTCACCAAACGAAGCGAACCACTTGGGGTGACCTATGGCAGAGGTGTTGGTTATCCAATAAATGGTTCCCGGGGCGGCGGTACCCATTCCCGCCTTCCAAATTGAAATATGTGTCTATAGAGTTTTCACTTCAGAAATGACAAAAGTAAAAAAAAAATGAATCTATTTTTTCCCGCGTTAAGCGTGCGCCCAAAAGTGGGCAATAAAGCGCCATTCAGACGTTTCACTAATCGCTCATTTCCGCATTTCATTCGGCCTAGTTTACTCGGAATGACACGTCTGAACATGAAATGAATCGAAAGTGCCGAACACTGCCGAATGAAATCTTCAAGTGAACCGATCCAACAATGTTGGATATTTTCCTTCGGCATCCTTCACTCGCGCGCGCATGCGCGCGGATGAGAGCAAAGTGAATCGTCTGAACACCGAGTGAACTCTCAATCAGTTTGTCTCGCGTCCTGTACGGGAAGGACCATGAAAGGACGCTATCAAATCGCACGCAAAACGTCAAAATGGTATTCGTTCGGCTAATTTGTTTGCTTTTGGGAACACCTCTCATATAAATTTTTGGGTCTCCCTTATTATCCATGTATTTTATATGTTTTTTAATATATGTAAGATTATTAATTTGTAGGAAAATGTTCGTAATAAAAAAAGTAAAATCAAATTGTGTTATTATGTCATAAAAAATAAAAAAGGTTTATAAGACGAAACAATACTGTTTTTTATATTTATTTTATTTAATTGTGTCAACAAAATTTCGTAAAAATCGATGCATCTGACATGTTTTACCTTAAAAATCGGGGCCGGACCGCGCTGGAAAACAAACGAATTCCAGCGCGGTTGACCTCGCTCGGCGACGCTGTGGTCGGAATGGACGAGTGAACGCTTATTTCTATAGCGCCGTGTGAACATGGAATGAAACAAAATGGACGATTAGGCCGAAAAAACATGGCGGAAACCTTCCCTCGAGTGAATCGTCTGATTCCAGCTTAACCGATGTACAATGACAAAAGTGGTATAACCCTTAGAATGAAAACTGTTAAAATCTAGAGTAAAAGAATGATTTAATTTAATAAGTAATAAAATGAGAGTATCAAGTTACAATACAGTGCAACCCATCATGACGAGTACCTCCCATAACGAGTAATTCGTATAACTTAATTGTTAATTAATAAGATGCTTAATTAACGTTTTACATATGGATTTAATCCACCATGCATTAGCGAGTTTCGCCAAAAGGACCCTTTGTAGTACACGAATAGTTGCAACGAAACATGAAAAAGGTTGGGATCCACCTTGGGCCCCCCCAACTAATTTTGATACAGGGCCCCTCCAAGGCACGCAACACCACTGCTGTCTGTATAATATAAAGATCGGAATTCCAATTAACAAAGGCAGCGTTTAACTGGTGGAACGTGCGTTAACAACAAATCTGTGATACGGGCTATCCCACGTGATTAATTGGGTATGTTTGAACGAAAAACGTAACGAAAATCATGAACATAAAGAGAAGACATAAAATCAAAAGGCATACAATACATGAGCGGGCAATGCGATTTATATTAAAAATAGTAACAATACTTTTCAATATTATGCGCTTTGAACATTGGAAAACAAAAAGTGGAAAATTTTCGTTAGTATGTTCTTGAGCAATACAAAAAACATATTTTAAATTTGAAATTCCACGAATAATTATCGAGATTACGTGTACAAGATGGGTCTTGGTAATTTTGTACACTTTTTTTCGGGCTTACAGGTTAGCAGTTAGCGCCTCCGCCCACTGAGGCAACTGAAACTGCCAACTGTCTTTGTATGACAATGTGATGGCCCGCACACTACACAATCACTCAAAACCCGTTGTCAATGGTAACGTATGCAGTGACTCGCGACTCGCACTGCTGATTGTCATGACCAGCCGTTGCTAGTTGCCAGCTGTCAGCTGATTGTTCTTCATCTATGGTTAACCAAGCTTTTTGACCAATCAAGACAGAGAAAACAGCCGGTTTTAGTTGGTTTTCAGTTGCCTCAGTGGGCGGAGCGCCTTACTTGCCTTGGGGTTCTCAATTGTCTATGACTTCGTTATTGTCTATTGGCGACGCACGCATTCTTCGCTGTCAACCTTTTCATCGTGTTTCCAAATTCCCATTCTACATGTTATGTACATTATATTATTACCCCTTACACGGTATAGCCTACGCGAGTGATCCTTATTGGTAAGTTCTAAAGCTGATATTTTCTACCTCAGTATTAATCACGCTATTCTTTTTGGTAGCGGCCGTTATTGTATCTAAAAATTACTTAGGCTGGAATCAGACGGTTCATTAATCGTTCATTTCTGTATTTCATTCGGCCTATTCTACTTCGGAATGAAAAGTTTGAACATGAAATGAAACAAAAGTGAAACGAAGAAGGGAACATTTGCTCGAGTAACGATAGAGTAAACCTTCACTCGAGTGAACCGTCTGATTCACGCCCTACCATTGTTCATTAATTTTGACTGCTTCACGCTAAAATTCACAAATACGCTGTTTCTAACGCGATCTAGTGTGACTTACTACTCAGAATATCTCAGTTAGGGAATCCATTTGGCGTTTTGTGTAAGGAACGTTTAAACTGTCAATTTGGCGTCTAACTTTTTTTAGGTTAGTATTTCGACGGCATTGATTAATCAATGATATATTGGATGAATGTGGAATACCGATATTTTATTAAAAGTGAAATGGCGGATCCAATAAACACTAATACCGGTTTATATAAATACCTTCATATACAGAGAAATCAGACGATTCTCTCGACCGCTTTCCAATAACTTAAATTTAAGGTACCAATTACAAGGTCAAATATGTTTTATCCATACAACGTTATTTTTCCAGCAGAGTATTCCAAACGAAACAAAATATTCAAAGCTCGTACGCATGAGAGTTCTGTTGTAACAATGTTCTGTTTCAGATTTATTTTTTTGAACCAATTATCAAACACTACAACAACAGTGCCATAGACAGGGCCGGTCGTGAGCCAAACGCCTCCTAGGTCTAGTAAAAACCTAAAGGGCGCTCTATTGGGTGTCATTATCAGCTCCTTGGTAAATCGGCGCCCGGAGCGGACTGCTCCAATTGGGCCTGCACAGGGGCCGGCTTAGGACATGGATCTTGTAAAGCCAGAAAACGTTTATATAAAGACGGAACCAGGGCTCCAGGAAGAAGGCGGAGATGAATTCCCGTATACGGATATATATTTTAATCTCCCAGATATAAAAAAGGAATGTTTGCAGTACGCGGAGAGCACTCCGACAGCTAGTAAGATACATTGCATTATATGTAAAAAAATGTAGAATGATCAATTAAGATTTTCGGAATTCCCGTCCATTTTGCAATGTTGTGCAGACAGGACACAACACTTGCTTGTAATGTTTTTTTTATAACGTGCCCAAGTTTAGTTTGGTATTTACCTAAATTTGTATATTTACATGAAACTGCCAAACTGCAGTACCCTTTTAATATATAATGCTCACAAAAAAGATTCTTCACGTTTTTTATCTCTTCTTATTTGGAACACGATACACATAAGCTTAATTTTTAAAAAAAGTAAAATTTAAAGCAAGAAAACATTTTTTAACACAAAATGGTACTCCGTACCTAAAGTGTTTCTCTTGTAACAAGATTTCAAGATCCTTGGATTTGTGCGTATGGTTTTACTTTTGCATACATAAATAGGCATTTCAACACTACACATCTGGCCTGATAATGGACTCTGTAACGCTCTCTGAAACTTTGAATAAAGATAGAGGAAGCGCAACACGGCAAAATATCTCATAAATAATAAAGATGGTATGGTGATGGTTGTGAAAATCTCAAATCAATTATTTTATAATTTGTTGTGGTACTCTCGGAAACCTAAACCTAAAACCTAATTTGTGATGTTAAACGCTGTTCCTCTTGGCACAAAAATAATCAATAAAGGTATTAATGTTTAGTTTTTCCCAGATAGCATAAATGTGAAGACTGTTATCAAGACGAAACCAGGACCTCGAGAAGAAGATGACGGAGGCATTTCTTATATGGAAATTGACATAGACATGCCGGATGTTAAAAAAGAATGCTTACCACTCATGCTGACTCACAGTGAAGAAAAACCTTTTTCATGTTCCAACTGTAACTCTTCGTTTTCTCGAAGGGGAAATTTGAAGACGCACTTGCGGACTCACAGTGGTGAAAAACCTTTTTCCTGTTCGAAATGCAACTTTTCATGTTCTCAAAAAGGAAGTTTGATGAGACACGCGCAGACTCACGGTGGAGAAAAACCTTTTTCGTGTTCTGAATGTCGCTATTCGTCTCGACAAATGAGCTCTTTGATGATACATATACGAACTCACAGTGGAGAAAAACCTTTTTTGTGTTCCGACTGTAACTATTCATGTAATCAAAAAGGCCACTTAAAGACACACATGCGGACTCACAGTGGAGAAAAACCGTATTCTTGTTCCGACTGCAACTATTCATGTAATCAAAAGAGTCATTTGACGAAACATATGATGACCCACAATAGAGAAAAACCTTTTTCTTGCACAGCCTGTAACTATTCATGTAATCAGAAGGGCTACTTGACGGCACACATGCGGACTCACAGTGGAGAAAAACCTTATTCATGTTCTGACTGCAAGTATTCGTGTTCCCGAATGGAATATTTGAAAAAACACATGCTATCTCACTGTGAATAAAAACGTTATTCTTGTTCTCTGTGTCTATTCATCTTCGCTAGAGTGTCTTACTAATGCACATGAATATCTGTTCACAGGAATACGTTGCTTGAAACTAGAGATCATCTTTCTTAGTTCTGACGTAATCAACAAAAGGCTTTATTATTCCAAATATCATTAATATGTGGTTAATTTTGCAAAAGATTTTGATTCTGTAAAACCTAATCGCATGGAATATAAATTTTTATTGGTAAGGAAATATAATAGTTAACCAGGTAAAATAGAAGTAAATTTGATTCGGTGACGCCCGATGAAGACTTACCGAGATAAAGTGAATAAAATTCGGTTCATCAGTCAGAATCAGAAGAGTATATATAAGACGATGTATGAAAATGAGTGAAGCACGGAGTGTGTTGTGTAGGGGAGGTATTTGAAGGGGTGCGAGCAATACAGTGCTATGTTACTGAATCGTGATTTTGCGCTTGCGAATTTATATTTTTTGGGGAATAGACAAACGAGAATAGATAAGTAAGTACCCATAGACAAAAAACATTACAATGAGTGGTGATTTTATGCTACGTCCAGACTGCGGCCAACTTCCAACTTCAAACGTTTGGTCGATTGTGTGGAGGGGTAGTTCGTGCGTTGGAAGATCGAGTTGGAAGGTTGGAGTTCGAGTTGGCCCGGGATCGCCTCCGAGGCGATCGCGACGGCCAACTCACACGAACCAGCCTGCCACAGCCACACATCATTCTGCGAACCGCTGGCGAACAAGACACGTGTTCCGCGTACCATTAAAATGAAATTATTATTACGGGAGAGTGCTATAACAATTGTTTGAAAACATGTCGCGTATATACTTCTACGTAATAATTGTAGGCAACTGATAAGATAAGCGCCGAATCAGCTGTTCGACATCCGCCATGTTGAAATTCGGATTTTGCAGTTGGAAGGTTGGCCGCAGCCAGTACCATTAGATATTACGTATCATGTAAAACAATTATATAAATCATATAAAATTATTATAACTTAGGCAGCTATTGTTTCTGCGTTCAATTTGTAGAAATCCATTGATTTTTAAAGAAAATATTGTACATCAAATTCAAAAAATGTTATTTTTAAGTTCTGCAAGTATTTTATTTATTTTTAATATTATGAAAGCTGTTTCGGCATTCAATGTCATTTTTAAATTGTAGTTAGGTCACTTTTAGTTCACTTATTTATGCGATTTTATTTACCCCGCCCAATTTCAATATCCATGGAGTTTAAAGTGATTTTTTACTGGTGATGATAATTTATTATTTTCTTAATTGTTTAATAATAACGAAACTGCTATTGTCTTAATTAATTGTGTTAAATTTAACAGGTCTTGTGTTTAAAAAATATATATTTCCAAACATTATGATTTGAAATTTATTAAGCAGGTTATATGTTAACTTTAAATTTTTATTTATTTATGTTCTTATATCTTCTTTTAATTTTTATTTAATTTCACAATATTCTATTTTTGGTAAGTATTATCTCAGCCCACTAAGTTTTTTATTTTAATTTTAGTAATGTGAAATTCTGTTTAGGTTTTATTTAAATTCTTAATTTTATTTTAATTGATTTAAATAATCTGTTGATTTTCCTAAATAAATAAATAAACATCTGAGAAATGGAGAAAAATAACTGTCCTTACTTTACTAATTAAAGTTATATTACAATATTAATATACAAAATTTATTTTAACACAATAAAGAATGTTTTGTCTTTGTTATATTCCATTTCGCACAAAATTCACTTTCAACCCCCTTTCGACCGCCACGAAATGACCGAAGGCGTGGCCAGGCTTGAAGGAGAGGCTTGATGCGCCGCGGCAAGCCTAAAAGCATAGAGAATAATTGAAAACAATAGACAACAAATTTACGTGCTGGCCATCCAGCCGCTTGCTCATCTCGGAGTCCCTTTATACCCCGTACCGTGTTTTGTCTGCAAAACAAATGTTGTCTATTCACAAGTTGACATAATACTGATTTGCAAAGCAATTCTTATTATAAAAAAATGGAATAAATCTTTTTTCTAAAAATAAAACACATGGTTTGTTTAAAACCACGAGTTTTTATTAATTTCTTTCACCGACCGGTTTCGCTTTACTCATGCATCATTATGGTACAAATGAACACTAAACAATAACTACTTACAAAATAACTATAGAGAGACAACACGATAACATTATTACAAATAGTGAGGATACATTACATTAATATAAATGAATTCGGAAAAAACCCACAGATAATAATAGACTAATTTATACATATTTGTTACTCCTTCAATAGGAGGCGTCTACTAATATCTACAGGAATTTCAAAAACTGAAGAAATCGGACTAATGTCTATGAGAATCCAAGTGTTGACTAATATTTATATGAGGTATGTTGGAACAATATCTATGGGAACCAAAGTGAGGACGAATATCTACAACTCAAACTGCTGACTAATATCTACGGAACAGGTGATGTAGACGAATATCTACAGTACTGGCAGAGGTTGGATCTGCAATCATGTATAGAATGTTGGCTACAGTTTAAAGAACTTTCTTTAGTATCACAAACCATGTTACAAAAACCTAGCGTAGCCGCTAAACTACTCGAAAACTGGGATATTTTTCTAGCCTTGACGAGAGCAGGCGCTACGAAGGGGGCACTTTCTTTTTTATCACAAACCATGATACACAAACCTAGCGTAGCCGCTAAACTACTTGAATACTGGGCTGTTTTTCTTGCCTTGGCGCGAGCAGGCGCTATGTCAATTTCAACATTGCAGTAAAATACGTAATGTTATGCAAAAACTTCATGTACGTACTTTAAACTATTAAGCCTTTACGTAATTGAAGTAATTTATGCTTTTCCGTACAACCTCTTGCTTAGCTGCCCTCTGTAGATATTAGTACCTACGCTCCATAGATATTAGTCACCACAGGGACCATCATAGATATTAATCCGACCTTAGCTCTGTAGATATTAGTCTTCACTCATATTTGTCCAACATATGGGCTGTAGATATTCATCTGACATACAGGCTGTAGAAATTAGTATCTGAGGCCCTAGCACGCTCGCTCTATAACGATCGATAAGATAACTATCGGTAACTTCTCATCGTTCCCTAGCATGACTACAGATCGCCAACGAATAAGTGACATTTCACAATGACTAAGTGTCCTTAACATATTCGACATCCACTATTGTATGTACGTTAGCCGTGTGCAGTTGTCCTAGGGAACGATGAGAAGTTACCGATAGTTATCCTAAAATCGTTATAGAGCAAGCGTGCTAGGGCCTCTGGAGTCCTTCAATAACCTAACTATTTATTTTATTTACCGATCTTTCCAAATGAAAAATGTTTAAATGAGAAATTATTTTGTAGAGTAAATGAATAAATCCTGTCTTCAAACTATTTACAATTAGAACATATGCAATGTTGAATGTCAAGCGTTTTCATATACCAGGAATAACATCTACACTCTACACAGAGACCAAACTATCAATCTCATTATCAGAATCATTTTATGACGGATACCCGGTCATGAAAACCCAACCATTAAAAATAAACAGTCTATTTTAAAAGGAGTTCTACAAATCATACATTAAAACAATAAATGAAATTTTTTTTTTCAAACTTACCCCTTTGTTACTTCACTTTTATAAATAAAGAATAAGAACCTCAAGAAATTAAATATGTGTGCTCTGCAAAAAGGTCGAAACTGACCGAAATTGCCTGTACCTAAAGATTAGAATTTCAAGCAACAAATGCAGCGAATAACTGGCGGAACGTGCGTTAACAGCATATCTGTGGTACGGGCTATCCCGCGTGACTAAAGCGCCATTCACATGGTTCACTAATCGCTCATTTCCGCATTTCATTCGGCCTAGTTTACTCGGAATGACACGTCTGAACATGAAATGAATCGAAAGTGCCGAACACTGCCGAATGAAATCTTCAAGTGAACCGATCCGACAATGTTGGATATTTTCATTCGGCATCCTTCACTTGCGCGCGCATGCGCGCGGAAGAGAGCAAAGTGAAACGTCTGAACACCGAGTGAAATCTCAATCAGTTTGTCTCGCGTCCTGTACGGGAAGGACCATGAAAGGACGCTATCACATCGCACGCAAAACGTCAAAATGGTATTCGTTCGGCTAATTTGTTTGCTTTTGGGAACACCTCTCATATAAATTTTTGGGTCTCCCTTATTATCCATGTATTTTATATGTTTTTTAATATATGTAAGATTATTAATTTGTAGGAAAATGTGCGTAATAAAAAAAGTAAAATCAAATTGTGTTATTATGTCATAAAAAATAAAAAGGTCTATAAGAAGAAACTATACTGTTTTCTTTATTTATTTTTATTTAATTGTGTCAACAAAATTGCGAAAAAATCGATGCATCTGACATGTTTTTCCTTAAAATTCGGGGCCGGACCGCGCTGGAAATCAAACGAATTGCTGCGCGGTTGACCTCGCTCGGCGACGCTGTGGTGGGAATGGACGAGAGAACGCTTATTTCTATAGCGCCGTGTGAACATGGAATGAAACAAAATGGACGATTAGGCCGAAAAAACATGGCGTAAATCTTCACTCGAGTGAACTGTCTGATTCCAGCTTTAGTGATTTTGTAAACACCTATTCGGGCTGGCTAGGAAAATATACTCTTAACTTAGGGTCCTCAATTGTCTATGACTTCGTACTTCGTTATTGTCTATTAGTAATGAACGCTTTCTTCGCTCTTCGCTGTCATCTTTTCAACCTGTTCCAACCGAATTCCTATTCTACATGTTATGTACATTATATTATAATTCCTTTCACGGTATATCCCACGCGGGTGATCGTTATTGGTAAGTTCTAAAGATGATATTTTCTACCCTAATAACGATTTTATTTTGGTAAACTTTCGATCGAACTGGCCACGCTTATTACGAAGATACTTTGTTTGGCGGCCAGCTGTCAGTTTGATATGTATTTATTTTATATAGTTGGTAGGAGCTAGATGCTAGATGATCGTCGCCGACTTCATGCGAAACATAATTGGCGCGTATAAAAACACTAAATAATTCATTTATAATAATAAATATTTTTTTCAAAAAACCTTTAGATTCACCTTAATTACTGTAAAAGACAACTTTTTGCATTCGGGGAAGTGGAATATATTGCAATTAAAATTTCCGTAAATTAAAAATTTACTGCCGCGTACGAGAGCGCGATGCCGCGATATTTGGCGGCCCGATATAATACCGTAATATAACGAGGAGCTAGAAATATGTCACTACTAGACAATCTATGCGAATTAGGTAAGCACTAGTTTGGCGAAATTCTGGAAATAAAATACAGTAAATTGAATAAAGACCTTCAGGCACGTTTTTTTTTTACATTAAATTTTTTAATGTTGAAAGGTTTACCTAAAAATCTGTTTTAGCACTAGTTTGGCGAATACTGGAAATAAGGGGAGAGTACGATTTCCGTGGCGCCGACATTTAACGATGGATTTTGATAAATTGATCCAAAATAAATCGAAAATGAAGGATAATTCGATATCTTGCTTCGTTTCGAGATATCGACACTATGAAGTTTTTTAGTGATTTAATAAAAAAATACATTCATTTTTGTATCACAAACCATGTTACACAAACCTAGCGTAGCCGCTAAACTACTTGAAAACTGGGATGTTTTTCTTGCCTTGACGCGAGCAGGCGCTATAAAGGGGCACTTTCTTTTGTATCACAAACCATGTTACACAAACCTTAGTAGCCGCTAAAGTACTTGAAAACTGGGATGTTTTTCTTGCCTTGACGCGAGCAGGCGCTATAAAGGGGCACTTTCTTTTGTATCACAAACCATGTTACACAAACCTAGCGTAGCCCCTAAACTACTTGAAAACTGGGATGTTTTTCTTGCCTTGACGCGAGCAGACGCTATAAAGGGGGCACTTTCTTTTGTATCACAAACCATGTTACACAAACCTAGCGTAGCCCCTAAACTACTTTAAAACTGTCATGTTTGTGTAACATGGTTTGTGATACAAAAGAAAGTGCCCCCTTCGTAGCGCCTGCTCGCGTCAAGGCAAGGAAAACATCCCAGTTTTCAAGTAGTTTAGCGGCTACGCTAGGTTTGTGTAACATGGTTTGTGATACAAAAGAAAGTGCCCCCTTCGTAGCGCCTGCTCGCGTCAAGGCAAGGAAAACATTTCAGTTTTCAAGTAGTTTAGCGGCTACGCTAGGTTTGTCTAACATGGTTTGTGAAACAAAAGAAAGTGCCCCCTTCGTAGCGCCTGCTCGCGTCAAGGCAAGGAAAACATTTCAGTTTTCAAGTAGTTTAGCGGCTACGCTAGGTTTGTCTAACATGGTTTGTGAAACAAAAGAAAGTGCCCCCTTCGTAGCGCCTGCTCGCGTCAAGGCAAGGAAAACATCCCAGTTTTGAAGTAGTTTAGCGGCTACGCTAGGTTTGTGTATATATATTGTGTATGTATATATATATATGATACAAAAATGAATGTTTTGACTAGTTTTTTTTATTCAATTATATTAATTTATTTTTAGTCATTTAATTTAATAGGATACATGAACTGTATGTAATATAGTGTTATCGATGCTTTAATATATGTAAAAAAAGTTTACTACAATCGAAAAACGTACTTAAAACACCAAAAAAATTATTAAATTAATTAATTCACTTTCAAAGTTATTTGAAAATTCAAATATCAAAACCGAGTCATCATTGACTGGCGACATTGTGACGTCACACCGTACTCCCGTCCCGAGTTCGAGCTGTTTGGTAAAAAAAAAGTGTGATTGTTCCCTTTTGTTTCTAGCCGTTCTGACTGTGAAATGATTCTGGTTAGAGGTTTGTTTACATTATATTATTATAAATGAATTATTTAGTGTTTTTATACGCGCCAATTATGTTTCGCATGAAGTCGGCGACGATCATCTAGCATCTAGCTCCTAGTTCTGTCGGGAATACCAACATATCAAACTGACAGCTGGCCGCCAAACAAAGTATCTTCGTAATAAGCGTGGCCAGTTCGATCGAAAGTTTACCAGACGTTAAATTGACAGTTCGAACGTTCCTCACACAAAACGCCAAATACACACTTATTTCTATTTGGCGTTTTGTGTGAGGAACGTTCGAACTGTCAATTTAACGTCTACCTATTTTAGGTTAATAATTCGAAGGCGCTGATTAAAATAATGAATTATATATTTATTTATTTATTTAATTTTTTCCATACATACATTATACATTATTTATAAAATGTTTTGGCTGCCCAACTAGGAAGAATCCCGTTTTGGGGCAGTTAAATTAGGAAGATATATGAAACATATGGAACGTGTCTTGTACAAATAAAAATTAAAAAATAATTTGAAAAAAAAAATAGTTATAAAAGAAAATAAAAGTTTTAAATACAAAAACTGTTACGTTTTTAGATTTTCACGGCCAAAAGAATTTTCGTTGTTTGTTTTTGGGGTGTTATGCCGTGTTGTGCTACCTCCTTCTTTAGCCGACGTTTCACAAGAAGGAGGTAGCACAACACGGCATAACACCCCAAAAACAAACAACGAAAAAAACAAAAACTGTTGTTTTTTTAGCACAGATATTGTTATAATATAAAAAAATAATAATAATGGGTATTTACTTAATAACAAATTGAAACAAATTATAATAATCCAACATTAAAAACAAACTAATGTTTGCATTGCACGTAACTCTTCAAGCAGTCCTACATGCGTGTGTTGGATAAAATAAAAAGACGGAAAAAAAGAAAAGAGACAGAAAAAAATGAAATAACAAACCAATTAAAACATAAAGATAACCGTTGTTTGTTTAGCAAAGTTTTTAAAATGATAATAGCAACAATAACAAAAAATATAAGTCTTATCTACTTAAAAACAAAGGATTAAAAGAAAAGAGCTAATTGGTGTTTGCATTGCATATTATGGTCTTACATACATATTTACAGGAACAAGAAAAAAATAATAAAGTAAGATAACTAATTATGCATGACTATGACTGTTGTTTGTTTAGCAAAGTTATTGAAAAAGTAATCTAATAAAGGTATATATTGTTAATAATAGGGATTAAAATATAATAATAAAGGTAAGTGGTGTTTTACATGCCTATTATATATTAGTACATATTTTTTATAAATATGAAAATGAATAAAAAAGAAAAGAGAATTAAAAAAGGATATATAAAATAACAATCAGTACATGAATATTACTGTTGTTTGTTTAGCAAATATTTTAGAATAGTAATAAAGTTTAAGGTATAAACATGTATTCTTAATAAAAGATGATTACAATATAAAGACCGGTCAGTGGTTGAGTGGGCATCGCGTTCGGGTCCCACCCAGGCGTTCCGTGTTCGATCCCTCGGCTGGCTAAGTCCTCCATCACAACATAAGCAACATCTTCCGCTTAGTGTGGTGGTAGTAGGAGATTTTCAAATGTTGATGGGTTATTCGTAACCCGGGAATATTTGTCATTCTTTTAAAAGAAAAAAGAAAGAAAAAAGGTAACTAATGTTTGCATTGCATAGTATAAGCCTAGATACATATATTTTTATAAATATAAATAACAAAGAGAGGAGAAAGAATAAAACAAAATCAATTACCTGTTGTTTTTGGCATACTGATTTAAAAGAAATAGGTAGGTACATACATATAAATAAACAGAAGATTAGACTGATGTTTGCATTGCATAGTATAAGCCTAGATACATATATTTTTATAAATATAAATAACAAAGAGAGGAGAAAGAATAAAACAAAATCAATTACCTGCTGTTTTTGGCATACTGATTTAAAAGAAATAGGTAGGTACATACATATAAATAAACAGAAGATTAGACTGATGTTTGCATTGCATAGTATAAGCCTAGATACATATATTTTTATAAATATAAATTACAAGGAAAGGAGGTAAATTGGGTACATTTTTACAAAACCTCGAAAAACTTATTATGAATTTGAAATTTGTTTAAAAATTGTAGTAGATACATAACAGTTAGTAGTAAGTAATTATGCTACCGGAATTGAAAAATAATGCATATTAATTGTTATTTTTTAACTTTAAAAACACAAAACGTCAATTTTCACCGACCGCCATGTTACGAATTCAAAAGAAAAAACACTTTGTATCAGTTAGATAATAATAAAAAGTAACTATTTCAATTTTCAGAAATGAAAAATAATGCACATTAATCATTATTTTGCTCGCTAACAAACACGTAAACTCATCGATCGCCATATTTGATCTTTGCAAGTACCAACAAAGCATGCCAACAGCGGCAACCTACGAAATATGTTCAATTGGTATTCATGTGACCAGTGACTAGAAACGATATTGAGACAATAATATTATTATTTTATAAAGATAGTTATTTGTGTATTTTATTTTTTCGTGTACGCCAATTGTTTTATTATTTATATTTGTATAAAGAAATATAATAATCTAACAAGATAATTACATTCTCTCGTGTTTAATACATAGTTAGGTTAGGTTAAAGGAAGTGGGTGGGGGCGGGAATGGTAGGTTAGGTTAGGTTAGTTTAGGATAGGTTATGGAATGGGGGGAGAGGCGGGGAAATGGAAGGGCAGGTTAGGGGTAGGCGGGCAAATGGAAGGGTAGGTTAGGTTAATTAGGTTATAATACATAGATATGTATATACACTAAAAACCTAACCTTCCCTTCCAGTTCCCTGCCCACACCCCACTCCCCCTAACCTAACCTAAACTAACCTAATTTAACTTACCCTTCCATTCCCCCCCCCCTCCACCCCCCTTAACCTAACCTAACATATCCCAACCTAAACTAACCTAACCAACCCTTCCTTTTCCCCGCCCACACTTCCCCTAACCTAACCTAAACTAACCTAATTTAACTTACCCTTCCATTCCCTCCCACCCACCTAACCTAACCTAACATATCCCAACCTAAACTAACCTAGCCAACCCTTCCTTTTCCCCGCCCACACTTCCCCTAACCTAACCTAAACTAACCTAATTTAACTTACCCTTCCATCCCCCCCCCTCCACCCCCCTTAACCTAACCTAACATATCCCAACCTAAACTAACCTAACCAACCCTTCCTTTTCCCCGCCCACACTTCCCCTAACCTAACCTAAACTAACCTAATTTAACTTACCCTTCCAGGGATCCCACCCCCCTAACCTAACCTAACATATCCAAACCTAAACTAACCTAAATAACCCTTCCTTTTCCCCGCCCACACTTCCCCTAACCTAACCTAAACTAACCTAATTTAACTTACCCTTCCATTCCCTCCCACCCCCCTAACCTAACCTAACATATCCCAACCTAAACTAACCTAACCAACCCTTCCTTTTCCCCGCCCACACTTCCCCTAACCTAACCTAAACTAACCTAATTTAACTTACCCTTCCATTCCCTCCCACCCCCCTAACCTAACCTAACATATCCCAACCTAAACTAACCTAAATAACCCTTCCTTTTCCCCGCCCACACTTCCCCTAACCTAACCTAAACTAACCTAATTTAACTTACCCTTCCATTCCCTCCCACCCCCCTCACCTAACCTAACATATCCCAACCTAAACTAACCTAAATAACCCTTCCTTTTCCCCGCCCACACTTCCCCTAACCTAACCTAAACTAACCTAATTTAACTTACCCTTCCATTCCCTCCCACTCCCCTAACCTAACCTAACATATCCCAACCTAAACTAACCTAACCAACCTTTCCTTTTCCCAGCCTACACTTCCCCTAACCTAACCTAAACAAACCTAATTTAACTTACCCTTCCATTCCCTCCCACCCCCCTTACCTAACCTAACATATCCAAACCTAAACTAACCTAAATAACCCTTCCTTTTCCCCGCCCACACTTCCCCTAACCTAACCTAAACTAACCTAATTTAACTTACCCTTCCATTCCCTCCCACCCCCCTAACCTAACCTAACATATCCCAACCAATACTAACCTAACCAACCCTTCCTTTTCCCCGCCCACACTTCCCCTAACCTAACCTAAACTAACCTAATTTATTTCTTCAAACTTCGCAAAATCACTTTTTTTGAATTAAATAAAAAAAAAATTGTTATTAATGTCATTACTACCCTGACGAAGAAACCATCGGTTTTGAAACATGTAGGTAATTGTGATTATATTAGTGGTTTAAACAAAGTTATTTGTTTTAATTTAACCTAATTTAACTTACCCTTCCATTCCCTCCCCCCTCCACCCCCCTTAACCTAACCTAACATATCCCAACCTAAACTAACCTAACCAACCCTTCCTTTTCCCCCCACCCCCTAGCCCAACCTAACATATCCCAACCTTAACTAACCTACCCTTCAAAAATTGTTGTACATATAAAGGTGAAAATAACTTTTTGTATATAATAATATAAAGTTAAATATTCGAAACAAATTATTTAAAATAAAAATAAAAAAAGTACTATATACACTAAAAACTAATAGAATAAGATGTCAATTGATTATAATTAGTTAAATTATTTATGATAAATATTTTATTTTATTTACATATGAGTTCTGTTATAACAATGTTCTCTTTCAGGTATATTTTTTTGACTTGAACTAATTATCAAACACTACAACAACAGTGCCATTAGCCCAGTCAATGAAGGGAAAAAAACACCCAATGTCGGAACTAATTCCCCGGAAGCTGAATTTTTCACAGATGAAGGAATACCTTTAAACATGCTTATTTATAAAAATCCCCGGATATCCCCCTTGTGCTTTCCTCCCCACCCCCTCTTGAATATACTTTTCAAAGTCTTTCGGAATACGATAATATCTCCTTAACCGCGGTATGAAATCAGACCATTTAGTTTTGTTTTAGTAGCTAATTAGTTGTTCTAAAAAATAGTTACTCAACAATTTTTCGAAAAACGCCATACATTCATTGCAATTTATTATTAAATTAAAAAATATCGTTTTTTTAATAGTATTTCATAAAATATTTGCATAAAACTTTTTTTTTAGCTTATTAGGGCAAAAGATGCTCCTACAAAACTTGTAGGCAAAATTTCTAGCTTTAAAATAATGTATATAATGATAGGTTTTAGTTAATAATAGGGCACGTAGGCTGTTAAAAAGGAGCGCGGAACGCGGTGGATCGGACGCGCGGCGGCTCGCGGCGCGGCGGTGGGGTTACGGAAAACCTAAGGTAGGTACTGATAAATTGATTTATTTTCTTTGTATAATAAATTCATAAAGCATTTAAGAGTTTGTATTGTTATTTGCCAGTTTTGTTTCGGGGAGGGGGGGGCAGGGGGCATATTCCCCTTCTAGCCCAGTCAATGAAGGTTTTATGTCGGAACTAATTCCCCGGAAGCTGAATTTTTCACAAATGATAGAATACTGTTTAACAAGCTTATTTACAAAAATCCCCGGATATTCCTCTTGTGCTTTCCTCCCCACCCCCTCTTGAATATATTTTTCAAAGCCTTTCGGAATACGCTAATATCTCCTTAACCGCTGAATAAAATCAGACTATTATTTTTTCTTTTTGTTGTTAATTAGTTACTCTAAAAAATAGTTTCTTAACAATTTTTCGATAAAAGCCATACATTCCTTGCAATTTATTAATAAAGAAAAATATCGTTTTTTTAAATAGTGTTTCAAAAAATATTTGCATATAACTTTTTTTTGAGCTTGTTAGGGCAAAAGATGCTCCTACAAAACTTGTAGAAAAATTTCTAGCTTTAAAATGATGTATATAATGATTGGTTTTAATTAATAATAGGGCACGTAGGCTGTTTAAAAGGAGCGCGGCACGCCGTGGCTCGGACGCTCGGCGGCTCGCGGCGCGGCGGTAAAGTTTCGAAAAACCTAAGGTAGGTACTGATACAACAGTAGAATGCTTGATAGAAATAAAAGACGATTGAAACATCAGTATGTTTTATTAATATTTCCGAAATAATAGTCTGATTTTATTCAGCGGTTAAGGAGATATTAGCGTATTCCAAAAGGCTTTGAAAAATATATTCAAGAGGGGGTGGGGAGGAAAGCACAAGAGGAATATCCGGGGATTTTTGTAAATAAGCTTGTTAAACAGTATTCTATCATTTGTAAAAAATTCAGCTTCCGGGGAATTAGTTCCGACATAAAACCTTCATTGACTGGGCTAGAAGGGGAATATGCCCCCTGCCCCCCCCCCCCCCCCTCCCCGAAACAAAACTGGCAAATAACAATACAAACTCTTAAATGTTTTATGAATTTATTATAAAAAGAAAATAAATCAATTTATCAGTACCTACCTTAGGTTTTTCGTAACCCCACCGCCGCGCCGCGAGCCGCCGCGCGTCCGATCCACCGCGTTCCGCGCTCCTTTTTAACAGCCTACGTGCCCTATTATTAACTAAAACCTATCATTATATACATTATTTTAAAGCTAGAAATTTTGCCTACAAGTTTTGTAGGAGCATCTTTTGCCCTAACAAGCTCAAAAAAAAGTTATATGCAAATATTTTTTGAAATACTATTAAAAAAACGATATTTTTTAATTTAATAATAAATTGCAATGAATGTATGGCTTTTTTCGAAAAATTGTTGAGAGACTATTTTTTAGAACAACTAATTAGCTACTAAAAGAAAAATAAATGGTCTGGTTTCATACCGTGGTTAAGGAGATATTAGCGTATTCCGAAAGGCTTTGAAAAGTATATTCAAGAGGGGGTGGGGAGGAAAGCACAAGGGGGATATCCGGGGATTTTTATAAATAAGCATGTTTAAAGGTATTCCTTCATCTGTGAAAAATTCAGCTTCCAAGGAATTAGTTCCGACATAAAACCTTCATTGACTGGGCTACATGGACAGGGCCGGTCGTGAGCCAAACGCCGCCTAGCTCTAGTAAAAACCTCAAGGGCGCTCTATTGGGTGTTAGGTATTATCAGCTCCTTGGTAAATCGGCGCCCGGAGCGGACTGCTCCAATTGGGCCTGCACAGGGCCGGCCTAGGACATGGATCTTGTAACGTCAGAGACTGTTTCCATCAAGACGGAACCAGGGCCCCAGGAAATAGGTGGAGATGAAATCCCGTATATGGATATGGATGTTGACCTCCGAGATATAAAGAAGGAATGTTTGCAGTGCGCGGAAAGTACTCGGATAGCTTGTAAGTAGCATTACATAAAATGTAAAAATTGTGGAATATTAAATTAGATTATCGGAATTCGCCTCTATTTTAATATTTTGAGCAGACAGGACACAACTCTTGCTTATAATTTATAATGCTTGATCATAACATACTCAAGTTACTTTGGTATTTACCTTTAAATGTGCATTATTCTTATCTGTATTTATTTAAGTTTAATTTGTAGAAATATATTTTCTTATTTTTATGTTATTATTTATCACACCAGACTTTTTGGTCCGGGTTTAGTTTTCCCCATAGGAAAAACTAAATCCTTTCAAACACTTTTCCATTAAAATGATCATATAGTAAATCCACGCTATTCAAGTGTATTGTATAAGTATAATTAATACAAAACAATACAAGAACAACATGTTTACCTACCAGACTATTAAATGGGAAAATAATTCACCGGCTCGAGGTATTTTCGTATCAGAGGGTTCGGCTCGGTGGAAATCCTAATTTTACCGATAAATCCTTCTGATCCCTCAATATAAATATTTAAAAAATCTTTCGTAATCCTATATGTATTTAAAATGACTTTTTTTTGCATTTTTATATACAAATTTTTTGACAAATCTAATATGCCTAAATTTTTAATGAGAGAGCTATGTATAATGCCAGTAGCCGAAATAACAAATGGTAATATTTTTATAGTCTGAGAATGCCAAAGTCTTTTAATTTCATTTCCTAATCAGTATACTTTCTTATTTTTTCAGAAACAGATTTTTCAAAATTACAGTAATTTGGAAATAGCTACATCAAAGTTATTTTTTTTAATTTTGTTATGTTAAACTATATCGGGTCTATTTTGACTAACTGGTCTGACTGTTAGTATAGTTTTATCGTAGTATATTTTAAAGAAATTAATGAATTTGGTTCGTATTCATAATATGGTACTCTATTATGACAGTCAATCAAGTTAGGTTTAATTACCAAACTTTGGTGAATTATTTTTTAAACCTGGTTGTGCCTAAATGTATACTCGGACGGCGCTAATATAGAACATCCCGATTAAATATGTTCTATAGTTTCCGGAAAAATCAATAATATTATTATTTGATTTATAAAAAACTGTTTATGTATAAGCAAGTTCCATTATGTAATGATTATTATGCGTGACAACTGTTTCGCCTTCTGAAGGGATTATCAAACTGGGAGTAGCCCAATTAAATTTACATTTACAGAAAACTGCAAAACTGCAGCGCTCTTTTATTTACAGTGCTCACAAAAAAGTTCCCGATTCCTTATGTTTTTATCTCTTCTTATTTTTAATATGATGCACATAAGCTCCATGAATCATTAAAAAGGTGTAATATTTAAAGCAAGAAAACATTTTTACTTTGGCTTTGAACACAAAAATCCATACTGAGTGTTTCTATTTAAACAGGATTTGCTAGATCCTTGGATTAGTGCGCCCCATATGTAATTACTTCTGCATATATAAATTGTCATTTCACCACAATGTACTCATTTTCACTGTATTGTGATTTTGCCTTTTTAGGTAGCAATAATGTGAAGACTGTCATCGTCAAGAACGAACCACGACCTGAAGAAGGTGAAGGGGGCATTCCTTATATGGAAATTGACATAGACCTGCCGGATGTTAAAAAAGAATGCTTAGACCGCTTTGAAAGAATTACCCCGATGGCAGGTAAAATCGAATTTGTTATATAACATTAAGAATTAGCGTTATTCTTTTTTTTTTTTACATTAACTCCACACAGGAGGCCCCGAGGAAAACAATTTCCCTCGGGGCCTACGTAATCTATTGAGATGCTGTGTGGGGGGTCTATTTGAGGAGAGGAGGAGTGAACATGGGTCTTGAAGAGACCCATGTTGTAGGAGGGAGGAAACACAAAGGCCGGCAAATGGTTCCACAGCCGAGCTGTTGAACTCAAGAACGAGTCGTAACGACCTGTTCTCATGTGACAAATGTCAACCGTGTACATATGTTGTGCGCGCGTTTGGCGTGTTTCCCGACTATCCACCGGTTCCGAGGGGATCAATGATGCTAGTTCCTCGAAACATCTTCCATTGAAATACCGGTAGAACAAGGACAGCATTCCCACCCGACGCCTGTGCTCTAAAGATTGAAACCCATTTGTTAAGACTGGAGAATCTATCAAACGGATCGCCCGTTTCTGCACAGAGTCGAGGGTTTTTTTCAAGTATCGTGGGGCTCCAGACCAGAGGTGACTGCCAAATTCAACTGTGGGGCGTACCTGCGATTTGTACAGGGTTAGCAGTTGTGTACTATTAAAGTGTCTGCGGGCCCTGTACATAGAGTACGCCCAGTTTTTGAGAGGCTAGTTTGACTCTGGCTTCGATGGAGCCCCCATACTTAATGTTACACCAAGCATATCAATGGAGGTATTGTTCGGAAGAATGCTACCGTTGAAGGAGACTAGATTTTCATTTCGATCCCTCTTAGACGTAATCAGACATGATTGGGTCTGTGTAACATTGAATTCGAGTAGGTTATTCTTACCCCAAGAGAAGACTCTCTCAAGGTAACTGTCCATTCTTTGTTTCAAAGCCCTCCGAGCCGTTGGAGTTTGTGCCCTTTGGGGGCTTGTCTAACAAAAAGCTATCATGGGCTGTACTGTCATCCGCGTAACAATGAATAGGTGCACACGACAAAAGGTCATTGATGTGCAACAAAAACAAAGTCGGGGACAGAACCGATCCTTGTGGGACCAGCATTTATCGGATGCGAGGAAGAGGTAAAACTATCAGAAACCGTCTGAATCGACCTCTCCCTCAAAAAGTCGGCAATCCACGTACACAAGGATGCGGGAAGTCCATATGAAGAAGTTTGTTGATAAGTCTTTGGTGCCAAACCCGGTCGAAGGCCTCGGAAATGTCCAGTGCAACCGTTTGGATCTCACCGAAACGTTCCAGGCACCGCCCCCAATCATGCGTCACATACGTGAGAAGATCACATCACGAGCGGTTCCACCGGAATCCGTATTGACGGTCGTTGATAATTTTGTTCTTCTCGCGGTATGTGAGCAGTTTATCGTTGATCACTCGTTGCATTACCTTGGACAGAACTGATGTGATCGCTATGGGGCGGTATTTTGCCGGGTTGGAGTGCTCACCCTTCTTAGGAATAGGGTGGATGACCGCTTTTTTTCAACCAGAAGGCACAGAGCCACACTTCAGGGACATTTTGAAGAGCTTCGTCAAAATTGAAGCTATTTCTGCGGCACACCGCTGCAATACCAGGACAGGTAACAGGTGTTGGTTATTCAATAAATGGTTCCCAGGGCGGCGGTACCCATACCCGCCCACCAAATCGATGTTTTTAGGAATTACCTGTGCTTTCCAATAATAATTTATGTATTCTATTTTTTCAGACGTGTTGATAGATCTGAAAACGCGTCCTAAGGACAAACGATTCGATAAATATATATCGTCTCAGAAATCAAAGTTCGAAATGCGTATGCGCACACCTGCTGGAGAAATACCGTTTTTGTGTTCCGACTGCAGCTATTCATGCCGTCAGAAGAAAGATTTGACAAGACACATGCGTACTCACAGCGTAGAAAAACCTTTTTCGTGTTCTGACTGCAACTATTCATGTTCTTGGAAAGGAAATTTGACGAAGCACATGTTGACTCACAGCGGAGAAAAACCTTTTACGTGTTCTGACTGCAACTATTCATTTTCTCAAAAAGGAAGTTTAACGATGCACATGCTGACTCACAGCGGAGAAAAACCTTTTTCGTGTTCTGACTGCAACTATTCATGTTCTTGGAAAGGAAATTTGACGAAGCACATGCTTACTCTCAGCGGAGAAAAACCTTTTTCGTGTTCTTGCTGCAACTATTCATGTTCTCGGAAAGGATGTTTGACGAGGCACATGCTGACTCACAGCGGAGAAAAACCTTTTTCGTGTTCTGACTGCAACTGTTCATTTTCTCAGAAAGGAAGTTTGATGAGGCACGTGCTAACTCACAGCGGAGAAAAACCTTTTTCTTGTTCTGACTGCAACTATTCATGTTCTCGGAAAGGAAGTTTGATGAGGCACATGCTGACTCACAGCGGAGAAAAACCTTTTTCGTGTTCTGACTGTAACTCTTCATTTTTTCAAAAAGGAAGTTTGACGACACATATGCTGACTCACACTGGAGAAAAACTTGTTTCATGTTCTGACTGCAACTATTCATGTTTTCATAAAGGAAGTTTGACGAAACACATGTTGACTCACAGCGGAGAAAAACCTTTTTCGTGTTCTGACTGCAACTGTTCATTTTCTCAAAAAGGAAGTTTGACGATGCATATGCTGACTCACAGCGGAGAAAAACCTTTTTCGTGTCCCGACTGCAACTATTCATTTTCTCAAAAAAGAAGTTTGACGAGGCACATGCTGACTCACAGCGGAGAGAAACCTTTTTCGTGTTCTGACTGCAACTATTCGTGTTCTCGGAAAGGAAGTTTGACTAGGCACATGCTGACTCACAGCGGAGAAAAACCTTTTTCATAAACACGAATAGTTTTTGTAAAGTTTGTTTATAAATTATATATAACCTTTATCACGCTTTGTTATTACTTCATTAACCTTTGTTTACTTCATTAACCATTGGAGGTTGCCTCTAGACCATGCTATTTGCAGTAAGATCAGTGGCGGGTCGAGCACATTTTCGATGGCGTTTTTATGTGTAGATACTGACGTCTCACTGCCAGAAAGTAACGGTACGAGACCCAATACAAATATAGGTATACCCGATTAGTAATAATATAATTTCTTACAGAAAATTTTATAAGGTAAGAAGATAAGTCACGCAACTAACCAGAAACACCAAATAGGGTACGTAAATAAATATGAAGTTTAAATAAAAATAAACAATTGTTTTGTTTAATTTTTTTTAATTTTTTTTTTTTTTATACATGTATTTATTGAATGTTTTGGCTGTACATTATTTATTGAATATTTTGGCTGCCCAACTAGGAAGAATCCCGTTTTAGGGCAGTCAAATTAGGATGATATATGGAACACAGATATTTAAACAATATAAAAATAATAATAAAAAGTCCTATATAAATTTGTTGGAAAAAATAAGAAGAAGAAGCAAACAAAAAGAGAAGAAACAGGATAACATTAAACAAATAACCAATTAAAATATGAAGATAACCATTGTTTGTTTAGCAAAATTATTTAAATAATAATTAAATACAAGTTTTATCTACTTAAAAATAAAGGATTAAAACAAAATAGCTAATTGGTGTTTGCATTGCAAACTATGGTCTTACATACATATTTTGCATGAATAAAAACTAAAACCAGAAAAAAAAGGATAAAGTAAGATAACTTATTATGCATGATTATGACTGTTAAACCCACGAGTTTTTTAAACACTCGTGGTTTTAAACAAAAAAAACTCAAGTGTTTTATTTACATATGTCAAACCACAAAGTGATTGCTTTCTACATTTTTATAAATAAATAAATATGAAGTTTAATAAAAATAGCGCAAGACAAATTGTACTTCGGTTAAAAGCGCCTTTGAGGTGTCTTTACCACTAATCCGATATCCGAATAATCCGATCAATCGATATCAATATTATTATTTTACTAAAACTTCGTATACAATAAATTATTATTACTTCTTCAAATTTAGCAAATTCACTTTGTGGCACCATTTTATAAATGACAAATTAAAACACTTTGTTTTTACCACGATAATCTTTATTTTAACACATCGACATGTTTCGAGAACGATGTTCTCTTCCTCAGGACATAAAATGTACTAAAACTAAATAATCAAGTATAAAGCTATGCGTGGGTAGAAATGAAAATAGTGGGGGGAGGGAGGTGGTAAGGGGAGGTGCTTAGAAGATCAACAGGGAAGAGTGGGGAGGGGGGGGGGAACATCGTTCTCGAAACATGTCGATGTGTTAAAATAAAGATTATCGCGGTAAAAACAAAGTGTTTTAATTTGTCATTAAATTATTATTATGCTACAAGGAAGGACGGAGAGAAATTAAAAATTACTTAACCGAAATAATTTTTTAGATTATATTTCTGCAATTATTAATTACTTTTATGTTAAGAACGCATTCATTCTTTTTGTGAACACAAAGAATTGTCAATTTTTTTCTTGTTAGGTTTCAGGAATAGTGTAGTAGTATATGTAATAGTAGTTTATTTATTTGATTTCTACGGTATAAATATACCATAAACATTAAACATTTGTAAGTGGGGACTGTCCCCATGGTCCCCTTGTGAAGAAACACCACTGAGTAAGCTGATTTCTTTTGCGCTGTGAACACGTGTACCGACCATGTCGGTCTTGCTGCAAATAGCAAGAATCCGTCTGCGGCAGCACTAATTCGGACGCCGCGGTAGTAAAATAATAATACTCTGCGCGCAAATGCGTTCCGGCAGTAAAGTAATGATAATACTGCAGACGAATAATAACAATTCGGCAGCCGGTTTTGCCTACTAACGATGCGATTTCTAGCCATCTGCAAAAAGCCGGCTGTTCGCAGCACCGTGGGTAGAGCGCTTAAGTTGACGAATAGCTGGCGACCTCAGCGCCAGGAAATAACGGCAGTCTGAGAAGCGGAACAGCCAAGGAACTAAATTAGTTCTACCCAAGATCGGTAGAAGAACATAGGTGGCCAGGAGCTGGAATTCAAACCGCTCAACAGTCGCCTTTTCACTTCCGACCCAGGAAGTTCCTCCCTTGGAGGGCCACCGTGCCCCCTCCGAGACACAGCGGCTTCCGCCGAGCCAACACTCTGCGAGCAGTATACTGACCGGCACACTGACCGCCCTTCGGTTCAATCCGCCGCCCAGTCACCACCAGCTTCCCGCCGAGGAAGTCAACATTCACGCGGCCATCAATCACCGGCCTCCTGCCGCAGGAGAATTATCTTGCCCCACTCAATAGAGACAACCCGCAGAGTTACTGACAATTAATCGTAGTGATCAAATGATACGTGAAGTAGAGATATAACGTACAATAACTAGTTATTGTGAGTGTACGTGAAAACCCATAATACATCAAAATGGGAAGTGATTTTATTAGACTATATTTTTTATACATTAAGGACAATTTCATAAACTTAAGCAATTAGACATTCTAATTTTAAGAGTAAATTAAGTAATTATGAAAACTAACCGATAGATTATATTTAACCCCTGCTGTTTGTAATTCTAGAATAAATGTCTAATTAATAACTTTCATAGCTTCTTTTTATTTGTTCCTCCATTTTCTTATTTAATAAAGCGCCATTCAGACGTTTCACTAATCGCTCATTTCCGCATTTCATTCGGCCTAGTTTACTCGGAATGACACGTCTGAACATGAAATGAATCGAAAGTGCCGAACACTGCCGAATGAAATCTTCAAGTGAACCGATCCAACAATGTTGGATATTTTCCTTCGGCATCCTTCACTTGCGCGCGCATGCGCGCGGAAGAGAGCAAAGTGAATCGTCTGAATACCGAGTGAACTCTCAATCAGTTTGTCTCGCGTCCTGTACGGGAAGGACCATGAAAGGACGCTATCAAATCGCACGCAAAACGTCAAAATGGTATTCGTTCGGCTAATTTGTTTGCTTTTGGGAACACCTCTCATATAAATTTTTGGGTCTCCCTTATTATCCATGTATTTTATATGTGTTTTAATATATGTAAGATTATTAATTTGTAGGAAAATGTTCGTAATAAAAAAGTGAAATCAAATTGTGTTATTATGCCATAAAAAATAAGACGGTTTATAAGACGACAAAATACTGTTTTTTTATTTATTTTTATTTAATTGTGTCAACAAAATTGCGTAAAAATCGATGCATCTGACATGTTTTTCCTTAAAATTCGGGGCCGGACCGCGCTGGAAAACAAACGAATTGCAGCGCGGTTGACCTCGCTCGGCGACGCTGTGGTCGGAATGGACGAGTGAACGCTTATTTCTAGAGCGCCGTGTGAACATGGAATGAAACAAAATGGATGATTAGGCCGAAAAAACATGGCGGAAACCTTCCCTCGAGTGAATCGTCTGATTCCAGCATTAGACTAAAAATATTCCTCGCCGAAAACGGTTCCATGTCTGATCGTATTATGGGATCTCACACTATCTGAGTTCTCATAATAAATTGACCCGTAAACGATACTTCCTCACACGATATTTCATCAGCATCTCAGTAACGATTCAGAACAAACTACCTCAGAATTTACTTTCCATTGTGTAATTTCATATTATAAATGTTTTAATATGCACTTACGTCAATGGCAAAGTATTTTAAATATTAATATTAAGTTGTAACGTCTGATTCAATATACAAAGAAAAAGTAGATCATACACATGGCACAAGATTTTGTAAAAATGAGGGTATGTCCATTCCGAAAATTACAAATAAATTCGGACAACGGACTTTTTCTTATCTTGTGCCTACCATATTTAATAAGATTCATATGCACAATCAATCAAATTGCACCACCAAATTAAAAATCAAAATTAAAAAATGGTTGATGATCAAGCTTTTTTATATTAATAGTTTTTATAATCTTATTTTACGTATAAATATAAATATGAATAATTTGCCTGTGTTAAAACTGTCTGTCTGTAGGTATATTTTATGCCGTTGTATAGGCCACTTGCACGGATCTCATAATGACTTGGAAAAAATCGTGTGGATAGATTTTTCTACTAAGCTTATGAAAATTATAATGAATTTTTTTAGAAATTGATAGTTTTTTTTCTTTTTAAATAAATAAATCCGTTTTTTGGGCTCATGACGTCACTAAATTAAAATGTTCCGTCCCCGATTTTATTCAATTAATTTTGTAAAATTCCACACTGATATTTTTTTGTTATATAACAACACTTTGATTTCCGGCGATATTTTCAATTTGACACATTTGACATTTCATGACGTATTTGTCGGAGGGTAAAAATATTTCCGCTTTCCACTAAAATCCAAATAAATAGAATAATTGTGAATGTATCCGAAAACTAAAAACTGTTTTTGAAAGGTGATTAAATACGCTTTTAAATTTTACTACTATAAATAACCCCGTAAATTTTAAACTATAAAAAATTTTAATGCACACTTCAAAAAGTTTTCAAAATGGATCACCTTCCGTTTTTTTCTAGCTTAAATTACTGGTTACGAAAAAAACTAAAACTTACACATATTTTCTTAGACAAATGAATTATAAACGTTATAGCCACCTCACTTTTTAGTCGTTTCATGTAAAAAATAATCATAAAAAATTCACAAAGTTTCAACATTTTTTTTCAAATCGCGGTAACTTTGATCTCTTGAAGGTGTACATTTCAATTATTTCGTGATTAATTTTTACATTTGAATATATAGCGTGTTGTATTTTCTTTCCAATACCGTTTATATCATACTGCTCACTACGGTAGTAAGGGAGAAATAACGATTTCTATGAGACCTATATGCGCTGGGTCAAATTAATTTTACTCCAAACTTAATTATATACGAAATTATTGCTATCAATAGCTGAAATAGGATAGGATTTGTTCAGAGTCAGTCTGACAATGTGCTGAAATTAGATACATTTATGATGGCTACTTTTCTAAGTATTAATAACTAAAATTCATATTGAAGCACTCGGTTTGAGCCACAAATGAACCTCTGCATAATCTCTGTTTAACGTTTTGACAGATCTGATGTTATGAATGAACATCGTGCAGGCCGTTGCCGTTCCGAAGCGGCGTTTTAGGACAATAACGGTGATGGTGCCGATTTTAACAAAATCAAATTTTATAATATATTATGTTTTTTAATCATATCTTACAAGTACATTTTTATAAGTATAATTTAAATCACAACATTTGAATAATATCAAACAAGAGGCACAGGAACAATTTATATGTTTAAGAACAATAATGTTCAGCTGTTCCAAATAATCTCACTGCAAAAACAAAGACCAACCTAGGTAAGAGGTACATACTAAATGCTCTAGGTATAGACCAACTAAATAAATTTGATGTGAACATTCTTCATACTTGTTTACATGTTTCATATTGTTGATAAACCTTTCCCTTTAATTAATTTTAATAAATTTATTTAAAATATTTGGATTTGGATTTTTTTACACCACACAGGAAGCCCTGAGTAAAAAAATTCCCTCAGGGCATATGTCATCTTTGGGGATGCTGTGTGGGAATCTTTTAAGGGAAACGACGGAGTGGAAGTTCTGGGAAGGAAAAAGATATGAGGAGTGGGTAGGAATCTGGGGGTCAATGTGTCCAGGAGTGACGAATAATGTGCGAATCCATCCCTCCTACTGCAATGCAGGGTGATGGGTCAAATGAGTTTGATTGGAGAGATTAGATCTCCCTAAACAATTCGCTCCCGATCTAGCTCGCAAAGCAACCGCATTCACCGTCAAGACCCAGACAAACCTCACCCCGTAAATCTGGCCACCCCTGCGAAGTCACCAAACTTAGCGAACCACTTGGGGTGACCTATGGCTGGGGTGTTGGTTATCCAATAAATCGTTCCCAGGACGGCGGTACCCATACCCACCTCCCAAATTGTAAAAGTCATATATAATGATTAATGATCAATAAGAGGTTCAAGGAAAAAATATATATGAGTTGTAATATTTTTGGTATGCTTCGTTATTCACCTCTGCCATGCGTTTGGAATTCGTCAGTTTTTTTTAAATGATTTTCGGCTATCTAATTATCGTTTTTTCGCACCCATAAAATTATGTCCCGTCCTTCCGGTTGATAAAAAATGGTCCGATTTTTCGGATCGAAATTTTCAAAAAATCGCTAGGGATTCAAAAATACGTTTAAAAAAAAAAAAAAAAAAAAAAATACAGAATGTCTTAGAATATATTCCTAAACCGGAAAAAAAAATTAAAAAATGTGGTGCAAGTGGCCTATTATTACAACTGCATTTTTATACTTAATTACTGTAACCAATGTATAAAATTTTCATGTAAGACCCATTAGGGCGTGAATAAATAAATCAATAAATAAAATAAATAATAAGTAAACAGATAACCACTCGAACACTTTTTGCCACATTTTGGCACTATTTCGAAAGCCACGGATTGCTTTGTTGCCAGACTGTAGCAAGTATTCCCCAGATTCGTCTAAAATTTTTTTTCAATTCCTTTAAATTTTTTTTTTAAATATCAAAACTGATAATAAAAATAAAGTAAAAACCAAGCACTGGTATGGATTTTATTCTTTATGGTACACTGTGAAATTTTTAACAGTGTTAGTTTTTTGTTTATTTTATTTTATTTTTTAATTATTGAGTAAGTTTATATTATATTTAATGTATACAAAATAATATGGACAAGGTAAGACTTCTTTCTTCAAACTTAGCAAAATCACTTTGTGGCGTCATTTTTAATTAAATTAAACAAATAACTTTGTATCAACTACTATTATATAATCACAATTACCTACATGTTTCGAAAACGACGGTTTCTTCGTCAGGGTATTTGAATGTCATTACTACCCTGACGAAGAAACCACCGGTTTCGAAACGTGTAGGTAATTTGTGATTATATAATAGTGGTTCATACAAAGTTATTTGTTTAATTTAATTAAAAAAATGTACAAACGCAAAAATAAATATCATGTTAAAAAATTGGCTCGCTGAAAGACATAGTTTGTATTAGATTCTAAGACAAACAATTTATAACTTCATACACTTTATATATATATATTTTTTTTTTTTTTAAATTTATTTTTATATCATGTAACACCTCTTTTTTATTTTTATATCATTTTTTTAATTATTTTTATATCATGTTACACCTTTTTAGGCTATATTTCTTATGGTATGAGTGTATACAATATATTTTTTTTATGAATGTAAACAATTATTTTCTTAATTTTTAATTTAATTTTTTGTAATAATCCATTAAGTTAAAAGAACCCATTGACAAACTACTTAAAAGTAGTTTATTGGGACTTTTTCTCTGTTTTTGTATTATGTTTTTTATTTGATATGTATGTATTATTCTTTGTTTTAAATATTTCTTTAAATAAAAAAAAAAATGAAAAAATAAAAGACTTCTTTGTTTATGAAATTATATTATTATAGTAATCATAAAAACTTACAATTTCAGACATTTTTAGTCCTCTATTAAGTTAAGCAATTTTGTTACTCTGTTTTTTCTTACATGCGGCAATCTAATTCAGTGTACATATCTAATTTCGTAATTATGTATATTTAATTATTACAATTTCATTCTTAAAAGTATTTTAGCGTTTGAATATTAATTAGTATTTTAGTAATAATAATATATTGACGAATCACTAAAAGGGACAGGCGCACACCACATCCCCGCGCCCTGCAATTTGGTTAGAATCCACCGCTCTTAGGGGCATATCTTTTGTTTCTTCGATCCGTAGCTTCTGCAAGCATTTAAAGTCTAACAAAATTATCTCTAAAAAACATTAATTTAAGCCTAAAAGTCAAACAACGCTTCGTACGTAAACATACTTACCTCGAGGGCTAAAGTTAAATAACCTTAATTACAAAATGACATAGGTAATAGAAAGTGCAAGGTATGATTTTAAATAATTTATAAGACCAAGAATTATTTGTTTAAAACTATATTTGGAGTGATAGGTGTGTTTTTTATTATATTAATGTCCCAATTACTCTCCGGACTCTTTCCTCCTTCTATAACTGCTTTGCCGACTGAAGCAACTGCCTTGGTTGTGTTAAAATGTAATATCGCGATTGTGATAATTTTTATTATTATGTTTTGATTTTATTTTTCATTTCACGAAGTTCTGGTAAAAAGGTTACATGAATTAATAATTAAAGAATTTGGTTCTCAAATGTTAAATGGAAGATGAAACAGATAATAAAAACAGTTAAAGGACGCAACTGGAAATGGAACCCAAGACCTCTGTTTTAGCGGGATTTTAGCGATCTCTCACTTTTAAATTTTCCCATTTTATCCTTAATTATTTCCATACGCTGCTAACATTTTTAGTATGATTGCAAAGTTCCATCCGAATATATTTTCATCTGATTTTATTTTATAATTGACTTTTTCCATTAGTATAAAATAAATTCGCGGTAAATAATCAGGTATCAACAGCTCAGTTGTCAGAAAATTTCCCCAGTAAGAAATAGTTCTTGGATTTGATTTCTATTTGCGGCCGATACCTTTTCATTTCATATGTCTCTATTGTTTCATATTTCATTGAGATTTGGAAATTCTTCTTCTTCTTCTACGATGGCACTACAGTACATATCGAGCTTTGGCCTCCCGTAACATTCGCCTCCAACTCCTCCTGTCCTGAGCGGCTGACTTCCAGTTTGTTACCTGGAGAAGCTGTGCTGCGTCCCCTCTTTCCTCGTCTTCCCACCTCAGTCTGGGTCTTCCTACTTTTCTCTTTCCACCTGGGTGTCCAGTCACAATTCTTTTTGGGACGCGTGTGTCCGGCATTCTCTGTACATGCCCAGCCCATCTCAACCTGATGAGTCTCATATGTGCTGAGATGTTGGGGACTTGATATATATCATACAGTTCTTTGTTGTGCGAGATGCGCCACTGTTTCCCCTGTTTCACGGGTCCACATACAATTCTTAGCACTTTTCTTTCAAAATTATCCAGCATTTCAGCCATCTTTGTCGTCAATGTCAGCGCCTCACATCCATATGCCAATAGAGTTCTAACAGTGGTCTTATATATGGTTACTTTCGTATACCTGTGGACGCTACGTGACTTAAACACTGGCAGCAAAGAGAAGTATGTTCAAATACTATACTAATTAAACATTTTTTAATGATACATTATTTTGAAAATTATGATAAGCAAATATAATTTATTAAAACATAACATTTGTTCAGGCTTTGAGAAACATTAAAACGATTTCATAATTAATAATAATTTAACCGCCCTTGATAAATTGCATCACCCAGTTTTTAAAAAGACGTAGTTATTGAAGACACAGGATAACACAGTTTCTACTTGTCAGCAGGTGTTTGATGAATTTTAGTTAAAAAAATTAATTTTATTGGCCGCATTTGAGACCGCAAATGTATTTCGAAATTACATTTCAATGAAATTGAATAGTTGCATTTGGAACACGAAAGGAACTGTTCTCCTTAGGGGGTGTCGCTTGAAACTTTCCTTCTATAACTTTGAATAGCTTCAGTCGGAACATGAAAAGGTTTTTCTCTGTGAGCCAGCATATGTTTCTTCAAATTATTTTTTCGAGAACATGAGAAGCTGCAGACGGAACACGAAAAACGTTTTTCCCCACTGTGAGTCAGCATGTGTCTTCTCAATGTTCCTATTATTGAACATGCATAGCTGCAGACGGAACACGAAAAAGGTTTTTTCCCACTGTGAGTTACCATGTGTTTCTTCAAGTCGCTATTTTGAGAGCATGAGTAACTGCAGACGGAACACGAAAAAGGTTTTTCCCCACTGTGAGTCAGCATGTGTTTCTTCAAACCTCCCATTAAAGAACATGAGAAGCCACAGACGGAACACAGTAAAGGCTTTTCTCCACTATGAGTCAGCATGTGATACTTCAAACTACCCCTTTGAGAAAATAAGCAGCCGCAGACGGAACAAGAAAAAGGCTTTTTTCCACTGTGAGTAAGCATATGTCTCTTCAAATTTTCCTTCAGTGAAAATGAATACTTGCAGTCGGAACACGAAAAAGGTTTATCTCCACTGTGAATCAGCATATGTTTCTTCAAACTACCCTTCAGTGAAAATGAGCAGCTGCAGACGGAACACAAAAAAAGTTTTTCTCCACTGTGCGCCAGTATATGTTTTTTTAAACTACTCTTTTGAGAAAATAAGCAGCTGCAGATGGTACACGAAAAAGGCTTCTCTCCACTGTGAGTCAGCATGTGTCTCCTAAAATTTCCCTTCCGTGAAAATGAAAAATTGCAGTCGGAACACGAAAAAGGCTTTTCACCACTGTGAGTCAGCATATGTCCCTTCAAACTACCCTTTTGAGAAAATGAGCAGCTGCAGACGGAACACAAAAAATGTTTTTCTCCACTGTGAGTCAGCATATGTTTCTTCAAACTACCATTTTGAGAAAATAAGCAGCTGCAGATGGAACACGAAAAAGGCTTTTCTCCACTGTGTGTCAGCATGTGCCTTGTCAAATTTCCCTTCCGTGAAAATGAAAAGTTGCAGTCGGAACACGAAAAAGGCTTTTCACCACTGTGAGTCAGCATATGTTCATTCAAACTACCCTTTAGAGAATATGAGTGGCTGCAGACGAAACATGAAAAAGGCTTTTCTCCACTATGAGTCAGCACGTGTCTCCTCAAATTTCCTTTTATTGAACATGTATAGCTGCAGACGGAACACGAAAAAAGTTTTTCCTTACTGTGAGTCAGCATGTGTTTCTTCAAATCTCCCAATAGAGAACATGAGTAGCCGCAGACAGAACACGTAAAAGGCTTTTCTTCACTGTGAGTCAGGATGTGTCTCCTCAGATTTTCCTTCAGTGAAAATGAAAAGTTGCAGTCGGAACACGAAAAAGGCTGTTCACCACTGTGAATCAGCATATGTTTCTTCAAACTACCTTTTCGAGAACATGAGTGGCTGCAGATCGAACATGAAAAAGGTTTTTCTCCACTGTGAGTCAGCACGTGTCTCTTCAAATGTTCTTTCCGTGAACATAAATAACTGCAGACGGGACAAGAAAAAGGTTTTTCTCCACTGCGAGTCAGCATGTGACACTGTATAGATGACTGAATTGAATATGTTTTGCCATGCTTGGAAGGTTTTTCGCCAGAATGGGTGCCCATGTGCCGTTTTAATATTGACTTTAAAGAGCAGGAGTATTGACAATGGGAGCAGGAAAATCGTTCTACCCCAGGATTCGTCTTCCGTTCTGTCAATAAGCCTGAAAGAGATTAAGGATAAAGCTTAATACGTGTAAGGACATAATTCATAAATACGCAAGTATAAAGAGCACGAATGGTGGATTCTTAACATTTTATATTGGTTTTACCTGCTGTCTGAGAAATTCTTGCAGAGCGCTCTAAGGTTTCCTGATTGACAATTTCCGTATAAGGAATCCTTATGCTATTTTCTTCCCAGCTTCCTGGTTCTGGCGTGATGCTTAAACCCTCTACAAAAACACTACCTAGAATAACAAAACAATATTTATTTTTATTTAATTACCCTAAGAAAATACATGCATTTATGCTAAAAAAGAAGTAGTGAACTACGTAAAAAATATTTTTAACCCTTTTTTTAAATTTAAAAATATTTCTTGCTTTCTATTTATCCTCCATTAAAAGATTTTTTCCCTCTTTCTAAATACAGAGATAGCTCACCGCTTACTAGCAGTATATTGATGGTTACTTAAAAATACGTTATAAGTGTTAAATATTATGAGATCGCCAATTAACACGTATATTTACTACCATATATTAATGTCTTACTTTTAACACCATTTTTAACTTTTTTAGAATAACTTAAGCAATACCAATTTAGCCAACTAATTAGCTACCGTTTGGTGTAAAAAGTAAATGCTGAATAGCAATGCAAATTTAGGTTAGAATTTTAATTCAACATTGCCATTTATTATTTATTCCGTCGATTAATATTTATTCCCTGTCAATATCGGTCAAAAGCAAAACCGTGCTCGATATATCGATATGAAATCGTCAATCATCAGTAGATGTCTTGACTTCTGAAGCGCTAGGCGCCCACAAAGTGGAATGAATAGCTTATATAGGTGCCCACTCTTCAAAATAAATTAGCAGTCCGGTCAAAATAGACATTCAAGCTAAAAATGGTACGAATGTTGGGAACAGCAGTACAAAAAAAATGTGAAAAGTGCCCATCGGCCGCATAACTACAAAAAAATTATTTATGGTCCAAAGTTCGGAAATATGGGTTTTTTGCATTTTTAAGCCAAACGGTAATTTTTATCATTCGCGGGTTACGAATAACCTGACAATAATTTGATAATCTCATAGTACCACCACATTCTGCGGAAAAGTTGCTTGTCTCGTGGAGGACATCTCCATTCGATGAACTGAACTCACGACGATAGGGTGGGACCCAGATCCGATTCAGAATCACGTGATAACAAGTCAAAAGAAAAAACCGGTTGACGTTATTGTGGGAAACAAAAATGCGCCCATTATGACAGTTTTCTGTAAGAAAATACTTCGAAAATAAAAGTAATTTAAAAATAATGCCTGTAAATTGGGATGCTGAAAGCAAGGGCATCGTCGCTGCGAAAGATTAAAATATCTTGAATTAGATTTTAACAATTTGTCTTAAACCTATTTTATAACTTACTAGCTGTCTGAACACTCTCCGAATACAGCGAACATTCCCTATTTATATCCGGGAAGTCGAAATCCATATCCGTAGATGGCATTATTTCCTCTCCGATCTCATTCTGGGACCCTGGCTCCGTCCTGATAGAATCACTCCCTGGGTTTTGAGGATCCATGGCAATGCTGTTAAAGCGTCTCTGTGTAATATGATTGTCCAAGCATAAAATAAATTAAAACTGTAAGAGAACGCACATTCATCAGACCGTTTGTGATTGATATTAAAATCAGCACTATACTGACAATAATGACATGTGGCGAGTGTTGTCCATAGACAAACTTTGACATCCGACGAGAGGCTAGACGCAAGATAACAATTTATTATTCAAATGGAAATAATGCCACAAGACAAAGCTTTCTATAGTTGATCCTCCAACACCTTTAACTGTAGAACAAACGTTGATATTCAAAAAATCCTAATCTTCTACAGCAATCGCGAGTAATTAAATTGCTTTGAGATGCGCTATCTAACAAACATCTAATTAAATGTTCATTTCCTTGTGAAACCATTATACCAACTCGTGCGGTAGCCAACAAAACTGTACAATGCGCCTTTCGATTATAAGATCGAACAATTGAAAATGTACATAAAGCTACGTCAGGATTAGAGCAGCCCTCTTTCGGATCAATCGATTAATCAGCTGTCTGGTTTTGTGGTCCTTTGGGCGTTCCGAAAATCTGTCTGCCCTCTCTGTGACGTACCCTGTTGCTGAAAATGCAACATTGTATGATGAAACTTGTCATTGCATTTTTGACAATTTCCGTTTGAATTAAAGGTCTAGCCTTATGTTTTTCGCTTAGGCATCTAAAACAAAATCCTTTACCCTTGACAAAGTAAAGTTTTTCTTTAATACTTAAATTTTTAAATTCATGACATTTATACAAGTGTCCGTGTGATGGTTTATTACAAAGTAAACATTTATTAAACGGACAATTCTTGTGTTTATCCGAATTGCTGCCAGCGCTTAAAAATGCTTGCGTCGATCTTTGTGATCTTTTTGTTGTCTCACTGTGATTAGCGGCTGATTTTCTTGATGTCCCCGTTCTTTGCAAAACCTTGATTTGTTCCCGAATAAACTTCACAAAATCTTCGAACGAGGGAAAATCAGTTTACCTATAATTGGTTACAAACCCCTTTACGGAATCCATATCAATTTTCTTCAAATCAATATGAAGAAAAATAAAATCACACAAATTTTCAAAATTAACATTTTTCACTGCGGATGCTGCCCAAACGAAGATATCAACAAAGGATTCCAAATTATTTATATTGGCTACTGTGAACGATTTAAAATCTAAATATTTGATCAATATGCGCGGAAGATTTTACTCTTTTATCATTTTATTTATCTATCGAAGAATTAAGTATAATTTCGTAGTTCCTTTAGTAGCCATTATGAAAGACAAAATATGAATCTAAATAATACATTTACAGCCTTACTAAAAATAAACACTCCGCGGCCGTTAAGCAGTGTTTCTGTAGCACGTTGTGTAAAGTCTGTACATTTCGTTTTTCAAATTCTTACTAAACAAAATATATGGTTTTGATCTGACAACGTCGCCATTTTACCAGCCTTACTAATAAACTTTCTGAAAAATTTGTGCAATGGTCAAACAACCATGTATAGGGAATCCTTACTAATTAAGAACTGACAAAAAATTGTTCATGGAAAGATATGTACATTGCTTACACGGCCAAGGAGGGTAGTTTATCTGTTGTATATATTTGTTCCATTTGTAATTTTTGAGCAGGCAGCAAAGCTAGGTTTTCTTTCGCGGTTTTTCAGCTACGTAAGTTATTATTACTTAACCCAGCGAAAGTTATAACATGGCTGATAAGTATGTCATACGTGGTCCAACCTCATTTTTTAGTTTTATTTTAATTTTATTTTTCTTTTACGATAGGGAAATCAATATTGAAAAAATATCTCTGTATTGATGACAACTTTATTCAGGAAGGAAAATAAATATTATGTGCATTTTTTTATATATTGGCACACTTCTGCCATAAAAAAATAATAAAATAAAATGAAATCAACCCATGTAAATTATTGTAAATCCTAATTAAATACATGTAAAATTATAAAAAAATTATTGCAGTCAATAAATTTTGCTGTAAAGTGCAGGAAAACCATTCAAGTGTTCAAAGTACAATATAATTTAAGCTGGTGGACTCCTGCGCAGATCAATTTATTAGTTTAAACCACTCTTATGTTAATAATGCAAATTCCTATTGTGAATTCATTTGCTGGCGCTTTTCGAAGGAAACCATCCATATGTTCCAGGTGCAATAATCGGAGGAAAACTTTTGTCGTATTCTGGGTGAAGTATTAATTATAACTGGAGACTCACATGCAGATTCACTCTAAGTTAAAACCGGTTTCATATTCCGTATGATCTGTCAAAATTTTGCTAGCGAATTAATCTGCTGACGCATTTCGAAGACAACCGTTGTAATGTACAGTTAAGTTTTTCGTTCCAGAATATATGCTGTAAAATTTTTATTTCGTAGGAAAATTATGAGAGTTATACTAATTATGGGGACTCTCACTTTATTTAAAACGAGTTTTGTCTTCAGAATGTTACAGTTAAATTCCAGTTGTAGATTGTGTATATTTCTGACTGACACATTTCAAACGAAACAATTCTTTATTGAAAGTGCGGTTATTAAATTCTAGTTATTTTCTATGTATCTGCTGCCAGAATCAAAGAAAAACAATCTTCATGTTCAATGAGTGTAGTTTTGATTGCCCACAAACAAATTTAATTTAAACCAGTTGTGTGTTCAGAATATAATGATAAATTAACACGCAAGATGCAGATTCATGAAATGAAGACATTCTGATGTATCGAATAAAGCTTAACATTTGCGTTGCACACTATACGCTTCAAACTTCTGAGAAATTGACTAATTGAGAAAATGTAACTATTGTTTAAACTTGTGGACCCCAACGCAGAATCAATCTGAGTCTTGTTTTCGGTTCTGGCATTCGTAGTTGGCCCTCGGGTGATAATACATACATCTAAATGGGTCCCGACGGCAAAAAGGTTCCCCTCCCCTGTCGTAAAGTATGATTAAAATTAGATAAAATTAGAGTCTCAGGGATTTTTCACACAGTTATCGAACGATTCAGCTATAATTATATTCAGGATTTGAGTTCTTTAGTTATCGTTTATTAAAAAAATCGAAGTATCCAATTCACTTTCCTGGGTTTTTCCTTTGAACACTTAAAATACTAATAATATGACAACTTTTTCACTAATTCACGTCAATGAATATGTAACAAGGTAACAAGGTAACAATGAACGAAAGAAAAAAGAATGACACAGGTGACAGGCGAGGAATATTTCAAGGGAATCCCCAACCGAGCAATAGATAGAGATAGGAACGAAAATGAAACAAAAGAATTTTCGTGGTATCTCCAACTGACCGAGCCATAGAGCAACGAAAATATAAATAACAAACAGTGTAATATTCTACCTTCGTAAGTTTGATCTACATTTTCTTTGTATATTGAATTGATAGAAGAAAGAGGAAATTTCTTGGGAACCGGTTTTTTATACCAACTAATACTCCCACTTAATATTATAAACACATATGTAATATTTAAAAATAAAATACCTTTTAATCGAATTCTACTTTACCGACCTATATCGGCGGTATAAGTGGGTAAAGAAAAAAATAATCTAGTGATGGTAAGAGTTCTTACCTATTTTAAGTTATTAGTTATATTACGGACTTACGCAGTACTTTCGAAAAACATGTATTAATTTAATATACTTTATAACTCGAATCATAATGTAGTGTTATTGTCATAATGGACCAAAAAATCTCTCTTTTGAGGACACGTTTAGCTGCATTAGGAACATGTATATGGTTTTTCTCCACTAAGAGTCAGCCGGTGTCTCGTCATAGAGTGTTTTCGAAAACATGAATAGTTGCACTCGGAACATGAAAAAGGATTTTATCCAGTGTGCCAGCAAGTGGGTAATCATATTGCCCTTGTGAGGACATGAATAGTTGAATCGAAATATAGAAAAGGTTTTTCTCAACTATGAATCAGCTAGTGTCTCGTCATACGGCATTTTCGAAAACATAAATAGTTGCACTCTGAATATAAAAAAGATTTCTCTCCACTGTGAGTCAGCATATGGGTCGTCAGACTGCTCTTGTGAGAACATGAATAGTTACACTCGGAACATGAAAAAGGTTTTTCTCCACTGTGAGTCAGCATGTGGATCTTCAGACTGGCCTTACAAGAAAATGAATAGTTGCACTCGGAACATGAAAAAGGTTTTTGTCCACTGTGAGTCAGCATCTGGATTATCAGTCTGCCCTTCCGAAAACATGAATAGTTGCACTCGGAACATGAAAAAGGCTTTTCTCCGCTGTGAGCCAGCATTAGTCAGATGGCCTTTTTGAGAACATGAATAGTTGCACTCGGAACATAAAAAGGCTTTTCTCCGCTGTGAGTCAGCATGTGGCTAGTCAGATAGCCCTTCCGAGAACATGAATAGTTGCACTCGGAACATGAAAAAGGTTTTTCTCCGCTGTGAGTCACCGTGTGGCTAGTCAGAGAGCCCTTCCGAGAACATGAATAGTTGCACTCGGAACATGAAATTTTTCTCCACTGTGAGTCAGCATGTAGATCTTCAGACTGCCCTTCAAGAACATGAATAGTTGCACTCGGATCATGAAAAAGGTTTTTCTCCACTGTGAGTCCGCATGTGAGTCGTCAAATTTGACTTCCAATAACATGAATAGTTGCACTCGGAACATGAAAAAGGTTTTTGTCCACTGTGAGTCAGCATGTGGATTATCAGTCTGCCCTTCCGAGAACATGAATAGTTGCACTCAGAACACGAAAAAGGCTTTTCTCCGCTGTGAGCCAGCATGTGGCTAGTCAGATGGCTTTTTTGAGAACATGAATAGTTGCACTCGGAACATGAAAAAGGTTTTTCTCCGCTGTGAGTCAGCATGTGGCTAGTCAGATAGCCCTTCCGAGAACATGAATAGTTGCACTCGGAACATGAAAAAGGTTTTTCTCCGCTGTGAGTCAGCATGTGGCTAGTCAGATAGCCCTTCCGAGAACATGAATAGTTGCACTCGGAACATGAAAAAGGTTTTTCTCCGCTGTGAGTCAGCATGTGGCTAGTCAGAGTGCCATTCCGAGAACATGAATAGTTGCACTCGGAACATGAAAAAGGTTTTTCTCCGCTGTGAGTCAGCATGTGGCTAGTCAGATAGCCCTTCCGAGAACATGAATAGTTGCACTCGGAACATGAAAAAGGTTTTTCTCCGCTGTGAGTCAGCATGTGGCTAGTCAGAGTGCCCTTCCGAGAACATGAATAGTTGCACTCGGAACATGAAAAAGGTTTTTCTCCGCTGTGAGTCAGCGTGTGGCTAGTCAGAGAGCCCTTCCGAGAACATGAATAGTTGCACTCGGTACATGAAAACGGTTTTTCTCCACTATGAGTCAGCATGTGGTTCTTCAGACTACCCTTACTAGAATATGAATAGTTGCACTCGGAACAGGAAAAGGGTTTTTCTCCGCTGTGAGTCCGCATGTGAGTTGTCAGACTGCCCTTCCGAGAACATGAATAGTTGCACTCTGAACATGAAAAAGGTTTTTCTCCGCTGTGAGTCAGCATGTGTCTAGTGAAATGGCCCTTTTGAGAACATAAATAGTTGCACTCTGAACACGAATAAGGTTTTTCTCCACTGTGAGTCAGCATGTGGATTGTCAGACTGGCCTTCCGAGAACATGAATAGTTGCACTCTGAACATGAAAAAGGTTTTTCTCCACTGTGTGTCAGCATGTGGTTCTTCAGACTACCCTTACAAGAACATGAATAGTTGCACTCGGTACATGTAAACCGTTTTTCTCCAGTATGAGTGCGAACATGACTTCTAAAATCGTTCTTTTGAGTGCAGGAGTAGATGCAATGAGGACAAGAGAATTGTTTTTCCAGACGACGCGTTTTCAGATCTGTCGACAAATTTAAAAACATAGGTTAAAAAAGGCTTATTAAGACTTATCGCACGCGCTAAGTGTAGATAAGCACAGTAAATATATAAACGATAACAAAATGGATATCGCTAAATGTTAAATTAAAAATCGGTTTTACCTAATGTTTCCTTCATTCTGTCAACGCGTTTTAAGCATTCCTTTTTGACATCCGACAGGTCGATGTCAATTTCCATATGAGTAAAACCACCTTCATCTTCTTCTCGGGGTTCAAGATTCGCCTTGGTGGCAATTGTTTCCACATTAATGCTGCCTAAAAGACAATTGATTAGTGCTGCCTAAAAGACAATTGATTAATGATACATAAAAAAAAACTAATTTTTTCATTAAAAATATATTTTTGTAAGATAATAAATAAAGATACCGCCCAAGCGGTTAATATATGTTGCTGGTGTTCACGACAATTTAACGTAAGTAGACATAGGAATGACGTATGCGCCGCACCTGAATTATTAATGAGGGAATTTGGATAAGAAACTTAAAGATTAATATAAGAAAAAAGAATGACACCAGATGTCCGCTTCAGGAACTGATGCAGGACCCTGCTTTTGAAGAATTCAATGGAATGGTGTTCACTTCCATCAATCTTTAGGCATTTTTAGTGTATAATAATAAGAGTAACTTAAATCATGTCCCAAATTAAAAGAGGTAAAAATTTGAGGAATTGGGAAATGATTGCTTGCAATACAATTAAGTTAAAATTCCAAATTCAACGTTCTACATTTTTTAAATTGTTTAATTAAACTAACTGGATGTCTGAGTACTCTCCGCATACGCCAAACTTTCCTTCTTTACGTCTGGTAGGTCGAAATCTGTATACAGCATTACACCTCCGCCTTCTTCCTCGGGCTCTGGTTCCGTCTTTATGGAAACAGTCTCAGGATTTAGTAGATCCATGGCACTGCTGTAATAGCGTTTGGTAATTGGTTCAAGCTAAAACAAATTTTCCTGAAACAGAAAAAAATAATATTTGGTTTTGTTTGAAATATTTCCCCAAAACAGTGAATTCGTATACATAACTCATTTATATTTTGAAACAAGAATTTAATAATTATTGTAGCTGTATTTGAATCATGCCATTGACATTTGAAAATGGTTGAGAGAATGGCCATCTATCGTGGCATCACTCAATATATACAGTATCTACTTCTAAACATTCGGTAGTTCCTTTTTTTATAATGTGAGAAATTTAATCAAAACAACTTAACAACTTTAATCCGCTAATCTTGTTTAGGGACGTATTTAGAACAATCAACTCCGCCAATGTTATTTGTGTTATTGAGAGCAAGGCTTAATAAGAAGTGCACAACTAATTTATTCAATAAGCAATACAAGTAACAACGAATATTACTATGACTGACGTCTACGCCATCGGATTTCTGGAATAAGAAGAAAGTGCGAGTATGTGCTACCGTATATATATCGCAGACTATTGCTATCTCACTCAAGTACTGCTTTAGTCGAAGTAGCAATTCAATTATACCATAGAAACTCAATATTAGGTATACTTAAAATTGACAGTTTAAATGTTTCTCGACCAAAACATAAAATGAACTCCCGAACACATGTAGGTATACCAATTGCTTTGATTATATAAATGTACATGACATTTATATAATCAAAGACCAATTGGTGTTAGTAAGGTTAGCTAGACAGGTCGCGTTAGACACAGCGCAGTTGTGCATGTGAGCCTGCCTGCTCGAATTAAAGACCAGTGGTCGCTCAGTTTGGTTTGGAATAAAGGCCGCTACCAAAATGAATAGCGTGAATAATGTCAGTATTAGTACTTACCAATAACGGTTTAAATGGGAAACTAAAAACCAACGGTTTCGGAGATTCTTATTGTCCATACACCACACTTGTCATGTTGGTCAAATTATACTTAGTCGTCCGCATATTCATTTCAGAATCACAAAACGTGGCAAAGCTACAAAGTGCGTCTGCTGAGTAGTGAAAAACATAAAAATAACCTAGAAATAAACGTCGAATCAACTGACGCGCTGTGTACGTGAGAACTATAGACAACTTGTCACGTGGTCACAAGTGTTGCGTGCTTAGGACAAGTTAGCAAAATGACCTGGAGGTCTAGCACAGTGAAATCAATGACTTTACAATATTGGATCGATAGGCGTAACGCTGGAATCAGACGGTTCACTCGAGGGAAGGTTTCCGCCATGTTTTTTCGGCCTAATCGTCCATTTTGTTTCATTCCATGTTCATAACGAACGACATTATTAAAAAAATACGAGGTGCTTTAGACCACACGACTGAAGTAAATACTTCTTTAGCTCCATCTATAAGTTTATTTTTTTAATTTTTTTATTTATTATAGATAGATAAACAGGAAAGTACAGATTACATATTAGGAAGCTTTGCCTGTCCAACTAGGAAAGTTTCCCGTTCCAGGACAGACAAATTGACAGGTTTAAGGCCCGTTTATAATAGGAATAAGCGATAAGAATAGGCCGTTGCCATAATCCGCAATCCGTAGTATTTTAGATCGTCGTTTATAATTGGAATAGGAATAAGGCGCTCCGCCCACTGAGGCAACTGAAAACCAACTAAAACCGTCTGTTTCTCTGTCTTGATTGGTCAAAAAGCTTGGTTAACCATAGAAGAAGAACAATCAGCTGACAGTTGGCAACTATCAATGGCCGCCCAGGGCAAACAGTAGAGCAAGTCGCAAGTCACCGCTTGCGTTACCATTGACAACGGGGTTTTGTGTGATAGTGTATGTGCGGGCCATCACATTGTCATACGAAGACAGTTGGCAGTTGAGAGTTTACAGTTGCCTGAGTGGGCGGAGGCGCTAAGCCCATTGAATTGTCTATGACGCTGTCACTTGTATAATATGTCAAATGACGAAATTGTATCTAATTTATATTTCTAATCCCGCGTCATTTATATTTATTATTAAATTTTAGATAACTTTTGTCTTCAGCAAATATATGTAAAATGCGATAAAATATCCAAACTCCGCGAAAATATTTGTTCAATACCATAGAGTATCGATCGAAAATACATACATCTCAGCATATATCTAAGCTTTCCGTAATAAACTCGTTGTTCAGACGATTCACTTTGCTCTCTTCCGCGCGCATGCGCGCGCGAGTGAAGGATGCCGAAGGAAAATATCCAACATTGTTGGATCGGTTCACTTGAAGATTTCATTCGGCAGTATTCGGCACTTTCGTTTGAGATGTTTAGAATATAAGTCAGCAATTCCTAGTCTCTGTTATGGGGCGTTCTGACGTTTCGATTTTTGTTGACCAACTTTTATTTTACGAAAAAAGTTTACCAACATTTTGTTCACACGTTTCAATTTAAGTTGAACCGATTTTGACATTCAAAATGGCGTCAACTGAAATTGTTAGTGCGTGCGTCTATCTAATTTCTGATGTTCTGTGAGAGGAGCTGGAGATTATGAAAAAATATAAAAAACGTCGTACTTGGGTGAGAAAATGGATCATGAGAAGGAGTGAATTAGGCGAATCCAACACAATTTTTTTCAAAATAATATTATTTACATTTCAAAAATAATATTCTATCTTTGTATACTTCTTGTTTTTGATCCGAAAGACAGGGATGGCTTTGGTACAGATCCATAAATCTGAACATTAAATCGTCCGACCATTTCAGATATTTTTTGGTTGAAACGGATTCCATGACGGTAGAAACTAGTACCGAATAAATGAAACGCCTGACGTTTACTTTTTCCCGCGAGTAACTAAAAATGATAAGCGACTTGAAACATGTGTTCAGACGCGACGATTCGATGTAAAACTCGAACGATTAGTAAAACCAAAATGGCGATAGTCATACTTGAACGACAAAAGTAGACGGGCTATCAACTTTCGCTAGCAACAAAAAAAGTTGATAACTTTGTTGACAAAGTGTTCACACGTGTCAATTAGCTTTCAACAAAAAAGTTGACCGACAAAAATCGTCCCGTGTGAACCGGCTAGTATGGAAAAAAATAACAGATTATTGCCTTCTATTATAAACGGATACATAGGTTTCCTATCTTCCAACTTCTACGGCCTAGGGCTTATCGAATACGGATTACAGACTATTCCTATTATAAACGGGGCTTTAGTTCATATTATTCTTTAAGAAATGTACATAATTTCATAATAACAACAAAAGAACAAAAAAAATCATTTATTCCTGAAACTAAGTTATGTAATGAAGAAATAGATAAATATATATGTACATACATTTTTTTGTGATGTAGAAAAATTAATCTGTTAGCATATCATATTCTATTCGGATTTACCGAATTAACCAGGTAACATATAATGTCCATATATATGTTTATATGTATAAAATATATTAATTTTCAAAGAAATATTTATTTAAATTTATTATCATTTGCCTCGCCCGATCAAGCCGTGCGCATCGATGTCCGCTCCCCTCCGTTTGGCGCGTCACTGGTATTTCGTATTTCAAAATACTGACTGAAATATTTCATGCCCTGGCTATGAGAGGAAGAGAGAAAGAAAATGTGCGCGCGCACTGCTCTCTCTTTTCAACGCATTTCAATATCCGTTACACATTCGCCAGCTTACCCCCAAGTCAAGCGTGCGTAAAGAAGTATTTACTTCAAAAAGTTGTGTATATTGACAGTTTATCTGATACATGTCATGTGAGGCGCGCTAAAATACTCGGCTTTTATCAACTGACTGAAGGAGTCATATGTTGCAAATATCGCCAACTGACTATAGATTACGAATTTAGTCAATATCTTACTGACATAAGGTTTTATCGATCTATCGTACTAATCCTGGGAACGTAGTACTGAATACATTGCTAACGTGGACCCAGTGTGTCTACCATCTACCGGAATACTAAATACTCTGATAGAAAATGTCAGCTTTAGAACTCACCTGAAACTGTCACAAGCCTGTGGTGATAAGTTTAACTGGCAGGGTTATACATTATATGAGGTGTGTAAAAGCAAAGGCAGCAATCTCCATTTCGGCCAGATTGCTATGTTTGCTTTTGAAATGACCTGGGGATTGCTATCTTTGCTTTTCACCTGAAACTCTCACAAGCTTGTGGTACAGAAGTCAAGGGCAATGATGGAGGATTGTAATATATTTATCTTGACTACGCCAGTGCAATGTATAATGTGTAGGTTACTTGGGAAAATCAAATAATAAATTGCAATCATACGAACAAATAATAAATTGATTACACAACATAAGAATAAAATGATATTTAGCGATGCGGATGAATTGTGGATGAAACCAAAAAATATATATATTCGGAGATAGACTTATGAATCCTGTTCAAATAATTATGTTTACCTCTGCGGAGAAGTCGCGAAATTGTTAGTTAGAGATTTTACAATAACATATTTGCCAAAAGCCAAAAGAATATTATATTATGCGTCATTTTTGGTTGTTAAATAAAGGTCATACTACAAACCAGATTCTAAAACCGGTTCTTGTAAACCGGCCTTCTCCGCATTTTGATAAGTCTGTTAATGAACCTACCCACATAATATGGACTGTTTAGTGCACTACTTGATTTACTTTAACAATTGGTTCCTGACATTATTTGGAGTAAAAAATGTAAATGATATTTTGGTTTTCAGTGACATTTTAGTCATCGTCATAAATAAACCAATGCCGTCATCGTCTTTCGCCAAAACAACTTTTTACTTGCTAAGACAGGTGAGCAGGCAAAACAGCAAAAGGGAAAAAACCAGTAAGCATTCAATTATGACTCTGGTGTATTTCTTTTGGCTTTTCGAGTAACTTTAAAGTCTGTTTTGGCGGATAATGTATTCTGCATGCATCATGGTCACAAGGTCACAGCCAGGCTACAATAATGAACTTGAGACGTGCATTTCGCAGGTATAATCCCAGACCAGGAGAGCGGGCTCAAAAAAAACTATTGATTCAAGTGCAGGACCCGACTAGGTGCTTTAAGGATTTTAGGCCAGGTGTTTTAAAGAAATTCACGTGTGAATTTAATTATATTATGATAATTTATTTATTTATTAAAATGTAACAATTTTTCTTTATAAGATAATGGGTCCTTACTGGGGACATTTTTGTGATTAAGTAATCAAATGGCCATCTAGCGCCATTTTGTTTTCTTTTTTGACAGTTGTTTCTAATTTGAATGTTTCTAAAGTTTACTACCCAACCAAATTGAATAAAGTATTGATTATTTTTAATTGATAAACTAATGTTAAAGACAAAATCTTTATGCATAGCACAAAGGGTCACAATTATTATAAGCAATAATTATCAGCCTGAAACACTCATCTACATTGAAAAAAATCTTCCGAAAAAAGATACGTGCCGCTGACGGGACCCGAACCCGTGTCCTTCTGATGTCCGGTCAGGTGCTCTACGGCGGCTTGCCTCTTACCCGCCTAATGAATTAATATATATATATATTTTTTTTGAATAGTGAATACCTCAGAAGAGTCCAAACTGTGAGACCATGGCATCCTCAATTGGTGTATGTTATGAGGCTGAAGGTATGTGGGGAAGGGAAGGAGACGAGGAAGAGGAAGGTGAGGAAGTAACTGGCTATTCAGATCTAGTCACTAAACACGGCTAAAGCCATTTCAAGCAACGTTCAATTCTGAATAATGCTCTTACACCAGGGCGATACTAAGAGTATCTGCCACTCTGGAGCGTGCCGCAAATATACTATATATTATTTATAAATAATGAATTGTGAAATAATAATTCCTAATTAATTCCTTTTTTAAATCATTATTAATATTATACTTTATACTCTTTATAACATTTCTGTAATAAATATAGCAAAAATTGACCAAAGATTTATTTAAATTATAAAAAATTGGATTCTAATGGCTACTATTTTATAATTGAAAAGACAAATAAATAATGAAGCACTTTACTATACTAGATATTTGCTAAGTCCTTTTGACAAAAAAATTACTTTGGTTGGGTAATTTGGGCTCAAATCCAAATTTTTGTGTTTGTATAAAAAAGGCAGCGCAGTCATTCACAAAATTAGACGTTCCTTTACTGCAGTCCATCCCTGTCTCTGTCTCCTGCTTTATGTATAAAAAGTCTGCGTTTTCACAATCCGGATTCCAGTTCCAAAATCAGAGTCCGAACGGCTGCTGTGCTGAGTCATGTGGCAGTCTGTCCAGTCTCTCCCAGTCGCTCTATACTCCACAAGGCACAACCACAAACAGAGCCCCATTCTTTATAAGGATACATTCCCCATAACCACTTCTTGACGTCAGAAATAACCATCACGCAGTAAGTTACAAAATACATACCTACCTACTATTATATTTTAATTTAGCGACAAAACTAATATGTACTAGTGTTAGCGTCACGCACATCGAGGAAAGAAGTGGTCCTCCTTTCTTACGTGGTCACATCTCTGGAACGGGTGGCCCTCAGATGTGGGGCGTGGTGCGTGGCGCGTGGGGCTCGGGGCCTGCTCCCAAATGCCTAAGCGAAAGTGACAACGCACCTCAGGCTTATTAAACATAAATAAAATCGTCAAAATCGAGGTTTTTTAATACTCTGTTTTATCCTCCAAAACTGGACCGATTTTGAAGATTTTTTTTTATCACCATATAAGAAGAAGTTTTTCGTTATCTGTACATTTGGCTCTTAAGAGGGTATTACCAGAGAATACCGGAAATTAGTCCTTTTTAAATCAAATTCTAGACGTATTGACTCTTTTTTTACAAAAAAACATAAATTGATTTTGAATGATTGCTATTTTATCTGGTACACGCAGTTTTAAAATTTTGAAAAACTAAGTTAATTTTTAATATACTAAGGTTATACCGTCGGTCGTTGGCAGATTTGTTAAATTTTCAAACGATAGATTCTATTAAATTACACAAATTTCAAATCGTATAATTATAAAACAAAATAAATCTATACATAATCTAGTCAAGTCAATTTTCAAAATTTAAATTTTAGTTAAATTAAAATCATTAAAAAATAAATCCGAGAACGTGTTTTGTGACAAAAATACCCCAGTTTTTCTATTTATTTAAGGACTTACAAACTAAAACATTTCAATTTTTTTTTAAACAATTATTTTGTTTAGACATTATTGAAAAATCATAAATACTTATGATCAAAAAATACTTACAGGAAGTTCACTGTATTTAATAATTTATCATCCTGCGTTTTGAGCATTTTTATTGCTAACTTGAATGTAGGTATATATTAATGCCAGTTTTTAATGAAATAAATCGATATTATTTTTTTTTATTTAAAAAATTTGATACGGGGAAAAATTGATCTTTCTCATTGGAACCTCTCTGTACAGTTGCAAGCATTTTTAAACTTTTATTCTCAGCTGCTGGTCAATCGCTCTTAAAGAAAACATTGTTAAATTTGCACTACAATGCACTACAAATGTCCCATACAAAGGCGTAAAATGTCCCGTCACCTCACAAAATGTGTTTGTACCAACTCTTTTTCTTTGTACCACTTCAAATATGAGGTGGTGAGGTAGTTGGTGTAGTATTGCATGGGACGTATTTGAGGTCCAACTCATTTTTGTACCACTTCAAATATGAGGCAGTGAGGTAGTTGGTGTAGTACCACTTCATTTCGCGTCCGGGACGAATTTGAAGTGAGCGGCGAGGTGTGAGGTACGAGTTGGTGAAGTGGTACATTCGTGTATGCGACTTATTTGTAATAGATCCGCGAGGTGTGAGGTGCGAGTTGGTATGTGTAGTACCACTTCATTTCGCATCTGGGACATATTTGAAGTGAGCCGCGAGGTGTGAGGTACGAGTTGGTGAAGTGGTACATTCGTGTATGCGACTTATTTGTATTAGATCCGCGAGGTGTGAGGTGCGAGCTGGTTCATGTAGTGCCACTTCATTTCGCATCCGGGACGTATTTGAAGTGAGCCGCGAGGTGTGAGGTACGAGTTGGTGAAGTGGTACTATCGTGTATGCGACTTATTTGTATTAGAGCCGCGAGGCGTGAAGAGTTGAAGAGAGCCGTACAGTATTGGGACTTAGTATATATAAATATGTATTAAATTAATATTATGTGAATAAATTGTTAGCCACAATCAATTGTTATTCTCTTTTTTTGTTTTTTAATTATTCCTAATATTTGCTTTTGGTTTTTAATGTGACATGTAAATATTGTTTACGGTATGTTTATACCGCCGAAATTAAATAAATAAATAAATACCGCACAAGAGTCCCAACTGCTCCCAAGGGGGTGGGGGGGCGTTGAGGTAGGGTTGTGATGAGGGGGGTTGGTGACGGAGTAGGTGTGGTGAGTGGGAGGGGTGGTGAGAGGGGGGTTTTGAGAAGGGGTAAGGGGTAGTCGACTTTTTTTATGCCGCACAATAGTCCCAACTGCTCCCAACCGTCTGGAGCCAGTTAGGGACTCAACACTATTCATAGAATAGTAATAAATACATTTGTTTGAGGTGATCGTAGCCACTGCAATACCTAAGTACCTACCACGTTATTTCGTGAAGGTTACGTGCATTATCATGCAATACTATTAACTCTCCAACATTAATTTAATGAAGCGTTTATTTATTTATGTGAAAGGGTACTTACATTAAATTATAATGGTGGTCATTGTCGAGCATAGATAGCAGGCGGGCACTGCACAATATATTGTTTAAACTGCGCACACAATTAAATCAACATGTATTTCCACTTCCATTGAATTTTTAAAATAAAAACATAAACAACCCTTCACATAAATAAATATATTATGACAGCACTTACGATCATTCTATCTAAACAATATAAATCCATAATACATAGTTATTATAACAGTATTGGTCGTGAGAATTATAATACCATTTTTAGGGTTACAAAAATAACAAACAGAAAATACTAGTACCGACTTCGCCAATTATCTACCCCCCCAAATATTTCCCCCAAACACCTCACCGCAAATGAGGTGGGACACCTCACCACCTCATTCCAGTATTTGAGTACCTCATACAAACTCATTCTGATATCGTGTCCTACCCAACACTAATCTGGTGGCACACCAGATGTTGATAAACTATATTATATTCCCAAATTTTTGCGCTCTTGTCAAAATCTAGAGAGGAAACAAAGAAACACGTTTATATAGACAACATGCTGACCGCGTTTATGCACGAATCAGACGGTTCACTAATCGTTCATTTCTGTATTTCATTCGGCCTATTTTACTAGAAATGACACGTCTGAACACGAAATGAAACGAAAGTGACGAATACTGCCGTATGAAATCTTTAAGTGAACCGATCCAACAATGTTGGATATTTCCGTTCGGCATCCTTCACTCGCGCGCGGAGGAGAGCAAAGTGAAACGTCTGAACACGGGGTGAAATCTCAATCAGTTTGTCTCGCGTCCTGTAAAGGACGCTATCACGTCGCACGCAAAACGTCAAAATGGTGTTTGTTCGGCAAATTTGTTTGCTTTTGGGAACACGTCTCATAGAAGTTGTTGGGTCTCCCTTATTTTCCATGTATTATATATATATTTAAATATATTATGTAAGATAATTTGTAGGTAAATGTTCGTAATATAAAAGTAAAATCAAATTGTGTTATTATGTCATAAAAAATAAAAAGGTTTATAAGACGAAACAATACTGTTTTTTGTTTACATATTTTTTTAATTTTATTGTGTCAACAAAATTGCGTAAAAATCGATGCATCTGACATGTTTTTCCTTAAAATTCGAGGCCGGACCGTGCTGGAAATCAAAAGAATTCCAGCGCGCCTGACCTCGCTCGGCGACACTGTGGTGGGAATGGACGAGTGAACGCTTATTTCTATAGCGCCGTCTGAACATGGAATGAAACAAAGATGGAACATTAGGCCGAAAAAACATGGCGTAAACCTTCACTCGAGTGAACTGTCTGATTCCCGCTTTAGCTCTTAACTCTAGAATCTAGAGCAGTAACATTCGCCAAAATATACTGATAATTGTATTATTTGTTAGTGCTCAATAACATTATTTAATGATAATTGTTAATTATTAAATATTACTAAAAAATGGCTCGACTCTATCCTATTAACTTTAAATATAGAAAAAACTAAATTCATAACTTTCAGCATAAACTCGAAAGGCCAACCCCCAAACAACATCAACCTTAAAATACATTCCTGTCAACCAATCCACACCCCATGCGATTGTCCCCCAATTACACAAACGGAAAATATTAAATATCTTGGTATATACTTCGATCGTTATATAAAATGGGATAGACATATAGATTCGGTAATAGGAAAATTAAACAAGTTGATTTACTTTTTCAAAAACGTGAGAAATATTCTAAACATATATGATATAAAAAATATATACCTCGCATTAGCACAATCGATAATGGAATACGGCATTATTGCTTGGGGCTGCGCCAGTAAAAAATACATCAACACACTGTTTAAAGCTCAAAAAACTTTAATAAAAGTAATACTTAAATTACCAATACTAACACCCACATCAATCATATTCAAAAAATTCCCACTGCTGAAAATTCAAAAACTATATTCAAAACAAATACTAATTTTCCTTTACAAGAACTTAAACACATTTAACACCTCACAAAATTCTCGCAATACTAGAACAAGACTTGCACAGCAACTAGAAATACCTAAAATAAAAACATCCTCTGGACAAAAACACTACAGATACCAGGCTATAAAATTATACAATTCACTTCCAACACTATATAAAACATTTAATCTTTCAGAATACAAAAAACATATGTCGAACTGGCTACAATCCTTATAACCCTTAAATTATAATTATGTTTTCACATTCTTAACCTTAAGGAAATTCAAAAAAAAAAATCTCTTAGTCAAAGATATTATTTGTGTCAGTTTACACTTATATTTAATATCCTTCCAGAACACATACCATTAAGACATTTTGTGCATTTTTTACATTTTATTTTGAAATATTAAATTATCGGTGGTAAAATTGCCATCCATTGGTTCATCTTTGTCCTTTGTTGTTTTATCAATAGGTACCTAAATATTTTTTGTTCTATTTGTACTACTTTATAAACTTATTATCCTCAAAACAGGCTTGTCCTAGTGAGGTTAACATTGAAATGTGAACAATAATACCTACCATGTAAAGAAACAATAAATAAATAATAAAAATAAAAAAATTGCATACGAATGATTCAATCAAAAATTCCAAAAGGTGCCTACGACCTACATGTTATTTAGAGGTTATTTTGTAACAAAAAACAACATAAAATTATTATCTTCTTATTAAACATAGACACACTGTCAATATTATTAATGGGAATTTGTACCTAACGGCTAAACTAAATAACTTATTAATAATTGTAAAGTTTCAAATATGTGAGATGCCCAGATATTTGAAATTCGTGGAAAAAAGGAATAGGACTAATGTTGCCATTAAACAAAAAGGAAATCATTGGCAAGAAAGAAAAAAGGTGATTGAAATTTTGTTACGATACTTACTTACTGATGTTGCGTTATTTAAACATGTGATTTAGAAATTGTTTTTTAACAAAAATGGCATATAATTATAATTATTGACATAGATAGAGTAATTAATACCAAAAATTATAAGAAGCATATAATCAAAGATCCAAATCAAATTGATGATTTATGTAGAAAATGTATGGCTTTTCCGGAAACTATAGAACACATTATATCAGGATGTTCTATATTAGCGCCGTCTGAGTATACATTTAGGCACAATCAGGTTTTAAAAATAATTCACCAAAGTTTGGTAATTAAACATAACTTGATTGACTGCCATAATATAGTACCATATTATGAATACGAACCAAATTCATTTTTAAAAAATAATTTCTTTAAAATTTACTATGATAAAACTATACTAACAGACAGACCAATTGGTCATAATAGACCTGATATAGTTTTACATGACAAAATTAAAAAAATAACTTATATTATTGATGTAGCTATTCCAAATTCCTGTAATATTCAAAAATCTGTTTCTGAAAAAATAAGAAAGTATACAGATTTAGGAAATGAAATAAAAATAATTTGGCATTCTCAGACTATAAAAATATTACCTTTTGTTATTTCGGCTACTGGCATTATACCTAGCTCTCTTATTAAAAAGTAAGGCATATTAGATTTGTCAAAGAATTTGTACATAAAAATGCAAAAATCAGTCATTTTAAATACATGTAGAATTACGAAAGATTTTTTAAATATTTATATTGAGGGATCAGAAGGATTTATCGGTCAAATTAGGAGTTCCACAGAGCCGAACCCTCTGATATGAAAATATCTGGAGACGGTGAATTATATTCCCATTTAATAGTTTGGTAGATTAACGTGTTGTTCTTGTATTGTTTTGTATTAATTATACTTATATAGTGTGTACTTTTCCGTGGATTTACTAGATGATCATTTATATGGAAAAGTGTATGAAAGGGTTTAGTTTTTCCTATGGGAAAAACTAAACCCGTTCCTGTAAATCTGGTGAAATAAAATAAAAAAAATTTATTAAACATTGATAAATATTATTAATGGGAATTTGTACCTACAGGCTAAACTAAGTAGCTTAATAATAATTGTTATGTTGTGAAATGTATATATATAAATGTATATAAATATATATACCAATAAAACAACAAATAAATTTACAATAAGCGTTGCCATACATAATAGCATAATATATTATGTACATATATTTATTATTTTATCTTAGTCCTTCAAAATTCAAATCAACTATGGTCACCCTACTTTGTTTACATTGTAATGTGCCAAGCCCTTTAGCTTGAACATTATCTGTGTAACAATATTGTTCTTTGAAGTATCATTTTTATTTTACCTATATTATTTTGTGTTTTTGAAGTACAATTTTTGTTTTCCTTTTGTGTTATTTTTGTTACTTTAAGTAAATAATTGTTAACCTCAACACAGGCTTGTCCTAGTGAGGTTAACAATTAAAGTTAAAAAATAATATTTATTTTTTTTATTACGTGACAGTTGTTTCGCCTTCTGAAGGCATTATCAAACTGTGGGGAGCCCACTTACAGTTACTTAGTTCCTCGGAGCATCATCCATTGAAATACTGGTAGAACAAGGATAGAATTCCCACCCGACGCCTGTGTTCTAAAGATTGCAATCCGTTTGTTAAGACGGTAGAATCTATCAAACGGAGCGCACATTAAACAGATTGAGGTGTTAGGGTCCCACTGACATTGTCCATTGGTAGGTAAATCAAGACTTTATCATGAGAAGTTGCAGGGAATTGTAAAAAAAATATATTTTTTATGGACGTCAACAATTATTAGAGTATAAATAAAAAGAAACAATAGCAAAGTTTGAATATAATGACGAACCTATATGATGTGGCATAGTGTGAATTCGTGACTATTTGGCATCATTGTGTACTATTGTTTCAATTGATTCCAGCTATGGATGTCGACCAAGGATTGCTGTTGGAGCGTTCAGAGGAACAATTGGTTGATTCCCTCCTGGAATCCTCGGAGGAGTACCTTCTAGATATCCTGAAGTCAGACCCTCACCCCAGCAACCTCACCCTGGCACTGCTTGCAGAGGCTGCTTACGAAGAGAAGAAGAAGAGGAAACCGACCAAGCTTACGGCAAGAGACTTGTTCTGCCCGAGGGCTGGTGGCTGCTGACCACTGCTTCCAATACAGACTTCCTTAACGGGTACTTCGGTGCTGCGTTCATTCACACCGGCTCGCAGCAAGTTGTGGTGGCCCACCGGGGAACCATTCCAACCAAGGTAGGAGCACTGTATACAGATGTTAAAGGAATAGTCTTTAATAAATACACGAGTTGCATGAATTCCTCTGTTACGTTCGTAGACTATGTTCGTCGGGTCATACATAATGTTAACTCTAAACCACAAAAAGCTAAAAGGCGTTATAACCTTACCATAACGGGCCACTCCCTCGGGGGATGGCTGACTCAGGCCACAGCTTTTACAGTTAAGTATGTGAAGGTGTCTGACGGGGTACTGATACACAATACCAGCGATGGACTACACGCTAAGGCCGTGGTTTTCGACAGCCCCGGAGCAAAGGACATGTTGCACAAACTTCAGGATAAGCATTACCCTAGATATGGAACCAAGTTTTTGGATAGGTTAGACAGGTTAGACATAACGGTTTACGTTTCGGCGCCAAACCGCATTAACACTTGCGGACCACATCTCCGAACAGTTTATCGTGTTTTGATTGATTTATCTAAATACAAACCCAAAGATTTGGATTCTGTTTTATATAATGTAAAGACACACGGAATCGGTAATTTCGTGGAAGCTTTTAAAGAAAATTCACCAAATATTAGGGAAGTGTTGGACTGGGCTAAGGGCAGCGATGAATATAAATCCCTTTTTGAGCACCAAACGCTGAACCAGGCCAATGATTTCCACATAGAGTCAAAAAAAAAAGATATATACTTCGAAAAAATTAAAAAACGTTATCAGGTGATTCCTTCTGAACCTCAAGTTAACTTCACAAGTAGTTTAAACGCCTTTTCTGAGGATGAAGTGCAAATTCTCGATTATTTGGTGATTATTCTAAAGCAATCAGAGATAACGATTTTAAATGAATTTCTTTTAAAGGAAAAACTTGATATAAAAAGTGATAAATTATTTGCCAATTTTAAAATCAATCATAAAATTAGAACAATTTGCTGCGAATCTAAACAACTGTTGGAAGAATTAAGTGCGCGTGTAAAGCAGTTGATGCGGTGGCTGGGGCCAGAGTTCTCCGAGGCAGTCGAGAAGCAGAGTAGAACTACAGACTTGATTTACCGTAAGGAGGGTCGAACATATTTAAACTCCGTACAGAAGACTCGGTCTGATTTCATAGATTCCATCGGCCTCCGGGACTTTTTGCTTTCCAAAGAGCGAGCTTTCTTTATAGTTACACAAGACGTTTCCTTTGAGATGACGCGCCTTCATAACATTGTACTTTCCCAAAATAAAACAAACACTCAATCAATAGACACACTCAATCAATATACCACCGAAGGATATTATACTTTCCTAGATTGGCCGCGCCTACAAATTCTATTTAATACTTACGGTTCCCCCGTCGACCAGAATAACCTGATGATAGTTGATGCTAGTTCGTCACCAACTATAAGCTCAGAACTTCAGTCTTTTTTAAATAATTACCCACAAAACTCTTCTCTCAACTTGAAAAAACGGTAAATTGGCGATAAGCCGCCGCATGCCGCTACGCTCTTAGTAGGCATATATTTTAAAAACTAAACTACAAATAAACTTGACTACCACAAGAACCATCAGTTTCAGTCGAAAAAGGCGGAAAAATATGCATTTAAATTTATATTCGTAAAAACTTTTATACACGTAATATTTCTTTAATTCTCCGTTTTGACGCGGACGCCATATTAAATCTTGTCTGATCTTGTCCATAGAAACCACATAGGAATTTTTTTTCGAAAATAACGAACCATAAACAAAAGAAAAATCGTTCTACTTTTTCGTTTTGTACAGAGAGCAGTGCTTGTCTTGATATGTGTTCTAATACATTTTACATTTTAAAACAGCTTCAAAACTCTCAATTATTAATTTTTGAATGTCGTCGGAGAACGTCTTATTTAATATACCTAACCAAACCTAAACTAATCTAATAACCTAAACCAAGAACGAAAGTAATAAAGGAACACGCACGCAAGTTTAAGCAAGATATACATCCCAGGTTTTGAATGGTTTGTAGGGCAAGCAGGGTTTGTCTAACGGGTTTGTGTAATTATTTGAATACCTAGAACGAAAAAAAAAGATACGCACGCGTTTTAAGTAGTTTAGCGGCTGCGCTATGTTTATGTTACAAAAAAGTGCCCCTTTATAGCGCCTGCTCACGGCAAGGCAAGAAAAACATCCCAGTTTTCAAATAGTTTAGCGGCTACGCTAGGTTTGTGTAACATGGTTTGTGATGCAAAAGAAAGTGCCCCCTTTATAGCGCCTGCTCACGTCAAGGCTAGAAAAACATCCCAGTTTTCAAGTAGTTTAGCGACTACGCTAGGTTTGTGTAACATGGTTTGTGATACAAGAGAAAGGGCCCCCTTTATAGCGCCTGCTCACGTCAAGGCAAGAAAAACATCCCAGTTTTCAAGTAGTTTGGCGGCTACGCTAGGTTTGTGCAACATGGTTTGTGATACAAAAGTGAGTGTATTATTTAAAAAATAATAATTACTAGAAAAAAAGCATGTTTTTTTACGTCATTTTATTTTCAAAACTTCGGTACTTAAATTAGTGTTTATCTAATACGCCCAGATTTCGTGATATCTTCAAAATCTTCTAGCCGGTCGTTATATATAAAAAAAAAATTATCAGGACTACCAACATACCAAAGTGACAGTGATTACAAATATGGGCAAAAATTCACAAGACGAAGCTAATGTAATTAAGGTGAATCAAAAGAGTTTATTTAAAAAAAGTGTTTCCATCTATATCCAATAATTATTACTTAACCTAACCTAACACAACCTAATTAATAGTACATTGATTTTAATTCGTCCTAAATATACTTAATTATTTATTTATTCAGAAAATTAAAATTTGTATGGTGCAACCCAATCTTTAGTTAGTACCTTCCTCGAGTGATTTCTTGCCATAGAGTAATCTTTTTTTAAATATTTATCGATTGGTACCCTGGAAATTGTTCAGCATTGTTCTATGCAAAATAATGTAATACGAAATGTCAGCCGTAACGAGGAATTACGTACAGTTTTTTTTTTAATGAAATGTAAATTTAAATGCATATTTTTCCACCGGTCTCGACTGAAACCGATGTTTTTTGTAGTAACTAAGTTTAAAAGTAGTGTACTTTTCAAAATCTGTGCCTATTAAAAAAGCGGCGGCTTATTGCAAAGTTACCGAAAAAACTTGTTATTATCTTGTCACACCCAATAGACACCATCAACGTTAAAACGTTTAATGCCAATCGAAAAATTAATCTCATGGACTTATCCGACGAGTCGCAAAAAAAAATAATTAATAGAAAAATGATCAATTTTACCGGAAATAAAAAGCTTAGCTACCGAGAGATTATGGGAGAAAACTGTTCTCTAAGTGAATTTAATGATGTCATAAGTTCAAATTGTTTAAAGAGCATTGTGACTGAAGAAAACTATGTTTTTAAAATAAAGGACACACGTCCAACGATTAGTGACCAAACGCCATCAATTAAAACTAACATCAAGACAAGCAAGGAACACTTAAAATGTGTAGATTTACCCGACTCCCTGATAGTGGTAAGTGGTTTGAACAGCGAGGATCTGGAGACTGGGGCCGCCTGGGAGCACTTCAAGGAGAAGATCATCCTCGCCGAGGGAGATGCAGAGCTGTTCTTTAAGAACACCTGCGATAAGAATAAGGGTAAGACTATTTATCTGCTTGAAGTTTCCGGGGACGCCAAGGCAGATGTCCGCTGCAAACAAATATTTAATAGAAAACTTTATGTCTCCAGGAAGTTTCAGCATCGAGCATCTATTAACTTAAAAGAGTTTGCCGAAAGTAAGCATGCTGATGACCTGTTTGTTGTTTGTAGTGACGAACATAAAACCTTACTTTTAGAATTGTCAGAGAAATGTAAGGAAAGGGAAACGTTTAAAGAAAATATACTGATAGCCAACACTAAAGAGCAAGAGGTAGAAATAATTACTAATTATTTTCGTAAAAATATTCATTTTATCAAGTTAGTTCAAGTTGATAAAATAGAAGAACAGAATGACAGTGACAGCATAGTAGAGTGGCGTTATTCCCACGGGTCTGTGGAGGGCCTGCGTCCTTGTATGTCCACCGAATTCTTGGCGCCCATAGACGAACTGTCCTTTAGCAAAACAGAACGCAACTTGGTGGTCATAACAGACGAGCCCGGGATGGGGAAGTCAACTTCCCTGGCGAGGCTGTCAGGGCTCCTTGAAGCTCCGTGGGTGATACACATTGAATTAAATCAATGCAAAAAGTATATTGACAGTTTACCAGATCAGCTCACTGCCCAAAAAGTGGCAACTTTTATATTAAGTGCCTCCTGCTCTAATTCTGACAGTACTCTCTCACGGATTATTATTATATTTTATAAATAGCAAAGTGTGTTATAAGCGGGTCATTTTGATGGTTGATGGATTTGACGAAATAGAAGATTACAATAAAAATAAAAATAGTTCAAAGAATAAAATTGTACAACTTGTAAATTTTTTGCAAAGTAAACCAACGATTGAAGTATTTCTGACGGCTCGAGAGTATTTGAAGGAATCTTTAGAAAAAAATTTAAGTCAATTCTCTACAACATCCGTGAAGATCAATGCACAAGAGCGAGAGGTTTTTTTATTTAGGTTTTGGTGTTCATTTCTTCCCCTCGAGCTGAGAGAGTACGGAGAGAAAGAGAAGACACAACTAATGAAATATGTCAGAGAGGTGCTAAGACAAGCAGAGGAAGTACTGGGGCCAGACGTGAACTTCATGGGGATTCCCCTGAAGCTGAGGATGCTGGCCGAAGTCTTCAGACCACAAAGTGGTCTGTTGGGACAGTCTTCAGAAGGTGTATTAAAACAAATCAAAATAGAAAGTACATCAAATCTATACAAGAAGTTTATTTCGTTAAAATATGAAATTTACCTTAATGATAAAACATCTCTTGGAGCAGCGGCGGATGAACTAACAATAAAAAAAAATACTGACATTATAGCCCTTATGCACTGTAAACTTGGATTCAAAACATTCTTTCCTGATTTTTATGTTGAGCACTTTGACGCCATTGAAGAAGAGTGGCTTAATAAATTAAACAGAGTTGGATTGATTCAAGCAAAGGGAGAGGGTGAATTCCATTTTGTACACCGTACATACGCAGAATATCTTTGTGCACAAATGGTTGTCCACTGGCTCAATCAACGAACTCTCCATTGCAGGTATGAACTGTTTAAAGAAATACTTTTCCCTCAAATCCTGCTTCATCCAGACAGTAAGATCATCAGGATGTTTATAAATGCACTATTAAATGAAACACCAATATCAGAGAAGGCACTTGAATTAAATTCCAAATGCATTATTCAACTGTGGAATGAAGACAGTTCCATATTCAGGAATGAGGAGTACCAAACTGTTCTTCATATTGCCATCATAGAAAATAATGTATATGTCACCACACTGCTCCTTACTGCACTGAACATAGAAAGTGCACAAGAAGCCTTTGTATCTTTAATAAAACAATATGATCTTCAAAATAATACTGCAATTAATTTCTTGCGTAAACCTGATCTCTGTGATGATGAATTGTTATTGGACACAATGATAACAAATATTTTAAAGTGTATCGAAACATGTTCTAATGATACTAAAGCAAAAATTTTTTTTGCAATTTTATTCAACCGAAATAATCCAAATTCAGATATAAATGTGGATAAGTTCTCTTTTGAACGTTTATTTTATCTACATGATAATACTAGACCTTACTTTACTAGAACCATAAAAGAAGAACCCATAATTATCATTGCTTTATTTTATCAGTTTATTACAAATTATTTAAGTTGTACATCGAAAGTAATTGAAAGAATAAAAAAAGTTGAATCATTAATTTATCCATTTATAGCGGCTATTTCTGATAATAATATTGAACTTTTAAAAAATATATTATTCGAGAAATTAAAAAATAATGTTGAACGGTATTGCTTTTTATTAATACATCATTATGATCGGTTTAATATGCAAACAGCTCTTCACCTTGCTGTACGGAGTGGCCACCTTGATATTGTTAGACTACTCGTGGATCAATCTGCTGATACCTCTAAGGAACTATTGGCTCAGAGGGATAGTTGGGGGAGGACTCCTTTACTCGTGGCTGCTCTGCGGGGTTCACTGAGTATCATTGTGAAGTACTTGGTGGAGAGCGGGGCAGACATTAATGCCCACTGCGGAGAAGGCGAGTCTGTTCTGAAGCATGCGGCCTGGCATGGAGAGTTAGAAACTGTTAAGTATCTTGTTCAAAGAGGTGCTGACATCCATTATACAGGTAGGGACGGCCAGACTGTACTTCATAGGGCGGCATCAAGGGGACATCTCCCGCTAGTAGAATACTTCCTGCAGAAGGAGGTGGACCCTCACAAGGTAGACTGGGAAGGAAGGACCGCACTGTCTGAGGCATCACGGTCTGGGAAGTTGGATATAGTGCAGCTGCTGCTGGAGAGGGGAATAGATGTCAATGCTGGTGTAGGTATAGCTCTTAGTATTGCTTTAGACTATGATGATTGGTCTATAGTAGACACTTTAGTAAATAAAGGTACTGCCATTAAAGAAAGTGCAATAAATAAGAATTTATCTGAATTTAAAGCAAAATATCCGAATTATGAATTTAAAAAATAATAATACTTAAATAATTATCAGTTTAACCCGTCAAGACTACACAATATAATATCATGTTAGTTAGAAAAAACAATCATATTTTTTTTGTAAGTACCTACCGCACAAGAGTCCCAACTGCTCCCAACCATCTGGAGCCAGTCAGACTAAGGCATCCCCAATTGGGGTATGTTATAAGGTATAAGAATAGTGGGGAGGGGAAGGAGTTTTTTTTAATGTGAATAAGGTACAAGAGTCCCAACTGCCCCCGTCTGGAGCAATTGAGATTATTACTTTGTTACATGTCACAATGCAGATGAAATTGGAAGATTTGTTTTAAAGTAAGACTAGAAGTATACCGGATAGTGACGGAGATTTGTATAAAGGTGAATCTGATAAAAACAATAATTGGATAATTTGTAGAGCGCCGTTTTTATGAAAAATCACCTCAAAGGCGTTGATAATATCGGACTTACGAAGAATGTAATCCTCAGTTTTCTTACTTACGCAGTGACATTTTATTATTCCCACGGATTTGATTATTTTCAATGTTTCCTGCCAATTACATTTGTGACAATTCATTTTAAAAATTATTACACGATCAATGTTTATTTGTATAATGTATTGTATGTACCTACTATATAAAAATCTGAATGTTTATTCACCCTATTGTATACGTACAATGCGCTCTCTGATAGTGTGCGTGTAACGTAAGCGCAGAAAAAAATGTTTTATAATACGAATCAATGAAATTCATTACCAAAACAATTAGTTTATCAATATCTAATATGTTAGTTTCAAGTACATTCTTGGGCGTCGTTAAAGATTTTTTTTGATTGTCAACTTTATAAACAAACGGTGAATGATTCTTTTGGAGATGCCACTAAATAAATGTAATATTTTTTTAAATTATTGCTCTTAAACCTAGTTTATTAAACTAATCATATGTTTTAATAATAACCAAAACAAGTTTACATATTTAACCTCCGTCATACATTTTTTTCATAACTTTAGTGATAGCAGTATAATAACAATGCATTGTTTTACGGTAGTGTCGCGAATGTTAAAATATACTCCGGCCCACAAGGACAGCAAACTAAGTTTCTTCCCGACCTCTACGCTACAGGTTAAAGTATATATTAGTAAGATTGCATACACTGTAAATAAGTTTATAAAAAAATTCTTGTTTAGAACAATAACGCTGGTTATATGGATGCATAGATCAAACAATCGGATACAGAATTGAAACACAAACAGAGGAAGGAATCCCCTCGGCACTCGGCACTAGATACTCGGTACTCGGTACACGGCTCTCGGCACTCGGTACTCAGCACTCGGCATTCCGTACTCGGCACTCAGCACTTTGTACTCGGTACTCTGTACTCGGCACTCTGTACTCGGCACTCTGTACTCGGCACTCTGTTCTCGGCACTCGGTACTCTGTACTCCGCATTCTCTACTCGGCAAACTTAACTCGGCACTCTGTACTCGGCACTCGGCATTCTGTACTCGGCACTCGGCACCCTGTACTCGGAACCCTGTACTCGGTAATATCACATTTTGTTTATATTGACATTGTCCCAAAGCTATTATTTAGGAATAGTTAAGATATGGATGAGTTATTTGAGTAAGCTTTACACAAAGCAATAATCTTGTGAAATATGTTTATTTACACTTCCAATTACAATTACATACATACACATATACATTCATACATTTGAACATGGCCCAAAGGTTAATACATTGCTGACACCTGTAACAGAAATTAATAACATATTTACTTGATGTAAGACATAATTAATCTAAACACAATACATGTAGGTGAACCGCAGACATAAAGTGTTGAAAAAACTGGTTTTATTTTAAGAATTAAAACATATTTACATTACATTGTATAAACACATATTATATTTGTCTTTAATAATTGAATAAAACTCAAAATTCAAATTATTTTTCTTTTTCTATGGAGTTTTATATGTTCTACTTCAAACTAGCGATGGGCACAATCGATGAATAATCGATTATTTACTCGATCTTTTTTACCATCGAATGATTTCGATTCATTTCCATAGAAAAATCGATTCTCGCTTCTCGATGTCAAATTCATTCGAATGCACAGTCCGAGAGAATCGGTTTGAAACGTCATCGAACTTGGAATCGATTCTCGCTTCTCGATGTCAAAATTCTTTCGAATGCACAGTCCGAGAGAATCGGTTTGAAACGTCATCGAACTTGGAATCGATTCTCGCTTCTCGATGTCAAAATTCTTTCGAATGCACGGCCGAGACAATCGGTTTTAAACGTCATCGAACTTGGAATCGATTCTCGCTTCTCGATGTCAGAATTCGAATGCATAGTCTTGAAACGTCATCGAAAGTGATTTTGCTTGTCAAACGAAATATTTTATAGGTACATGTTATAATCAACCTGATGTGTGAATTTTATATTATGAATGAATACTTTTAGGTAACGATTTACGTTTTCAGTATAGTTTATACGTAAAAGATTGCGATGGTGATAGCTTTCAACAATTTAAAAATGTTTAGTATGAGGTTATGTATCATCTATTTGGGTATTGTATATTTAATTTAAAATAAAACAATAACTTAGTATATACCATTTTTATATTTAATGCCGACCGGGTTTCGCTAAAACCGTAGTTTCTTCAGGGCAGTAAATAATACTCTACTAAAATCAGCAAGTAGGTAATATGTTTTCATATCTGCTTTATATGACCAAATATATTTAATTTATTTGAAATTAACAGGTGTTTCTTAGTTTGTAATAAAAATGAAACGATTTCTATAGTAAGAAAACTTTATTTAATGATAAACTACAAATATAAAAATATAAATACAAATAATTCCATACGAAAAGGTGTCCATAACCTACATGTTATTTAGAGGTTATTTTTTTAACAAAAACGACATAAAATTATTATCTTCGTATTAAACACAGACACACTGTCAATATTATTAATGGGAATTTGTACCAACCGGCTAAACTAAATATCTTATTAGTAATTTTATTGTTGTGAGATGCCCACATATTTGAAATTCGTGGAAAATGGAATAACACTAATGTTGCCATCAAACAAAAAGGAATTTGCCAATTTGCCATTGCCAGGAAATAAAAACGGTGATTGAATTATTGTCGCAGTACTTACTTACTAATGTTGCGTTATTTAGAGATTGTTTTTGATCAAAAATGTCATATAATTATAATTATTTTCATATTATTAAACATACATAAATATTTTTAATGGAAATTTTTACCAATGGGCTAAACTAAGTAGCTTAACAATAATTGTTATGTTGTGAAATGCATACCAAAAAACAACAAATAAAATTACAACAAACAACAAGCGTTGCCATACATGATGCACCATAATAATTTTCGACTTCCTACCACCCCCCCCCCCCCGACACAACAAAAATCCTGCCCCTGACCGTAGCTATTGCTCCCGAACTCCGAGCAAAAAATCGATTAATCATTCGATTATTGTGATGTCTCGATTAAAAAAAATCGATTATATAAAAGTTTCGATCATTCCCATCGCTACTTCAAACTTCTTTTGTTTACAACATTTTATTAATATTTGGTCTATTTATGTATCTATAGTTACTGATTTATTTCTTTGTTTTGATGTTTTCTATATATTAATAGTTCAATACATGAATGTGGCTAGTTTCTGTATAAAAGTACCTATCCTACATCTGATAATAATATGTATTATTGAGACAGGAATACTGTTATTCTTGAAAGTCAATTAATTTGTGTATTTAATAATGTTTCATTTAGTTTAATTCTATGTCCAGTATAGTCTCTGTAATCCCAACAAACTATAATCCCAACCACCGGGTGACAGAAACAGGGTGGGTGGGTGGAAAACACCACAAGTTAACCATTGAACAAAAAGTGTATTTTTAAATGTCCGGTATATCAGTAGCTTCTTATCCTCGCTAAGTGTGGGATTCATCGCTTAAATTTAAGCGGGCTAATCCTTGATAAGCCGCAAAGTAGTTGCTTTTATAGACACCGAGGCGTTAGCAGTGACACATGTCAAATCTGTTAAGCGGGCGACAAACGCGAAGTTCACATCAAAAAGATACTGCGTTAAGGTACTGACACATTTGCTTATTACAAGCCGGCTTATGAGTATGCTCTTTAATGAGCATGCTCACACAACTGTACACACTTGCTCATAAATGAACAGGCTTGGCTTGAGCTTTCTCATGAAAGAGCATGCTCAAAGCCAACAATTGAACACACATGCTCTTTAAAGAGCATGCTCATGTCAAATAACAACTGTCATCGTATCTATATAGACAATTCCGTTCGCCCAGAACATCTTATTGCTTGCAACGCAATTATTAATTATTTAAGAAAATTATAAGGATTATAAAAGATTTTATTTTATTAACGCGGTTAATCACAGGATACCATATTATTTGTCCCAGCTCTCAAAGGTCTCATAGAAATCGTTGTATCTCCCTTACTATCATAGTGAGAAGTATGATTTAAATGGTATTGGAAAGATACAACACGCTATATATTCAAATCTAAAAGTAAACTACAAAAAAATAAAATGTACACCTTTTTGAAACCAAACTTTCCGATCAGAATTTGAATAAAAATTATAAAACTTTGTGAATTCTTAAAGTTTTTTTTTTACATGAAATGACAAAAAAGTGAGGTTACCATTTTTAAAACTTTTAAAAGTTTTCATCCAAAAATTTTATATTTATAAAATTACATGGTTATTTCCAATAATATAATTTAAAAGCATATTTCATCACCTTTCGAAAACAGTTTTTAGTTTTCGGATACGTTAACAAATATTCCATTTATTTGGATTTTATCTCAAAGCGGGAATATTTTTAGCCTCTGACAAAAATCGCCAAATTTTTGAAGGGATAAGAAAATTAAAAGATCGATTTGGGTTCGTAATCGGATCACTAGAAGAGCAAACCTTGGAGCAAGTAATCATTTGTTAGTAGAAATGCGAGATGTCAACGGATATAAAAATCATTTACGAATGCTTCCGCAGTATTTGACGAGCTACTCTCTAAAATTGCATACAAAAACGAGATACTCAAATGCGGAATGCTATTCGGAACTGAGATCGGATTGAAATGAGCATGCTCATAAGCCAGCCTGTCCACACATGCTTAGAGGCTTCCCCTTCCATCCGATAATCCAATGAGCATGCTCACAAATCAAACGTCTGTCGATTTGAGAGTATGCTCTTTTGGCTTCAAATGAGCATGCTCATTACTAGCAACGTCACTGACACACATGCTACTAGGTAGCAATTGCTACTAGGTAGCATGCTCTTTGGCTTCAAATGAGCAAGTGTGTCCGTAGTATCTTTTCTACCGACACACTACGTTATAAAATATTCCACCCTACTGCAGGAGAAGGGGTGAGTTGAAATCGGAAGCGGTCGAGAGAATATCATTTCTTTGTACTGGATATGTTAACTTGACAGCTCCGTGCATGCTCCGTGTATTAAAAATGACCCCCTCTCCTGTTTACGATAGAGAGGGGGTCGCATAACTTTTCTGATATTGCCACTGTAGCGAATACGAAAAATAATTCCGATTAGCGAAGATTCAAACCGCGATCACAGCGCATCATCTTTTTACGTCTGGCGGGTCTCATGGGATTGTATGGCGAGCGCTATTGTGTTATAAATAACTTTTTGATGTGAGCTGCGAGTATGTCGCTACCTTTAAGTAAATTGTAAAATATCTTTTTACTGATTTCTTTCCTGTGTTGTATTGCAAGGTTTAAAATATTTATGTAAAAATTTTATTGTAGTACCTACTTTGGTAGTTTTTATGTCTCCAAATAAAATCAAATAACATTATTCAATTGCTAGCAGAGCCAAGGAATTGCTGACTTATATTCTAAACACCTCAAAGGATTTATAAAGTTCATCCACTGGAGAGATTTAGGTCCAAGTTTAGACCACTTATATTTTTCTGCGATTGATAGCGGTCCACAGTTTCGTAAAACATTTATTTTAATTATTTGAAACATTTTCACGGCCAGCAATTTATTCTATCAAATAGTTGATAAAATAGACTTTATGTCTATGGCCTTATCGATTAATTAGTTGTCTTTGAATTCATCTAGAATGAATTTTTGGCGGTTGGAAAGCTCCAGTTCTACAAATGAACTTCAAAATAATTTTCAAACCAAAATTTTGATTTGATGTAAACATATAAAAAATGTTTTTCCAGTTTTTTGCATCTGTGGTTATCAAACAGGCCACAGAGAACATAAAAACGAAGACAATATTCAATATAGATATTAAAAATATCCACTGGCGGCAATTTCAAATCTTCAAGTCATTGAAGCACAAATTTCGCACATTTAAAAAGTTAAAGATATTTTGATAATTTTTATAAATTATAGGATACTTATTCAAATATAGGTGAATTCATTGGCTGTATAGCACTACAATTTGTTTATATGTTTACATACAGAAATGTGGAGTCATGATTTTTTTAATAAGGGCGGGAAATTTTCAAAATTAATTTTTGAAAGTGGCGAGCACTAAAGGAATTTTTTAACAATTCTCTGTGTCACTCCAGTGGAATAAAATAAATATATTGGTAGTGTCTCTAACTAGAAGCCTCCTAGAATATAATTCTCTAATATCTGTCTCCTTATAGTAACCATTTTAATACTGTTGAAAGAGTTCAACGCAAATTTATAAAAAGTGTTATTTTCAAATATTAATTATGTTGAAATTATTAAGATATTATTTGTTTTTGCTTCAATAAGATTGTTTTAAAAAAGGGAGAAGAATATGAATTGATGTTGCATGTATATTTAAAAGTGTGAATAATCTGTTGGACAGCCCTGAAATCCTAGTTGATACTAACTAGGAATTGTTGTGAATATTATTGTCACACTAATACAAGCTTGTGTCTGGCCACAATTCTGCTATAAATAGATGACACTTGGTTGGTAATACATTTGCTAATATAGTTAATATGCCTTTGTTCTGGGCTGTGTTGAAATAACATAAGGTTTTACTCCTGAAGCACAACAACAGTTTTGCAGACCTAACTTTAACATTACTTCTGAGACTCTTCCTGTTTGTTTAAATAATATTTTTATTTCTACCACTTCTTTATCCACATCATTATTGATTGTTTATGATAATTTGTTAACTGCCATTATGTTTTATTTTATATAATTTCTCTGACTTGTTTTCTTTTGTTATATATGTGACGTTAAAAAACAAACGTGGCTATCTCCATCATAAACGCAACAGAGTAAATCGAGTTTTTCTTTTGCGGGGTTAAATTAACCATTGAGGTAGTATTATGCTACTTTATAATTATGCCTTACTTTAAATAATACGATTTTAGGACTTCTTAATAATCTCAAATCCATAATAAACGAGAAATTATAGATTTTAGTTTGGAGATGACCATGTTTGTTTTGTATCATCCGGAGATGGCCACACATTCATACTATTGAAAAAACTCCTCATTTATTCAAATAATCAAAATAATTTCGTAGAGTTTAATTGACACTACATATTTATGTATATTGGTAACAATTTACTCAACAAAACAAGATTTCCCTATTTTATTAATGTTAAGATCGGGCTAAAGTATACCCTCTTCCGATTTTTTCCACGGCAATTTTCCATAATTTTTTAATACGATTTTATTTATTTAATTTGCCTAATTACCGACGACCATCCGCGGTCGAGTAAGACACTTGACTCCCAATCGGAAGGTTGCGGGTTCAAACCCGGCGTGCGCAAATAAATTTTATTTGATTAATTTGTGTTATTTCACAATTAAATAATAAAAATAATATATACTATATTTGCGGCACGTTCCAGAGTGGAAGATACTCTCAGTATCGCCCTGATGTAAGACCACCATTCAGAATTGAAGCGTTGTTTAATAATGGCTTTAGCCGTGTTTAGTGACTAGATCTGAATAGCCAGGTACTTTCCCACCTTCCTCTTCCCCATTTCCTTCCCTTCCCTACTTACCTTCAGCCTCACAACATACTCCAATTGGGGATGCCTTAGTCTCACTGGCTCCAGAAGGGAGCAGTTGGGACTCTTGTGAGGTTTCTCTATTAAAAAAAAAATTAAGGCTGTCTGGTTATTAAATACATTATTAATTCTCCTCCTCAACTGCAAAATGGGTAAATTAAATTAAAGAATGTACAATAAAATTGTGTTCATTTATAACCAAAGAAACTTATTTTAAATAAACGGTATAAATATACCAAAAACAATAATTGCATGTCACAGTTCAATACAGGCATACAGTAATTATAAATTATAAAGTTTACGTGGTGCAGCATTGAATCAAAACGACATAATAAAAAATATGCACAACCCTGAGATTTTGAGATGCTAACTGTCGAAATTCGGTTACATTTCAATGTTTACTTTAAGTTTTTCAGTTTTGTTTGTACGTTTAATGGCATAATTTGATCAGGTAATCTTTCGGGCTTTATCTGGAGTCATTATTTCCATCATATTTGTATTGTTTTCCATTTTAAAACTGTTATTTCACTTAAAAACACAAAGAGCACACCTCCAACTCACAGCAAGCTTTTCGAGAATCGGACGCCATCTTGAAAAATGCCGCGATGTAATTGGTTCAAACGGATTTGGCCATGTTTGATTTAAAAACAGGATGGAGATGACCGAGTTTGAAAAAAACGACAACTTTAAAATTAATTTTTAAAGTAGAAAAACGTGAAATAACCATGTATGAACTGAATATTATAAAACAAAAACAAACATAAGCAATGATACCAATCAAAAACCTGAAAAAAAACAATTTTTGGAGATGGCCACGTTTGATTTTTATCGTCACATATGTTTCCATTGTGTTACTTTTCTATGTTACCTATTACATATTTATTCTTATTCTACCGCCCTTTGTTATTTTCTGTAACAATATTGTATAACTATTGCTTATTGGCTATTAGGTTAGCCGCCATTGGTCTGAAAACAAATTAACAAAAATGCCTAAAATAAAAAGGGCCCTGATAAAAAGGTGAATGATTTAAGAAGTTAGCTACCTCTCACATGAGTAGCACAAGTGACCACTTTGGGAGTCACTGGATATTAGAGATGAGGTACAAAATTAGTACTATAAATTACCAGATGAAAGGGGGAAATCGATAAGTTGTAAATAATTATTTCCTTAATTATAAATATGTATTGTACTCTGAAAAGCAATAAACGTATATCTTGAAATGTTTTGTTTTTTATTACATTAATGTATTTGGTGCAAATTGTGTCTTTTTTACTCCTAATTTCCAAAATGTTCCAACAAAACTATCAGTCATATTTAAATATAACTTACTATGGGCTCCATCGAACCCAAAACCAAATTGGTGTCTCAGAAGCTGAGCGTACTGTTCAGGGCCACAGATACTATAGTACACAACTGTTCACTCTGTACAGATTGCAAGTACTAACTCACTGTACAATTTGACAGCCACCTCTGGTTTGGAGCCCCCAAAAATCTGAAAACTTTTGGCACTGTGCAGAAACGGCAGTCTGTTTGATGAGTTGTGTCTTGTAACCTTTGGAGCACAGACTTCGGGTGGGAAACCTGGGCCTTGACCCTCCACATAGCATCCCTAAAGGTGATATACGTACATTATTGAGTTAAGTTGTTTTAAATGCTTGGTGAGTAGATATATAATATTTCAGGCTAGAAAAAATTGGACACGAAAACGTTGCTTGTGCAACGATGGAGGACTGGAGCTAGGAATAGAGGATTGAATCCATGACACCTCACTGGGAACCACAGCTTTAGACAACTTGGCTACTAACCCATGGATAACAAAAATAATGAAATAAAAACGAAGTTTAAGTGCACTTTGTTTAATAATAATAATAAAGATATATATTTCATATACATATCTTGCAATTATTGTGCCTCTAAAGATAACTAAATATTATTTCAAAAATAATTTAATTTACAATTAGAAGAGTTCGGAAAGTGGATATATTTAAAGAAAAGAATTAAACATTGAAGCAAAATTGATTATTCAGTCACACACATTGAAAAATAAACAGATATTGTCAGGAATTATTACCTTGGAGAGTGGTTCATACTCTCAGTATCGCCGTGGTGAGAGATCACCAATCACAAACATTCCATGAAATGGCTTGAGCAACTCTGGATTACATATGTTCCCACCGGGGATTGAACTCACTTCCTGTTGGTCAGAAACAAAGAGTTACAAAGATCTAATTAATACACATGACTGGATAATGAATGCATTTTCCAAATATTATTTTTAATTATTATTATTTATTTTGTTTATAGCTACCATTGTGCATATTTTCGAGATTTCACAACTTTCTTAAGAATAAATGCATCATGTGTTATATTACTTAGGGAAGCTGCGGCCCGTGACGCTTTTAGTGCAGCTTGCTAAAAGCACCACAAAAACTATACCTTTCACGGTGTTTTAGCTACATTTCAGTCATTATTACTAAACTCAGAGAAATTTATAACACAGCTGATAGGTTGTACTCGTGATACTCGTTATTATGAGGTTACATTTCTTGTTAACCGTGCACACAGTGGCGGCTCGAGCGCTTCTTTGATGGTGTGGACCGACATTTTTTACATATACCTACTACCTACCTAATGTATTGTAATCTCACTACAGGGGAATAATATATTAAATTTCTCGAACAAAAATTTTCATTGTCAAATCATTTTAATCAAATGTTTAAACACAAAAACAATGTCTCTATGTATAAAATTTATAATATGGTATAATAAAAACAACACTTTATTTTGCAAGATTATTAATTTGAACGCGAGCGATTCCCGCCCGAAACTACGCAACTTTTGTTATGTGGGGATTCATCGGATTATCCCTGCGTTATTTGAAATTCAGATACAAGTGCGCATGCGCGGGTCTCAGATTGCGTACGATCGTGAACGAAACTCAAAGAATGAACTAAAATTCAAAGGGACAATTCGGATTGCTCCCTTAGTGCGCAGTAGGTTCTGCGCAGTGAGAAGTGCACTCTGATGGTTCGTGCGCTGGTCGGCTGTCCGCCGGTCAGCCTGGGTGGTCGCCGGGTTGCTTTAATTTGTTGAATTTTAGTTCTGCAAAATGTTAATTGCTTTTAAGGGGGGGATATCAAAACTCGGCTTCACTGCAGTTAGGTATTTTTGGTACTTGTACAGCCCGCTAGCGAACCACAATTTTTGCCGTCTATGGGGCAGACTCGGGTAAGATTGACACCAAATTGGTAAACCATTTAGCATTTTGATAAAGTACGAAATAAAAAAATACACTTGCTCTATAAAATTTAAATTTGTTTACTAGATAATGGATACAGCTAGACAGACAAAAAATCATATTAGCAATGGAATGGATAGATAGAAACATCTTTTACGCCCTGAACCTTTTTTGACGTCTCCGTTTTTTACTCAATGAGACTTTGAATCTAATGGTGTTTTGACGTAGATTGTATGGTTTATAAAATGGTAATAACTGTATTTATAATAATACCGGAAAATAATGGGTGTGAATAAAGGGAGATCATAAAATAAAGTTGGGACAAATATTTTTAAGTACGTGCAATAGAAATGACAAAAGGTGGTTTTGTTTTTGAAAGTTTATTTCGACAAATTTTTTCGTACTCAAGAAAGAATATATTTCAAAATATTAGCTCAGATAAACAAAAAGTAGAATGACGCACATAAACGAAAAATCACAAAATTTAATACAAATTGATATAAAATCAACGAAATGTAAACTTGGTATGCAAATATTCAGCATAATATCCTACAAAAATTGCCAAGACTTATGGATTTTAGAATGATATTAATTTTATCTTTAGCACTTGTGTTAAACAGTGTCAGTCGTACGGAATTTTTAAACCTCTCAACAATAATAGTAGAATCTTTTTTTTATTTTTATATATAACTTCGCACAGGAGGCCCGGAGAAAAATTGTCTTTAAGAGCCCCATATTGTATGAAGGAGGAAACACAGAGGCCGGCAAATCGTTTCACAGCTGAGCTGTTGAACTCAAGAATGAGTGGTAGAAGCGACCCGTTCTCATGTGAGAAATTTCGACCGTGTATATATGTTGGGCGCGCGTTTGGCGTGTTTCCCGGCTTTGCACCGGTGCTGAAGGGATCAATGACGCTAGTTCCTCTCTGAAGCATCTTCCATGTATGAAATAACGGTAGAACAAGGATTCCATCGCGGTAGACGACCCTGAATAATTCTTGAAGCACGTGTGCTCCTGAGGCTGTTCCTTCTTATTGGCAGCTCGTGTACAAATTACCCAAAATTTATTTGACTCTCTCGACTCATCGCCTTGCCCCGCTGTGGGAGAGATGGATTCATACGTCCGCCACTCCTTTTTTTATATGAATACCTTACAAAAGTCCCACCTGCTCCCGTCTGGAGTCAGTGAGACTATGGCATCCCCAATTGGGGTATGTTGTGTGGCTGAAGGTGAATGGGGATGAGAAGGAAATATTGTAATTATTTCTACAAATCTCATGACGTCAGAGCTCACCACTATATGTATATAGAATCCTTCGCGGGCGTGTGCACAACAAATCACCTATTGTTTCAGCGCAATCGAATGAATGGTATAGGAAATTTTTTATAACGCCAGAGCTCAGCACTACATATAGAAACCATTACAGGTATGTGCACAACAAATCACCAAAGTTTCTTTGCAATTGGAGTAATGCTTTAGGTACCGGATAAGGAATTACGAAGGTGTGCATTTAACAACTTACAAAAGTTTCATCACAATCGGATAAACAGTACAGGAAATAAATTCATAACGCTAGAGCTCACTTGCACTATAATATATATAGAAACTTTCAAGGGCATGTACACGTACACGAAAAATCCGCCAAAGTTTCATCGCACTCAGATGAATGCTTTAGGTACCGAATAAGGGACAAACAAAGAAACATTAATTTTTTATGTATTTTTTTTACAAATTTCATGACGCCAGAGCTCACTATTATTTATAGAAACATTGGCGGGTGTGCACATAACAACTCACCAGAGTTTCATCACAATCGGATAAATGGTATAGGAAATAATTTCATAACGCTAGATAGGAAATAATTTCATACACGACAAATCGCTATCGGATAAATGCTTTAGGTTCCGCACGAGGAACAAACAAAGAAACATTCATTTTTATACGATAAAATAATTAATTATTTAATTTCTACTTTGCTTGTATAACACCCATTTCCTCATTCATTGCTTGACGGAACTGCAATGCGAGCGCGCGACTTCTCCCCTCAAATGTCCACTCATTACTGAATAAATTTCCAAAATGTTACCGTAACACCTGCGCCTTAAATTTAAGAGAATTCAATAATTTTGGTGAAGACTGATAATCCTTTTAGTAGGTTTCGAGTATAAATGGTGGGGACTGTCCCCCTGTGAAAAACCGCCACTGCGTACACAAGAAGTAATACAAACTAGTACAATACGAGAAATAAAATAATAAAACAAAAGAAAGATGCAAATATGCCATGTAACTACGAACCCTTTGAAAACGTAGACAACATCAAATATCTAATTGAAAAATAGATACATTTTCTTTTTAGATGGAACGATTATTTCGAAATGTTGGCAAAAAATACAACGAGGCCTCACTTCATTTAAAAAAAATCTCAGACTTGTACTAGTAAGGGAAAATTAAAAAATATTTATTTTTCTATCACCCAGTCTCTAATTTCTTATAATATAGTGTGCTGAGGATCCTCCCTATATACTAAAATAGAGAAACTTAATATTTCCCAAAAACTGAATCTGGAAGTTACTTTAAAGTTTTTTTTTTATTTCTACTATTTTACTTTATAAGGAAAGTAATGTCATGAATGTAAAAAAGCTTAAAGGTAGCGTCAGACTCACAGCTCACATCAAAAAGATACTTATGATACAATAGTGCTCGCCATACAATCCTGTGGAGACCCGCCACACGTAAAAAGATGATGTGCTGTGATCGCGGTTTGAATCTTCGCTAATCGGCGTTATTTTTCGAGATCGCGATATCAGAAAAGTTATGCGACCCCCTTCGCCGTAAACAGCAGAGGGGGTCATCAATCCAGACATAGGGTCGAAACACGTAGAACGCGGGTAAAGCAGTCGGCGCATGGGCCGACAAGAATGTTTGTATGTAAACGTACTAAAGCGCACACAGTGAAGCCAGATTCAGATGTCCGCAACTCGGTAGAAAATACCACCGGCGCGCTCGGGCGCTGTGCGCGGGTAGTCCGAAACACGAAACACGCTTTCTACGTGTTTAGACCCATAGAAACCAGCCGGTTTTAGTTTGGTTTCAGTTGCCTCGTCAGCGGAGAATGATGGCGTTGAATCCAGTTTTCTTCGAAGCTTACTGTTTCCTGATAGTTTTTTTGTTTATTTTGATTGGAAGATCCGGTATTTGTGTTTTGGCTTCATTCTTTACAATTTTTGAACTTTTTAGAAATGTACCTAAATTTAACGGTTTTACTGAACTCCATTTATTTTAGTTTTATCTCCAGTTTTTTTCTCCTGCCTTACTTTTATAGTTTTACCCTTTGGTTTTATTATTTTATCTTCAATTTCAACAACCTGTCACTAGGTGTACTTTTAGGGAAATCAAAATATAAGGCAGCTTCTCGAATTGTCATCTTCTTCTCACGAATGTATTCCTGTTGATTTCATGTTGCAATCATTCCATTCACCCCGAGCCCCTGCTCCCACATTTAGGGAAATCAAAATATAAGGCAGCTTCTCGAATTGTCATCATCTTTTCATGAATGTATTCCTGTTGATTTCATGTTGCGATCATTCTATTCACCCGAGCCCCTGCTCCCACATTTAGGGAAATCAAAATATAAGGCAGCTTCTCGAATTGTCATCATCTTTTCATGAATGTATTCCTGTTGATTTCATGTTGCAATCATTCCATTCACCCCGAGCCCCTGCTCCCACATTTAGGGAAATCAAAATATAAGGCAGCTTCTCGAATTGTCATCTTCTTTTCATGAATGTATTCCTGTTGATTTCATGTTGCAATCATTCCATTCACCCCGAGCCCCTGCTCCCACATTTAGGGAAATCAAAATATAAGGCAGCTTCTCGAATTGTCATCTTCTTTTCATGAATGTATTCCTGTTGATTTCATGTTGCAATCATTCCATTCACCCCGAGCCCCTGCTCCCACATTTAGGGAAATCAAAATATAAGGCAGCTTCTCGAATTGTCATCTTCTTTTCATAAATGTATTCCGGTTGATTTCATGTTGCAATCATTCCATTCACCCCGAGCCCCTGCTCCCATATTTAGGGAAATCAAAATATAAGGCAGCTTCTCGAATTGTCATCTTCTTTTCATGAATGTATTCCTATTGATTTCATGTTGGTATCATTCCATTCTCCCCGAGCCCATGCTCCCACATTTAGGGAAATCAAAATATAAGGCAGCTTCTCGAATTGTCATGTTCTTTTCATGAATGTATTCCTGTTGATTTCATGTTGCAATCATTCCATTCACCCCGAGCCCCTGCTCCCACATTTTTTTTTAATCTCGGCATCATCTGGAAAAATGGAAGAAAAACAGATTGCCTTTTTGGAAATAATATTTTTAAATCAACAATAGCAAACCCTTCATAAATTGTTTTCATACTACAATATACTTTCATAATATATAGGTGTATAAAAATATGAAACACATCATTTGGTGTACGTACCGTCAAATGGGGTTAGATTGCCTTCCCATGGGTATCTTTGCCTAGTTCATTTTATTATTATAAAACTGCGCACAGAGTACTTATTATAAAGAATACATCAAAATTTAAAATATGGTATTATGAAGGGTTCTTTTGTGGTAATGCTGAATACTTTACTGTTCCTAAATGCAGATAACATCAGTTTAGCACCATTTTAGTGAACGTTGGCATTTCAGAGCAGATAGTGATTTCTCAAAAAGTTACGTTGTATCTAAAAAACTATCTAAGGTAGGCTTCTAATATTCTATCAGGTTTCTTATTGATATCTTGGGAATAATCTAAGCATGTATTTAATTCAATTTGGTAGGGTTTAAGGGTGCATAAGTCACCAGACAATGTAGTACATACACGTTTTTCATGTTTTGGGGGTTACTTTGCCTACAGTTGGGTTGTCAAAAATATAAATAGTTATATTAATATATAATCAAGTATTAGTTTTAAGTTTTCCCATCTACAACTTTAATTACTATTATATACATTATATACATTTATAAATTGAAGGAACAATAGGTGAGGTTACGGAATTCAGCATCACGCACGCAATTTAAAAAAAAATAACACTTGATTTTTACAATTACTACTGGAAACAACTATTTAAGTCGAGGAAGAAAACACACACAAAATCGTTTGTTAGTTTCTAGTTTGGGTTCTTTAAATTAATAAGTTATGCGTATTTCCTAAACGTTGTATAATTTTCTTTGATTGAGAAAAAGCGGATCTTTATTGCATCCTTTTCAATCTCCCCCCATATAAACAGTTGTTCAAAAAAACTAAAACAAAACAAATGATGGAATCTATTAGCGATGCAAATAAAGGAAACTTAAATTTTCTTTTTTTTTTTATAAGAAAAACTCTCTTTTTAAGTTTTGAAGGTATTTCCCATCAATGTAATATATCATTGAAGAAGAAGAAGATAACAATAATAATCAATTTTTTTATATATGAAAATGGACAAGATACAGAAAAATAATAAAAGATAATGGTCGCAACTGGGACTCGAACCCAGAACCTTACGTCTTACAGGGACATACACCTCTACCAATTGGGCCACTGCGATCTATTGTGAGACTGTCGTAATTGTCAACTTCATATTTCAAATTTCAGAATTAACAATATTATCTTCGACTATGTTTTTTTAATTTTTTTTCCATATTATTGGCAAGCTACCTTTACTATTAGAATGTATAAGTATTTAGAATGTATTTGTTACCTAGAGAGTTGCGACCATTATCTTTTATTATTTTTCTGTGTCTTGTCCATTTTCATATTTAAAAAAATTAGATTATTATTGTTATCATCTTCTTCAATAAAACATAAATTTGGTTAATGTTCCATTTCAACCTAATGTTACACGAAATTTGTCACCGTCATGTTGGCAGATTCTGTGTTACATTATCACTGTGTTACAAGTGTGGAGAACAGTACATGGGGATTCAAATCGAAATATGTAAAAGGCTACTGACTCCATCGCAGCGTATTCGGCCCAAAAAAAAGATTTAACAGAACATACTTTTGCCAAAAAAAAGCAAATGTTGAAAATTTCACAAAGTTAAGATTATCCTCAGATATGTAATGCATTTTATTATTCTTTGGTGTTGATCCGAAGGATAATGAAATGCATTCAAAGTTATGTTACAAAAAATGTGGCTGAATTATCAAAAAGGAGCCAATGGTATGCGAAGTTTGCACAAAAATATTTTATTAGATGTGTATACCTGAAACGTCCCAAAAAGAATTATGACTGGACACCCAGGTGGAAAAGGAAAAAAAGGGGCGGAAAACACGGTATCACCACAAGAATTAAAACTATTAAAATTAATAAAAAATTGGATAATCGTAAAGCAGGGGTAGGAAACCTGCAGCCCGCGGGCCGCTTGCGGCTTACGAAGCTTTTTTATGCGGCCCGCGAGCATTTCGGTGAAAAATTACACTCAGAAAGCTAGGTTTTCTTTCGCGGTTTTTCAGCTACGTAAGTTATTATTACTTAACCCAGCGAAAGTTATAACATGGCTGATAAGTATGTCATATATACATACATACGTGGTCCAACCTCATTTTTTAGTTTGATTTTTATTTTACGATAAGGAAACCAATATTGAAAAAAAATCTCTGTTTTGATGACAACTCTATTCAGGAAGGAAAAAAAAATTCAATCCATATAAATTATTGTAAATCCTAATTAAATATTTGTTCGTATGAAGCAGTTATGTGATGTGACATTATAATTTAAAATAAAAATTAAGTAAAATAAAAAAAAAGTGGTGTATACAAAGTTATTGTTTTATCCTAATTAAATACATATAAAATTATTAAAAAAATATTGCAGTCAATAAATTTGGTGTAAAGTGCAGGAAAACCATTCAAGTGTTCAAAGTACAATATAATTTAAGCTGGTGGACTCCTGCGCAGATCCATTCCTTAGTTTAAACCACTCTTATGTTAATAATTCAAATTCCTATTGTGAATTCATCTGCTGGCGCTTTTCGAAGGAAACCATCCATATGTTCCAGGTACAATAATCGGAAGAAAACTTTTGTCGTATTCTGGGTGTAGTATTAATTATAGCTGGAGACTCACATGGAGATTCACCCTTAAGTTAAAACCGGTTTCATATTCCGTATGATCTGTCAAAATTTCGCTAGCGAATTAATCTGCGGACGCATTTCAAAAGCAACCGTTCTAATGTAGAGTTAAGTTTTTGGTTTCAGAATATATGCTGTAAAATTTTTAATTCGTAGGAAAATTATAAGAGTAATACTAATAATTATGGGGACTCTCACGCAGAATTACTCTTTATTTAAAACGAGTTTTGTCTTCAGAATGTTACGGTTAAATTCCAGTTGTGGATTGTGTATACTTCTGCTGACACATTTCAAACGAAACCATTCTCTATTCAAAGTGCGGTTATTAAATTCTAGTTTTTTTCTATGTATCTGCTGCCAGAATCAAAGAAAAACCATATTCATGTTCTGAGTGTAGTTTCGATTGCCCGCATACAAATTTAATATAAACCAGTTGTGTGTGCAGAATATAACGATAAATTAAATCGCAAGATGCAGATTGATCAAATGAAGACATTCTTATGTATCGAATCAGGCTTAACATTTGCGTTGCACACTATATGCTTCAAAATTGTCAAATTGAGAATTTTTTTCACACAGTTATCGATCGATTCAGCTATAATTATATTCAGGATTTGAGTTCTTTAGTTATCGTTTATAAAAAAACGAAGTATCCAATTCACTTTCCTGGGTTTTTCTTTTGAACACTTTTGAAAACACTAATAATATGACAACTTTTTCATTAATTCACGTCAATCAATATGTAACAAGGTAACAATTTACGAAAGAAAAAAGAATGACACAGGTGACAAGCGAGGAATATTTCAAGGGAATCCCCAACTGAGCAATAGATGGAGCTCGGAACGAAAATGAAACAACAGAATTTTCGTGGAATCTCCAATTGACCGAGCCATAGAGCAACGAAAATATAAATAACAATATTCTTCCTTCGTAAGTTTGATCTACATTTTCTTTGAATATTGAATTGATAGAAGAAAGAGGACATTTCTTGGGAACCGGTTTTTTTATAGCAACTAATAAACCCACTTAATATTATTAACATATATATAAGGATATTTTAAAAAAAATAACTTTTTATCGAATTCTACTTAACCGACCTATATCAGCGGTATAAGTAAAGGAAAAATAATCTAGTGATGGTAAACTCTTAAAAAATTAAATTAAAACCAAACACAGTAATTGAACCGATATTCACTCCGAAGTTATTAGTTATATTACGGACTTACGCAGTACTTTCGAAAACCATGTATAAATTTAATATACTTTATAACTCGAATCATAATGTAGTGTGTATGTCATAATAAACAAAAAAATCTTTCTTTTTAGAACACGTTTAGCTGCATTAGGAACATGCACATGGTTTTTCTCCACTAAGAGTCAGCCGGTGTCTCGTCATATTGTGTTTTCGAAAACATGAATAGTTGCACTCGGAACATGAAAAAGGATTTTATCCACTGTGTGCCAGCAACTGGGTTATCATATTGCCATTGTGAGGACATTAATAGTTGAATCGAAATATAGGAAAGGTTTTTCTCAACTATAAATCAGCTAGTGTCTCGTCATACGGCATTTTTGAGAACATAAATAGTGTCACTCTGAACACGAAAAAGATTTTTCTTCACTGTGAGTCAGCATATGGGTCGTCAGACTGCTCTTGTAAGAACATGAATAGTTACACTCGGAACATGAAAAGGGTTTTTCTCCGCTGTGAGTCCGCATGTGAGTTGTCAAATTTCCCTTCCGAGAACATGAATAGTTGCACTCGGAACATGAAAAAGGTTTCTCTTTGCTGTGAGTCAGCATGTGGCTATCTGGCATCCTTCACTCGCGCGCGGAGGAGAGCAAAGTGAAACGTCTGAACACGGAGTGAAATCTCAATCAGTTTGTCTCGCGTCCTGTAAAGGACGCTATCACGTCGCACGCAAAACGTCAAAATGGTGTTTGTTCGGCAAATTTGTTTGCTTTTGGGAACACGTCTCATAGAAGTTGTTGGGTCTCCCTTATTTTCCATGTGTTATATATATTTTTAAATATATTATGTAAGATTATTAATTTGTAGGTAAATGTTCGTAATAAAAAAGTAAAATCAAATTGTGTTATTATGTCATAAAAAATAAAAAGGTTTATAAGACGAAACAATACTGTTTTTTGTTTACATATTTTTTTTAATTTTATTGTGTCAACAAAATTGCGTAAAAATCGATGCATCTGACATGTTTTTCCTTAAAATTCGAGGCCGGACCGTGCTGGAAATCAAACGAATTCCAGCGCGCCTGACCTCGCTCGGCGACACTGTGGTGGGAATGGACGAGTGAACGCTTATTTCTATAGCGCCGTCTGAACATGGAATGAAACAAAGATGGAACATTAGGCCGAAAAAACATGGCGTAAACCTTCACTCGAGTGAACTGTCTGATTCCCGCTTTAGCTCTTAACTCTAGAATCTAGAGCAGTAACATTCGCCAAAATATACTGATAATTGTATTATTTGTTAGTGCTCAATAACATTATTTAATGATAATTGTTAATTATTAAATATTACTAAAAAAACTTGGCTTAAATATTACTAAAAAATGGCTCGACTCTAACCTATTAACTTTAAATATAGAAAAAATTAAATTCATAACTTTCAGCATAAACTCGAAAGGCCAACCCCCAAACAACATCAACCTTAAAATACATTCCTGTCAACCGATATACTTCGATCGTTATATAAAATGGGATAGACATATAGATTCGGTAATAGGAAAATTAAACAAGTTGATTTACTTTTTCAAAAACGTGAGAAATATTCTAAACATATATGATATAAAAAATATATACCTCGCATTAGCACAATCGATAATGGAATACGGCATTTTTGCTTGGGGCTGCGCCAGTAAAAAATACATCAACACACTGTTTAAAGCTCAAAAAACTTTAATAAAAGTAATACTTAAATTACCAATACTAACACCCACATCAATCATATTCAAAAAATTCCCAGTGCTGAAAATTCAAAAACTATATTCAAAACAAATACTAATTTTCCTTTACAAGAACTTAAACACATTTAACACCTCACAAAATTCTCGAAATACTAGAACAAGACTTGCACAGCAACTAGAAATACCTACAATGAAAACATCCTCTGGACAAAAACACTACAGATACCAGGCTATAAAATTATTCAATTCACTTCCAACACTATATAAAACATTTAATCTTTCAGAATACAAAAAACATATGTCGAACTGGCTACAATCATTATAACCCTTAAATTATAATTATGTTTTCACATTCTTAACTTTATGGAAATTCAAAAAAAAAAATTCTCTTAGTCAAAGATATTATTTGTGTCAGTTTACACTTATATTTAATATCCTTCCAGAACACATACCATTAAGACATTTTGTGCATTTTTTACATTTTATTTTGAAATATTAAATTATCGGTGTTAAAATTGCCATCCATTGGTTCATCTTTGTCCTTTGTTGTTTTATCAATAGGTACCTAAATATTTTTTGTTCTATTTGTACTACTTTATAAACTTATTATCCTCAAAACAGGCTTGTCCTAGTGAGGTTAACATTGAAATGTGAACAATAATACCTACCATGTAAAGAAACAATAAATAAATAAAAAAATAAATAAAAAATTGCATACGAATGATTCAATCAAAAATTCCAAAAGGTGCCTACGACCTACATGTTATTTAGAGGTTATTTTGTAACAAAAAACAACATAAAATTATTATCTTCTTATTAAACATAGACACACTGTCAATATTATTAATGGGAATTTGTACCTAACGGCTAAACTAAATAACTTATTAATAATTGTAAAGTTTCAAATATGTGAGATGCCCACATATTTGAAATTCGTGGTAAAAAGGAATAGGACTAATGTTGCCATCAAACAAAAAGGAAATCATTGGCAAGAAAGAAAAAAGGTGATTGAAATTTTGTTACAATACTTACTTACTGATGTTGCGTTATTTAAACATGTGATTTAGAAATTGTTTTTTAACAAAAATGGCATATAATTATAATTATTGACATATTATTAAACATTGATAAATATTATTAATGGGAATTTGTACCCACGGGCTAAACTAAGTAGCTTAATAATAATTGTTATGTTGTGAAATGTATATATATAAATGTATATAAATATATATATGTCTAGTGAGGTGGCATATACCTAAAAGAATGTACATAATATGTATTTTTTGGTTAATAAATAATAAAAAAATAAAAATAAATATATATACCAATAAAACAACAAATAAAATTACAATAAGCGTTGCCATACATAATATATTATATACATATATTTATTATTTTATCTTAGTCCTTCAAAATTCAAATCAACTATGGTCACCCTACTTTGTTTACATTGTAATGTGCCAAGGGCCTTTAGCTTGCCCATTATCTGTGTAACAATATTGTTCTTTGAAGTATCATTTTTATTTTACATATATTATTTTGTGTTTTTGAAGTACAATTTTTGTTTTTCCTTTTGTGTTATTTTTGTTACTTTAAGTAAATAATTGTTAACCTCAACACAGGCTTGTCCTAGTGAGGTTAACAATTAAAATTAAAAAATAATATTTATTTTTATTATTACGTGACAGTTGTTTCGCCTTCTGAAGGCATTATCAAATTGTGGGGAGCCCACTTACAGTTACTTAGTTCCTAGGAGCATCATCCATTGAAATACTGGTAGAACAAGGATAGCATTCCCACCCGACGCCTGTGTTCTAAAGATTGCAATCCGTTTGTTAAGACGGTAGAATCTATCAAACGGAGCGCACATTAAACAGATTGAGGTGTTAGGGTCCCACTGACATTGTCCATTGGTAGGCAAATCAAGACTTTATCATGAGAAGTTGCAGGGAATTGTAAAAAAAAAAAAAAATTTTATGGACGTCAACAATTATTAGACTATAAATAAAAAGAAACAATAGCAAAGTTTGAATATAATGACGAACCTATATGATGTGGCATAGTGTGAATTCGTGACTATTTGGTATCATTGTGTACTATTGTTTCAGTTGATTCCAGCTATGGATGTCGACCAAGGATTGCTGTTGGAGCGTTCAGTGGAACAATTGGTTGATTCCCTCCTGGAATCCTCGGAGGAGTACCTTCTAGATATCCTGAACTCAGACCCTTACCCCAGCAACCTCACCCTGGCACTGCTTGCAGAGGCTGCTTACGAAGAGAAGAAGAAGAAGGAAACCGACCAAGCTTACGGCAAGAGACTTGTTCTGCCCGAGGGCTGGTGGCTGCTGACCACTGCTTCCAATACAGACTTCCTTAACGGGTACTTCGGTGCTGCGTTCATTCACACCGGCTCGCAGCAAGTTGTGGTGGCCCACCGGGGAACCATTCCAACCAAGGTAGGAGCACTGTATACAGATGTTAAAGGAATAGTCTTTAATAAATACACGAGTTGCATGAATTCCTCTGTTACGTTCGTAGACTATATTCGTCGGGTCATACATAATGTTAACTCTAAACCACAAAAAGCTAAGAGGCGTTATAACCTTACCATAACGGGCCACTCCCTCGGGGGATGGCTGACTCAGGCCACAGCTTTTACAGTTAAGTATGTGAAGGTGTCTGTCGGGGTACTGATACACAATACCAGCGATGGACTACACGCTAAGGCCGTGGTGTTCGACAGCCCCGGAGCAAAGGACATGTTGCACAAACTTCAGGATAAGCATTACCCTAGATATGGAACCAAGTTTTTGGATAGGTTAGACAGGTTAGACATAACGGTTTACGTTTCGGCGCCAAACCGCATTAACACTTGCGGACCACATCTCCGAACAGTTTATCGTGTTTTGATTGATTTATCTAAATACAAACCCAAAGATTTGGATTCTGTTTTATATAATGTAAAGACACACGGAATCGGTAATTTCGTGGAAGCTTTTAAAGAAAATTCACCAAATATTAGGGAAGTGTTGGACTGGGCTAAGGGCAGCGATGAATATAAATCCCTTTTTGAGCACCAAACGCTGAACCAGGCCAATGATTTCCACATAGAGTCAAAAAAAAAAGATATATACTTCGAAAAAATAAAAAAACGTTATCAGGTGATTCCTTCTGAACCTCAAGTTAACTTCACAAGTAATTTAAACGCCTTTTCTGAGGATGAAGTGCAAATTCTCGATTATTTGGTGATTATTCTAAAGCAATCAGAGATAACGATTTTAAATGAATTTCTTTTAAAGGAAAAACTTGATATAAAAAGTGATAAATTATTTGCCAATTTTAAAATCAATCATAAAATTAGAACAATTTGCTGCGAATCTAAACAACTGTTAGAAGAATTATGTGCGCGTGTAAAGCAGTTGATGCGGTGGCTGGGGCCAGAGTTCTCCGAGGCAGTCGAGAAGCAGAGTAGAACTACAGACTTGATTTACCGTAAGGAGGGTCGAACATATTTAAACTCCGTACAGAAGACTCGGTCTGATTTCACAGATTCCATCGGCCTCCGGGACTTTTTGCTTTCCAAAGAGCGAGCTTTCTTTATAGTTACACAAGACGTTCCCTTTGAGATGACGCGCCTTCATAACATTGTACTTTCCCAAAATAAAACAAACACTCAATCAATAGACACACTCAATCAATATACAACCGAAGGATATTATACTTTCCTAGATTGGCCGCGCCTACAAATTCTATTTAATACTTACGGTTCCCCCGTCGACCAGAATAACCTGATGATAGTTGATGCTAGTTCGTCACCAACTATAAACTCAGAACTTCAGTCTTTTTTAAATAATTACCCACAAAACTCTTCTGCCAACTTCAAAAAACTTGTTGTTGTCTTGTCACACCCAATAGACACCATCAACGTTAAAACTTTTAATGCCAATCGAAAAATTAATCTCATGGACTTATCCGACGAGTCGCAAAAAAATATAATTAATAGAAAAATGATCAATTTTACCGGAAATAAAAAGCTTAGCTACCGAGAGATTATGGGAGAAAACTGTTCTCTAAGTGAATTTAATGATGTCATAAGTTCAAATTGTTTAAAGAGCATTGTTACTGAAGAAAACTATGTTTTTAAAATAAAGGACACGCGTCCAACGATTAGTGACCAAACGCCATCAATTAAAACTAACATCAAGACAAGCAAGGAACACTTAAAATGTGTAGATTTACCCGACTTCCTGATAGTGGTCAGTGGTTTGAACAGCGAGGATCTGGAGACTGGGGCCGCCTGGGAGCACTTCAAGGAGAAGATCATCCTCACCGAGGGAGATGCAGAGCTGTTCTTTAAGAACACCTGCGATAAGAATAAGGATAAGACTATTTATCTGCTTGAAGTTTCCGGGGACGCCAAGGCAGATGTCCGCTGCAAACAAATATTTAATAGAAAACTTTATGTCTCCAGGAAGTTTCAGCATCGAGCATCTATTAACTTAAAAGAGTTTGCCGAAAGTAAGCATGCTGATGACCTGTTTGTTGTTTGTAGTGACGAACATAAAACCTTACTTTTAGAATTGTCAGAGAAATGTAAGGAAAGGGAAACGTTTAAAGAAAATGTACTGATAGCCAACACTAAAGAGCAAGAGGTAGATATAATTACTAATTATTTTCGTAAGAATATTCATTTTATCAAGTTAATTCAAGTTGATGAAATAGAAGAACAGAATGACAGTGACAGCATAGTAGAGTGGCGTTATTCCCACGGGTCTGTGGAGGGCCTGCGTCCTTGTATGTCCACCAAATTCTTGGCGCCCATAGACGAACTGTCCTTGAGCAAAACAGAACGCAACTTGGTGGTCATAACAGACGAGCCCGGGATGGGGAAGACAACTTCCCTGGCGAGCTTGTCAAGACTCGTGGACTCACCGTGGGTCATCTATAAAGAATTGAAATACTTCCAAAGGCAAATAGAAAATACATTATCAGATACGCTCACTCATAAAAGCGTAGCAGCTTTTCTGTTAAGTGGGTGTGGGTCCCAGGCTGAAGGGTTGTTAGAGTATTTGCTACAGAGTAAGATCAATTCCCAGCGAGTAGTTATAATGTTAGACGGGTTTGACGAGTTGGATGATTATGTTAAAGATAAAGACAAGGAGAGTGCCAAAAGGAATATAATCAAGCTCCTTATATTCCTTAAAAATATACCAACAGTCCAAATATTCTTGACGGCTCGAAAATATTTGGAAACATTGTTAGAAAAGGAATTATGCAATTTATGTACGTCATTTGTATCATTTAACAAGGAAGATCAACTGAAATACTTAGTTGAGATTTGGCAAAACTGCCTCTCCCTCGAGCTGAGAGAGTACGGAGAGGAAGAGAATACACAACTAATGATATATGTCAGAGAGGTGCTAAGACAAGCAGAGGAAGTACTGGGGCCAGACGTGAACTTCATGGGGATTCCCCTGATGCTGACGATGCTGGCCGAAGTCTTCAGACCGACTAGTGATCCGTTGCTCAATTCTCTGGAAGTTTTAGCAAAAGAAATCAAAATAGAAAGTACATCAAATCTGTATAAGAAATTTATTTCGTTAAAATATGAAATTTACCTTAATGATAAAACATCTCTCGGAGCAGCGGCGGATGAACAAATAAAAAAACTTTTAACTGAGAGTATAACCCTTATGCACTGTGAACTTGGATTCAAAACATTCTTTCCTGATTTTTATGTTGAGCACTTTGACGCCATTGAAGAAGAGTGGCTAAATAAATTAAACAGAGTTGGATTGATTCAAGCAAAGGGAGAGGGTGAATTCCAATTTGTCCACCGTACATACGCAGAATATTGCTGTGCACAAATGGTTGTCCACTGGCTCAATCAACCTAAAAGCTTTTCAAGGTATGAACTGTTTAAAGAAATACTTATCCCTCGAATCCTGCTTCATCCGGACAGTAAGATCATCAGGATGTTTATAAATGTGCTGTTAAATGAAGCTCCAATATCAGGGAAGGCATTTGGATTAAATTCCAAATGCATTAGTCAACTGTGGAATGAAGACAGTTCCATATTCATGAATGAGGAGTACCAAACTGTTCTTCATATTTCCGTCACAGAAAATACTGAACACATTGCCACACTGCTCCTCAGTGGATTCAGGGCAGACGAAGCCTTTGTGTCTTTAATAAAACAATATGACCTTAATAATAAAACTGCTATGAATTTCTTGCGTAAACCTGAACTATATAATATTTGTGACGATGAATTAGTATTAGACACGATGACAATAAACATTTTACAACGTATCGAATTATTTTCTGATGATATTAAAATAAATATATTTTTTGCAATTTTATTCAACCGAAATAATTCAAATGTAGATATAACCGCGGAAAAGTTCTTTTTTAATCGTTTATTTAATCTATATGTTCATCCTAGATCTCACTTTAGTAGATATCTAGATAAAAAAGAAGAACCCATTATTATTATTGATTTATTTTATTCAGTTATTACAAAATATCTAAGTTGTACCTCGAGAATAATTAAAAGAATTAAAGAAGTTGAATTAGAAATTATACCATTTAGAGAGGCTATTGAAAATAATAATGTGGAACTTTTAAAAAATATATTATTCGAGAAATTAAAAAATAATGTTGAACGATATTGTTTTTTATTGCATCATAAAGATCCGCAAATGCAAACAGTTGTTCACCTTGCTAAGCACCTCGATGTTGTTAGACTACTCGTGGAGCAAACTGCTGTTACCCCTAAGGAACTATTGGCTAAGGTGGATTGTGGGGGAAGGACTCCTTTACACTACGCTGCCTATTCGCGGGTTCCACTGAGTATTGTGAAGTACTTGGTGGAGAGCGGGGCAGACATTAATGCCCGCTGTAGGAGGGGCGAGTCGGTTCTGATGCATGCGGCCGGGTGTCAGGGGGAAGAGATAGAAACAGTAAAGTATCTTGTTGAAAGAGGTGCTGCCATCCATTATACAGATGCGGGAGGCCGGACTGTACTACATTGGTCGAAGTTTTCAGGGAAACGTTCCCGGATATTAAGATACTTACTGCAGCAGGAGGTGGACCCTAACAAGGTAGACTGGAATGGAGAGACCGCACTAACTATGGCATCATGTGAGGGGTATTTGGATATAGTGGAGCTGCTGCTGAAGAGGGGGGCAGATGTTAATGCTGATGGAGGTGCAGCTCTTAGGGAGGCTGTAGGGGGTGATCATTGGTCTATAGTGGAGGCTTTAGTTAATAAACGTGCAGCCATTAAAGAAAGTCAAATAAACAAGAATTTATCCGAATTTAAAGCAAAATATCCCAATTATGAATTTAAAAAAGAATAATAATACTAATATAATAATCAGTTTAACCCCTCAAGTCCAGACAATATAATATCATGTTGGTTAAAAGATCAATCATATGTTATTATGCATAATAGTCCCAACTGCTCCCAACCGCCTGGAGTCAGTCAGACTAAGGCATCTCCAATTGGGTTATGTTGTAAGGTTTAAGATAGTGGGGAGGGGAAGGAGTTTTTTTTATGTCTATACAGTAGAAGAGTCCCAACTGTCCCCGTCTTGAGCCAGTGAGACTATGGCATCTCCATTCGCGGTATGTTGTAAGGTTTGAGGTAGTGGGAGGGAGAAGAAGTTTTTATATAATTTTATTTTGTTTTTATGTGAATACTGCACAATAGTCCCAACTGCCCCGTCCAGAGCCAGTGAGACTATGGCATCCCCAATTTGTGTAATTGTGGGGCTCAATGCAGAGGGGAGGGGAAGGAGATGAGGAAGAGGAAGGTGGGGTAGTACCTGGCTATTCAGATCTAGTCACCAAACATGGCTAAAGCCATTTCAAGCGACGTTTCAATTCTGAATGCTGTTCATACACCAGGGCGATACTGAGAGTATCTTCCAATCTGGAACGTGCCTCAAATATACATTATATTACTTAAAATGATGAAATTGTGAAAACGCAAATTAATCAAATAAAATTTATCAGCGCAAACGGGGATTTGAACTCGCTAACTCTGGATAGCTAGTCGAGAACCTCGCCCTTCGACCACAGAGGCCATCAAAAGTTAAAAACTAAACGTTGAGGAAGTACCTGGCTATTCAGCTTTGGTCACCGAATACGGTTAAAGCCATTTCAAGCAATGTTTCTATTTTGAATGGTGGACTTTCACCAGGGTGATACTGAAAATAACCAGGAAATTATACTTTCTACATTATTTTTAATTAATTAATTGTGAATTGAATAAATTTTTGTGCAAAGAGACAACTTCCTGTTCTCTCTTTCTAATATAATATTAATATAAGGACTTGTGCCAGATATGGTACTAGCTCTGTGTCTCTGCTGATATTGATATTTGGTGGTGAATACGTCACTCTGTGATCCCAGGGGTTCTGTAGCCTGAAATGTACCAATTAAACAACTTTTGCAAAAATAAATATTATGAAAATATATTATACAGTCGGGGGCGTCCCTACAATAGATATTGGGTTACCAGTGTATTCTTCTTGACTAGATTTGGATAGCCGGGTGCTTCCCCTCCCCACTCCTGCAGTCTCACAACATACCCCAGTTGGGGTTGCCATAGTCTCATTGGCTCTGGTCAGTTTAGGTCCTTATTTTATTTACTCAAAGTAAGACTAGAAGTATACCGGATAAAGATGGAGTTTTTATGAAGGCGATTCCGATAAAAATAATAATTGAATTATTTGTAGAGCGTCGTTTTTATGAAAATCACCTCAAACGCGTTGATAAGTTCGGACTGACGAAGAACGTACTCCTCATTTTTTTTACTTACGCAGTGATATTTTATTCCCACGGATATGATTATTTTCAATGTTTCTGCAAATTGCTTTTGTGACAGTTCATTTTAAAAATTATCACTCGATCAATATTTTTTTGTGTATTTTATGTACCTACTATATAAAAATCTGAATGTTTAGTCACCCTATTGGATACGTACAATGCGCTCTCTGATAGTGTGAAAATCTTACGGTTTATAATACAAATCAATATAATTCATTAAAAACTAATATCTAATGTGTTAGTTTAAAGTACATTCTTGGGCGTCGTTAAAGAATTCTTATGATTGTCAACTTTATAAACAAACGGTGAGTGTTTCTTTTGGAGATGGCGCTAAATACACATAATATTATTTTTAAATTGTCGCTCTAAAACCTTTTTATTAAACCAATCGTGTGTTTTAATAATAACCAAAACAAGTTTAGGTACATATTTAACCTTCATAATACACTTTTTTCATAACTCTAGTGATAGCAGTATAATGACAATGAATTGTTTTACGGTAGTGTCGCGAATGTCAAAATATACTCCGTCCCAGAAGGACAGTAAACGTAATTTCTTCCCGACCTCTACAGGTTAAAAATTATATATTAGTAAGATTGCATACAGTGTAAATAAGTTTATAAACAATTGCTTGTTTAAAACAATTACGCTGGTTATATGGACGCATAGATCAAACAATCAGATACAGAGTTGAAACACAAACAGAGGAAGGAATCCCCCCGGCACTCGGCACTTGATACTCGGTACTCAGTACTCGGCTCTCGGCACTCTTCACTCGGCACTCGGCTCTCTGTACTCGGCAGTCGTACTCGGCACTGTACTCGGCACTCTGTACTCGGCACTCTGTACTCGGCACTCTGTACTCGGCACTCTGTTCTCGGCACTCGGTACTCTGTACTCCGCATTCTCTACTCGGCAAACTGTACTCGGCACTCTGTACTCGGCACTCGGCATTCTGTACTCGGCACCCTGTACTCGGAACCCTGTACTCGGTAATATCACATTTTGTTTATAAAAACATTGTCCCAAAGCTATTATTTAAAGTTATTTAGGAATAGTATGGATATATTATATATATTCTTTTATATCTTTTCTTTACTCAATTCTGTTTCACGTATAATGTATGATATACATATCTAAAAAAATTAAATATTATAATTTTCATTATCCTTACTACACATTTTAAAAATATATGTTGAATTGTTTTTCGCTGCTCCACCTTTTTTACACGAGCATTGCTCAAAAAAAAGGTGAATCACGATATTTAAAAAATGTATTAAAAATATATATATACAATGTATAATAACTGTATTTGTAAAAAAAAATAAAAAATATGGATGAGTTATTTGAGCAAGCTTTACACAAGGAATGATCTTGTGAAGTATGTTTATTTACACTTCCAATTACAATTACATACATACACATATACATTCATACATTTGAACACGGCCCAAAGGTTAATACATTGCTGACACCTGTAACAGAAATTAATAACATATTTACTTGATGTAAGACATAATTAATCTAAACACAATACATGTAGGTGAACCACAGACATAAAGTGTTGAAAAAACTGGTTTTATTTTAAGAATTAAAACATATTTACATTACATTGTATAAACACATATTATATACAGTATTGTCACATAGTTCGACCGGGAGTGACGTGCCTCCGCACGATAACTCTAGTTCAATAAAAAATGGATGTACTAACATTAATAGAAAACATAAAAAGTGATCTGAAAAACATTACAACCGTAAAGGACTCAAAAATTAGAAATAACCTAGAACAAACGATCCAATTACTAGAAGAAGCATGGAAACGGGAAAAAAACCATTTCCAAGAAAAAATTATTGAACTTCAGCAAAAAGTCATCATCAAGCTTGAAATAAATAATGAACAAAAATCCTATGCAATGGTTTTAAAAGAAAGAACTGTTCAAATCGAAGAACCCAAATTTGCAGTCTTAATAACCGCTGAAGGCAAAGAAACATCTGAAGACATAAAGAGTATTATCACCAAAACAATAAAAGCGCCTAACCTCGGAATTGGAATAAATGGAATAAAAAAAGCAACAAATAATAAAATAATTATGACCTGCTCCAATAAAGAAGATGCTGAAAAATTGAAAGCAGAAATAAATAAAAATAAAAATGGAATATCTGCAGAAGAATTAAAAAAGAAGAGGCCATGCATGATTATTAAAGGTGTCGGAGGGGAGTATAACGAAGAAAATTTTTTAAATGACCTTATTTAGCAAAATAGCGAACTAAACGATATAACAAATGAGTCCATAAAAGTAACAAAAATATTAAAAAACAGAAAAAGTGATCAACTCCGTAATGTGATAATAGAAACAACAGGCCCGATCCGAAAGACGTTACTAGAAAAACAACGAGTTAATATAGGCTTTGTCCGAGCTCACATCGAAGATTGCAACCCCCTCATGCAATGTTTTCACTGTTTAGCATATGGACACACATCCCTAAAATGCCTGAACAAAATGAACAAGCCCAGATGCATACACTGTGCAAAAAACCACAAATTTAGTGAATGCGAAAAAACCAAAGATATGGTCAAATGCTACAACTGCGACAAAAACAACAATTTATTCGGAACAAAAAATAATACTGAACATAGTGCAAATAGCGAAAAATGTACTTACCGAAAAAGAATGTCTATCATAGCACAACAGAGAATCGATTATGAATAAGTTATGGATGATTTTCTAACCGAGGAAATTGACAAATTAACAGATGTTTCACAGTACATTTGCGAAGATTCAAAACAATGTAATGAACTACTAAAAAAAGTCCCAAATGCTTTCACTGTTCTTCACCAAAACATCAGAAGTTTACAAAAAAACCTGGATGAACTTATATTAACACTTAACATTCTTGAAACATTACCGGACCTCATTGTATTAACGGAAGCACACTTAAACATAAACAATGCTGGCACACTGTACAATATTCCGAATTACACATTCTATCCGTCCACTACCCATATTAACAAAACCAGTGGTATCGCATTGTTTATTCTAAATAAATATAAAAATGTTACAGTCACAGAAATTAAAATGCAATTAGCGAACTGTCTAAAACTGAATGTAAAAGTGAACGAAATTATGTACAATATTATCGCAATCTACCGCACGCACGGATCAAATCCCACAAATTTCATTACAGAAATGGAACAATTATTACTGACTCTAAAAGGTACCTGTAATATTGTTATTGGTGACATCAACATAAACATTGGTAGTCCAGGCAACGAAGCAAAAATAGCGGGAATAATTCATGTAGAAGCCAATTTTGGCACAATCGTAGAGGAGGGTGTCCTTAATAACATACTAAAAGTACCCGGGGGTGGGGGTGGAGCTAAGGGTGGGGGGGGGCTCCAAAGGTACCTTTTTTCAGTTTTTCGTTAATAACTCGAAAACTACTGCCTCTACCGAAAAAATGTGATTGTACTAAATTATCTACATAAAATTCTCTACAAAAGAAGTTCTATAAACTTTTTTGCTAGGATCAATGCTTAAGGAGATATGGAGGGGGGGAAAGTAAAATTTAAAAAAAAACAGTTTTTATTGTTAAAAGTGAAATCTTTATCGTTAAAAATGAAATGTTTGTTGTTAAAAATGAAATGTTTATTGTTAAAAATTAAATAATTTGTGTTGAAGGATGTATTTTGAACATTAATCGTCCAAATCTAAACTTGCATCGTCACCAATGCTGTCTTCAACCGGGGCTGCGTTCGTACGAGGCAGCCGCAGGCAATCCCTGCTTTGCGGCAACCGCAGCGCATCCCACACCCAGTCGTGCATCGGCAAAAGATCATGTTCAAAACGGAGTTTGGTGTCACAGGATCGTTTGTGTTAACTGGGTTCAGTATCCCATCTTCTCCCTTGACCCAACCCCTTTGGATGGGTGGAGAGGGTTGCCGAGCCACTGTTGTATCTGTAAGAAAGTAATGAGATCAACGTAGGTATTCATCGCAGATTAATATTTGTTATTTAAAGGAAGCAGTATTTAAAACTAAGTAAATGGATTTACCTGTAGATATACTCTGAACGAGTGTTGTTTTGAAGCTCCTCTGGTGGGAGGAAGAGTGGCCATGTCTGATTTGGGCTTCGTTGACACTTTCAAAAATGCGAGTACCGATGTTCGTTCAGATTGTCTTGATGAGCAGGTGCTTTGTATGTATACAGCCAAAAAAGCTTCTCGCAAGCCTGATCAATATCTTCAGGTGATGCTGAGGCATCTGTGAATATTGCTGAAATGTCTTGGGTGAGACCAGGATTTTCTGTAAAGAGCTTAGCGATTCCCACTTTACTCTTTCCATGTATCGCCGAGGTGGTGTCGCATTCGGAGAAGCTATGGAGAAGGATAATCGTTTTGGCGATTGAAAGCTATTGAAGTTGTCGCACCGACAATAAGTTTATTTCCACATTCCCACGGCCTGGCTTCCTGAAGTACAAATTGATCGATGGTGGTGCCAATCCAATGAGGAGAACAACCAAGTCCACATCCCCAACTATTGTTACAGTTGAATGTTCAGCATCTTTATCCAACCTGCACCTCACAATAGTGCTGTCAGCATCCCCAGTAGCAACAGTTGTTTCAATCCCGACTGCTGTCATTTTGTCGCTGAGCAAGTGAATCAACCTTGTTCAATGTGAATCAGTTGAAAATGTTCTTGTTGAACTGTGATGGTCATGTTCTCATGAAAGTTGATGTCAACAGAAGTTTTGTGAGCCCTCTTCGTTTCTGCTCTGCTCGTTTTGTGCTGCTGACATCACCATAACCAAAAACCACCGTACAATTTTTACCGTAATATTTATGTACATAGGCAATGTACTGATGGCAAATTGAAGAAATGTAGGAGGACTGTTTCCATTTCAGGCGGTGAAGAAGGAAACCACCATCTACCACATTGGTGCTCTGGGTGATATCTAGAGCTGTGTTGTCCTTTACTGGCAAAACATCGTAGAGGGATGATTGTTTTCCTTTTCGCATTCCGCCCTCGCTGAACACGAGCCAGGGGGTACGAGTGTAATTCACATGTCAAAAGCTCTGCTACATCTTTGTCGTTCTTTTTTGCTATGACAGTTCATTGGAAAATTGTCGGAGGGTTAACCGGTAGGGCACATAAGCTTATTTTCACGACAATTTAACGTAGGTAGACATAGGAATGCCCCGGACCTGAGTTATTTAGTAACTTTCGCACCATTGTTTTAAATGGTGCTGCTCATACTGGATTTTGACAAAACCACATTCTTTATAGATTGCTTCATGTCACCAAATTTGCTGCCAATGAAACTTTCCACAGTTTTGGTTCCAATATCCAGGGCTTTGTGGCAGTTTTTTTTGGAATTCCCCAGAATGCCTGCTGACAGCAACATTAGCGAATCCAACTTTGGAAAAGGGGGATTGTCATTGAACCATTCGTGAATCTTAGCTCGATCTCGTGAATCTCTCGTTTGCCGTGATACCCGGAAATTAAAGTGCTGCTCTCCAGTTGCCAAAACCACTTCAGCGAAATCCTCCAATGACGTGCAGATGGTGGTACCTCCTGGTGATCCACAAACCCATTTAGCGAGTAAAGAATCAGTAATTCCTCTTCCTCGCGTCAGGCCATCTGAACTTTTTATGGAGCGAATAAGTGTTTGTTCTATGATCATATCCGACCAAACACCTGCCCAAGGTGTACCTGTGCAATAGTGAAGTACCCCTTTTCTGCAAACTCCTTTTACGCCTCCGGATGGCTAACTTTCAGTTGTATCATATCTTGCTCGTAGAGATGGGCACATTTTGCTTACTGGAAGTGCCCACTTGCATGGAAGAATGGGGTCATCTGCTGTACACACCCCAAGTGGTCGTCCCAAACACCTCGACGCTCAGAATCAATGCACTTCTTCATCAGGGTAACCACGTAGAAGTACTGAACCCACAAAACAGCGGTGGGCCCATTATCCTAAAGGGATTCCAGATGATTCTGAAATTTCGTCAAAGCTGACACCTAGGAAGCATTCTCTTCAACTTTGTCTGGAATAAGTTCCTCCATGTTGGTCAGCATTGTAAGTTGATAGGGCTGGTGAGGGAGGGGAGCCCAGACATTACAACAATTTTGACAAAATTTTATGGTCAAGATACATCCTTAAACACTAATTATTTCATTTTTAACAATAAAAATTTCGTTTTTAAAAATGGAAACTGATTTTTTTGTTTATTTTACTTTCCCCCCCTCCATATCTCCTTAAGCATTGATCCTAGCAAAAAAGTGTAAAAAACTTTTTTTGTAGAGAATTTTATGTAGATAATTTAGTACAATCACATTTTTTCGGTAGAGGCAGTAGTTTTCGAGTTATTAACGAAAAACTGAAAAAAGGTACCTTTGGAGCCTCCCCCCACCCTTAGCTCCACCCCCACCCCCGGGTACTTTTAGTATATTGTTAAGGACACCTTCCTCTACGATTGTGCCAAAATTGGCTTCTACATGAATTATTCCCGCTATTCGTTGTTTTTTGGTCTTCGTTGCCTGGACTATGGACATTGGATACAAAATCGAACAAAAGAGGATTATATAAATGTAATGACATCGCTAAATTATAAATCATATATAAATAATGCAACACGAAATGTCAGTGGACAAATCCCTTCCTGTATCGACCACATATGGTGCAACTCAAACAACACTGAAAAAAACATGTCAATATTATGGAAAACTAGCATAACTGACCACTACACCTGTATATTCGTCAACAACATAGATAAAAGAAGTACCAACCCCAACAATTTTGTCAAAATAAAATACGAAAAAAAATATTTAAATATGAAAACGTTAGAAGAAAATCTTAAAATGGAAACCTGGGCATCAATATTTGAATCAGATAATCCAAATACTTGTGCAGAGAATTTCGAAACAGTTTTCCTGAATCACATAAACCTATCTACAAAAATACTTGTTTCGAAAACAAAATCTAAGCACAGATTAATAAAACCATGGATGACCCATGGATTAGTGATTTCAATCAGAAATAAGGAAAAATACTATCACCAGTCTAAAAACTTTCCAAACGACGAAAAAATCACTACTTTCTACAAGAAATACCGAAACAAACTTGCGCTCCTAATAAGACTAACAAAAGAAAAGTATTTTCGAAATAAAATAAAAAATGCTGGTCAAGATAGCAAAGAGTTCTGGAAAATCATCAATACAATAATCAACAAAGGCACAAAACAAAAATTACCAAAAGAAGTTACTCATCAAGGAATCAATACTGAGACAGAAAATAACCCAAAACTTTGTGGTAATATTTTTAATGATTATTTTGTTAATGTTGGCACTAATCTTGCTAGTAATATTATCATAGACAAAAAACAAACTCATCAACCAGAGCTAAACCCAGCTTTTGAAGAAGGTTTCCACACATTTGTTTCAGTAACTGATAAAGAAGTTGAAAACGCTATAATAAGTTTACGAGGATCAGCAAGCCCTGGCTACGACAATATAACTGTTAAAACATTAAAAGCTGTACGTGAGGAAATCAGCAAACCAATTGCACACATAATAAATAAAAGCCTAGAGAAGGGTATATTCCCGAACAACTATAAGAAGACTATTGTCACCCCTGTTTTTAAATCTGGTGATGAAAAAAATATCTCAAACTATCGTCCCATAGCACTCACATCAAACATAGCAAAAATCTATGAAAAAATTGTTAAAAAACAACTCAACAATTACATAAAAGAAAAAAGATAATGAGCCCAAACCAGTTTGGATTTAGGGACAATCTCAGCACACAGGATGCGATTGCTAAATTAACGTCAACAATTATGCAAAAGTTAGATAATGGAAAAAAATGTCTTGGAATCTTCATTGATCTCCGCAAGGCATTTGATAGCATATCACATTCCAAACTCACTAAGAAATTAATGCAAATTGGTTTAGACGGAATAGTGCTATCATGGTTTCAAAGTTATCTAAAGGAGAGATTTCAATATGTCAAAATAAATAATACCCTAAGTGAACCCAAAACCTCATCATTTGGCATACCACAAGGAACTGTCATCGGACCAATCCTTTTCATTATATATGTAAATCAAATGTTCACTCTTCCGATTGTTGGAGATATCATATCTTATGCAGATGACACTGTAGTTATCACTAAAGGGAAATCATGGGAGGAAACCATGAGACAGGCAAATATCAATATAAACATTCTCAAAACATGGTTCGACCTAAATTGTCTCTCACTAAATACTGAGAAAACATATTTTATCCCTTTCTCATTGAAAGAAAAAAATGTCGAAACAAATATTACTATTAAAATCCATTCATCGCAGTGTGAAAACAAAAATGAATGCGACAATGCAAATTGTTTACCAATAATATGCAAAAATAGTATAAAGTACCTGGGTATCATAATAGATAGGCACTTAAAATGGAACGAACAAGTCCAAAATATGGTAACCAGAGTAAGAAAACTTATTTACATGTTCATTAGATTGAGAAACATCCTATCATCTAGTATGATTAAAACTATTTATTTTTCCCTTGCACAATCTATTCTACAATATGGTATAATCGGGTGGGGGGGGACTTTCAAAACCAACCTTTTGCCTGTAGAAAGGGCACAGAGGTTGATTCTAAAAGTCATCCTACGAAAACCCTCTGTATTTCCAACAACACAATTATTTAACTCCTTTAAAGTTCTCAGCCTAAATAAAATCTTCAAAAAAAACTCATTATTACAAACCCACAAAGATCATTTCAATGATTCAATAACATTCACAAAAATAAGTAACCGGTCAAGATCACGTGGAAACTTAGAAATCCCTAAATTTAAAACAAGTGCTTATCAACACCATTATACCTATCAAGGTATAAAATTTTTTAACGCCCTCCCATATAAAATAAAAACAGAAATAAATTACAATGCCTTTAAAACACAAATCAAACAACTACTAGATCAACCCAACAATAACTATAAATTTTAAATTTCATAGAATAATTTTTTATGTATCTTCTGATTACATGTAACCTATTAATTACAATTGATCGAGTATTTTATTATAATATTAAGTACTTTAGTATATAATTAATTATTTTATTTCAAAATTAATAAACAAAAAAATAAATATATAAAAATTATATTTTTTTCTTTTTTAACGTATCCTCCAAAAATATTCCATTAACATTGAACTACCAAAGGATTATTGTCACAACTCAATATTATGTACTGCTTTTACAGCATTATCAGCTCCTCTACTCAACTGCTAGAATCAAATCCATGTACCTAACACCTTTGTTAATTATATATAATACCTACCTATAAATTGAAATGTAATAATATTATTTTATTTCACTACATCTATATTCTTACTTTTACTTATCTATTTCTGTATATCCAACTTAATAACTGATATGATACTCAATTCCACTATCAATGTATATTTGTTAACATCCTATATAAGTTTATGTATTTTGTTACCTCAAATTTTTTCTTCTATTTTATTTTTTCTCTTACCTTTGTAATGGCACTACTCCCCAATTCAAACACGAGAAATGTTTTTCTTTATTGAATTGGGTAGATTTCGTTAAAAAAACTATTTTTATTGTAATTAGCCAAAGAATTGTGTAATATTTTTTTTTGTAAAAAATTGTAATAGATTTTCTTTTGTAAAAAAAAAAAAATTGTCTTTAATAATTGAATAAAACTCAAAATTCAAATTATTTTTCTTTTTCTATGGAGTTTTATATGTTCTACTTCAAACTTCTTTTGTTTACAACATTTTATTAATATTTTGGTCTATTTATGTATCTACAGTTACTGATTTATTTCTTTGTTTTGATGTTTTCTATATATTAATAGTTCAATACATGAATGTGGCTAGTTTCTGTATAAAAGTACCTATCCTACATCTGATAATAAAATGTATTATTGAGACAGGAATACTGTTATTCTTGAAAGTCAATTAATTTGTGTATTTAATAATGTTTCATTTAGTTTAATTCTATGTACAGTATAGTCTCTGTAATCCCAACTAACTATAATCCCAACCACCGGGTGACAGAAACAGGGTGGGTGGGTGGAAAACACCACAAGTTAACCATTGAACAAAAAGTGTATTTTTAAATGTCCGGTATATCAGTAGCTTCTTATCCTCGCTAAGTGTGGGATTCATCGCTTAAATTTAAGCGGGCTAATCCCTGATAAGCCGCAAAGTAGTTGCTTTTATAGACACCGAGGCGTTAGCAGTGACACATGTCAAATCTGTTAAGTAAATTGTAAAATATCTTTTTACTGATTTCTTTCCTGTGTTGTATTGCAAGGTTTAAAATATTTATGTAAAATTGTTATTGTAGTACCTACTTTGGTAGTTTTTATGTCTCCAAATAAAATCAAATAACATTATTCAATTGCTAGCAGAGCCAAGGAATTGCTGACTTATATTCTAAACACCTCAAAGGATTTATAAAGTTTATCCACTGGAGAGATTTAGGTCCAAGTTTAGACCACTCATATTTTTCTGCGATTGATAGCGGTCCACAGTTTCGTAAAACATTTATTTTAATTATTTGAAACATTTTCACGGCCAGCAATTTATTCTATCAAATAGTTGATAAAATAGACTTTATGTCTATGGCCTTATCGATTAATTAGTTGTCTTTGAATTCATCTAGAATGAATTTTTGGCGGTTGGAAAGCTCCAGTTCTACAAATGAACTTCAAAATAATTTTCAAACCAAAATTTTGATTTGATGTAAACATATAAAAAATGTTTTTCCAGTATATATTTGCATCTGTGGTTATCAACAGGCCATAGAGAACATAAAAACGAAGACAATATTCAATATAGATATTAAAAATATCCACTGGCGGCAATTTCAAATCTTCAAATCATTGAAGCACAAATTTCGCACATTTAAAAAGTTAAAGATATTTTGATAATTTTTATAAATTATAGGATACTTATTCAAATATAGGTGAATTCATTGGCTGTATAGCACTACAATTTGTTTATATGTTTACATACAGAAATGTGGAGTCATGATTTTTTTAATAAGGGCGGGAAATTTTCAAAATTAATTTTTGAAAGTGGCGAGCACTAAAGGAATTTTTTAACAATTCTCTGTGTCACTCCAGTGGAATAAAATAAATATATTGGTAGTGTCTCTAACTAGAAGCCTCCTAGAATATAATTCTCTAATATCTGTCTCCTTATAGTAACCATTTTAATACTGTTGAAAGAGTTCAACGCAAATTTATAAAAAGTGTTATTTTCAAATATTAATTCTGTTGAAATTATTAACATATTATTTTGTTTTGCTCCAATAAGATTGTTTTAATAAAGGGAGAAGAATATGAATTGATGTTGCATGTATATTTAAAAGTGTGAATAATCTGTTGGACAGCCCTGAAATCCAAATGTTAATGTTGTTTTCTTGCATCGTTGATACTAACTAGGAATTGTAGTGTATATTATTGTCACAATAATACAAGCTTGTGTCTGGCCACAATTCTGCTATAAATAGATGACACTTGGTTGGTAATGCATATGCTAATATAGTCAATATGTCCTTGTTCGGGGCTGTGTTGAAATAACATAAGGTTTTACTCCTGAAGCACAACTGCCCTATGTTATTTTACTGTTGTAATTTCACAAACAATATTGTATAACCTGTGTAGATTCTTTGTAATACAGTTTTGATAATTATTTAGAATATAACAGAGTATTAGCTTAGCCGCCGTTGGTCTCAAAACAAATTAACGAAAATGCCTAAAATGAAATAAAATCAGTTTTATAAAAGCATTATGTAAAATTTTGAAGTTCAACAAATAGATGGAATACTTCAGTGTTGCCATTTAAAGCTGTTTGTTTTCTTGGTTTATTTATTGACCACCGTTTACTGTCGAGACTTTGATAAAAAAAAGTAGACAGCTAAGTTAATCTTGTGTATATTGGTTTGTTATCAATGTGGCCATGCTAGGGCCCTGGGATGTTAAGTCAGTAATTTTTGTGGACGTTATGGTTTCACATTCGACAATGGACATTGGATCGAATACGCTACTCTGGGAGTGCTCTGGAGCGTCGGTAAGCGTCGGTCTGGTTTGACTTTCATACTCTACATAGAAAAAGGTAAATTGTCTATGGATGGTCTATGGTTCACATCTGACATTTGCGGCAAACAGCCTGCGCTTTTTTTACATCCAAACATAATATATTATTACTACAGCAACAATGGCGGTAAGTTTTATTATTATTTATTACATTCATGTTTGTTTACGTTCGCAAATGTAATTTGTAAGATATCGGAACATTCCCAGAAATAATTAGTATATAAAAGACATTATAACCTGCAATTTGCTTTGAACGATTGTGTTTTTACATGTCAAGATATTACGTTATCTTAAAATTACATGTAAAACGTGACTATTTGTAGATTTCTTTTCAGTTGATGAAACTATTCAATTAGATATTGGGTACTGTAAACGTGACTGTTGTCAGGGTTGGGCATTATATGAATTACTTGTCAATTATTCCTTCCTAAAAATGTAATTTGTAATTGGTATTTGAAATACCTTATGCGGAGGTATTTTGTAACCAGTATTTCAAATATTTGTGGCTTCAAATTACATTTTCACAAAAACATTAAGTGATCTTAGTTAGATGAAAAGTAAGCTCCTCACATAGACTAAAAACACTAGAATCCAGAGCAATATATATATATATGTTATTCTTTAGAGTTGACAATACTGCATGTCAAAGCAAGGGACTTGTCAATCGTCATTTAATGGTTTCACAGTATTCATTTATACGTATTATTTCTAATTTGTGATTCTTAATTCCGTTATTTTGCTAACCGCATTTAATGTTGTTTAATGATAACATTTCATGTAGTTATATAATAATAATAATATTATTCTTTTACAGACTAAAAGGGCTACGAGTGAGCAGATGGATTTTCTGGTGTCATTACTCGGAGATAGGCCGGCCAACAAGAGAGAATGGGACGAGTTGGCCCAAAGCCTTAACGCCATCAGGTTTGGGACCCAGAAATCGGGCGACAGATGGCAGCAAGTACGTATTTAATAAAATAAAACTATTGAACCTGAAACAAATACCTTACTCAAAATAATCTTATTTTATGGGTTTCTGAATAGTAGTTTGAAAATAATCTTATTTTATGGGTTTCTGAATAGAAGTTTGACTATTTATCAATTTTTTCAGTCATGGAGGGACCTGAAAACAAATGCCAAGAAGAAGGCATCAAATATCCAAGTGGAGATGAACCGAACGGGAGGTGGATTGGTGAGATTCCCACCTCTCACCCCACTTGATGAAAAGGTCTTGGCCATCATGGGGCGATTACCCATTGATGGATTACCGGAAGAGTGTACGCTATACGTTGTATGTTTCAGATCATATTCATGCACATTTATATTTTAATATGGATGGTGAAAATCTAATATGCAGTTTATTACTTTCTTGTAGACTGAAATTGAAATCGATGCCCCGACTTGCCAGGTTGTTCCTCAATCGCCTGGCCCGGTGCTTGAGGAAGTTATCTCCACTGGGCCGGTGCTGGCCGAGATACCCGCAACGCCTGGGCCATCCGGCATCAAAAGAAAGGCGTCTAACAAAGGACTGTGTAAGTACTTACGATGAAATGTGCTATGAAAATCTAGTCTCCTTCGTGAAAGCAATCTTTCGAATAGGCCCGCCATTGATATGCTTGGTGTAACTATAAGAGCTAGTACGCATTAGCGGTCAGCCGCTTGAGCGGATCGGCTAAGCGGCTGGCCGCCTGACGTGGTTCAACCGCAGTAGGCAGAAAACTATGTTGCCTTGTCTCATCATAAATAAAATGGATGCTGTCGAGAGGTCGCTTGTGTCATTTATTTGTACCATCTACGACAGTGACGCAAAACCAAGAAAATAAAATATTTTACTTTACTGCAAACACGTAATGAATAAGGCCAGTTACTACAACTAAACCCCAACCGTCTAGTTCGTATAGTCAAGAAGGCGGTCAACCGCGAAGCCGTCCTCTGACCAACCACTGCGGTTTGAATTTTACAAATTTTTGTACAAATATAAGCGGTTGCATATTAAAATAAAAAAGCAGCCAGCCGCGCGGTTAACCGCCCACTAGTGCGTACGAGCTCTAACGGCCGCTGTTCCCAATCCTACTAATCAAATGCTAAGCCAAAACTTTGGCTCGACACTGCTCAATTACACAACTACGCTCTTCCAATTACACAAGCTTAAGCACACCTTAATCTAAGGAAGCCGTCCGATTAGGCTTTCGATTGAACCTCAACACCACATTGGCAGTTATAGTCGCATGTGGAGTTCTTCATGCATCAATCGTGGGGAGGAACATCCACAAGGTTGGATCCATGGCGTTGTCGAAGTTCCCAACAATGTGAGACATTATTGCAAATAATATGTATGTATGACTACTACTCGTAGTTGCTTGATGGGTATGTTTTTGACCCTGAGATCTAATATGTGTGTTACTTATTTCTTGTGTTTTCTATTTATGAAAGTAAATTGGTATTATTAGAGTAGACTCGTTTAATGACATGAATTTAATTTAATTTAATGACATGATTGATGAAAATTTAAATAAAAAGATTAAGTAAACAAAACAATTATCAAATTGTAATTTCTTTAAAATGATCTCCTGGGCTTTCCTCACAGTTGGATTTCCGATTGGGCCGTCTTTGTGACCCTCTCCTTCGTCTCCTCTTTAACTTAACAAACTGATTGCAATCTTTAGAGCACAGGCGTCAGGTGCGAATGCTGTCCTTGTTCTACTAATATTACAATGGAAGATGCTCCGAGGAACTAGCGTCATTGATCCCCTCGGCACCGGTGCACGAGGGAAATTATTTTCCTCAACAACCTCCTGTGTAGAGTTAATGTAAAAAAAAGAGTAAAATCGTATTTAACAAATATATTTATAAAAAAATTACATAAAAATATTTTGCTTTCAGTTGGTAAAAGAGCCATCTCCTTTGACCACAGGTACCTTGTTGCCACTGAGAACACCAATCACGAGAGGGAAAAGCTTCTTCTGGAAAAAGATGAATTAAAATTGGAGGAGAAGAAAGTTGCGAAGATGGAAGAGTTGGGTGCGGCCATGCTGGCCAGCATTGCCGCGGAGAGGCAAGAAGATGCGAAATTCAGAGATGGCATTTTAGCTGAGCTGTTGAAACGGAAGTGTAAGATATAATTTATTTACTATTTTGTAAGCCCGCGGGCTTTCACATTGAGTACATAATGATTTAAAAAAATTATACAAGGGTTTCAAAATAAAATATAAGCACTTAATGCTTTGAAGAACCGTAAGTGGGAGATGCCCGAAGAACCTAAGGAAAAGGCTGTACTATATTAGACATTTACCCGTGTACTTAGTTGTACCATCTCTCCTTTACTGTATGTGTTCTAAATTGTATTTAATGAAACATTTTTTAAAATTTAAAATGAGGAATTATACAATTTGTCCAAAGAGACATCATTCCTAGGTTGTATTAAATCATCAATTTACCTTAGATGTAATTAATAAAGTAACGATACGTTACAGAGAAAAACTTGCTTTTATTTCATTTGATGATTGTTGTTTGTGAATAATGAATGCATTTATTTTTGTACTTTTCTAATTATTTTGTTATTTTGCTTTCACGTTCTCGCTTTATCTTGAGTCTCCTCTGTTGCTGAGAATCGAGACTCCTACTTCAAAAGCCCTGATGAACGAGGATCATTCACTACTTGCGGTTCTTCGTGGCATAGGAAGCTGCTGACTCCAACATCCCAGATGCCGTGATACTTGGCCCCTCCGACATATTGATGTTGTTGTATTATGTACACTGCATTTATGTAAAATATATTGCTTAGGTTTTTAACTCTGAATCTCTTTGCGGAGGATGTTTTTTTCGGTAGTTTTATCAAAAGTTTTCTTTGGGGGATAGAATTAGAATCAATCAACTCAGTGATATTGACGTTTCCCTTCCAAGATGAGAAGCAACAACTTGTACATTTATTTTACTTGTCTTAACGTGTCTACACAGATTTTCAAAGCTTTTCCTAGAGTGTAGAAGCATGGACTGTTTTGTGGAGACTTATGTTTTCTTATAAATATAAAAATATAACACCACATACACAATTTTATTTGTTTTTGTAATTCTTATTGTTCCTATAAATTAATATTACTGTAATCGTAATAAGTCAGACCGTTTTTCGCATGAATTTCCAAAACCACACTGCACTGTGTTTCATCATCATTATGAAATTCAAGTAAGTGTAAGAAAGACAGAGCAAAGGTAATTGGGTTAGAACCAAAATACACTAAATCAGTGGTGACTTTAAAATCTACATGGAAGGCATTTGTATAGTCCTCTTCTATTCTATGACTAGTAATTTTTTTTATATTTTTATTTTTAGGAAACAATTTTATAAAAAATCATTGAACATAACACTTGTGCCGCACACAGTGTTAAAAGTGCTAGCGTTATTTGTTTTGGCGTATTTCGTGGGAACGTATGGCGAGCGATATGCTGAAATAGGCCAATAACACCTATTAATGTTAAATGTTTTCATTTCGGTTAATATAAGTTTGGTATTGAGGATTCCAAATCACAGATACAAATTCGAGGTGAGATCTTACGTATGCCATATAAAGTAATTCAAGTGTAAAAGGTTTATTGAATGGTTTTGTGACTCGTAGAATGAAGCTTATTTGTTTTTGGGCTTTTTCTAAGACGTTTTCAATATGATCTCAGTAATTTAGAGTCAAGTAATACTCCAAGGTCTCTTGATTTTTTCTACTCGTTGGAGAGGAACATGGTTTAGACGGTAAGTATGGATGATTTGGTGACATTTACGTGAAAATGTTATCACATTACATTTATCTATGTTTAGGACTAATTGATTTTCTATGCAATATTTATTAATTCTATTAATATCTTGTAATTTGTTACAATCATCTGCTGAGTTTATGTATTATATATTTAAATTGGCCTTAGACTATGCCTGTGTGTTAATATAATATTCATGTTGATTGATGTGTTCATTCCTCGACACAAGGTGATGGAGATATGACATAATGTTACGAGTACATAAAATAATTACACATTAGTCTGTTGTCTGAATATGCCTTAATCAAGATAATTAACAAAATATAATAAATCTGAACATACCCTTGTTTGACAGAATTCCTTTGTTGCTCGGTACTTGGGAATCTGATATGTCGTACCCTGATTTGATTAATAGCCGACACGATCTCATTCATGTGTCGGCTTACTGACTTTTGGGAAAGACTCAAATGAAAGTCATTTCCTACTATTTTTTTATACGACCCTGTCGCAAGGAACGACAGTGTCGTTAGAACCTTAAAAATAAATAATATATTATAAGTATAGCAAATACATCAAAAAATAAGATAGGCAGAAAGAAAACAAGACTATAACTGTTTATTTCACGTTAAAATTTCGATTTTATTTCCGGGAGTCCTGGGGCTCCACCAGGTAAATTATGTATGCATGAAGTCACCGTGTAAATCAAGGGTTAATTGAAATGGATTAAGATATCAATTTATCCATAGAGGAATCACGTGAAGCCAGTTAATAAAAACTATTTATAAAAAAACACAACAACAAAGCAAAACCTTAGCAAACGCCATCTCTTATGACATTTATACAACAGACGAAGCCTCGAGTAGCACCACTGTGACCTGCTTTTAACATGTTCATATCTCAATTTACCATCCACCATTATTCCAAGGTTGTGCGCAGCGTCAACAAAGGGAACGGTGGCTTCATGTATTTTTACAACATGTCCTCCATTCCTTACACATGATATTTTTTGCTTAGTTCCCATTAATAAAGCAACAGTTTTTTGAGGATTAAGAAGTAACACTCCTGTGCCCAAGTGCAAACTCTACGTAGATCATCCGTTACCATATCCACCGCCAGATGAGCGTTACTTATGTCAAATGATAAATATTATTGTATGTCATTTGCGACATACAGTATTTAATAGATTGCATTATGTCAGCGGCATATATAGCAAAAAAACAATGGCCCCAGTATCAACCCCTGCGGTACCCCTCGCGTTATCTTTACATCAGATGAATGTTTTAGAGCCCTATTGATTTCCCTGTAAACTGTGCGCTGAGTTCTATCTTTGAAGTAACTCTGAAACCATTTTATTGTTTCATCGTTAAAACCAAAGTAACGCAACTTTCAAACAAGCAATGGAATGCTCAATAAGTCAAAAAATTTAGAGAAATCTAGAAGAACTAATACCGAGGCTTTGCCTGCATCATTGGAGGTAAGAATATCGTCTGTAATGCATTGCAGAGCTGTTGTGCTGTGACCTTTACGAAACCCCGATTGATGACGAGGTATAATCCCGCAAGTTTCAGTGTTGACACAACTTTTTCGAGTACTTTGGATAATGCTGGTATTATGCTGCTCGGTCTGAGATCGCTAAGACTAGTGAAAAATTAAATAATTTCATATTCACTTTGAGTTCCAAGGGTACTGCGATTGTTCGTCTACGTACAGGGACTATTGGCCGCAACTCCTCACACAAAGCTCTGTATAGGTCCTGGGATAGCCTGTAGTTTGCCACAAATACTGTGACAGGAATAGTCAAAGGGTTTGACAGATCCCTTAACTGCCGTCTTTGGACTGACTCATTTCTCAGCTCTTCGCTGCGCAGAACTCCATTAAAAAAATGTAGACGGAAATAATTGTCCATTGTAGACTGGCTGTGGCTAAAATAATACACATAAATTATTAGCAGACCCGCACCCTTTTGGTACATAATAATATACTAAAGGAAAATATTTCCTTGACTTCCTAAAACCAACAACTATTTTCTAAGGAGAGGTTATGTCACAAAATTCCATCTTTATTCAAGCTAAAATTTTCTTATAAAACGAGTCTTTGCCGGGTTGGTCTAAATACGCACAAAATACTTAAATAACCCAAACTAAGAACTATTTTGTGCATTTAAAAAGTGGTTTCTTATAGTAATTGCTGGAACGAAGTGCAATTACAATATTCTGTGCCTAAAAGTGCGGCGATTTATGTAAAAACATCTACCAACCCGGTTGATATGTCGTTAATTCGAAATAAATCATATTACTTACCTTAAAACCACTTTAAAACTATTAAATTCGTTTTTATTAACTTCAAGAAAAATGTCATTCGGCGATGTGTCAACTCAAAACGTTAGTAAGGATTCCAAGCCGGAGGTCTGTTGAGCTGTTTTGTGAATCAGGAAATGAATATGTCTCAGACTCACACATGGGACGTAGAGATTACCAAATTCAACGAGAACTGTCAAAACACAAGGAGAGACGCCCGGCGTCGGCCGAGAACGAGACGTATAAACGTAGAGACTACCAATGATTGCGAAACTTTGCGAAACTGTAAAAAATATGGGTGTGTGCGTAAAAAAACGTAGTCACGGATGTTTGTGAGAGGTACTGACTTCACGTCCTGAGGAGAAAGTGAATGATTTAAGAAGTTAGCTACCTCCCATGAATAGCACAAGTGACCAGTTTTGTGAGTCACCGGATATTAGAGATGAGGTACTAAATTATTATTTAACAGATAAAAGAAATAAATAAATTGTAAATAATTATTTCCTAATTTGTAAATAAATAAATATATCTCTTGAAATGTATTGTTTTTTATTACATTTATGTATTTGGTGCAAGTTATTCCTATTTTCAAAAATGTTCCAACAAAACTATCAGTCATATAACTTACTATGGGCTCCATCAAATCCAGAACCAAGTTAGCGTCTCAGAAGCTGGACGTACTGTACAGGGCTCACAGAATCTATAGTACACAACTGATCACCCTGTACAGATTGCAAGTGCACCACCCTACTGTAGAATTTGGCAGCCACCTCTGTTCTGCAGTACCAAAATACCTAAAAAACCCTTGGCGCTGTGCAAAAAAAAGCAGTCTGTTTGTTGAGATGTCTCTTAACAAACGGACTGGAATCTTTGGGGCAAACTTCAGGTGAGAAACCCGGGCCTTGACCCTTCACACAGCATCCCCAAAGGCGAAATTAGTATATTATGGAGTTAAGTTGTTTGAAACGCTTGGTGAGTATACAATATTTTAGGATATAAATAAATAGGATATGGAAATCTGGCACACCACCCTGGGAACCACAGCTTTGGACAACTTGGCTACCAACCCATGGATGACAAACATAATAAAATAAATAAAACCCAAGTTTAAATGCACTTTGTTAAATAATAATAGTATAATCAAGAGATATATATTTCTTTAATATTTCAAACACATACATAAAGTAATATTGACATATTTCTCAATTGCGCCTTTTAAGGTAACTAAAGGTGTATTTTAAAAATAATTTAATTTACAATTAGAAGAGATCAGGTGTGCTAGCACGGTCGCTCGATATGAAGTTACCGACCGATTGTCGGTAACTTCTCATCGTTCCCTAGGACAACTGCAGATCTCAAACGTACAAACGACAGTTGATATCGAATATTTTAAGGACACTTAGTCATTGTGAACTGTCACCTATTCGTTTGCGATCTGCAGTTGTCGCAGGGAACGATGAGAAGTTACCGATAGTTATCCTATCGATCGTTATAGAGCAAGCGTGCTAGGGCCTCAGAAAGTGAAAAAAGAATTAAACATTGAAGCAATATTCACTATCCAGTCATAGACATTGAAAAGTAAACAGATATTGTCAGGAATTAGTTTCTTGCAAAGTGGAACATACTCTCAGTATCGCCCTGCTGAATAGCTTGAAATGGCTTGAGAAACTCTGGAAAGTGCATTATTACATATGTTCCCGCCGGGGTTTGAACTCAACACCTGTCCCTCCCAGTCAAACAGTTACAAAGGTTTAATTAATACATATGACTGGATAATGACACTTTCCATATTTTATTTATTTAGCAATAAAAACAAATGTAAATAAATATAAACTTCACATTTCTAGACATCATATTCCTTTAGTACACTGAACACAATATGATCTCTAGAAATGTGAACTAAATCCATTTCAAGTAAAATTGGTGGCAACAATTTATACGACCTTACGACTCCTAGGCCCAAGACAGGTCAACGAAATTCAATCTTCAAAAAAGATATTTGAAAACTTTTGATCGATTTCAACCAAAGTAAGAAATTATTGAGCTCACTTCAACATGGGTCTTGTAAACACCAACAGAAACAGTCGTAGAAGCAACCAGTTCGAGCACCTTTCATTGAAATACCGGTAAAACAAGGACAGCATTCCCACCTGAAGATTGCCATCCACTTTTTAATATAGGGGAATCTATGTTTTTAATTTAAAATAATGAGTCGATGGCTTTTTGCGGGTATTTTGTGTCTCAAGACCGGGGTGCTAGCATAGTCCATCGATAAGGATCGGTAGGATAATTGTCGGTAACTTCTCATCGTTCCCTAGGACAACTGCAGATCGCTAACGTACAAACAACAGTTGATATCGAATATATTAGGGACACTTAGTCATTGTGAACTGTCACCTATTCGTTTGCGATGTGCAGTTGTTCTAGGGAACGATGAGAAGTTACCGACAATTATCCTACCGATCCTTATCGATGGACTATGCTAGCACCCCAAAGGTGGCCGTAGAGACCCTGTAAAGTACGCCCAGTTTCTGAGAGGCTAATCTGACTCTGGCTTGGATGGAGTCCCCGTACCTGAGCTGGTCACTTAGAGTTACACCGAGCATATTATCAATGGAAGACCTGTTGGGAAGATCGCTTCCGTTGAAGGAGACCAGATAGACATTTCGATCCCTTTTAGACATATTCGTAATCAGACGTGAAATATAATAATGTTAAGTTGACATTAATGAATATTAGATGTAAGTACTCCAGACAAAACAAGTGTATAAGTAGCGAGGACTTCATTCTCCGTAGATCAATGCGGGCAGATAATGATGATACTAAATGTATGCGTATTAATTAGCGAATTAGGTTTTATTCGCCTCTCTTAACTAAATAATAAATAATTATAAATTATTAGATTAGAGATTCGAAATCGCTTATAAAGGAAGAACATTGAGGTGAAAATAATACTTTTTCATTACATTAACTCCTCACAGGAGGCCCTGAGAAAATGAATTCCCTGAGGGCCTATGTCATCTTTAAAGATGTAGGTAGGGTATTTTTAGGAGGAAGCAGAGAAAGTTCTGAGAAGGAAAAAGGTTTTTTGGGGTGGGTAGGAATCTGTGGGTCATATGAATCCATCCCTCCCACGGCGGTGCAAGACGATAGGTCGAGAGAATCAGGCTGGAGAGGTCAAAAGGTCTCCCTCAACCAGTCTCTCTCGGTCCGGCCCGCCACACAACAAGTGGGCAGACACATTGGCCGCCAAGACCTAGACAAACCTCACCCCATGAACCCGGGCACCCCAAAGACACCAAACGTAGTAAAACTTGGAGTGACCTAAGGCAGGGGTGTTGGTTATACAATAAATAACCTAGTTAAAAGCCTGTTTTTGAAGTAATCTATTTCGTCTCATCAGTCGTAATTGCCTACTCTCCATAGCCTTGCTTGCCACTATATATTTTGTGCCGATATACATTTTGCGGCTACCTCTTTCATCTTGCAGGAATTCCAGCTACTTCTTGGGTACTTTTACTAAACATTTACAAAAATCGATAGAAACGCACTTGCACACAGCAATATCAAAGAGTTTTTTTGTTGCATCTTCATAAAATTCAGTTTTCTTTTTAGGTATTCGATATTTATTTAAGGATTTTTACTTGTGATAATACCGGGTTGGTCAACTTACAATTTGACATTGAGTTAAAATAGGAATAGACGCTTTATTCCCCATGTAATTAGTTCAATTGCAAATATTTCACATAGGTATTTCTTTCACAGAAAAAAATCTTTTCCATTAGATCACCACCGAAATTCATTCTAATCCACAAACAATACTTTATTACATCCTCATAAGTTGTTAACGCATTATCTTTTTTTTTTTCATTGTTTGTATTTCTTGCTAGAGCAATCCCGATGAGTTACAAAACTCATTTTAGGACAGGAGGAACTTACAATTCATAGGTAGGAGGTAGTAATTACAATTTTACAAAGGTATTTTGATATTATAATATAAGTTTTACATTCAGTACAGCATAAAAATGAAAAAAAAGGCAAGTTAAGTAGAACAAACAACAAAAGAAAACAAGTAAAGAGAGGGTAAAACTGATACGAGTATATAAGATAGAATAAAAAATGACAAGACGATTACATATTTTCATTTTTAAATGTAGTTAAAAAATATTCTTTTAAAGCATTGCTTTGCAATTTTTTTATTATGCTGGATGTTTTTGTACATATCTGGAAGCGAAGTATATAGTGCATAGGCAATATAGTTCTTTTAATTTTTCTTGGACACCAACCACAGAACACAATGATTTTTTTCTAGTTTTAGGCATATTACAAACCAATCAAAATCATGTTTGCGAGGCTAATCCAACAAATGTGCGCCGCGCGCTGATATCTGTTTTTGCTGATTGACTGCATTGTGTTGTAACGCAAAATAGTGTCAAAAGGTGGAGGGCATGAGGGGTAAATTAGATGGTTGAAAATAAAATATATTTTGTGCCGTTTAAACCGGATTAGACGAGGTGTTTGTTTACTAACAAAATCTGAAAAAACACACTTTTTGTAAAACTTTTGGTTCAGTGCGCCACCTTAAGATGAAGTAAGAATTTAATGATATTTTGTGTACTTTACAAGGTACTACCAAGGCACCCATTGTTAAGTATTATTATAAAAATATTCTTATATTGACATATTTCTCAATTGCGCCTCTTAAGGTAACTAAAGGTGTATTTTAAAAATAATTTAATTTACAATTAGAAGAGATCAGAAAGTGAAAAAAGAATTAAACATTGAAGCAATATTCACTATCCAGTCATACACATTGAAAAGTAAACAGATATTGTCAGGAATTAGTTTCTTGCAGAGTGGAACATACTCTCAGTATCGCCCTGCTGAATAGCTTGAAATGGCTTGAGAAACTCTGGAAAGTGCATTATTACATATGTTCCCGCCGGGGTTTGAACTCAACACCTGTCCCTCCCAGTCAAACAGTTACAAAGGTTTAATTAATACATATGACTGGATAATGACACTTTCCATATTTTATTTATTTAGCAATAAAAACAAATGAAAATAAATATAAACTTCACATTTCAAATAAAATTGGTGGCAACAATTTATACACGACCTTTCGACTCCTAGGCCCAAGACAGGTCAACGAAATTCAATCTTCAAAAAAGATATTTGAAAACTTTTGATCGATTTCAACCAAAGTAAGAAATTATTGAGCTCACTTCAACATGGGTCTTGTAAACACCAACAGAAACAGTCGTAGAAGCAACCAGTTCAAGCACCTTTCATTGAAATACCGGTAAAACAAGGACAGCATTCCCACCTGAAGATTGCAATCCACTTTTTAATATAGGGGAATCTATGTTTTTAATTTAAAATAATGAGTCGATGGCTTTTTGCGGGTATTTTGTGTCTCAAGACCAGGGGTGCTAGCATAGTCCATCGATAAGGATCGGTAGGATAATTGTCGGTAACTTCTCATCGCTCCCTAGGACAACTGCAGATCGCAAACGTACAAACAACAGCTGATATCGAATATATTAGGGACACTTAGTCATTGTGAACTGTCACCTATTCGTTTGCGATGTGCAGTTGTTCTAGGGAACGATGAGAAGTTACCGACAATTATCCTACCGATCCTTATCGATGGACTATGCTAGCACCCCAAAGGTGGCCGTAGAGACCCTGTAAAGTACGCCCAGTTTCTGAGAGGATAATCTGACTCTGGCTTGGATGGAGTCCCCGTACCTGAGCTGGTCACTTAGAGTTACACCGAGCATATTATCAATGGAAGACCTGTTGGGAAGATTGCTTCCGTTAAAGGAGACCAGATAGACATTTGGATCCCTTTTAGACATATTCGTAATCAGACGTGAAATATAATAATGTTAAGTTGCCATTAATTTATTTATTTATTTATTTAATTTCAACGGTATAAACATACCATAAACAATATTTACATTTCACATTAAAAACCAAAAGCATATATAAGGAATAATTAAAAACAAAAAAGAGAATAACAATTGATTGTGGTATTTGATTGTGAAATAACATACGAGATATGAGCAAGAGATACAAGTACAAACAAATTTTATAGTACAAATAAGGTAAACTTAGATTAAATTAATATTGGTTGAAAATATATGATAATTAACCCATTCATGACGAAGGTGCCATATGGATCTCGAAAAAGTATTGGCACTCATTTAGTCACAAAATGCCGATATGTTGAAATAGCGGTGCCAAATACAGTTTGATATAGTCTACAGGCATGTACGAACACCTTTGTCTTGGTTGGGTTCAGTTTATTTATGTGTGCCGACGTAAACGGATGTGTCTTTACTGAGTTAGAAAAAAAGTGCAATTTTTTCAAGATTTCAAAATACGTGAAGTAAGTAATCTATTAAATTTATGTAGTAGATTTGATTTTTTTCCCCAAAACGGAAAATGATTTGTAGATAATGAAATTCTCTGCCTATTTACACACACTTTGTTACAAAAATAATCATTATTGTATCTAAACGAGGACTGTGAATTGAAGGTTTTGATTTTTGGTTCCATATGGATCTTTCGACAGATCGCACTATACATAAAATGTAATTTTTCAAAGATTTCATTGTTTTTTCGCGTTTTTAGGGGTTTGACTGTTGAAGAAGTTATGTTACTGCTTGAAGAATAATCAAATACGTATATGGATGATGATGAAGTAGTGGATGTGTATGTGGAGCCGCCAAATGAGAGTGATTTGTCCGGAGCAGATTCAGCTGATGAAGATGACGGCGGAATAATTGCCAATATCTATCGAGCGCAATTATTTTCTAATTGCCAAATTGTTGGGCGTTGCCGACACAAAACGGGAAAGGTACTTCCGATTCTGATTCACATCCAGAGAACCCTGATCTAGAACATTTAGGAGATGTGCACTTGGACTCAGCTTACAGTGACCTCGACATTTATTCGACGCTACAGCATCACATGGTCAAGCGTCTGCAAGCACTTCTTCCGAGCCTCCTTTGAAACGATGTCGTATTAGTACTGCAGACAGAGTAAATGATTCCGCTGAATCACTTTATCGCATTCCAAAACGTATGCCTGGTCCAAGAACTACGTATCAATGGAAGTCTAACGATGTGACACCAATTGCTTGTAGCATATTTCCCGATGAAAATTATACTGAAGTAGCTGCTTTATCACTGGTGGAATTATAAAAAAAATTCTTAACCAGCAAAATGTATGAATTCATCATTACAGAATTCACCAAATATCAGACCAAGCAAGATCCTGAAAATAGCCATAAAGTATCGCCTTTGATTGTCGGGGATATAAAAGCGTACATGGGTATCATATATCTCCGAGAAGAAGGCAACAATGTCGAAGTACAACAATGGTATTCTTCCTCGAGGACATACTGAAAGTGCAAGTACATCATCAAGGAGCAAAAAAAAAATCAGTATTCAGAGGCCAAATGAATTCATCAGTACAACACGAATATGGGCGGAACTGGCAGAATGGATCAAAACATTGGATGTTATCACATTACTGTTCGTCAACAGAAATGGTAATGGTTCATTTTTACCTGGGCCATCGTTGTAAAAATTCAGAATTGCTGGCTTCTGAAACGCAAAGCCATGGATTATTTTAAATTGGGACAGTTAGAATTCAGTGAAAAAATATCAAAACATTACTGCGAGAGGTATGATATCAAGAAACCCATATTCAAGGCACCCAATAAACTCACCAAAATAGGAAAAAAGGGCGAAGCAGTATGACACCTCCGTCCCCCATTATATTAGATGTAAGTACTCCAGACAAAACAAGTGTATAAGTAGCGAGGACTTCATTCTCCGTAGATCAATGCGGGCAGATAATGATGATACTAAATGTATGCGTATTAATTAGCGAATTAGGTTTTATTCGCCTCTCTTAACTAAATAATAAATAATTATAAATTATTAGATTAGAGATTCGAAATCGCTTATAAAGGAAGAACATTGAGGTGAAAATAATACTTTTTCATTACATTAACTCCTCACAGGAGGCCCTGAGAAAATGAATTCCCTGAGGGCCTATGTCATCTTTAAAGATGTAGGTAGGGTATTTTTAGGAGGAAGCAGAAAAAGTTCTGAGAAGGAAAAAGGTTTTTTGGGGTGGGTAGGAATCTGTGGGTCATATGAATCCATCCCTCCCACGGCGGTGCAAGACGATAGGTTTAGATAATCAGGCTGGAGAGGTCAAAAGGTCTCCCTCAACCAGTCTCTCTCGGTCCGGCCCGCTACACGACAGGTGGGCAGACACATTGACCGCCAAGACCTAGACAAACCGCACCCCGTGAACCCGGGCACCCCAAAGACACCAAACGTAGTAAAACTTGGAGTTACCTAAGGCAGGGGTGTTGGTTATACAATAAATAACCTAGTTAAAAGCCTGTTTTTGAAGTAATTTATTTCGTCTCATCAGTCGTAATTGCCTACTCTCCATAGCCTTGCTTGCCACTATATCTTTTGTGCCGATATACATTTTGCGGCTACCTCTTTGAGCTTGCAGGAATTCCAGCTACTTCTTGGGTACTTTTACTAAACATTTACAAAAATCGATAGAAACGCACTCGCACACAGCAACATCAAAGAGTTTTTTTGTTGCATCTTCATAAAATTCAGTTTTCTTTTTAGGTATTTGATATTTATTTAAGGATTTTTAGTTGTGATAATACCGGGTTGGTCAACTTACAATTTGACATTGAGTTACAATAGGAATAGACGCTTTATTCCCCATGTAATTAGTTCAATTGCAAATATTTCACATAGGTATTTCTTTCACAGAAAAAAATCTTTTCCATTAGATCACCACCGAAAGTCATTCTAATCCACAAACAATACTTTATTACATCCTCATAAGTTGTTAACGCATTATCTTTTTTTTTTTCATTGTTTGTATTTCTTGCTAGAGCAATCCCGATGAGTTACAAAACTCATTTTAGGACAGGAGGAACTTACAATTCATAGGTAGGAGGTAGTAGTTACAATTTTACAAAGGTATTTTAATATCATAATATAAGTTTTACATTCAGTACAGCATAAAAATAAAAATAAAGGCAGGTTAAGTAGAACAAACAACAAAAGAAAACAAGTAAAGAGAGGGAAAAACTGATACGAGTATATAAGATAGAACAAAAAAAGACAAGACGATTACATATTTTCATTTTTAAATGTAGTTAAAAAATATTCTTTTAAAGCATTGCTTTGCAATTTTTTATTATGCTGGATGATTTTGTACATATCTGGAAGTGAAGTATATAGAGCATAGGCAATATAGTTCTTTTAATTTTTCTTGGACACCAACCACAGAACACAATGATTTTTTTCTAGTTTTAGGCATATTACAAACCAATCAAAATCATGTTTGCGAGGCTAATCCAACAAATGTGCGCCGCGCGCTGATATCTGTTTTTGCTGATTGACTGCATTGTGTTGTAACGCAAAATAGTGTCAAAAGGTGGAGGGCATGAGGGGTAAATTAGATGGTTGAAAATAAAATATATTTTGTGCCGTTTAAACCGGATTAGACGAGGTGTTTGTTTACTAACAAAATCTGAAAAACACACTTTTTGTAAAACTTTTGGTTCAGTGCGCCACCTTAAGATGAAGTAAGAATTAAATGATATTTTGTGTACTTTACAGGGTACTACCAAGGCACCCATTGTTAAGTATTATTTTAAAAATATTCTTATATTATTATAAAATATTCTTATATATATATATAAGAATATTTTCCTTGTGATTTGGAATTTTGATCAATTAAAACACAATTGAGTTTCTCTGTGAAGAAAGATATGGTTTATTTTGTTAATCTAAATAATATTAATTTTAATCTCACAAGATTAACATAAAGAAAAGTATTAATGTATTAAAACATTACCTGTGAAGAAAGAAACTACATTATTAATGTTATTAATTGTAATTCCTTAATCTCAATCATGATAGTAATTAATCTTCTCACTTTATTCTGTCATAACTTATAGACTCTTTTTACTAGTGGTTTAATAATCCATTTTCAAATTAAGAATAAAATATGGAGTCGACTTTAAAGAAAGTGTTTGATATTTCGTCTCGCAAATGCAATGATTTCAGTAAATGTGACTGTCCTAGAGATCAAAAATTACCTGTTAATGAATAGAGTTTCATTACTGACTAACGTACTACACCAAAAATGATAATAGGAAACGTGGATATCGCTTCAACAAAACAGATGAAAACTATGTTGAAAGGAAAACTTTTGAAGCAAAAATCCTTGTGCCTGTCTAAAAAGCAAAGCACAGGTAAGCCAACTACCTCTCTACTCGATATTTCCACGACTTCTGCATCAAATGAATCCGATTGTAAAGATGTTTTCAAACCTAATGTTGTACCTCAAATGCTTCAGAAGCAGGCTGCGGTCAATACTGATCATTCCACACTGTCTAAAACTTGTTATAGATATGGTCTAACGGATAAGGCAGCGGCGGCTATTGCCTCAACAGTTCCGTATGACATCAAGTCTAATATTCCAGTTATTGACAAAAGTAAACTTCGCAGAGAACGAAAAAAACCAGAGGAAATATTAAGGGCACAACACTTACTTTTATAAAAACCCTTAATATATATTTTGATGACCGGAAAGATAAAACATTAATTATCAGAGAAAGGGAGGGGATGCAATACTGAGAATGACGCATTGAAGAGCATATTTCATTGATAAAAGAGCCAGACTCAATATATTTAGGTTCTATTGCACCAAACTCTGGCACGTCGAAAGTTATAAACCATTGCAATGGATAATTTGCTTGCTTCACATGAACCAGTTACCATTTCGGCATTTGTTCGCACATCTTGGCGGTAAGACATCTGGACCTCATATTCAGGCACAATAGGACTAGCTTTGGAAAACTGTGAAAAAAAGCCGATGATTCATTTTCAGAAAATTGACGGAGAGTTGCATGAATTATTTACTGAAGACGTGGTTATAGATCAGTTATATTTGTATAAAATAGTATATGCAGTTACGGTGGGGGAATTACCTGAAGATTTATGCCACAAATCTCCTGGAAAAATGTCTCATGCCAAATAGCTTACGCGTGCTAACCTAATTCTCCGTCTTTATGTTTCAACGGAAGCTCCTTCAGAGAATCTTATTATTTTAGAAACGTACGTTGTTAAAGTTTATGTTCCGGCTTGGTTCAGCATTAAAACTCATCCCACCTGAAAAGATAGAGCACGTCACCTGTGGTAGTTTACCTCAGCGCCTAGATACTTATCAGCTGAACTAAAAACTATAATTGATCCAGTTATAGAAAGAAACAGTTACTTCGCACACCCCGAAAATTTATTGCTTGCAGTGTTGACTGACCCTCACAATCATGTCCGAGAATTAGCTGCGCGTCGTGTTCTAAAAGCACGCAGTAAGAAACTAAGTAAAACAGGGCTGTTCCAACTTCCAAACATAAAGCTCGATGCATATTATTTTTTGGAAGCAAAATGTAACCGAATCCCTAATACTGAAGAATATATATTGGATGAAAATCTTCAATTATTTGTAGTTCAAGGGGGAGAAGGTAGATTGACTCTTCTGCGTCTGCCATGTCATACTCAAGCAGTTGAAAGAGGTGTAACGACTGTTATTGAAGCTTTGACTACTTTATGTACGAAGTCTGCAAGAGGAGGTCTTATTACGGTGAAGATTGAGTCTCGCAAAATAATGCTGAAATTTGAGAGTAAGAAGGATTTTTCTGGTAATTGAATACACTACCTTGAGATAATTTGAATTATATTCATATATGTTTTTAAGAAATAATTCGAAACGTTCCCTCTATTTTGCGTTTTATTGAAAAATAGTTCATTTTTACTTGTTTATATAAAATTTTTTGAAGATTTAACAAGGGTAGGTTTTTCTCTAAAATGTGAAATTTCAAAGTCAATCCGGAGGAAGAAGATGATATTCAAATATTATTAAAAAAATTACGTGATTTTTCATCTTCATTTAACACCCTTTTATCACTATTAGACAAATCAAAACAAGAAGAAAAAAAATCCCCATACATTCGTGACCCACCTTAGTATATACTAAGTTATTGTTTTATTTTAAATTAAATAAACAATACGCAAATAGATGATACATAACCTCATAATAAACATTTTTAAATTGTTGAAAGCTATTACCATCGCAATCTTTTACGTATAAACTATACTGAAAACGTAAATCGTTACCTAAAAGTATTCATTCAAAATTCATAATTTAAAACTGATTATAACATGTAGGTACCTATAAAATATTTCGTTTGTCAAGCAAAAGCAATTTCGATGACGTTTCAAGACTATGCATTCGAATTGATTCTGACATCGAGAAGCGAGAATCGATTCCAAGTTCGATGACGTTTAAAACCGATTGTCTCGGACTGTGCATTCGAATGGATTCTGACATCGAGAAGCGAGAATCGATTTCAAGTTCGATGACGTTTCCAACCCGATTCTCTCGGAATGGCATTCGAATGAATTTGACATCGAGAAGCGAGAATCGATTTTTCTATGGAAATGAATCGAAATCATTCGATGGTAAAAAAGATCGAGTAAATAATCGATTATTCATCCATTGTGCCCATCGCTACCCCTGCCTCCGGTTGACTTGCTCACTTGCAGGGGGGTATAACTCCGATCCAAAACTTCAACCGTAACGAAGATGCGAAATATCCATGACTGTGTGACGTAATATTTATATGGACTAATAGGAAATTTTTGAATTTCTATGGGAAAAACTCTTGACAACTGAGCGCTATAATAATATCAAAATGGACGCTTGCAACGCACATTCACACCAATACGTTCGACGCAAATGTGAAAATACTTATATACATTAATAAATATCAGTGCCGTGTGAAGTTTGCACACTTAAATATATAGATTACCCGATTTTGAGAACATTTTGCATGTATTTGAGGCTAATACTACATGAAATGGCTCATTTCGAGATCGAGTGCAAAATGCGTATTGGAAAGTAATGCACTGTCCACCAAACTTCCTAAAATCAGACACACCATCCTCGTGAAAACAGGATTTATTGACCAAAGTGCAGGTACAAATAATATTGATTATTTATATGAAATTCTAAGCTCATTTCGTACTGTTATTTTTCTAGTTGAGGAGGCATGAAATATCAAATTTTTATCATAATGTGAATAATTACCGCCATTTCATAATGTCGAAGATACATTCATTTGCACAGTTTAATCCTGTTTTCACTTATTTATCTTACTTTGTTTTGATATGTCAGATGTGTTTCATGATGCTCATTGATGCACATCTAAAAGCAATAATTTAGCAATTTAGTGATGACATGATTGTTGTAGGTATCGGTGTCGTGTCAAGAGATTGGGGCCTGCACAGGAGAACCAAGGAAGAGTACTCCATGGACTGGACGCGACAAGAACAAATCATTCTCAGTACGTTTACTTTTCTATTCTGTACTTTATATTTGCACTGTTTTTAAATATTTTTATTAGTATTAATAAATTTGTTCTTATCTTTCAGTGGGATCTGAACTGACAAAACTCTAAACGCATATTTAGGTAACTTGTAACATTCTGTCCGCAACCCCCATTCGCTTCTGTTCTGGAGGTATTGGTGATAACATGAGGTTATGGAAAATACTGACAGTTATGGTGCTGATACAGAGGTAATTATTATTTTTATTTATAAATTACCTAATAATGTCAGATAAATTTAACACATTTGAGTAGGTTTCTTTATATAAGTTGGTAATCCTAAAATAAAATTTATGGTTGCTAAGTAGTCCAGATATTGTTATGCGTGGCGTACGTAAGTCGACCCAGTATGTACATACCCTAAAAATTGCATACTTCAACAAATTTCCATTACAAATGTGAACCAATATAGTTTTTTTTAAATATGATAATTTTATGATTTCAGGACAAATATGGTGAGCTGGCAGCAATAAAGTACACATTGAAATACACATGTAATATATTTATGTGCCCATATAAAGCATCAAACATATTGTGCGAACGAAGTCTCTGTGGACCTTGGTCATATCTTCCCTTGGCTTGGTAATATGGTAAATTAATTTTAGACCAATATATATCGACTAGCTTTTGCCCGTTGCAAGGCAACTAATTGGTTAAAGCACTAAGCGATTTGACGTTTGAAGGTGGGTGAAGCAAGAAGTGTGTGGCTACATTTGTTAAAAATGAAATATTTGAAGAAAAAAAACCGATGTTTGAATGTGGATGAAGCAAAGATTGTGAGAACTACCCAAAGAGTACTGTAAGTTGGTACTTAGCCACTTTGGTCGCCCTGGTTAAGGCGTACAGTATGGGCCTTTTCTCGCAAAAAGGGGCCTAGAAGTTTACTGCTCAATTTTTTCACTAATAAATTGTTTCTAAATTATATGATATGCACTCACTTTTCTAATAACTCCCGTTACACCTATTTAATTTTTTTGTACAAATTTGATAACGCCAAAGCTCTCCATTATATAAAGAAAACTTTGCGGGCGTGCGCACAATAACTCACCAAAGTTTCATCGCAATCGGATGAATATTATTTACAATAAATTCATTCGCTACAGCGCATTATTATATTTAAAAACCATTTCGAGCATGCACACATCATATCCCCAAAGTTTCATCGCAATCGGATAAATAGTATTGGAAATAATTTCATAATACCAGAGCTTATTCTTTTATATAGAAACCATCCCGAGCATGCCAACATCGAATTCCCAAAGTTTCATCTCAATCGGATGAAAAGTAAAGAAAATAATTTCATGCATAAAAACCATCCCAGGCATGCACACATCAAATCGCCAAAGTTTCATCTCCATCGGGTGAATAGTATATGAAATAATTTGATAACTCCAGAGCTTACTATTACGCATAGACACCATCCCGGGCATGCACACATCAAATCCCCAAAGTTTCATCGCAGTCGGATGAAAAGTATAGGAAATAATTTCATAACACCAAAGCTTACTATTATGCGTAGAAACCAACCCGGGCATGCACACATCAAATCACAAAAGTTTTGTCGCAATCAGATGAATAGTGTTGGAAATAATTTCGTAACGCCAGAGTTTACTCTTAGATTTAGAAACCATCCCGAAAGCATGCCAACATCGAATTCCCAAAGTTTCATCTCAATCGGATGAAAAGTAAAGAAAATAATTTCATAACGCCAAAGCTTACTTTTATGCATAAAAACCATCCAGTGCATGCATACATCAAATCTTTAAAGTTTCATCTCAATCGGTTGAATAGTATATGAAATAATTTTATAACGCCAGAGCTTAGAATTACGCATAGAAACCATCCTGGGCATGCACACATCAAATTCCAAAAATTTTATCGCAATCAGATGAGTAGTATTGGAAATAATTTTATAACGCCAGAGCTTACTCTTATATATAGAAACTATCCCGAGCATGCCAACATCGAATTCCCAAAGTTTCATCTCAATCGGGTGAAAAGTATAGGAAATAATTTCATAACGCCAGAACTTACTATTATGCGTAAAAACTATCCCGCGCATGCACACATCAAATCCTTAAAGTTTCATTACAATCGGATAAATAGTATAGGAAATAATTTCATCCTTTCGTATTACTGATCAAAAAATATTATATCAAATTAAATTTCATTGCAATAAAAAGATTACCGAAAAAAATGTTTCAAAAACCTGTTAATAAAAAAATGTCTTTAGAAAAACCAACAATTATCTACGCATGTTGGCAAAAATATGCCACCATCTTTAATAATTTAATTAATTATCATACCAATTTATTTCAAATTTTCTAATTAAAAATCATTACATCAGCCCGATAATATTGATAGGTACCTACTCATTATGGCTAAAATTGCATCAACATTAATTTCAAGTAAGCCGGTAGGTACCTACGCAGTTCTCATCACTAACAAAATAGAACATCCCTATTCAACTTCGCTGAAAGAACAGGATGCACCAAATCTTTCTTACCCATTTATAATAAAAATAAATTGATTTAAAAAATGTGAATTTTCAGAAAAAAAACAAAAGTTGTGTTTTTATTAAAATATTTTTCTGGAAATGACACCGGTCAAGGGTCCACTCTTTGGATTCATGAACACGCATGCTAATTAAGCAATAAATAATTATTCAAAACAATAAATGTATGGAAAAATAAAAAAATTCTAAACATCTTAATTTGAGAAATATTTTTGTGACGTGCCGAGGTCACTCACAACCGGCGGACTCTATTTTCGAAAAAAAAAAATAAGAAAAAAAATCGTTAATAACAGTTAAAAAATTTATTAATATTTTTTTCAGCGGTCTTTTTTTACCACCGTGCACTTGACATCCGAAATTTGAAGCTATGATTAAAATGTAGTAACATTTTCAACACTCCAGTTTCTTTGGGAATAATTTGAATTTCGACCGATGTTGAAATGTTTCTTAGCAAATTAGAGTGGTACTAAATCTTGCCGCCAGTGGAGCAGGTAAATCATGTCAACCATTATTTTTTTATAGCGGTTTCCGAATGCGCCTTTGAGGTGGTTTTTTTTTCAAATGTCAGATTGGATATCAAAATAACAGACGTTTTTTCAAGAAATGTTGTCAATATGACCGTCGATTTACATTCGTAAAACTCTTGTCGAAAAGGTTTTACTAAATTTTGAAAGCCGAGATCGATATTTTTAAAGCCATTTCGTATTTTCGAGCTGGCTGTCGACAAAATCAATAAAAATGACATTACACAACCGAGAAAAAACAAATGAACTCGAATTATTTGGCAAGTGAAACTTATTTTATACGTAATAAAGCATCTTTTTTACTGGCTACGAATATTTTAACAGTTTTTAACTCGGAAATTTTTTCGTAAACGTCAGAAATTCCCCACGTTTGAAAAGGAATCCTGACAAAATTTCCATGAAAAGTCATAAATATAATATATTTTTAATGTTCCGAAACCTGTCGTAGTCGAAATAATACAAAAACATCTAAGCCAGGTATCTTTTTTAAGTCGCAATTTTGATTTACCTCGAGGCTCGTCGAAATGTAAAATTTTGAGGTGAGACGCCTTATATTTAAAAAAATATACACTTTACGATTTCAGTACTGAGGCTCTTTCACAAATTTTTCGTGAAGGTCTGACGATAAATTTTTCCTTTTTTGACTGGCGAACCTGGCGGCTGGCAATATAACTTTGAATTTCTTCGTCGAATAATGAGCGCTTCTAGTTTACGCCGCTAGGTTTTCATACATCAGTTTTATTAGCTGTTTTTTTTTTTGCATCCGTTTTTTTATATGAAAATTTGCAATTGGTAAAACTTCTGGCTGAATTTTTCCCATACAAATCAGGTCTGAAAAAATCGTATGTGATTTCATCCACGGTCCCTGTCTCGCGATAATCAGCTTTCGGGTCGGTTAAACTTAAGGGGAAGAGTGGTCGTTTTTTGCCTGCAGGGCTTGTCTTAAAATATGGTCGTTTAGAGCATTAATATATACTAGCTTTTGCCCGTTGCAACGCAACTAATTGGTTAAAGCACTAAGCGATTTAACGTTTGAATGTGGATGAAGCAAGAAGTGTAAGCCTGCATTTAAAAAAAAATATATATTTGAAGAAAAAAAACGATGTTTGAATGTGGATGAAGCAAGAATTGTGAGAACTACTCAAAGGGTCCTGTGAGTTAATCGCTCAATTTTGTACAACTGCTGGCGACCTATGAAATCCCCATCCTCGGTTTACCAGAAACGATTAGTTACATGACTAACCTAAAAAAAGGCTTAAAAAACAACATGGCGACCAAAATTTTTATTAATATGAAATCCCCATCCTCGGTTTAGTCAAAAACGGTATGTCACATGAATAACCTTAGAAAAGTCTTAAAAAACAAAATGGCGCCCAAAATGTTGACTAATACGAAATCCCCACCTTTTTTTGTGAAAAACAATATATGTCATGTGACTAACCTTAGAAAAGTCTTAAAAAACAAAATGTCGACAGAAATGTTGACTAATATGAAATCCCCTCCTTTTTTTGGGAAAAACTATATGTCACATGACTAACTTAGAAAAGTCCTAAAAAAACAAAATGGCTACCAAAATGTTGACTTATATGAAATCCCCACATTTTTTTGTGAAAAACGATATGTCGCATGACTAACCGTAGAAAAGTCTTAAAAAACAAAATGGCCACCAAAATGTTGACTAATATGAAAACCCCACCTTTTTTTGAAAAACGATGTCACATGGCTAACCTTAGAAAAGTCTTAAAAAACAATTCTTAATTACAAATATGATTTTTGACTGTGGATGAAGCAAGAATTGCAAAAAACCTCAATTTGGTAGGTGGGTATGGGTACCGCCGCCTCGGGAACCAACACACCTGCAATAGGTCATTTGAAGTTGTTCGCTATGTTTGATGATTTAGCAGGGGTGCCAGGGTTCATAGGGTGAGGTTTTTACCGCTCTTGGTGGTGGATGCGTCTGCCCACCAATTGCGTGGCAGGCCAGATCGGGAGAGACTGGTTTAGGGATACTTTTTGGCTTCTCCAGCAGAGCTCTCTCGGAACATCACCCCTCACCGCAGTGGTAGGGATAAAACCATTCGTCCGTCACTCCACACACTGATCCCCAGATTCCTACCCACCCCTTATACCTTTTTTCCTTCCCAGAACATCATCTCCTTCCTTTCCTAAAAATAACCCTCCACGCAGCATTCCCAAAGAATTTAATGCTCTTTGGTCCTTTATATATTTTTTATAATCCTCGGGTAGCGAAACATTTGGGATACCCATAAAAAAAAATTTAAATGTAACTTTTTAAATTGGAAATTTTTTTTATATTTGAAATTTCTTGATAAATTTTGGCTCTATAAAAATATAAACTATTTAAAATAAAAATTATTTCATAAAACACATTATTTATATCTTTTTGTATAAAAAACATAATATAAAACCTACCTAACCCTCACTCAAACAAATAATATTTGTTCATTTACCTACGTAATTTCTAAAAAAAAAACATTGTAAATTTACTATTTATCAAAAAAACAATCTTATCAAACTCAATTTTACTGCAATAAAAAAATTACCCCAAAGAAATTATTTCACAACATGCGGGTACCCGTGCACACGTATAATTATTTTTATTTTTAAAGTTTATAATGACCTTAGTAAACGAACGAATCCTGACCTATCTATTTTTCGATTTATATGCAAATGAAAAATCTGTATTGAACCCACCTAATTTATAAAAAGTACCTTCCTACATACCTACCTACCCAGAGTACCTGTTCAGTTCTTATTTCCTACCTACCTGCATATCTACCTACCCCTGTGTATACCGTATGCAAATATCCATCTTTGGTTACTTTTTTGTATCATAATTTTTTTTTTGATTAAAAGGAAAGAAGTTCTTACTTACAGTAAATATCGATATTTGAATTCAATGGAATACCATGTCTATTCATCTTCCCTGATTGGTCAGTCGAAATGAACGACAGGGTCCGGCAAAATTTCCTCACTCATTATTACAAAAACCAATCGATTAAAAAAAATACTTTTTTTTTTAATCAACACTTTAATATTTTTTTATGGAAATGACATCTCTCAAGTGTCCACCTTTTGATTTCACGGACGCCATAACTCTTTTCGTAATAAATAATTATTAATAACGATGAATGTATAGAAAATTTGAAAAAAAAACTTTGCATCTTATTTAGATAAATTTTAATGCGCCGCAAAAACGTTGGTCGCAAACGCCCGACAATATTTTTTAAACAAAAAAAAAATAAGAAAAAAATCATGAGTTTTAATAAAAAAATTAATCAGTATATTTCGAGCGGAATTTTTTTTTACCAGCATGTATCTGCATTTGAATTAAAAGACCGACAAACTGCAATCGTCATTTTTTCAGGAGAAACGCATATAGTACCGTACCAACTTTGGTGATTTCTCTTAATTTCAAACCATTTATTTGTAATTCGATGGAGCAAAGTAGGTACCTACCCAGTGATTAATATTATACGTTTCCACCTAGCCAGTAATATTTTTAAATCTTGTGGAATTTGTAAGCGGATTTTTCTTTGATTTTTTTGTAAAATGACAAATTTTTAGCACGATATTGTGGAATATTTTCAATGGAATGCCACTAAAAAACGGTTGAATAAGTTTTCGAAACCTTTCGCCATTGAATATATCAAAAAACATCTACGCCAGAGGCCGTCATTTTGAGGCAATTTCGTTTGCAAATGAAGGATTAGGGAGACTTTTTGGCTTCTCCAGCAGAGCTCTCTCGGAACATCACCTTGCACCGCAGTGGGAGGGATACAACCATTCGTCCGTCACTCCATACACTGATCTCCAGATTCCTACCCACCCCTCATACCTTTTTCCTTCTCAGAATATCCTTTCCTTCCTTTCCTAAAAATAACCCTCCACACAGCATTCCCAAAGACGACGTAGGCCCCGAGGGGAATTATTTTCTTCCGGGCCTCCAGTATCGAGCTATTGTAAAAACTACCCCCTGTAGATTTTCCGAATATTGTACAAAAATACTTGAGTTAAGTACCCCGTTTAGAATGTCATCCATTAAATAATTCCCGGGGCGGCGGTACCAATGCACACCACTCACATTGAATGATAATATAAACATGCAACATACAGAAACGGCGTTTTACAAAAAAAAAATCCTCCACACAGCATTCCCAAAAATGACATAGGCCCTGAGAGGAATTATTAATACTATTCGGGGCCTCCTGTATGAAGCGATTGTAAAAAAAAAAGTTCTCTACTCCCGGTAGTTTTCCCGAACATTTTATAAAAATACTCAAGAAAGTACTCCATTAATTAAGTCATCCATTAAATTATTCCCGGGGCGGCGGTACCAATGCACACCACTCACCTTGAATGATACTATAACCATGCCAAATACAAAAACGGCGCTTTACAAATTTTTACTACTTAGCAAAAAAACATTATATGAATCTAAATTTAATTGCAATAAAAAAAATTCAGAAAAAATCTGTCACAAACCTGTTAAAAAAAAATTATTTATTGAAAAACAAACTAACAATACGAATTTTGGCAAATATTTGCCACCATCTTTGATGATTTTTTTACTTAAGTTTCTGCAGTGAAATGGCCCAATATTATTTATTTGAAATTTTTAAATCCAAAATAATCACATCAAACCAATAATACATTGTCGGGATAGGTACCTACTCGTTACCGCACAAAAATTACATCGAAAATATTTCAAGTTAGCGGGTAAGTACTTATACAGTTGACATCACTATCTGAACACAACAAAATATGCCATCTCTACTGAATGCACTGACAGTACATGATCCAGCATAATTCCTTTTCTGATTTTCAATACAAATAAATTGATTTAAAAATTGTGCATTTTCAGAAGAATTTTTTTGTTTTTGTTTTTCTTAAAATATTTTTCTGGAAATGACATCGGTCGAGTGTCCAGTTTTTGAATTCATCAACAAACATACTATTTTAGTAATAAATAGTTATTCATAAACGATAATTGTACTGAGAAATAAAAAAATCTAAGAACCTTAATTGAAGAAATATTTCTATGACACACCAGCGTTAGTCGCGACCGAACGACTCTTTTTTCTTTAAAAAAAAAATAAGAAAAAAAATCGTTAATAATAATTAAAAAAATTATTCATATTTATCAGAAAGGAAATTTTTCACCGCAATGCATTCGACATACTATATTTGAAGCTATGATTAAAATGTAGTAACATTTTCAACACTCCAGTTTCTTTGGGAATAATTTGAATTTCGACCGATGTTGAAATGTTTCTTAGCAAATTAGAGTGGTACTAAATGTTGCCGCCAGTGGAGCAGGTAAATCATGTCAACCATTATTTTTTTATAGCGGTTTCCGAATGCGCCTTTGAGGTGGTTTTTTTTCAAATGTCAGATTGGAAATCAAAATAACAGACGTTTTTTCAAGAAATGTTGTCAATATGACCGTCGATTTACATTCGTAAAACTCTTGTCGATAAGGTTTTACTAAATTTTGAAAGCCGAGATCGATATTTTTAAAGCCATTTCGTATTTTCGAGCTGGCTGTCGACAAAATCAATAAAAATGACATTACACAACCGAGAAAAAACAAATGAACTCGAATTATTTGGCAGGTGAAACTTATTTTATACGTAATAAAGCATTTTTTTTACTGGCTACGAATATTTTAACAGTTTTTAACTCGGAAATTTTTTCGTAAACGTCAGAAATTCCCCACGTTTGAAAAGGAATCCTGACAAAATTTCCATGAAAAGTCATAAATATAATATATTTTTAATGTTCCGAAACCTGTCGTAGTCGAAATAATACAAAAACATCTAAGCCAGGTATCTTTTTTAAGTCGCAATTTTGATTTACCTCGAGGCTCGTCGGAATGTAAAATTTTGAGGTGAGACGCCTTATATTTAAAAAAATATACACTTTACGATTTTAGTACTGAGGCTCTTTCACAAATTTTTCGTGAAGGTCTGACGATAAATTTTTCCTTTTTTGACTGGCGAACCTGGCGGCTGGCAATATAACTTTGAATTTCTTCGTCGAATAATGAGCGCTTCTAGTTTACGCCGCTAGGTTTTCATACATCAGTTTTATTAGTAGTTTATTTTTTTTGCATCCGTTTTTTTATATGAAAATTTGCAATTGGTAAAACTTCTGGCTGAATTTTTCCCATACAAATCAGGTCTGAAAAAATCGTATGTGATTTCATCCACGGTCCCTGTCTTGCTATAATCAGCTTTCGGGTCGGTTAAACTTAAGGGGGAGAGTGGTCGTTTTTCGCCTGCAGGGCTTGTCTTAAAATATGGTCGTTTAGAGCATTAATATATATATGCTGGAAAGGATAAATAACCAAAGCGCCATCCACCTCTTCCTTTCCAGCTCCATGGCGCTTTAGTCATTTATCCTTTCCAGCGTTGATATGTTCAAAAGAAGGGTTTACCTTTAAAACAACACCTTCATATGGCAACTCTCTACAGAAATAGAACCTGCTTGTTGTGAATGATGATTATTTGGAAGGTTGATAGAGATGTCGAAAGGAAGGTAAATGCAGATAACTTCATTAATGTAGGACTGAATGACGTTGGCGCTAACAAAAAATGTCCAAAGAAGCGAAGCTAGCAGTCCCAAATAGAGTGCTGGTTCCTACCTTGATGTAGTGCAGTGAGGCATGGAACTGGCAGAGGAATGGCAGAAGGATGAGAGTAGACTGAATGCTGTTGAAATGAGATCCCTGAGGTGTATGTGTGGTAAAGCCATGTATGATCGTGTGAGAAATGTGGAGATCCGCCAATGATGCAAGGCTGATTAATGTAAGAGTAATGAATAAGATTAAGAAAGGGACGCTCAGATGGTTTGAGCGAATGAACAAAGAAAGGAGTGTAAGGAGAATATGTGAAAGGTAGAAGTTGGGGACGTCCGAGGAAGACATAGCATGATCGAGTGAATCAGATACTCAAGTCGAGCCATGTCAAGTCAGAATTCTAGAAGAGTATGTATGAGACGATGTATGAATTTAAATTAGACAAAGAATATGTTCCAAAACTGGGTTGTTTTCTACTACCTACCCCTGCGGAAATGGCGTGATGGTTTGTTAGTCATTCTTGTATTTTGTGTTTCTACCTGTTTATAATAAAATACTAAAACATATAACTGTGAGTTTTCATTTTTGTTCTGAGGGAGCATTTTGATGTTTCCACATTTAAAAAAAATAATATTTTAGGCTGGTGAATTGCGTAGATACCGAAAGAGAACTATATTGTCTATGGTCACACCCTTTTTTGGGTTTTCCTCTATCCTTGTCGATGGTGTGTGTGACGTCATAATTATAGCGCAAAAAAAAGTATCAAATTATTGCCAAGTCTATGGTTAAATAGCGTCGAAAGTGTCTCTATACAAAAAGCGGGAAGTTATCAATTTATAGATTGGTTCATTTATGCTCACTTGTCCTAAGCACGCAACACGTGTGACCGCGCGACAAGTTGTCTATAGTTCTTAACGTACAAAGCGCGTCAGTTGATTCGACGTTTGTTTTTAGGTTATGTGTATGTGTTTCACTTCTCAGCAGACGCAATTTGTAGCTTTGTCATGTTTTGTAATTCTGAATTGAATATGCGGACCACTTTGTTAGTATAATTTGACCAACATGACATGTATGGACAATATGAATTTTGTTATTATCTCCGAAACCGTTGGGTTTTAGTTTTCTATTTAAACCGTTTTTGGTAAGTACTAATACTGATATTAATCACGCTATTCATTTCGGTAGTGGCCGTTATTCCAAACCAAACTGAGCGACCACTGTTCTTTAATTCTAGCAGGCAGGCTCAACTGCACAACTGCGCTGTCTCTAACGCGACCTAGCTTACCTTACCAACGCCAATATGTATACCTACATGTGTTAGGGAATTAATTTTATGTTTTGGTCGAGAAACATTTAAGCCAGGGACAAACACAGCGTTAAAAGCGCCGGCGTTATTTGGCTTGACCTATGTCACCACATCGCTCGCCATACATTTACAATGGTAATCTATGGCGAGGGATATGCTGAAATAGGCCAGGCCAAATAACGCTAGCGCTTTTAACGCTGTGTGTGTCACTGGCTTTAAACTGTCAATTTTAAGTATACCTAATATTGAGTTTCTATGGTATAATTGAATTGCTACTTTGACTTCAGCAGTACTAGAGTAAGAGAGCAATACTCTGCGATATATATACAATAACTCATACTCGCACTTTCTTCTTATTCTAGAAATCCGATAGCGTAGACGTCAGTCATAGTAATATTCGCTTATTGAATAAATCAGTTGTGCACTTCTTATTAAGCCTTGCACTCAATAACACAAATAACATTGGCGGAGTTGGTTGTTCTAAATACGTCCCTAAACAGTATTAGCGGATTAAAGTTTTTAAGTTGCCTTGATTAAATTTCTCACATTATAAAAAATGGAACTACCGAATGTTTAGAAGTAGATACTGTATATATTGAGTGATGCCACGATAGATGGCCATTCTCTCAACCGTTTTCAAATGTCAATGGCATGATTCAAATACAGCTACAATAATTATTAAATTCTTGTTTCAAAATCTGAGTTATTTTATTTTTATTTTATTTTATTTGGAAAACTAACAGTTTTAACATTTTATAAAGTATAATAAAACATGGGTAAATCATTTAACCAATAAGAGGTTTCCACTGAAGTATCTTAATTTTTTTGTGTAAACAAAGAAAAATAGTTAAATTAGCACATGGGGATGGGATGGTGGGAGGGAAGGGAAAGGGATGGATCTATTCTGTATAATTAGTAGGGTGTACGTAAGTTATGTAAATAGTTATAATAAAGTATCGAGAGGTTGCCTGTGTGAATTATTGTTGTTATGTACACGAATTCACTGTTGTGCGGAAATATTTCAAACAAAACCAAATATTCATTTGTTCTGTTTCAGGAAAATTAGTTTTAGCTTGAACAAATTACCAAACGCTTTTACAGCAGTGCCATGGATCTACTAAATTCTGAGACTGTTTCCATCAAGACGGAACCAGGGCCCGAGGAAGAAGGCGGAGGTGTAATGCTGTATACAGATTTCCACCTACCAGATGTAAAGAAGGAAAGTTTGGCGTATGCGGAGAGTACTCCTACAGCCAGTTAGTTAATTAAATATTTCAAAAAATGTAGAACGTTGAATTTGGAATTTTAACTTAATTGTATTGAAAGCAATCATTTCCCAATTCCTCAAATTTTTACCTCTTTTAATTTGGGACATGATTTAAGTTACTCTTATTATTACACACTAAAATTGCCTATAGATTGATGGAAAAGAACACCATTCCATTGAATTCTTTAAAAGCAGGGTCCTGCTTCCTCCTTGAAGCAACAGTTCCTGAAGCGGACATCTGGTGTCATTATTTTTTCTTATATTGATCTTAAAGTTTCTTATCCAAATTCCCTCATTAATAACTCAGGTGCGGGGTAAACGTCATTCCTATGTCTACCTACGTTAAATTGTCGTGAAAACCAGCAACATATATTAACCGCTTGGGCGGTTAATATATTTTATCTTTCAAAAATATATTTTTAATGAAAAAATTAGTTTTTTTTTATGTATCATTAATCAATTGTCTTTTAGGCAGCATTAATGTGGAAACAATTGCCACCAAGGCGAATCTTGAACCCCGAGAAGAAGATGAAGGTGGTTTTACTTATATGGAAATTGACATCGACCTGTCGGATGTCAAAAAGGAATGCTTAAAACGCGTTGACAGAATGAAGGAAACATTAGGTAAAACCGATTTTTAATTTAAGATTTAACATTTAGCGTTATCCATTTTTTTTATCGTTTATATACATTTACTGTGCTTATATACACTTAGCGCGTGCGATAAGTCTTAATAAGCCTTTTTTAACCTATGTTTTTCAAATTTGTCGACAGATCTGAAAACGCGTCGTCTGGAAAAAATATTCTCTTGTCCTCATTGCATCTACTCCTGCACTCAAAAGAACGATTTTAGAAGTCATGTTCGCACTCATACTGGAGAAAATCGTTTTTCATGTACCGAGTGCAACTATTCATTTTCTCGGAAGGGCAATCTGACTAGACACATTCTGACTCACTATAAAGAAAAACCTTTTTCATGTTCCGAATGCAACTATTCATGTTTTCAAAAGAGCCATTTAACTAGCCACGTGCTGACTCACAGTGGACAAAAACCTTTTTCATGTTCAGAGTGCAACTATTCATGTTATTGGAAGTCAAGTTTGACAACTCACACGCGGACTCACAGCGGAGAAAAACCCTTTTCATGTTCCGAGTGTAACTATTCATGTTCTCTAAAGTGGTATCTGACTAGCCACATGCTGACTCACAGCGGAGAGAAACCTTTTTCATGTTCCGAGTGTAACTATTCATGTTCTAAGAAGAGCAGTCTGAAGTCCCATATGCTGACTCACAGTGGAGAAAAACCTTTTTCATGTTCTGAGTGCAGCTATTCATGTTCTCTAAAGGGCCATCTGACTAGCCACATGCTGACTCACAGTGGAGAAAAACCGTTTTCATGTTCCGAGTGCAACTATTTATGTTCTCGGAAGGGCAGTCTGACAATCCACATGCGGACTCACAGCGGAGAAAAACCCTTTTCATGTTCCAAGTGTAACTATTCATGTTCTCAGAAGATCAGTCTGACGATCCATATGCTGACTCACGGGGGAGAAAAACCTTTTTCATGTTCTGAGTGCAGCTATTCATGTTCTCTAAAGGGCCATCTGACTAGCCACATGCTGACTCACAGTGGAGAAAAACCGTTTTCATGTTCCGAGTGCAACTATTCATGTTATTGGAAGTAAAATTTGACAACTCACATGCGGACTCACAGCGGAGAAAAACCCTTTTCATGTTCCGAGTGTAACTATTCATGTTCTCAGAAGAGCAGTCTGACGACCCATATGCTGACTCACAGAGGAGAAAAACCTTTTTCATGATCTGAGTGCAGCTATTCATGTTCTCTAAAGGGCCATCTGACTAGCCACATGCTGACTCACAGCGAAGAGAAACCTTTTTCATGTTCCGAGTGCAACTATTCATGTTCTCGGAAGGGAAATTTGACAACTCACATGCGGACTCACAGCGGAGAAAAACCCTTTTCATGTTCCGAGTGTAACTATTCATGTTCTCACAAGAGCAGTCTGACGACCCATATGCTGACTCACAGTGAAGAAAAATCTTTTTCGTGTTCAGAGTGACATTATTTATGTTCTCGAAAATGCCGTATGACGAGACACTAGCTGATTCATAGTTGAGAAAAACCTTTTCTATATTTCGATTCAACTATTAATGTCCTCACAAGGGCAATATGATAACCCAGTTGCTGGCACACAGTGGATAAAATCCTTTTTCATGTTCCGAGTGCAACTATTCATGTTTTCGAAAACACAATATGACGAGACACCGGCTGACTCTTAGTGGAGAAAAACCATGTGCATGTTCCTAATGCAGCTAAACGTATTCTCAAAAGAGAGATTTTTTGTTCATTACGACATACACACTACATTATGATTCGAGGTATAAAGAATATTAAACTATTACATGGTTTTCGAAAGTACTGCGTAAGTCCGTAATATAACTTATACCTTCGGATAGAATATCGGTTCAATTACTGTGTTTGGTTTTTATTTTATATTTAAAGAGGCAAGAATTCTTACCATCACTGGATTATTTTTTCTTTACCCACTTATACCGCCGATATAGGTCAGTAAAGTTGAATTCGATTAAAAGGTATTTGATTTTTAAATATCCTTACATATGTGTTAATAATATTAAGTGGGTTTATTAGGTATAAAAAAACCGTTTTGTTTTGAAGAGTTTTAATTTTCAATGTACTATCGTTACTTAAATTTTAATTTTTATGCTACCTATGTTACATAGTTAATGCCCAAGAAATACAAAAAAAATAAAAAAACCGGTTCCCAAGAAATTTCCTCTTCTATCAATTCAATATACAAAGAAAATGTAGATCAAACTTACGAAGGTAGAATACACTGTTTGTTATTTATATTTTCGTTGCTCTATGGCTTGGTCAGTTGGAGATTCCACGAAAATTCTGTTGTTTCATTTTCGTGCCTAGCTCTATCTATTGCTCGGTTGGGGATTCCCTTGAAATATTCCTCGCTTGTCACCTGTGTCATTCTTTTTTCTTTCGTTCATTGTTACCTTGTTACATATTGATTGACGTGAATTAGTGAAAAAGTTATTATTGTTTTCAAAAGTGTTAATAAACGTTAACTAAAGAACTCAAACCCTGAATATAATTATAGCTGAATCGATCGATAACTGTGTGAAAAATTCCCTGAGACTCTAATTTTCTTAATTATTAAATTTAATCATACTTTACGACAGGGGAGGGGAACCTTTTTGCCGTCGGGACCCATTGTGCAACCCAAATGTTAAGCTTCATTCGATACATCAGAATGTCTTTATTTGATGAATCTGCATCTTGTGATTTAATTGATCATTATATTCTGAACACACAACTGGTTTAAATTAAATTTGTTTGCGGGCAATCAAAACTACACTCAGAACATGAAGATGGTTTTTCTTTGATTCTGGTAGCAGATACACAGAAAATAACTAAAATTTAATAACCGCACTTTGAATAAAGAATGGTTTCGTTTAAAATGTATCAGCAGAAGTATACACAATCTACAACTGGAATTTAACTGTAACATTCTGAAGACAAAACTCGTTTTAAATAAAGATTAATTTCTGCGTGAGAGTCCCCATAATTAGTATAACTCTCATAATTTTCCTACGAAATAAAAATTTTACAACATATATTCTGAAACGAAAAACTTAACTGTACATCAGAACGGTTGTCTTCGAAATGTGTCAGCAGATTAATTCGCTAGCAAAATTTTGACAGATCATACGGAATATGAAATCGGTTTTAACTTAAGAGTGAATCTGCATGCGAGTTCCCAGCTATAATTAATACTACACCCAGAATACGATAAAAGTTTTCCTCCGATTATTGCACTTGGAACATATGGATGGTTTCCTTCAAAAGCGCCAGCAGATGAATTCACAATAGGAATTTGCATTATTAACATAAGAGTGGTTTAAACTAAGGAATGGATCTGCGCAGGAGTCCACCAGCTGAAATTACATTGTACTTTGAACACTTGAATGGTTTCCTGCACTTTACAGCAAATTTATTGACTGCAATAATTTTTTTATAATTTTATATGTATTTAATTAGGATTTACAATAATTTATAAGGATTTATTTTGTTTTTTTTTTAATATTTTTTTTTATGGCAGAAGTGTGCCAATATATAAAAAAATGCACATAATATTTCTTTTCCTTCCTGAATAGAGTTGTCATCAATACAGAGATATTTTTTCAATATTGGTAAAATAAAAATAAATAAAACTAAACATTGAGGTTGGACCATGTATTATGACATACTTGTGATGAACGTATGTCTTGCGGTATGAAAGAGACATGCGTGCATGAGTGAGACAGCATGAGTAAGGCATAAAAGGTTTGTTTGTTGTCCATTCGTCCTCTTTGCCTTCAGACTTCCTAAGAAGGAACCCTGTACATAATCTCTTAATAAACGTTATCGTCTACCTACGATTTATTATTGGAGTACCACCCCAAAGAAATCTGGATCCATACACAGGAGTCCAGAACTCAATGTGAAACCGGCCACGGTCATCACATTTGGCGCAGCCGAAAAAAGGAACCACGGAGCAGCCAAATTATCACATTTGGCGCAGCCGAAAAAGGGAACCACGGAGCAGCCAAATTATCACATTTGGCGCAGCCGAAAAAAGGAACCACGGAGCAGCCTAATTCTCACATTTGGGCAGCCGAAAAAGACCGAGATTGAAGCTACAGGGGTCAACGAGTGATCGGGTCAGATCACGACTCCACATCATTGCGGAGCAAGGAGGAAGCAAGAGCAGCAGCATCCTATATATGGTGATTCAGTGCCGAGAACCTGGGATAGTATTCGCGTAAGGCGTGGATATAGAAGTCTGGATCTTCAAGAGAAGACCAGGAACCGGGCGCAGACCTCAAGGAAGGCGCATTAGAAGGACGACCAGGGTTCAGGAGCAGAAGACGGTTCGCGGAAGGGCGAGATCGGACAGTATCAAGACATCAGAGTCGTGAGTTGAGTGCTGTTTGTAAAATTTTCTGTTTTTTTTCATTGATTGCATCTGTGTGAAGATGGAAGGAGGAGAACTGCCCAGGTTTTGTCATTTGAGAGACCAGCTGGAGACATTCGTCTTACAGTACGAGCAGTTCATCCTAGTCAATGATGACAAAATAACGTCGGATGTAAAAAAGAGAGCGGTTTTTATATCCCATTTGCACACAGAGACAATAAATTTATTAATAAATTTGTGTTTTCCAAAAAAAATTACAGATTTCACGGTAGAAAATTTATTGTTATTACTCGAAAATCATATAGGTATTAAAAGAAATGTGTTCAAGGAACGTGAAATTTTTTTCGCTACGAAACAAAAGGTTTCAGAATCAGTTAATGACTTCATAGCGCGTTTACGAAATCTAGTTAGATTTTGCAAATTCGAAGACAGACTTGAACATAATTTAAAAGATGTTTTTATCACCGGTCTTAGAATTGGTCGTACTAAAGAAAAATTATTTGTCGAGGCTGAAAACTTTTCATTAAAAAAGGTTTTAGAATGTGCTATTGCAATGGATTCGTTCGATGTAATTAATAAGCAAATTAAAACGGAAAGTGTAGATATAATTTCTAAAAATAGGCAGATCGATTTGTCACAAAAAAAAAATACGGCGGGTAGACATTTTTCTAGACCTACGGACAAGAATGTTACATCGTTCAGACCGAAATCATTAGACCGAACGAAGTGTAAACATTGTGGTAATTATCACGAATCAGTTAATTGTAAATTTAAAAACGTGATTTGTTATAAATGCAAAGGCAAAGGTCACATAAGTAAAATATGTCGCGGTTTAAAGTATAAAGATATTTCTTCAGTGTTTGTAAATACGCAGGAACTGTTGTGTATAAATGAAGTGCATTGTGAGCCAATTTTGTGCAAAATCTTAGTGAATAATGTTGAACTAAATGGTTTACTGGATACAGGTGCAGCAGTCTCGATTTTAAAAGAGATAGATTACGTTAAACACTTCAATAAGTTGGATTTAAAACCAAAGGATTTAACCTTGACGGGTTACGCTAACTGTAAGTTAAATTTATTGGGTTGTATTTTATTAACAGTTGATTATAACGGTTATAGGGAAATGTTAGAATTTTGCGTAGTAAAAAATGGAACAACTACTGTTCTAGGTCGTGACTTTATCAAAAAGTTTAATATTGGATTTACGGGGTTACAATCTACTTCATCCCAGGAGGGAAGTGAAATTTTTTCTCAAAATGTAGTTGAGAATGATAGAAGTGAAGTAGATAAATTTTAAATAATTTTTTCGGATAAACTGGGTAGATTCAATAAAAATAAAATACATCTGAAACTAAAAGAGAATGTCTTTGATACTCAAATTCTAAGTTTATTCAAAAATAACAGAGATATACCAATAGATGTCGAGGAGATTAAATCGGAATCAAATACGGATAAAATTTTATTGGAAATTAAACATTATCTCACAACAGGGTGGCCAAATAAAATTAACAAGGATGATTCAAAATGGATTTACTGGAGTAAACGGAATGAATTATCTATAATTGATGATTGTTTTTTTTGGAATAATAGGCTAATAATCCCAGTAAGTTTAAGAGAAAAAATTTTAAACTTATTGCATAGATCTCATCTGGGCATAGCTAAGATGAAAGGGTTAGCCAGGGGGTATTTTTGGTGGCCAGGGATAGATGGAGAAATTGAACTTTTAGCGAGAGGATGCGAAATTTGTTCAGAGGTTCAACCATCTCAACCAAAAAGCGAATTGACTCCGTGGCCCATAACTGAAGAGATATGGAGTAGGGTGCATATTGATTATGCAGGTCCCATTGCAAATAAATATTTTTTTGTGATTATTGACTCAACCTCAAAATGGTTAGACTGTGTGGAGGTAAATTCTCCAAATTCGTATAATACTATTAAAATATTAAGAAATTTATTTAGTTATTTCGGGAGTGTACAGACAATAGTGTCAGATAATGGAGCCGCCTTCATGTCAGCGGACTTCAAAGAGTTTTGTGAGATGAATAGCATCAAACATTTAACTACTCCGGTAAATCATCCACAATCGAACGGGTTAGCTGAAAACGCCGTGAAAAATTGTAAACATTTTTTCAAAAAAATGATGATAGGAAATAAGTTTCAGTCAGGTTACGATGAAAAATTAGGAAATTTTCTAGTGGATTACAGAAATTCACCACACTGTACAACTGGTTTAGAACCTGCAGTTGTAATGTTTGGAAGAAAACTAAGGTCTAACTTAAACAGTTTTGTACCGAGAGGGGGGAGAGATAAGGATAATAGAATTAATAAAGAAACTAAAATTAAAATGTCTAAATGTCAGGAAAATCATAAATATTATTATAAAAGAAATAATAAAGAATCGTTGGGTTTTTCGATAAATCAAAAAGTAATGGTAAGAGATTTTAGAGACCAAAACAATGATAAATGGGTTTCAGGGAAGATACATAAAAAAATAGGAAAAAAACTTTATATAATTGAGGTAAATTTAAAAGGTAAACTTATGTATTGGAAAAGGCATTTTGATCAGTTGTCTAAATTGTGTGTATCATGGGAAAAGAACCCCAGCAATCCTTTAATCGCGTCTGAGACTAGGAGATTATCGTCAGATGAGTACGATATCTCCGGCTTTATGTCGGATGACAATCTAATGGGTGATTCTCCTCTTACTTCCAGCTCCAGTGAACCGGTGGCTTCCACGTCGGGAAACTGGAAGGACAGATTACGACCACGGACACACAGATGAGTCAATGAAGACAGGATTCAGCTCTCGACTCAACATGATAATGAATTACACTGTAAATATTGGAATATTGTATGTATTGTAAATAATATTATCATCATGTTGTGTACCTGTCTACGGATTTAAGTGTGGAGGGATGTGATGAACGTATGTCTTGCGGTATGAAAGAGACATGCGTGCATGAGTGAGACAGCATGAGTAAGGCATAAAAGGTTTGTTTGTTGTCCATTCGTCCTCTTTGCCTTCAGACTTCCTAAGAAGGAACCCTGTACATAATCTCTTAATAAACGTTATCGTCTACCTACGATTTATTATTGGAGTACCACCCCAAAGAAATCTGGATCCATACACAGGAGTCCAGAACTCAATGTGAAACCGGCCACGGTCATCACATTTGGCGCAGCCGAAAAAAGGAACCACGGAGCAGCCAAATTATCACATTTGGCGCAGCCGAAAAAGGGAACCACGGAGCAGCCAAATTATCACATTTGGCGCAGCCGAAAAAAGGAACCACGGAGCAGCCTAATTCTCACATTTGGGCAGCCGAAAAAGACCGAGATTGAAGCTACAGGGGTCAACGAGTGATCGGGTCAGATCACGACTCCACATCATTGCGGAGCAAGGAGGAAGCAAGAGCAGCAGCATCCTATATATGGTGATTCAGTGCCGAGAACCTGGGATAGTATTCGCGTAAGGCGTGGATATAGAAGTCTGGATCTTCAAGAGAAGACCAGGAACCGGGCGCAGACCTCAAGGAAGGCGCATTAGAAGGACGACCAGGGTTCAGGAGCAGAAGACGGTTCGCGGAAGGGCGAGATCGGACAGCATCAAGACATCAGAGTTAAAAAAATGGTTGATGGATGGCTTTTATGTATTGATATTGTTTGTAAACTTATTTACTTTTTATTTATCTTATTTATAATTTTCCTGTGTAATGGCTGGCTGTATGTGTATTTTTTCGCCTTGTTGTTTTAAAGTTATTCCTGTGTATTTGTTTTCTATATTTTTTGGCTTATTATATGTGTGTTTTTATATTATAAAATATACTTTTAAATCGAAAAACTGCTTTGGCAGTTTAGCGGGTGATTAAAGCGAACAAAAAAAAAGACTAGTAGCAAACAAGGCCTCACGTCTTTCTTTATCTAAAACGGAGAACCGGTCTGTACTGAGTATTAAGGTGTTAAAAAGTGCAATGTCATGTCTTGTTGAATTGTGAATAAAAACTCAGCAATCGTTCTCGCCGAGTGTTTAATTAAAAGGACCCATCCAATTATGAACATGAGCCTGGATGGTGATTAAAGCGGATTCACAGGAATTATAAAAACTAGTGGCCAAAAAATCCACTTTGGACGAGCATAACATCACATCACATCGCTTCAAGAAAAGATAATAGCCCTCCTTTTATTTTCCTATCATATTCCGAAAACCCCAAAAGATATGTTAAATCGTAATTTTTAAATGCAATAGAAATACATTTATTGTTCAAAAATTTCACTCCAATGATAAAAATGCGAGTCATAATCTAGAAGTTTGATTACATATATTAAGGCTGCCCAACCCCAGGCCACATTGCGGCCCGCGAACGAATTATGAATGCCCCCCATGATAAAGTTCAAAAAAAAAATTCCGCCAACTTGCGAATTATTATTGTAAACCCACAATTTGTATAGTTTTGAATCAGTTTTGACTGAAATAGTTCATGAATAATGTTTGTAAATACCCAATCAATTAGAACTATGACATACAATTTTATGTGTAACGGATATTACAGGATGACGGACTTCCAAGTGGAATCTAATAAAATGACAAAAACTAAATAATTCAAATCCTGAAAGTCTACAGCCATCCCCCCAAGATGGTTAATTCCTCTCAGAGGCCCGCCTGTGATTTAAATCCGCCAATTTGGCCCGACTTTTTTTTTTTTTTACATTAACTCCACACAGGAGGCCCTGAGGAAAATAATTTCCCTCAGGGCCTATGTCATCTTTGAAGATGCTGTGAGGAGGGTCTTTTTGAGGAGAGGAAGGAGTAAACGTGGGTCTTGAAGAGACCCATGTTAGAGGAGGGAGGAAACACAGAGGCCGGCAAATCGTTCCACAGCCGAGCTTTTGAACACAAGAACGAGTCGTAGAAGCGTCCCGTTCTCATGTGACAAATGTCAACTGTGTACATATGTTGGGCGCGCGTTTGGCGTGTTTCCCGACTATGCACCGGTGCCGAGGGGATCAATGACGCTAGCTCCTCGGAGCATCTTCCATTGAAATACCGGTAGAACAAGGATAGCATTCCCACCCGACGCCTGTGCTCTAAAGATTGCAATCCGTTTGTTAAGACAGGAGAATCTATCAAGCGGACCGCCCGTTTCTGCACAGAGTCGAGGGTGTTTTTCAGGTACATCGGGGCTCCAGACCAGAGATGGCTGCCAAATTCAACAGTGGGGCGCACTTGCGATTTGTACAGGGTTAGCAGTTGTGTACAATTAAAGTATCTGCGGGCCCTGTACAGTACGCCCAGTTTCTGAGTGGCCAACTTAACTCTGGCCTCGATGGAGCCCCCGTACCTGAGCTGGTCACTTAGAGTTACACCGAGCATATCAATGGAGGACCTGTTTGGAAGAATGCTACCGTTGAAGGAGACTAGATTGTCATTTCGATCCCTTTTAGACGTAATCAGACATGATTGGGTCTTTGAAACATTGAATTCGACGAGATTATTCTTACCCCAAGAGAAAACACTCTCGAGGTAACCGTCCATTCTTTGCTTCAAAGCCCTCCGAGCCGTTGGAATTTGTGCACCCTTTGGGGGCTTGTCAAACAAAAAGCTATCATGGACTTTACTGTCATCCGCGTAGCAATGAATTGGTGCACATGTCAAAAGGTCATTGATGTGCAACAAAAACAAAGTCGGAGACAGAACCGATCCCTGTGGGACGCCAGAATTTATCGAGTGCGAGGAAGAGGTGAAGCCATCAGCAACCGTCTGAATCGACCTCTCCCTCAAAAAGTCGGCAATCCACGTACACAAGGATGCGGGAAGTCCGTAAGAAGGCAGTTTGTTGACAAGTCCTCGGTGCCAGACCCGGTCAAAAGCCTTGGAAATATCCAGTGCGACCGTTTGGGTCTCACCGAAACGTTCCAGGCACCGCCCCCAAACATGCGTCACATACGCGAGAAGCAGTGGCGAAACTATAGGGTGGCAGGGCTGGCAAAATGCCACGGGCCCCGCGGGGTCCGGGACCCCGGCCGCTGCGGGGCCGCGAGTTCAGAAGTAACCAAACACTTTTAACAAAATGTAGTAAAAATTATAAATTTTATATAAGTACGTAAAAACAACTAAAGTAGACACAACTAAAGACCATATACAAATTCAAATAAATTATTAAGATTTAAACGCATTCATAAGAAAAGGATGTCGTTTACTTTTAGAACGCATCCATTGATTGCTGATTTTTTTGTCGCGGTAGTTGGCTGCTATCGATGCAGCCTCTAAAGCACTTCAGTCCAAACAGTGGCGAAACTATAGGGTGGAAGGGCTGGCAAAATGCAACGGGCCCCGCGGGGTCCGGGCGCGTATTTACAAATCCTATACCGGTTCAGACACGGCGGCGATTCAGACAAGGCATTCGCTGCTCTGTCTACGCTTTGTGTTTCTGTGACGGTGACGAACGTAAGTATGGTGTAGCGTCTATCGGTGCATTTATTGTGTATATATTATATTAAAGTCATTTACAATACATAGCTTGCATTATATTCCCAAAAGTTAATACAGTAACAGCACATTTTTATTCGTAATTAAATCGCGTACACTAGTCTATATTATATAATTATGATTTTAGTCGTAGCATCGATCTGTAATACCATCAGGCCGTTTTTCCGCAGAGGTAGTCAGAGAGGATAGACTGCCAAACAACCTGTCACAGTGGTATCGAGCTGTAATACCATCAGGCCGCGGCCAGATGGTATTACAGCTCGATGCCACGATTGAAATCATAATTATATAATATAGACTAGTGTACGCAAAGACAGAGCAGCGAATGCATTGTCTGAATCACCGCCGTGTCTGAACTGGTATAGCTTTTGGAAACACGCGTCCGGGGCCCCGGCCGCTGCGGGTCCGCGAGTTCAGAAGTAACCTAACACTTTTAACAAAATTTTGTAAAAATTATAAATTTTATATAAGTACGTAAAAACAACTAAAGCAGACACAACTAAAGACCATACATAAATTTAAATAAATTATTAAGATTTAAACGCATTCATAAGAAAAGGATGTTGTTTACTTTTAGAACGCATCGATTGGGTGCTGAATTTTTTGTCGCGGTAGTTTGGCTGCTATCGATGCAGCCTCTAAAGCACTTCAGTCCAAAGCCATCTATCTTTCAAATGCAACGTTTAAAAATTTGTCTGGAAGAATTGTAAAGGTATCGACATGAATTTGAAAATTTAAAAAAGGAAGCAAGTAGTGTAGCAGAAAAGTGGTCCATCAAACCTGAATTTTCTAAAGCCCGTCAGAGGAAGGTGAAACGCCAGTTTGACGAACTTTGCAAAGATGAGCGTCTCCAAGATCCGGAAAGGTTGTTTAAAGTGAACATATTTTATCGGGTATTGTGCATCATTATTAATCAACTGAAATCGCGTTTCCTTCCAATGAATGAAATTGTTTCGAATTTCGGTGTTTTGCTATATATTTATTTATTTATTTATTTATATATAGATATAAAAGAAGTACAAGTTACACATTAGGAAGCTTTGCCTGTCCAACTAGGAAAGTTTAGTTCATATTATTCCTTAAGTACATAATTGCAAACAAAAATAAAAACAAAGATAAAAATATATAAAAATAACATATCTGAATCCCAGTGAAATTTCCCAGGGAAATTTTCAGTCCACCTTCAGAGACGAAATAGAAAAGGCTTCGTATTTTAGAGAACTTGCTGATTTATCAATAATAAAGAATCATTTTATGTCGTGCAGCTTTCATGAAGTATGTACTGCATATAATGTTGTTTGTTGCAATTCCTGTGAATACAACTAGTGCCGAAAGGTCGTTTTAGAAATTAAAATCAATAAAAACATATTTAAATGTATAAGAAGATGTATGAATGTGAATGAGGCAAGGAGCGTGTGACAAGACCGAGTTGTTTGGCGGTCCGTCCTCTCTGCCTACCCCTGCGGGGAAACGGCGTGATGGTTAGTTAGTTAGTTAGTTAAGAAACTCAATGCGACAAGACGGAATACGTAACTTGGCTATTCTGTCTATTGAAAATTCAATGGCCCGATCATTAAACTTTGATGACGTTATTGATTCTTTTGCGGAACAGAAAGCTCGGAGAAAAGAATTTTATTATTAAATATCTTGTAAAGAATACATTATTATTTCATTATACCTACATAGGTAATACCAATGCTTTTGAAAACATATTTTTTATATATTAGTATCTAATATTGTTGGGTAACTTCCTAAGTTATTTATAAAAAATCAATTACAACGCGACTGTGATTTTTACTGGGGGGCCCCATCCAATGAATTTGCCACGGGCCCCCGATGGCATAGTTTCGCCACTGGCGAGAAGATCACCGCACGAGCGGTTCCGCCGGAATCCGTATTGACGGTCGTTAATAATTTTGTTCTTCTCGAGGTATGTGAGCAGTTTGTCGTTAAAAACTGCCGACTGCTAAAAAGGTTGGGCAGCCTTGACATATACAATAACAATACAAAAGACATTATATATTTTCCTTTATATCTTTATACGTAGATTATAATTTAATATACTAATAATGTTTGTGAAGATTTGTTATTAATTTTCGAATCTTGTTTACACCTCAAAATCTAACAAAAAAAATAACACAGCTGTTGTTCCTTCTCTAGGTGTTTTGTGAACAAGTTTTTAAATAATATTTTATTGATGTTTATTGTCATCGTGGTTAAACAAGGGTCTTATAAATAATCGCGGTTTTTAAAAGGTCAATTCACTTTCCGTTATCGAAACGAAAATAAGATACTGTCAACGTCCGGGTTACATTGCCTAATTTTCAATATTTTTTTACTTATTTTTTAGTTTTTTCAATTTTTTTATAAGAAAATGTACTTTGAATTTCATTTAATTCAATTGTTTGGGTTATGAGAATCATTATTTATGGTTTGTTAATTTTTTTAATCAGCGGGTTAATTTTTTTTCAAAATAAGAATTAGGCAAAGTTACCTTGTGGTTGGGGTTTCATTGCCTACTCCACTATATATATATAATTTTATTAATTTTTCTTTATTCATTAAACTGCTAATTACATGTTTTGAGAAATTTACGACCACTACGCTAGGAACATGCCCGTGCTGTGGTGGTCAGTTATCTATAGAGTACATTAACATAATGAACTATAAAATAATGTGAAAGAATATAAAGTTATATAAATTAACATAATATGAAAAAATATTTAAGAAAACAAAATAATAATATAAATGAAAGAATATAAAAAGAATGCGATTTAAAAAAAATATAAAATCAAAGTGAGCAGGAAATGCAGGATTATTATTGCTAGCGTATTAATAATATAGATAATGATATTTTATATGTGCATGTTAAGATACATTGGTAGGTACATCTGTTAGCAATATTTCAACGAATAAATGTTTGAATTCATGTTTTTTAAGTCTGCCGAATAAACGGTGTGAATCATTATTGTAATCATTGTTGTGATACTGATAATGTACTAGACTAGAGTGACACTGATTAGGTGTAAGAAAGTCAGAGGCGCTAAACAGTTTTAAGTAATTGATGTAAATGTATTAAAGATAATGTACACATAGTTTTCGGTTTGCATATACAGTTACCTAGCCAAATGTTGTCATTTTATAGTCATTTAAAAACATTTTATCTCGGAGTTGTCTGTAGTTAGTTATTGGCTCGTAGGCAATCGTATCCCCAGGTTCACCTTCATTTTCATACATACTTTTAAGGATTGTACGCAAAAATAACAAATATAATTTCAAATATAATCCAATTTTTATTGCATGTTTTGCAAAGTTAAAGAAAACGGCACAAAATAGAGATTAAAGAACTAATAGGTTAACATAAAATAATAAAACAACAGCCAGTATGTTGATTTTGCTGTTCAAGCAAAAGAGATTAAATTTAAAAATTGATTAAAATATTCGCCATACAATATCTCTTCCCAGGATGCCAGTAAAAGAAATAATGTGAGATTACTTATTGAAACATTGACAAAATATTTAGATACATATTTCGTCACTGAGAATCATACAAAAGTGACAGACAAATATATCTGACTCATTATCTTCTGGAACACGAAGTCTAGGAATTTCAGGTATACTTCTTCTTCGATGGCGCTACAGCCCATATCGAGCTTTGGCCTCCCACGACATTCGCTTCCAACTCCTCCTGTCCTCAGCAGCTGACTTCCAGTTTGTTACCTGGAGAAGCTGTGCTGCATCCCCTCTTACCTCGTCTTCCCACTTTTCTTTTTCCACCTGGGTGTCCAGTCATAATTATTTTTGGGACGTTTCAGGTATACACATCCAATGAAATATTTTTGTGCAAACTTCGCATACCATTGGCTCCTTTTTGATTATTCAGCCACATTTTTGTAACATAACTTTGAATGCATTTCATTATCCTTCGGATCAACACCAAAGAATAATAAAATGCATAAAATATCTGAGGATAATCTTAACTTTGTGAAATTTTCAACATTTGCTTTTTTGGCAAAAGTATGTTCTGTAAAATCTTTATTTTGGGCCGAATACACTGCGATGGAGTCAGTAGCCTTTTACATATTTCGATTTGAATCCCCATGTAGGTACTGTTCTCCACACTTGTAACACAGTGATAGTGAATCTGCCAACATGACGGTGACAAATTTCGTGTAACATTAGGTTGAAATGGAACATTAACCAAATTTATGTTTCATTGAAGAAGATGATAACAATAATAATCTAATTTTTTTAAATATGAAAATGGACAAGACACAGAAAAATAATAAAAGATAATGGTCGCAACTCTCTAGGTAACAAATAATACTTATACGTTATAATAGTAAAGGTAGCTGCCAATAATATGGAAAAAAATTAAAAAAACAATAGTCGAAGATAATATTGTTAATTCTGAAATTTGAAATATGAAGTTGACAATTACGACAGTCTCACAATAGATCGCAGTGGCCCAATTGGTAAAGGTATATGTCCTGGTAAGACTTAAGGTTCTGGGTTCGAGTCCCAGTTGCGACCATTATCTTTTATTATTTTTCTGTGTCTTATCCATTTTCATATATAAAAAAAATAGATTATTATTGTTATCTTCTTCTTCAATGATATATTACATTGATGGGAAATACCTTCAAAAGTTAAAAAGAGAGTTTTTCTTATAAAAAAAAATAAAATTTAAGTTTCCTTTATTTGCATCGTTAATAGATTCCATCATTTGTTTTGTTTTAGTTTTTTTGAATAACTGTTTATATGGGGGGAGATTGAAAAGGATGCAATAAAGATTCGCTTTTTCTCAATCAAAGAAAATTATACAACGTTTAGGAAATACGCATAACTTATTAATTTAAAGAACCCAAACTAGAAACTAACAAACGATTTTGTGTGTTTTCGTTGTTTGTTTTTGGGGTGTTATGCCGTGTTGTGCTACCTCCTTCTTTAGCCGACGTTTCGGACAGCGTTGCAGTGTCCATCATCAGGGCAGATCCGGCAGATCCGTCGATGTGAATTTGTAGTGTTAAGTGTGTGCTTATTTAGTTGGAAGCGATACCGTGCCGTTAGCTTAATTTCAGAAGAAAGTGAACTACTTTGAAAGGGAAATTTGGTGAAAGCGCAGTATTTACGTTAGCCTGGGGCCCGTCCACGGAGAAATGTAACGAAATTTCCAAACGAAAGTAGTGTCATCTTGTGGCGAATTCTAGAAATAGAAAAAACCAATCTGAAGCGAATGTAGCCAATATCAAGGTATAAACAATTTTTTTTTTTTTTTTTTTTTTTTTTTTATTTACAAAAGAAAATCATAAGTCTTTAATATTACATAATTCTTTGGCTAATTACAATAAAAACAGTTTTTTTAACGAAATCTACCCAATTCAATAAAGAAAAACATTTCTCGTGTTTGAATTGGGGAGTAGTGCCATTACAAAGGTAAGAGAAAAAATAAAATAGAAGAAAAAATTTGAGGTAACAAAATACAATAAACTTATATACGATGTTAACAAATATACATTGATAGTGGAATTGAGTATCATATGGTTTTATACTTTTGTATTGAATTATTATATGTTATTAAAGTATACTTAGACATGGTTTTTTGCGATTAGCTTTGGTGTAGCCGTCAATTACCGGATACCAAGAGCTGTTGAGCTTAGCTCCGTCGTCTCTATTAATATTAATTGGATTTTTGTAGATTTCAATTGCCTCCGTAATCAGGCGTGATCTATAAGTTTTAGGTCTTCCCAGGACCTCAGGAACAAATCCAAAATAATGGCCGGTTTCAATTAAGTGCTCGGCGATTGCCGATTTATCAGGATGGCCAAGTTTACAAGCACGAAAGTGTTCTGCTATCCTCTTGGAAATCGTCCGCTCTGTTTGGCCTACATAAACCTTGTCACATCCGGAACAGCTGAGTTTATACACTCCGTCTGCTTCCAGAGGAAACTTAGTTTTTGCAGACCTCAGTAGGTCTTGGATTTTGGTTGTGGTTCCGAAGACAGTCTTGATGCTTTCTTTTCTCAACATCCTGGCAATTCTGTCTGTCACATTGTGAACGAAAGGAAGGAAAGCACAGCCTTTTGACTCTTGTTCAATTGTGACTTCCTTCGGTGTAGATTTGGCTCTTATAATTTGCCTTGTCTGCCTTGTCGGGTAACCGTTGCGTTCCAGTGCATCGGTCAGCTTTATAAGTTCTGTTCCGAGTTTTGTTTCTTCGCATATTCTGGTCGCTCGGGTCACCAAAGTATGGATAAGACCTCTCTTCTGCGCTGGGTGGTGATGCGAATCGGCATGTAGATACCGATTTGTGTGCGTAGGTTTTCTATATACTGTGTGTCCTAGATTACCATCTTCTTTTCGCGTCACCTCCACATCTAGAAAAGGCAGGATTTTATCGTCGTTTTCCAGCTCCATTGTGAACTTAATTTTACTATGGAGTGAATTTAGATGATCCAGAAATTCGTTCAATTTCTCTGTTCCATGGGGCCAAATGGCGAAGACATCATCGACATAACGCCACCATACCTTACAAGGAAGAATCGGTCGTACCAGTACACATCCGAATTAAAAGACATATCGCATCCCGGAAAGCTGAGAGGGTTTTTCAAAGAGCTGAAGCAGCGCTACTAAGGGAGAGAATCCATAATGTGCGCAGCGAACTGGATGGAATATCTCGGGACCTTTTCGATTTACACCTGCATCTGAGTGCAATCCTCATCGAGGAAGATTGGAATAAAATTGACAATATTACTTACCAACAAGCACTAAGATGTAAGCAGTCAACGGATGCGAGACAGAAACATAAGTTTGAGAGACTCAACCAAGCCAAAAAGGGTGATCGAAAACAACTTGATCAAAATAAAGTTGTTATTAACATTTCGACCCTTGCGCTGAGCCCAGATGCAACCTCAGTGCTTGCTAAGGGGATGAACTACGCGGTTGCCCCCAAAAAGATACCTGTGGAATCTATCGTATGTGGTGTGGAAACAGCACTACATACAATGATGAAAGTACACAAAATGTCAGAATCGCAAGCAGAGAACATACGACAAGAGACTTGCCATATTTTGAAAAGGGCTGAAATACCCCGCCCAAACATCACAAAAGGAGAGTTTGCGGCCCTAAAAGAATTGCGCGCCAATGAGGACATCTTGGTTCTGCCAGCTGACAAAGGAAATGCCACTGTCGTGATTAATACGGTAGACTACATTAAAAAGATGGAAAACTTATTGTGCGATGCCGGCACTTATAAGAAAATTAAAAACAATCCCACCAACAAAATTGACCTGAAGACTAGGGAGTTAATAAAAGCTTCCAGCATTAGGAAAGAGGATCGATCTAAGCTGTTCGTAAAAGCCTCCAGAACTCCTGCCCTGTACGGTCTTCCGAAAATACATAAAAAGGATATCCCAATGAGACCAATTGTCAGTGCTATAGGTGCACCGACGTACAAACTTTCCCAACATCTTTCGAGATTGTTGCAGATGCAAACTGGAAAAACTGAATCCTGGATTAAGGATTCCGCAGATCTGATCAGCAAGCTCAAAAAGGTTAAGACTGAGGAAGGAGATATCTTAGTCAGTTTTGACGTAGTGTCCCTTTTCACAAATGTGCCACTAGAAGATTCCATGACAATGCTCAGGGAGATCTATGAGGAAGACATTTGCAAACTTTTTGAACACAGCCTCAAAACGGGTTATTTTGCATTCAAGGATGAACTTTTTGAGCAAGTGGAAGGAGTTGCGATGGGCAGTCCATTGTCGCCAGTACTAGCCAATTTTTTCATGGAGAAGTTTGAAGAAGTGGCACTAGACACAGCTTCGGCTGTTCCCAAGGTATGGTGGCGTTATGTCGATGATGTCTTCGCCATTTGGCCCCATGGAACAGAGAAATTGAACGAATTTCTGGATCATCTAAATTCACTCCATAGTAAAATTAAGTTCACAATGGAGCTGGAAAACGACGATAAAATCCTGCCTTTTCTAGATGTGGAGGTGACGCGAAAAGAAGATGGTAATCTAGGACACACAGTATATAGAAAACCTACGCACACAAATCGGTATCTACATGCCGATTCGCATCACCACCCAGCGCAGAAGAGAGGTCTTATCCATACTTTGGTGACCCGAGCGACCAGAATATGCGAAGAAACAAAACTCGGAACAGAACTTATAAAGCTGACCGATGCACTGGAACGCAACGGTTACCCGACAAGGCAGACAAGGCAAATTATAAGAGCCAAATCTACACCGAAGGAAGTCAGAATTGAACAAGAGTCAAAAGGCTGTGCTTTCCTTCCTTTCGTTCACAATGTGACAGACAGAATTGCCAGGATGTTGAGAAAAGAAAGCATCAAGACTGTCTTCGGAACCACAACCAAAATCCAAGACCTACTGAGGTCTGCAAAAACTAAGTTTCCTCTGGAAGCAGACGGAGTGTATAAACTCAGCTGTTCCGGATGTGACAAGGTTTATGTAGGCCAAACAGAGCGGACGATTTCCAAGAGGATAGCAGAACACTTTCGTGCTTGTAAACTTGGCCATCCTGATAAATCGGCAATCGCCGAGCACTTAATTGAAACCGGCCATTATTTTGGATTTGTTCCTGAGGTCCTGGGAAGACCTAAAACTTATAGATCACGCCTGATTACGGAGGCAATTGAAATCTACAAAAATCCAATTAATATTAATAGAGACGACGGAGCTAAGCTCAACAGCTCTTGGTATCCGGTAATTAACGGCTACACCAAAGCTAATCGCAAAAAACCATGTCTAAGTATACTTTAATAACATATAATAATTCAATACAAAAGTATAAAACCATTTGTTTATACCTTGATATTGGCTACATTCGTTTCAGATTGGTTTTTTCTATTTCTAGAATTCGCCACAAGATGACACTACTTTCGTTTGGAAATTTTTCTAATTTATTAATTTCTCCGTGGACGGGCCCCAGGCTAACGTAAATACTGCGCTTTCACCAAATTTCCCTTTCAAAGTAGTTCACTTTCTTCTGAAATTAAGCTAACGGCACGGTATCGCTTCCAACTAAATAAGCACACACTTAACACTACAAATTCACATCGACGGATCTGCCGGATCTGCCCTGATGATGGACACTGCAACGCTGTCCGAAACGTCGGCTAAAGAAGGAGGTAGCACAACACGGCATAACACCCCAAAAACAAACAACGAAAATGCTTTTGGCCGTGAAAATCTAAAAAACGTATCCGATTTTGTGTGTGTTTTCTCCCTCGACTTAAATAGTTGTTTCCAGTAGTAATTGTTAAAATCAAGTGTTATTTTTTTAAAATTGCGTGCGTGATGCGGAATTCCGTAACCTCACCTATTGTTCCTTCAATTTATAATTAAAATAGTAATTAAAGTTGTAGATGGGAAAACTTAAAAATAATACTTGATTATATATTAATATAACTATTTATATTTTTGACAACCCTACTGCAGGCAAAGTAACCCCCAAAACATGAAAAACGTGTATGTACTACATTGCCTGGTGACTTATGCACCCTCAAACCCTACCAAATTGAATTAAATACATGCTTAGATTATTCCCAAGATATCAATAAGAAAGCTGATAGAATATTAGAAGCCTACCTTAGGTAGTTTTTTAGATACAACGTAACTTTTTGAGAAATCACTATCTGCTCTGAAATGCCAACGTTCGCTAAAATGGTGCCAAACTGATGTGATCTGAATTTAGGAACAGTTTAAAGTATTCAGCATTACCAGAGAAGAACCCTTCGTAATACCATATATGAAATGTTGATGTATTCTTTAAAATAAGTACTCTGTGAGCAGTTTTATAAAAATAAAATGGACTAGGCAAAGATACCCATGGGAAGGCAATCTTACCCCATTTGACGGTACGTTCGTTTCAACCATTTAGATATTGCCGATCATATTTTACTCTACTACCTACTATGTTTTATATTAAGAATATTTTTTTATTTTATTTGCACCTAATGTCATTATATTTATAAACCGTATTTAAGAGCATAGAAATAAATAAAAAAATCCTTCGTTCGACTGTTGATGACGATTATAAAACTTGTATCTTTGGGCGATCGTACATTTTTTATCTTCATATTTATTTTGTAGTGCTATTACAATCTCGTTGTAAGTTAACTCTTCAATCTTTTCGGATAAACTGCTTCTTTTAATATTTTTTTTATTTTTCTGCACCAATAAATCGTACAAAGATATCAAATTTTTTCTTTGTCTGTGATATTAATAATTTTTAAATAAATCTGAACACGTTCCAAAAACATTCCGTGACTTTCACAGTTCGGTTCGAATTACGGCACTGGCAAGCTATTGTTAGACAGTTGAAACTGTTTTTTTTTTTAAATACGAAATCACTGTTTTACACTGGACTTTATTTTTTACCTATTATTTATATATACCTATATTTACCCAACAACGTTTTATTTAACTTTTCAGATTTATTCTCGATAATAAAGTTTACAGTTAATGCAACAATGAATTTATGATAATTAAGTTTACATACAATATAATGGTAATAAGACTGTTGACTTAGTGATATGACGTTTATTGACACTGTTATACGTTCAAGGTAATGCTCCAAGTAAAGCCTGCGGAATACCAACAAAACAATATGGATTAGCAACATACCAACAAGTAATATGTACACTGAGAGTAAGAGTAAAAAGTAAGAATACGAATTTTTAGTCGTCCTATAGAACATTAATAAATACAGTAGGAATATAAATAAGGTTTTTGTGCACCGTGAATCAGCAGGGGATGGTCCGACGCTCTGTAGGGAACCCGCTTGCACAGCGCGGGTAAAACTGTGCCACCTAAAGTATAAGTTTAGACTTAAGGAATTCAATACTTCGAATGTGTGAAAGTAATATGAAACCAATTTTTAGTTGCCACTTTCGAGGACATCAGTCAGCATGTGTCTCTTCAATTTTCTTTTCCCTGAACATGAATAGTTGCAGTCGGACCATAAAAAATGTTTTTCTTCGGTTTGAGTCAGCATGTTAATATTCAAATTTCCCTTCCGTGAACATGAATAGTTGCAGTCGAGACACGAAACACGTTTTATTCCACAGTGAGTCAGGATGTGGCTCTTCAAATTTCCCTTTTGATAACATGAATAGTTGCAGTCAGGACACGAAAAAGGTTATATTCCACTGTGAGTCAGCTTGTGATACTTCAAATTTTCCTTCCTATAACTCGAATAGTTGCAGTTAGAACATGAAAACGGTTTTATTGCACTGTGAGTCAGCATGTGGCTTTTCAAATAACTCCTCTGTAAACATGAATACATGCACTCGGGACACGAAAAAGGTTTCATTCCACCGTGAGTCAGCATGTGACTCTTCAAATTTCCCTTTTGACAACATGAATAGTAGCAGTCGGGACACGAAAAGGGTTTTATACCACTAGGAGTCAGCATGTGATACTTCAAATCTCTTTTTCGATAACTGGATTAGTTGCAGTGAGAACATGATTAAGATTTTATTCCACCGTGAGTCAGCATGTGGCTTTTCAAATTTCCCATGCGACAAAATGAAAAGTTGCACTCGGGGCACGAAAAGGGTTTTATTCCACTGTGAGTCAGCATGTGGCTTTTCAAATTTCCCTTGCGACAAAATGAATAGTTGCACTCGGGGCATGAAAAAGGTTTTATTCCACTGTGAGTCAGCATGTGATACTTCAAATCTCTTTTTCGATAACTGGAATAGTTGCAGTGAGAACATGAATAAGGTTTTATTCCACCGTGAGTTAGCATGTGGCTGTTCAAATCTCCCTTGCGACAAAATGAATAGTTGCAGTCGGGACACGAATAAGGTTTTATTCCACTATGAGTCAGCATGTGATACTTCAAATCTCCTTTTCGATAACTGGAATAGTTGCAGTGAGAACATGAATAAGGTTTTATTCCACCGTGAGTCAGCATGTGATACTTCAAATCTCCTTTTCGATAACTGGAATAGTTGCAGTGAGAACATGAATAAGGTTTTATTCCACCGTGAGTCAGCATGTGTCTGTTCAAATTTCCCTTGCGACAAAATGAATAGTTGCACTCGGGGCACGAAAAAGGTTTTATTCTGCCATGAGTCAGCATGTGACTCTTCAAATTTCCCTTGCGACAACATGAATAGTTGCAGTCGGGACACGAAAAAGGTTTTTTTCCACTGTGAGTCAGCATGTGATTCTTCAAATCTCTTTTTCGATTACTGGAATGGTTGCAGTAGGAACATGAATAAGGTTTTATTTCACCGTGAGTCAGCATGTGGCTGTTCAAATGTCCCTTGCGACAAAATAAATAGTTGCAGTCGGGACACGAATAAGGTTTTTCTCCAGAATGGGTGAGCAAGTGCAGTTCTAACATTGACTTGTCTGAGCAGGAGTTGTAGCAATGTGGACAAGAGTATCGTTTAGCCTCTGGGTGCATCTTCAAGTTTGTCAATGAGTCTGAAAAAAGATTACCGATAAGTACAATAAAAAACGGAAGAACGCAATAATTGGCGGAGCACGAATTGGTAATTTTAACAAAAGTCTGTTTTACCGGTTGTCTGTGTAATTCTTTCAGAGCGCTCTAAGCATTACTTTTTTACATCCGCGAAGTCTACTGGGTATAGTGCAGTCTCACTGGCTCCAGAAAGGAGCAGTTAGGACTGTTGGGCGGTACTCATATTTAAAATATATGTATATATCCTGTCTCCCAACATTTCAAAGTGGAAATTTAGACCGACCGTAATCAACAATTAACTTATATAATGAAACTTACTGTCTGTCGGATTGGTCTTGGTATATTGCAAACATTCTTTCTTGACGTCCAGGAGGTCGATTTCTATATCCATATTCGGCATTTCATTGGGATCCTGGTTCCGTTCTGATGGAAACACAATCTGGGTTTGAAGATCCATGGCACTGTTATGATATTGTCCTGCTATATTATGATGGCAAATGGTGAGGTTAATAAAATACAGAAACGAGTGACACGCTTAGACTCTGTGGAGGGTCTTTATAGGGTAAGGAAGTTCTGAGAAACAAAAAAGTACAAGAAGTGGGTAGGAATCTGGGTGTCAGTGTGTCCAGAAGCGACGGAAGGGACGAAACCATTCTTCCCACTGAGGTGCAAGGGGAAGGATCAAGATAATCTGGCTATGAGCCACTAAGACAGAGACAAACCTTACCTTTTGAACCCGGGCACCCCTGCTAAGTCACGAAGGGTAATGGACCACTTGGCGTGACCTATGGCAGGGTATTGGTTATCCAATAAATGGTTCCCGGTGCGGTGGTACCTATACCCCCTACCCAAATTGTGATTGTAAGTATTTCAGTTTTCGAAAGAGGAAAATAAAGCATTTTTAATGGTTTTCCGTTTAAATTAAAAACGATTGTTTTTAACTTGTGAATAATGGAAAATTTTATATAGTATATTTGCGGCAAGTTCCTTAGTGGTAGATAGTCTCAGTATGGTGTAAGACAATCAGGATTTTAAATTCTGCTTAAAATGGTTTAAACCTTGTTTAATTGCTAGATCGGAATAGATTTTCCTCCCCGATACCTGTAAAATCACAACACAGACCAATTGGGGATACAATAATCTCCTTGACAGGTGGGAACCGTTGGGACTGTTGTGCGGTACTGCCCTTTAAAAAAATAATATAAATGACCAGTCTGCTAACATTTGAAAGCGGATATGAATTCCGAACAACTGTAATTAATATTCATTATCAATTCAATGCAACTTACCGTCCGTCGGATTGCTCTCTACATACTGTAAATACTCCTTCTTTATATTTAGGGGGTCGATTTCTGTGTTTATACACGGCATTTCATTTGCGTCTTCTTCCTGGGATCCTGGTTCCGTCTTCATGAAAACATTATCTGGGTTTTGAAGATCCATGGCACTGCTATGGTAGTGTCCTGCTGTATTATGATGGTAATTGGTCCCAGCTCAAAATGTATTAAGTATAACTGTTACAGAACATATATATATATATGTTGATAAGTCCTGTACTTTAGTCGTACTAAAAGATTTAAAATTTAATAAATACTATGATAATGTAGTAAATAAAATGTACGTAAACATTTCGAACTAGATACTACACGACTAAAACATCGAGAATTAATAAACAGATTAAAGAAAACCTAACTTGAATAAGGAAAATTGAAGTAAGACAGCTAAATCTCCAAAGCGTCAGTCAATTAATAGCACTTTCTAATTTGACGAAAAGTTCTCCAACTCTAACAAACATATCAAGCGCACAATTAGTGGAGCTAGTCGACAGTAAGGAACGTGGAAAACATATCTAAACTGATATCAACCCGATATGTTTTTTTATTAAACTGACATCAACCCGCTCAATTTGCATAATGACAAGTTAATGGCGAATTTTGTCTATAGATAAACTTCTAAAACTTACGAAAGGTTAGAACAACCGGACAGGAATCAAGTAGAAAATATACTTTAATGTCGTGATCTAATCGAGAATTGACATGGCGAATCAATCGAATGTATCCCGACCACCCAATTTTGTAAACATTGACATTCGCAAAAACACGAATTCGATAAAACTTTTCGAACGAACCAATCCAAGAAGTCAAACGACATTGTCCACAGATGAACTATGAAAACTTACGAGATCCTGTATAGTGTGTTGTCTTGTCTTCTGTCTACCTTTTATGTGTTTCTATGGAGCATTCGCTCGATGTCACTATGAGCGCTATGTTATAGCCGGTTCCCACGGGGCGACTTTTGTCGGTCAACTCGACAGTTGAAAGCTAATCGACACGTGTGAACACTTTGTCAACAAAGTTAACAACTTTTTTTGTTGCTAGCGAAAGTTGATAGCCCGTCTACTTTTGTCGTTCAAGTATGACTATCGCCATTTTGGTTTTACTAATCGTTCGAGTTTTACATCGAATCGTCGCGTCTGAACACATGTTTCAAGTCGCTTATCATTTTTAGTTATGCTACGGACACACTTGCTCATTTGAAGCCAAAGAGCATGCTACCTATTAGCAATTGCTACCTAGTAGCATGTGTGTCAGTGACGTTGCTAGTAATGAGCATGCTCATTTGAAGCCAAAAGAGCATACTCTCAAATCGACAGACGTTTGATTTGTGAGCATGCTCATTGGATTATCGGATGGAAGGGGAAGCCTCTAAGCATGTGTGGACAGGCTGGCTTATGAGCATGCTCATTTCAATCCGATCTCATTTCGGAATAGCATTCCGCATTTGAGTATCTCGTTTTTGTATGCAATTTTAGAGAGTAGCTCGTCAAATACTGCGGAAGCATTCGTAAATGATTTTTATATCCGTTGACATCTCGCATTTCTACTACAAATGATTACTTGCTCCAAGGTTTGCTCTTCTAGTGATCCGATTACGAACCCAAATCGATCTTTTAATTTTCGTATCCCTTCAAAAATTTGGCGATTTTTGTCAGAGGCTAAAAATATTCCCGCTTTGAGATAAAATCCAAATAAATGGAATATTTGTTAACGTATCCGAAAACTAAAAACTTTTTTCGAAAGGTGATGAAATATGCTTTTAAATTATATTATTGGAAATAACCATGTAATTTTATAAATATAAAATTTTTGGATGAAAACTTTAAAAAGTTTTAAAAATGGTAACCTCACTTTTTTGTCATTTCATGTAAAAAAAAAAACTTTAAAAATTCACAAAGTTTCATAATTTTTATTCAAATTCTGATCGGAAAGTTTGGTTTCAAAAAGGTGTATATTTTATTTCTTTGTAGTTTACTTTTAGATTTGAATATATAGCGTGTTGTATTATCTTTCCAATACCATTTAAATCATACTTCTCACTATGATGGTAAGGGAGATACAACGATTTCTATGAGACCTTTGAGAGCTGGGACAAATAATATGGTATCCTGTGATTAACCGCGTTAATAAAATAAAATCTTTTATAATCCTTATAATTTTCTTAAATAATTAATAATTGCGTTGCAAGCAATAAGATGTTCTGGGCGAACGGAATTGTCTCTATAGATACGATGACAGTTATTATTTGACATGAGCATGCTCTTTAAAGAGCATGTGTGTTCAATTGTTGGCTTTAAGCATGCTCTTTCATGAGAAAGCTCAAGCCAAGCCTGTTCATTTATGAGCAAGTGTGTACAGTTGTGTGAGCATGCTCATTAAAGAGCATACTCATAAGCCGGCTTGTAATAAGCAAATGTGTCAGTACCTTTACTCGCGGGAAAAAGTAAACGTCAGGCGTTTCATTTATTCGGTACTATTTCCTACCGTCATGGAATCCGTTTAAACCAAAAAATATCTGTAATGGTCGGACGATTTAATGTTCAGATTTATGGATCTGTACCAAAGCCATCCCTGTCTTTCGGATCAAAAACAAGAAGTATACAAAAATAGAATATTATTTTTGAAATGCAAATAATATTATTTTGAAAAAAATTGTGTTGGATGCGCCTAATTCACTCCTTCTCATGATCCATTTTCTCATCCAAGTACGACGTTTTTATATTTTTTCATAATCTCCAGCTCCTCTCACAGAACATCAGACATTAGATAGACGCACGCACTAACAATTTCAGTGGACGCCATTTTGAATGTCAAAATCGGTTCAACTTAAATTGACACGTGTGAACAAAATGTTGCTCAACTATTTTCGTAAAATAAAAGTGAACTCTCAATCAGTTTGTCTCGCGTCCTGTAAGGGAAGGACCATGAAAGGACGCTATCAAATCGCACGCAAAACGTCAAAATGGTATTCGTTCGGCTAATTTGTTTGCTTTTGGGAACACCTCTCATATAAATTTTTGGGTCTCCCTTATTATCCATGTATTTTATATGTTTTTTAATATATGTAAGATTATTAATTTGTAGGAAAATGTTCGTAATAAAAAAAGTAAAATCAAATTGTGTTATTATGTCATAAAAAATAAAAAGGTTTATAAGACGAAACAATGCTGTTTTATTTATTTATTTTTATTTAATTGTGTCAACAAAATTGCGTAAAAATCGATGCATCTGACATGTTTTTCCTTAAAATTCGGGGCCGGACCGCGCTGGAAAACAAATGAATTCCAGCGCGGTTGACCTCGCTCGGCGACGCTGTGGTCGGAATGGACGAGTGAACGCTTTTTTCTATAGCGCCGTATGAACATGGAATGAAACAAAATGGACGATTAGGCCGAAAAAACATGGCGGAAACCTTCCCTCGAGTGAACCGTCTGATTCCAGCATTAGGAACTGTTGCAAGTTTCGTTGAAACCGAAAACTATTATGGTTCATCATGTATGGTAACGCTTCTTGTTTGTTGAAATTTTATTTGTTGTTTTATTGGTATGCATTTCACAACATAACAGTTATTATTAAGCTACTTAGTTTAGCCCGTAGGTACGAATTCCCATTAATAATCTTTATCTATGTTTAATAACATGTCAATAATTTTAATTTTTGTTAAAAAAATATCGCAATCGCAACATTTCTGATAGATGATACATAACCTCGTAATGAACCCTTTAAAATTGTGAAAAGCTATCACAATGGCAATCTTTTACACATAATACTGGAAACGTAAATCGCTACTTAAAATATTCATTCATAATTAACAATTCACACATCAGGTTGATTATAACATCAACTTCAACTAGGCAGCTAACAATGTACCTATAATATATTACGTTTGTCAAGTGAGCAATCGGATCTGAGAATCGATGTCAACGTCATCGAATCACTTTGATTCGATGACATTTCAAACCGATTGTCTCGGACTGTGCACTCGTATGAATTTTGACATCGAGAAGCGAGAATCGATTTCAAGTTCGATGACGTTTCAAACCGAAATGGCGCGTTCTGACGCTTCGATTTTTGTTGATCAACTCGACACTTGAAAACACATTGACACGTGTGAACCTTCTTTCAACGAACTTGAACAAGTTTTTTCAAACAATTTTTCACGTTCAATCAAAGTTGATCAACAAAAATCGCATCGTGTGAACCGGCTAATAGTCTCGGAATGTGCATTCGGATTAGCGATGGGCACAATCGATGAATAATCGATTATTTACTCGATCTTTTTTACCATCGAATGATTTCGATTCATTTCCATAGAAAAATCGATTCTCGCTTCTCGATGTCAAATTCATTCGAATGCACAGTCCGAGAGAATCGGTTTGAAACGTCATCGAACTTGGAATCGATTCTCGCTTCTCGATGTCAAAATTCTTTCGAATGCACGGCCGAGACAATCGGTTTGAAACGTCATCGAACTTGAAATCGATTCTCGCTTCTCGATGTCAGAATCCATTCGAATGCACAGTCCGAGACAATCGGTTTTAAACGTCATCGAACTTGGAATCGATTCTCGCTTCTCGATGTCAGAATTCGAATGCATAGTCTTGAAACGTCATCGAAAGTGATTTTGCTTGTCAAACGAAATATTTTATAGGTACATGTTATAATCAACCTGATGTGTGAACTTTAAATTATGAATGAATACTTTTAGGTAACGATTTACGTTTTCAGTATAGTTTATACGTAAAAGATTGCGATGGTGATAGCTTTCAACAATTTAAAAATGTTTATTATGAGGTTATGTATCATCTATTTGGGTATTGTATATTTAATTTAAAATAAAACAATAACTTAGTATATACCATTTTTATATTTAATGCCGACCGGGTTTCGCTAAAACCGTAGTTTCATCAGGGCAGTAAATAATACTCTACTAAAATCAGCAAGTAGGTAATATGTTTTCATATCTGCTTTATATGACCAAATATATTTAATTTATTTGAAATTAACAGGTGTTTCTTAGTTTGTAATAAAAATGAAACGATTTCTATAGTAAGAAAACTTTATTTAATGATAAACTACAAATATAAAAATATAAATACAAATAATTGCATACGAAAAGGTGTCCATAACCTACATGTTATTTAGAGGTTATTTTTTAACAAAAACGACATAAATTTATTATCTTCGTATTAAACACAGACACACTGTCAATATTATTAATGGGAATTTGTACCAACCGGCTAAACTAAATATCTTATTAGTAATTTTATTGTAGTGAGATGCCCCCATATTTGAAATTCGTGGAAAATGGAATAACACTAATGTTGCCATCAAACAAAAAGGAATTTGCCAATTTGACATTGCCAGGAAATAAAAACGGTGATTGAATTATTGTTGCAGTACTTACTTACTAATGTTGCGTTATTTAAACATGTTATTTAGAGATTGTTTTTGATCAAAAATGTCATATAATTATAATTATTTTCATATTGTTAAACATACATAAATATTTTTAATGCAAATTTTTACCAATGGGCTAAACTAAGTAGCTTAACAATAATTGTTTTGTTGTGAAATGCATACCAAAAAACAAACAAATAAAATTACAACAAAAAATAAGCGTTGCTATACATGATGCACTATAATGATTCCCGGCTTCCTACCCCCCCCCCCCCCCCCCCCTCACAGACAAAAATCCTGCCCCTGACCGTAGCTATTGCTCCCAAACTCCGAGCAAAAAATCGATTATTGTGATGTCTCGATTAAAAAAATCGATTATATAAAAGTTTCGATCATTCCCATCGCTACTTCGAATAGAGCAGTACTTGAGTGAGATAGCAATAGTCTGCGATATATATACGGTAGCACATACTCGCACTTTCTTCTTATTCCAGAAATCCGTTGGCGTAGACGTCAGTCATAGTAATATTCGTTGTTACTTGTATTGCTTATTGAGTAAATTAGTTGTGCACTTCTTATTAAGCCTTGCACTCAATAACACAAATAACATTGGCGGAGTTGGTTGTTCTAAATACGTCCCTAAACAAGATTAGCGGATTAAAGTTGTTAAGTTGTTTTGATTAAAAATCTCACATTATAAAAAAAGGAACTACCGAATGTTTAGAAGGAGATATTGTATATATTGAGTAATGCCACGATAGATGGCCATTCTCTCAACCATTTTCAAATGTCAATGGCATGATTCAAATCTTCTTCTTCTTCTTCTTCCTTGCACTGTCCCAACTCATTGCCTAGGTAGGCTGTTGGGGTCGGCTCTCCTCGTTCTCAGGTTGTAGCTTCTTCGGTTCTGGGTATCGCTCTCTTCCAGGCCGTTTCTACTTAGAATTTTTGAGCATTGAGTCATCCAGGAGTTCTTTGGTCTTCCTCTGGATGACTGTCGATGAAGCTCCATAGACATTGCCTGCTTCACTGTGTGGTCTGGTGGTCTCCGTTTTATGTGACCATACCATCTCAACTGTCGTTCCTCTAGCTTATTGTTTATGTCTGTGACACCCAGGCTACCACGAATGCGTGAACTTTTAATTTTATCTTTTAGTGACACTCCTGCTGACCATCTAAGCATTCGCATTTCTGCTGATTCAAGTTGCCTGGTGTAGGAGTTGTACATGGTCCAGCATTCGGAGCCATACATTATCGCGGGTCTAACAATAGTCTGGTATACCTTTCCTTTTAGTTTTATAGGCATTTTTGTGTCACACAGGATTCCTGTTACGGATCTAAATTTACTCCATCCCACACCTATTCTGTGGTTAACATCTGCTGCACATCCTCCATCTTTGTGGATGAGTGAGCCGAGATACTTAAATGTGTCACAGTTAGCTAATGTTACTCCATCCAGTTGCATCGAAGGAGTTACAGCATTTGTGTTTTCAAATGGCAAGTACAAATATTCAGTCTTTTTCCTGCTAATTTTTAGGCCATTATCCTCTAGGATTTTTCTCCACCTTTCCAGGCTATTTTGTAAGTCACAATGATTATCTGCTATCAGTACTACATCATCTGCAAAAAGCATAGTCTTGAGAATATTGTTGTTCATTTCTTGGATTGTTAGATAATTCATGACCATTATGAATAGCAGTGGGCTGAGGACAGATCCTTGGTGTACCCCCACTTTAATTGGAAATGTTGGTGATGTCCCTGATGTGCATCTTACTTGTGTTTCTACGTTTGTATACATATCTTGTATGGAGAGCACATATCGTTCTGGTACGTTATGAGATCTCAATGCCGCCCATATCAGGCTTCGGGGAACCCTGTCAAATGCTTTTTCCAAGTCTATAAATACCATGTGTAAGTCTTTTTTTGCATCTCGATATTTTTCTACTATGATTCTGACTGTTTGAATAGCATCTATTGTTGATTTCCCTGATACAAAGCCGCATTGATCGTCGTGTATTTTTATAATATTCCTGATTCGTGTGTTTATAATCCTCTCATAAATTTTCATGGTGTGAGACATAAGCTTTATCCCTCTATAATTGTCGCACTTCCTAGAGTCTCCCTTATTTTTGTAAAATGGAAGGAGATAACTCTTCCTAAAGTTTTCTGGCATTGGTTCTCCAGTCAATACTTTGTTATACAGGTTGCACAACCATTTATGTCCCACTTCTCCACACTCTTTCCATAATTCGGCTGGAATATTGTCTGGCCCCACTGCTTTCCCCTTTTTCATTTGTGATATGGCTACTTTAACTTCTGTTGGAGTGATTTCTTCAACTGGCCCCAGCACTGGTTGCTCTGACACATGAGTTGTTCTTGGAAATTCTTCGTTCAGTAATGTAGAATAATAATCTTTCCATCTATCACATATTTTGATTTCGTCTGTGATCAACTCACCATCAGTATCTTCTATGTATTTGGGTGTTCTAATAGATTTGGCCCTTTCTTTCCTGTGTGCTACGATTTTGTATATTCTTTGCACTCCATTGGGTGTTTCTAAATCGTCATACAGCTCTTTCAATGCCTCATGTTGTGCAGAGGCAACTAATTTCTTTGCTGTCTTTTTGACTTGCTTATACACTAACCGGAGTTGCTCTTTCTCGCTATCGCACTTACAGTTTGACCAGTTTCTGAAAGCAGTTTTCTTCTCTTTTACACATTTTTGTATTTCATTTGTCCACCACCATGATTCCTTTTTTATTTTCAGTTTACCTTTGGAGATTCCCAGATGTTGTTTGGCTTCCTGTACACATACCTGTTCAAATGCTTTCCACATTTCAGTTGGGTTTTGCGTATCTTCATTTTGGAGATTTTCTAGCATCCAGTTTTGGAGTTTTGACGTTAATTGTTTTCCGTTTTCTTTTGAGATATTGAACCACTTAATTTTGGTTGTTGGTTTTATCTTATCCTTATACAATTTATGTCTCGTTACATGTAATTCCAGCAGTAGTAGGCGATGTTGTGTTGCAAGGGGTTCACCAGGGATAACTTTACAGTCTCTAAGCGTTTTTCTCATTTCGTTTCTGCATAACCAATAATCTATTTGTGTTGCAGCATTACCACTTTTGTAGGTTATGACGTTGTTCTGGTTTCTTTCGGTAGAACGTGTTCACGATAGTGAAACCGTATGCATCTGAAAAATTTAGTAGCTCATCTCCTAGTTCGTTTCGTGCTCCATGTCCAAAGCCGCCATGGCTAGAATTATGGCCACTATTTGACATCCCCACATGCCCGTTCATATCTGCCCCCATTAAAATAGCTTCATTTTCTGGAATGTTTTGGATTAATTCTTCTAGCTTATCCCAAAAACTGTCTCTTTCTTCTCTATCGCATCCCATTTGTGGTGCATATGCACATATGATATTGTAAATAGCGTTACATATTACCAGCTTTAACATTATAATTCTATCACTTGGTGCTATTACTTTTATCACATTTTCATGAAACCTTTGCTGTAGCACTATGGCTACTCCATTTCTGGTACTACTTTCTCCGTAGTAATATAGTTTATAATCATTTGTTTGTGTTTCTAAGTAACGGCACTTGTCAATATTTGTATTTTTCCATTTGGTTTCTTGAATGCATGCAATATCAATCCTTCGTCTTCTCATCAGTTCGGCCAATTCTTTGCTTTTTGCTGTAAGCGTTCCCAGATTCCAAGTAATGGCTCTTATCTTTTCAAACCCAGAACGACTGGCTTTCCTCCGCTTCATTTTGCTTGCCCCTGGAGTCCTGCAAGCTGGCCCTGACACAATGTCAGTCTCTGGATCACCGAGGAGAAAATCACCCTCGCTGCCAGACAGGGTAGTGCATCTTTGCGTATGTTTTTCCATGAAGCATTGGTTGATTTGACTATATGGTTTTTTTTATCCACCGATGGTCATCAGACGTGGAACCAGAGTGACCCAACTGACTAGGGCTGCATCCGCTATCATTGCCCATTTATGGTCAATTATCGGATTAAACTAATGAGCCTGGATACCCATTAGGTATGGTGTATGCGACTAGTACCCGAATACGTCGAGTTGCCACACCCACCATTTGTGAGCCGCCACTAACATGTGGGACAGACGCTCACTGCTTCTCACTTTAGCCGTACTTTTGGGATTCCCCGACGGGTTGGTTACCATCAACTTCACCCTCCAGTCCGTTGCCCGTTGGTCACCGCGTGGAGGTATGAGAAGCGTGGGTGGGGGAAGCTATGTCGGTCCAGGCCCTAGGACCAATGTATTGCGCTATAACCACCCAACAAATGGCATGATTCAAATACAGCTACAATAATTATTAAATTCTTGTTTCAAAATATAAATGAGTTATGTATACGAATTCACTGTTTTGAGGAAATATTTCAAACAAAACCAAGTATTCATTTGTTCTGTTTCAGGAAAATTTGTTTTAGCTTGAACCAATTACCAAACGCTTCCACAGCAGTGCCATGGATCTACTAAATCCTGAGACTGTTTCCATCAAGACGGAACCAGGGCCCGAGGAAGAAGGCGGAGGTGTAATGCTGTATACAGATTTCGACCTACCAGACGTAAAGAAGGAAAGTTTGGCGTATGCGGAGAGTACTCAAACATCCAGTTAGTTTAATTAAAAAATTTAAAAAATGTAGATCGTTGAATTTGTAATTTTAACTTGATTGTATTGCAAGCAATCATTTCCCAATTCCTCAAATTTTTACCTCTTTTAATTTGGGACATGATTTAAGTTACTCTTATTATTATACACTAAAAATGCCTAAAGATTGATGGAAGTGAACACCATTCCATTGAATTCTTCAAAAGCAGGGTCCTGCATCGGTTCCTGAAGCGGACATCTGGTTTCATTCTTTTTTCTTATATTGATCTTTAAGTTTCTTATCCAAATTCCCTCATTAATAATTCAGGTGCGGCGCATACGTCATTCCTATGTCTACTTACGTTAAATTGTCCTGAAAACCAGCAACATATATTAACCGCTTGGGCGGTGTCTTTATTTATTATCTTTCAAAAATATATTTTTAATGAAAAAAATAGTTTTTTTTATGTATCATTAATCAATTGTCTTTTAGGCAGCATTAATGTGGAAACAATTGCCACCAAGGCGAATCTTGAACCCCGAGAAGAAGATGAAGGTGGTTTTACTTATATGGAAATTGACATCGACCTGTCGGATGTCAAAAAGGAATGCTTAAAACGCGTTGACAGAATGAAGGAAACATCAGGTAAAACTGATTTTGAATTTAAGATTTAACATTTAGCGATATCCATTTCTTTTATCGTTTATATACATTTACTGTGCTTATCTTCACTTAGCGCGTGCAAGAAGTCTTAATAAGCCTTTTTTAACCTATGTTTTTCAAATTTGTCGACAGATCTGAAAACGCGTCGTCTGGAAAAACAATTCTCTTGTCCTCATTGCATCTACTCCTGCTCTCAAAAGAACGATTTTAGAAGTCACATTCGCACTCATACTGGAGAAAAACGTTTTTCATGTACCGTGTGCAACTATTCATGTTCTTGTAAGGGTAGTCTGAAGAACCACTTACTGACACACAGTGGAGAAAAACCTTTTTCATGTTCCGAGTGCAACTATTCATGTTCTCGGAAGGACAGTCTGACAATCCACATGCTGACTCACAGTGGAGAAAAACCTTTTTCATGTTCAGAGTGCAACTATTCATGTTCTCAGAAGGGCAGGCTGACAATCCACATGCTGACTCACAGTGGACAAAAACCTTTTTCATGTTTCGAGTGTAACTATTCATGTTCTCGGAAGGGCACTCTTACTAGCCACATGCTGACTCACAGCGGAGAAAAACCTTTTTCATGTTCCGAGTGCAACTATTCATGTTCTCGGAAGGGCAGTCTGACAATCCACATGCTGACTCACGGTGGAGAAAAACCTTTTTCATGTTCAGAGTGCAACTATTCATGTTCTCAAAAGGTCCATCTGAATAGACACATGCTGACTCATAGCGGAGAAAAGCCTTTTTCATGTTCCGAGTGCAACTATTCATGTTCTCGGAAGGGCAGTCTGACAATCCACATGCTGACTCACAGTGGACAAAAACCTTTTTCATGTTCAGAGTGCAACTATTTATGTTCTCGAAAGGGCCATTTGACTAGACACATGCTGACTCACAGCGGAGAAAAACCTTTTTCATGTTCAGAGTGCAACTATTCATGTTCTCAGAAGGGCAGTCTGACAATCCACATGCTGACTCACAGTGGAGAAAAACCTTTTTCATGTTCAGAGTGCAACTATTCATGTTCTCAGAAGGGCAGTCTGACAATCCACATGCTGACTCACAGTGGACAAAAACCTTTTTCATGTTCCGAGTGTAACTATTCATGTTCTCGGAAGGGCACTCTTACTAGCCACATGCTGACTCACAGCGGAGAAAAACCTTTTTCATGTTCCGAGTGCAACTATTCATGTTCTCGGAAGGGCAGTCTGACAATCCACATGCTGACTCACGGTGGAGAAAAACCTTTTTCATGTTCAGAGTGCAACTATTCATGTTCTCAAAAGGTCCATCTGAATAGACACATGCTGACTCACAGCGGAGAAAAGCCTTTTTCATGTTCCGAGTGCAACTATTCATGTTCTCGGAAGGGCAGTCTGACAATCCACATGCTGACTCACAGTGGAGAAAAACCTTTTTCATGTTCAGAGTGCAACTATTCATGTTATTTGAAGTCAAATTTGACAACTCACATGCGGACTCACAGCGGAGAAAAACCCTTTTCCTGTTCCGAGTGCAACTATTCATTTTCGTGTAAGGGTAGTCTGAAGAACCACATGCTGACTCACAGTGGAGAAAAACCGTTTTCATGTACCGAGTGCAACTATTCATGTTCTCGGAAGGGCAGTCTGACAATCCACATGCTGACTCACAGCGGAGAAAAACCTTTTTCATGTTCAGAGTGCAACTATTCATGTTCTCGAAAGGGCAATATGATAACCCACTTGCTGGCACACAGTGGATAAAATCCTCTTTCATGTTTCGAGTGCAACTATTCATGTTTTCGAAAACTCTATATGACGAGACACCGGCTGACTCTTAGTGAAGAAAAACAATGTACATGTTCCTAATGCAGCTAAACGTGATTTTATTTTTAAATATCCTTACATATATGTTAATAATATTAATTTGGTTTATTAGTTGGTATAAAAAAAAGGTTCCTAAGAAATTTGCTCTTTCTTCTATCAATTCAATATACAAAGAAAATGTAGATCAAACTTACGAAGGTAGAATATTGCACTGTTTGTTATTTATATTTTCGTTGCTCCATGGCTCCGTCACGTTTTTCTTTCGTTCATTATTACCTTGTTACATATTGATTGACGTGAATTAGTGAAAATGTCGTCATATTATTAGTGTATTTTTAAAAGTGTTCAAAAGAAAAACCCAGGAAAGTGAATTGGATACTTCGATTTTTTTAATAAACGATAACTTAAGAACTCAAATCCTGAATTTAATTATACCTGATTCGATCGGTAAATGTGTAAAAAAAAACCTCTAATTTTATGATTTATTAAATTTAATCACACTTTACGACAGGGGAGGGAACCTTTTTGCCGTCGGGACCTATTCTGATGTATGTATTATCACCCGAGAAAACACAACTCAGATTTTAATATTTATATTTTTGAAACTGATAATTCGTGGTGGAATTCCATTATAATAGTATAATAAAACAAATTTAGAACTTTTTCCACTTATAATTTATTGACCGTAACCGGTTTCAGCTTGTCAAAGCCATCTTCAGACTGGTGAAAAATATTCTTAACCTAGGGATTTTATACAATGAGGGGGGAAGGATGGGGAGGGGGTGCTCTACAGGGATTTTATTAAATTATGGATTTTATTACATTTGTTGTTAAGTGGTCTTGTGAATTCACATTACTTGTAAGGTATTTCCCAAACAATACTGAAGTATGTAAGCAACCAACCCTATGTAATAAGCCTACTGGGAATTACCAAAAAAATAATTAGATAGTTGGACACTCAAGACCACTTAACAACAAATGTAATAAAATCCATAATTTAATAAAATCCCCCCTCCCTAATATGTTTTGTATAAAATCCCTAGGTAAAGAATATTTTTCACCAGTCTGAAGATGGCTTTGACAAGCTGAAACCGGTTACGGTCAATAAATTAAAAGTGGAAAAAGTTTTGAATTTGTTTTATTATCAGATTTTAACTTAAGATTGATTCTGCGTAAGGGTCCATAAGTTTAAACAATAGTTACATTTTCTCAATTAGTCAATTTGTCAGAAGTTTGAAACGTATAGTGTGCAACGCAAATATTAAGCTTCATTCGATACATCAGAATGTCTTCATTTCATGAATCTGCATCTTGCGATTTAATTTATCATTATATTCTGAACACACAACTGGTTTAAATTAAATTTGTTTTCGGGCAATCAAAACTACACTCAGAACATGAATATGGTTTTTCTTTGATTCTGGCAGCAGATATATAGAAATGAACTAGAATTTAATAACCGCACTTCGAATAAAGAATGGTTTCGTTTGAAATGTCTCAGCAGAAGTATACACAATCTACAACTGGAATTTAACTGTAACATTCTGAAGACAAAACTCGTTTTAAATATAGAGTAATTCTGCATGAGAGTCCCCATTATTAGTATTACTCTCATAATTTTCCTACGAATTAAAAATTTTACATCATATATTCTGAAACCAAAAACTTAACTCCACATTAGAACGGTTGATTTCGAAATGCGTCAGCAGATTAATTCGCTAGCGAAATTTTGACAGATCATACGGAATATAAAACCGGTTTTAACTTAAGGGTGAATCTGCATGCGAGTCCCCAGCTATAATTAATACTACACCCAGAATACGACAAAAGTTTTCTTCCGATTATTGTACTTGGAACATATGGATGGTTTCCTTCGAAAAGCGCCCGCAGATGAATTCACAATAGGAATTTGCATTATTAACATAAGAGTGGTTTAAACTAAGGAATGGATCTGCGCAGGAGTCCACCATCTTAAATTATATTGTACTTTGAACACTTGAATGGCTTTCCTGCACTTTTTCGCAAATTTATTGACTGCAATATTTTTATATGTATTTAATTAGGATAAAACAATAACTTTGTATACACCACTTTTATTTTTTTATAATTAATGCCGACCGGGTTTCGCTACAACCGTAGCTTCTTCAGGGCAGTATAATCTCTACTAATCTAACATGTGTTATAATATATTCAGGGGATTGAAGAAATGGGCTGGGTTCCGCCGGTGCAAGACGTAATTGGAGTAAGGAACTGGGGGTTAGAATGTGAATGTTCTTTGTCAATGGCATTAGGCATTAAGTATAAAAAAATAAAAGTGGTGTTTACAAAGTTATTGTTTTTTTATTTTAAATTATAATGTCACATCACAAAGTAACTGCTTCATACGAACAAATATTTAATTAGGATTTACAATAATTTATATGGATTGAATTTTTTTTTCCTTCCTGAATAGAGTTGTCATCAAAACAGAGATATTTTTTCAATATTGGTTTCCTTATCGTAAAATAAAAATAAATAAAAATAAAACTAAAAAATGAGGTTGGACCACGTATGTATATATATATGACATACTTATCAGCCATGTTATAACTTTCGCTGGGTTAAGTAATAATAACTTACGTAGCTGAAAAACCGCAAAAGAAAACCTAGCTTTCTGAGTGTAATTTTTCACCAAAATGCTCGCGGGCCGCATCAAAAAGCTTCGTAAGCCGCAAGCGGCCCGCGGGCTGCAGGTTTCCCACCCCTGCTTTACGATTAGCGGATTTTTTTACTAATTTTAATAGTTTTAATTCTCGTGCTGACACCGTGTTTTCCGCCCCAGGTGCCATCCATGCTAGCTACGCCACTGTAGATCATACATGCGGCACAAGATTTAGTAAAAGTGAGGGTATGTCCATTCCGAAAATTATAATTATATACGGACAACGGACTTTTCCTTATCTTGTGCCTACCATATTTAATAAGATTCCAAAGCACATAAAATACCAATCAAATTGCACCACCGACGTAAAAACCAAAATTTAAAAAATGGTTGATGGATGGCTTTTTTGTATTGGAATTGTTTGTAAACTTATTTAATTTTTATTTATCTTATTTATAATTTTCCTGTTTAATGGCTGGCTCTATGTGTATTTTTTCGCGTTGTTGTTTTAAAGTTATTCTTCTGTATTTGTTTTCTATATTTTTTGGCTTATTATATGTGTGCTTTTATATTATAAAATATACTTTAAAATTGAAAAACTGCTTTGGCAGTTTAGAGGGTGATTAAAACGAAGAAAAAAATGACTAGTAGTTAACAAGGCCTCACGCCTTTCTTTATCTAAAACGGAGAACCGGTCTGTACTGAGTATTAAGGTGTTAAAAAGTGCAATGTCATGTCTTGTTGAATTGTGAAGAAAAACTCAGCAATCGTTCTCGTCGAGTGTTTAATTAAAAGGACCCATCCAATTATGAATATGAGCATGGATGGTGATTAAAGCGGATTCACAGGAATTATAAAAAACTATTGGCCAAAAAATCCACTATGGACGAGCATAACATCACATCACATCGCTTTAAGAAAAGATATTAGCCCTCCTTTTATCTTCCTATCATATTCCGTAAACCCCAAATATGTTAAATCATAATTTTTAAATGCAATAGAAATACGTTTATTGTTCAAAAATTTCACTACCTATACCAAATCAGTGGAGATCTTCAATTTGACACTCAACAAAAACAAATTGTTGTTACTGAGACAGTTCAGTTACTCGCATGCACAATAAAGACGGTGAAATTTTTACTATTCATATGTAAAAGCCCCTGAAAAGAGCGTTAATAAATAAATGAATAGACGTAATAAATAAATGAACAATAGGAATTCCAACTGAAAACCTTAACTACACATTTCTAACGGACTTAAATGAATTAACTTCGAGACGAATGATGAGTGATTTAATTTGTCTTTTCAATATTGCAAATGTCAGACTGGACGCCCTCGATTTAACCAATCCAATCAAGTTTGCGAGTACTTACCCGGACTCCAGGTACTAATATCTACAGTCTGTATGTCGGACGAATATCTACAGCTCATTTGTTGGACAAATATCTATGACCTTCAGAGTGAAGACTAATATCTACAGAGCTAAGGTCGGATTAATATCTACGAGGGTCCTAGTGGTGACGAATATCTATGGAGCGTGGGTGGGACTAATATCTACAGAGGGCAGCTGAGCAAGAGGTTGTACGGAAAAGATAAATTACTTCAATTAAGTAAAGGCTTAAACGTTTAAAGTACGTACATGAAGTTTTTGCATAATATTACGTATTTTGCTGAATGTTGAAATTGGCGTAGCGCCTGCTCGCGTCAAGGCAAGAAAAACATCCCAGTATTCAAGTAGTTTAGCGGCTACGCTAAGATTGTGTAACATGGTTTGTGATACAAAATAAAGTGCTCCCTTCGTAGCGCCTGCTCGCGTCAAGGCAAGAAAAACATCCCAGTTTTCAAGTAGTTTAGCGGCTACGCTAGGTTTGGTTTGTGATACAAAAGAAAGTGCCCCCTACGTAGCGCCTGCTCGCGTCAAGGCAAGAAAAACATCCCAGTATTCAAGTAGTTTAGCGGCTACGCTAGGTTTGTGTAACATGGTTTGTGATACAAAGGAAAGTGCCCCCTTCGTAGCGCCTGCTCGCGTCAAGGCAAGAAAAACATCCCAGTTTTCAAGTAGTTTGGCGGCTACGCTAGGTTTGTGTAACATGGTTTGTGATACAAAAGAAAGTGCCCCCTTCGTAGCGCCTGCTCGCGTCAAGGCAAGAAAAACATCCCAGTTTTCGAGTAGTTTAGCGGCTACGCTAGGTTTGTGGTTTGTGATACAAAAGAAAGTTCTTTAAACTGCAAACGCAAGATTACGTTATGCCAATATGCTATACATAATTGCAAATCCAACCTCTGACAGTACTGTAGATATTCGTCCACATCACCTGTTCCGTAGATATTAGTCAGCAGTTTGAGCTGTAGATATTCGTCCTCACTTTGGTATCCATAGATATTGTTCCAACGTACCACCTATATATATTAGTCAACACACGGATTCTCATAGATATTAGTCCGATTTGTTCAGTTTTTGAATTTCCTGTAGATATTAGTAGACGCCTCCCTTTCCCGCAGTACAAGACTGACTGCGACGTATTTTGTTCAAGCGTCTAATAATAATTATTTCAATAACTTGCCTATTTAAAGGTTTCACAAATTCTGAAATAAATATAACTCGATCGATGTTTATCGTCATTTCCAAATTTAAATCCAGCGTATTATAATATTTACAATAATATTATAATTCTTCATATACAATTGTTTTATAACAAACATTAACAAAATAGCTAGATAAAGCTGAAAGATCTTTTAAAGATCTTATCTCAAGATCTTTACGTTATGTATTTTGCATTTGCAAATTATGTAGTAAGAACTCGCATCATATTATTATTATAGGTTATATTTTAAGCTATCTGCATTGCAAAATCTGTTTTTTTTTCTGTATCTTATATTTATATTATTAGAACATAATTTAAATGCACCTCTACGCTAACCCCTGTTATACTTATATTTGTATTTTAAGTGTTATCTAAACCTTTTCTTGATCTGTTTACACTAAATCATAGAAACTGTATAAATATGTAAAAGCCCATTAGGGCGTTGATGTTAATAAAATAATAAAAATTAAAAAAAAAAAACATGACGCCTGGGTGGAAGTCAAACGCGATGCCAATTTGACTACTCTCCGGACTTATAAGCAACTTTGTTTTAAAAATAATAATGTAAGTAGTTCTACGAATCAAACGTAAACTCAATACATAAATATTAAACAACTAAGAAACGATTAGGTTATATTGTAAGGTTCGAATGAGAGAAAGGAAAAAGAGATAGAGGAATATGTTAATGTAACTGCCTTCAGGCTAAAGCCATTACAAGCAACGTTTCATTTGAACAGAATTGTGGTCTTTCACCATTACACACAGAGTTGATGTTTTCTATTTGTTCTCAGGACAATTTACTTAATCCATATTAGAAAAAAAGTTTAATACCAACCCTTTACCCATGCTGTGTGTAAGATCTAAGTGATTTTCTCATTTTCATCGGGTTGTTTTTCTTTAATCATTTTGTATAGCTTTAAACATTTTTTTATAATGTTAACTACTGTACCGCCCATCAATTAATTTTGCTTTTCCCAAACACGTTCAATAAAGAACATAATTATATATAAGTATTAAAATATATACCAGGATTAAATAATGACTTGTCAAGGGTAAAGGATTTTGTTTTAGATGCCTTAGCGAAAAACATAAGGCTAGACCTTTAATTCAAACGGAAATTGTCATAAATGCAATGACAAGTTTCATCATACAATGTTGCATTTTCAGCAACAGGGTACGTCACAGAGAGGGCAGTCAGATTTTCGGAACGCCCAAAGGACCACAAAACCAGACAGCTGATTAATCGATTGATCCGAAAGAGGGCTGCTCTAATCCTGACGTAGCTTTATTTACATTTTCAACTGTTCGATCTTGTACAGTTTTGTTGGCTACCGCACGAGTTGGTATAATGGTTTCACAAGGAAATAAACATTTAATTAGATGTTTGTTAGATAGCGCATCTCAAAGCAATTTAATTACTCGCGATTGCTGTAGAAGATTAGGATTTTTTGAATATCAACGTTTGTTCTACAGTTAAAGGTATTGGAGGATCATCTATAGAAAGCTTTGTCTTGTGGCATTATTTCCATTTGAATAATAAATTGTTATCTTGCGTCTAGCCTCTCGTCGGATGTCAAAGTTTGTCTATGGACAACACTCGCCACATGTCATTATTGTCAGTATAGTGCTGATTTTAATATCACTCACAAACGGTCTGATGAATGTGCGTTCTCTTACAGTTTTAATTTATTTTATGCTTGGACAATCATATTACACAGAGACGCTTTAACAGCATTGCCATGGATCCTCAAAACCCAGGGAGTGATTCTATCAGGACGGAGCTAGGGTCCCAGAATGAGATCGGAGAGGAAATAATGCCATCTACGGATATGGATTTCGACTTCCCGGATATAAATAGGGAATGTTCGCTGTATTCGGAGAGTGTTCAGACAGCTAGTAAGTTATAAAATAGGTTTAAGACAAATTGTTAAAATCTAATTCAAGATATTTTAATCTTTCGCAGCGACGATGCCCTTGCTTTCAGCATCCCAATTTACAGGCATTATTTTTAAATTAATTTTATTTTCGAAGTATTTTCTTATAGAAAACTGTCATAATGGGCGCATTTTTGTTTCCCGCAATAACGTCAACCGGTTTTTTCTTTTGACTTGTTATCACGTGATTCTGAATCGGATCTGGGTAGCGATGGGAATGATCGAAACTTTTATATAATCGATTTTTTTTAATCGAGACATCACAGTAATCGAATGATTAATCGATTTTTTGCTCGGAGTTTGGGAGCAATAGCTACGGTCAGGGGCAGGATTTTTGTCTGTGAGGGGGGGGGGGGGGGGTAGGAAGCCGAAAATTATTATAGTGCATCATGTATGGCAACGCTTATTGTTGGTTGTAATTTTATTTGTTGTTTTTTGGTATGCATTTCACAACATAACAATTATTGTTAAGCTACTTAGTTTAGCCCGTTGGTAAAAATTTCCATTAAAAAATTTATGTATGTTTAATAATATGTCAATAATTATATGACATTTTTGTTCAAAAACAATCTCTAAATAACATGTTTAAATAACGCAACGTCAGTAAGTAAGTACTGCAACAACATTTCAATCACTGTTTTTCTTTCCTGGCAATGGCAAATTGGCAAATTCCTTTTTGTTTGATGGCAACATTAGTGTTATTCCATTATTCCACGAATTTCAAATATGTGGGCATCTCACAACAATAAAATTACTAATAAGATATTTAGTTTAGCCGGTAGGTACAAATTCTCATTAATAATATTGACAGTGTGTCTGTGTTTAATACGAAGATAATAATTTTATGTCGTTTTTGTTAAAAAATAACCTCTAAATAACATGTAGGTTATGGCCACCTTTTCGTATGCAATTTCGTATGCAATTTTTTACTTTATTTAATGATTATCATTAAATAAAGTTTTCTTACTATAGAAATTGTTTCATTTCTATTACAAACTAAGAAACACCTGTTAATTTCAAATAAATTAAATATATTTGGTCATATAAAGCAGATATGTACATATGAAAACATATTACTTGCTGATTTTAGTAGAGTATTATTTACTGCCCTGAAGAAACTACGGTTTTAGCGAAACCCGGTCGGCATTAAATATAAAAATGGTATATACTAAGTTATTGTTTTATTTTAAATTAAATATACAATACCCAAATAGATGATACATAACCTCATAATAAACATTTTTAAATTGTTGAAAGCTATCACCATCGCAATCTTTTACGTATAAACTATACTGAAAACGTAAATCGTTACCTAAAAGTATTCATTCATAATTTAAAATTCACACATCAGGTTGTTTATAACATGTACCTATAAAATATTTCACTTTCGATGACGTTTCAAGACAATGCATTCGAATTCTGACATCGAGAAGCGAGAATCGATTCCAAGTTCGATGACGTTTCAAACCGATTGTCTCGGCCCGTGCATTCGAAAGAATTTTGACATCGAAAAGCAAGAATCGATTCCAAGTTCGATGACGTTTCAAACCGATTGTCTCGGCCGTGCATTCGAAAGAATTTTGACATCGAGAAGCGAGAATCGATTCCAAGTTCGATGACGTTTCAAACCGATTGTCTCGGACTGTGCATTCGAATGAATTTGACATCGAGAAGCGAGAATCGATTTTTCTATGGAAATGAATCGAAATCATTCGATGGTAAAAAAGATCGAGTAAATCTTCGATTATTCATCGATTGTGCCCATCGCTAGATCTGGGTCCCACCCTATCGTCGTGAGTTCAGTTCATCGAATGGAGATGTCCTCCACGAGACAAGCAACTTTTCCGCGGAATGTGGTGGTACTATGAGATTATCAAATTATTGTCAGGTTATTCGTAACCCGGGAATGATAAAAATTACCGTTTGGCCTAAAAATGCAAAAAACCCATATTTCCGAACTTTGGACCATAAATAATTTTTTTGTAGTTATGCGGCCGATGGGCACTTTTCACATTTTTTTTGTAATGCTGTTCCCAACATTCGTACCACTTTTTAGCTTGAATGTCTATTTTGACCGGACTGCTAATTTATTTTGAAGAGTGGGCGCCTACTAAAGCTATTTATTCCACTTTGTGGGCGCCTAGCGCTTCAGAAGTCAAGACATCTACTGATGATTGACGATTTCATATCGATATATCGAGCACGGTTTTGCTTTTGACCGATACTGACAGGGAATAAATATGAATCGACGGAATAAATAATAAATGGCAATGTTGAATTAAAATTCTAACCTAAATTTGCATTGCTATTCAGCATTTACTTTTTGTCACCAAACGGTAGCTAATTAGTTGGCTAAATTGGTATTGCTTAAGTTATTCTAAAAAAGTTAAAAATGGTGTTAAAAGTAAGACATTAATATATGGTAGTAAATATACGTGTTAATTGGCGATCTCATAATATTTAACACTTATAACGTATTTTTAAGTAACCATCAATATACTGCTAGTAAGCGGTGAGCTATCTCTGTATTTAGAAAGAGGGAAAAAATCTTTTAATGGAGGATAAATAGAAAGCAAGAAATATTTTTAAATTAAAAAAAAGGGTTAAAAATATTTTTTACGTAGTTCACTACTTCTTTTTTAGCATAAATGCATGTATTTTCTTAGGGTAATTAAATAAAAATAAATATTGTTTTGTTATTCTAGGTAGTGTTTTTGTAGAGGGTTTAAGCATCACGCCAGAACCAGGAAGCTGGGAAGAAAATAGCATAAGGATTCCTTATACGGAAATTGTCAATCAGGAAACCTTAGAGCGCTCTGCAAGAATTTCTCAGACAGCAGGTAAAACCAATATAAAATGTTAAGAATCCACCATTCGTGCTCTTTATACTTGCGTATTTATGAATTATGTCCTTACACGTATTAAGCTTTATCCTTAATCTCTTTCAGGCTTATTGACAGAACGGAAGACGAATCCTGGGGTAGAACGATTTTCCTGCTCCCATTGTCAATACTCCTGCTCTTTAAAGTCAATATTAAAACGGCACATGGGCACCCATTCTGGCGAAAAACCTTCCAAGCATGGCAAAACATATTCAATTCAGTCATCTATACAGCGTCACATGCTGACTCGCAGTGGAGAAAAACCTTTTTCTTGTCCCGTCTGCAGTTATTTATGTTCACGGAAAGAAAATTTGAAGAGACACGTGCTGACTCACAGTGGAGAAAAACCTTTTTCATGTTCGATCTGCAGCCACTCATGTTCTCGAAAAGGTAGTTTGAAGAAACATATGCTGATTCACAGTGGTGAACAGCCTTTTTCGTGTTCCGACTGCAACTTTTCATTTTCACTGAAGGAAAATCTGAGGAGACACATCCTGACTCACAGTGAAGAAAAGCCTTTTACGTGTTCTGTCTGCGGCTACTCATGTTCTCTATTGGGAGATTTGAAGAAATACATGCTGACTCACAGTAAGGAAAAACTTTTTTCGTGTTCCGTCTGCAGCTATACATGTTCAATAAAAGGAAATTTGAGGAGACACGTGCTGACTCATAGTGGAGAAAAGCCTTTTTCATGTTTCGTCTGCAGCCACTCATATTCTCTAAAGGGTAGTTTGAATGAACATATGCTGACTCACAGTGGTGAAAAGCCTTTTTCGTGTTCCGACTGCAACTTTTCATTTTCACGGAAGGGAAATTTGACAAGGCACATGCTGACACACAGTGGAGAAAAGCCTTTTTCGTGTTCCATCTGCAGCTGCTTATTTTCTCAAAATGGTAGTTTGAAGAAACATATGCTGACTCACAGTGGAGAAAAACATTTTTTGTGTTCCGTCTGCAGCTGCTCATTTTCTCAAAAGGGTAGTTTGAAGGGACATATGCTGACTCACAGTGGTGAAAAGCCTTTTTCGTGTTCCGACTGCAATTTTTCATTTTCACGGAAGGGAAATTTTAGGAGACACATGCTGACTCACAGTGGAGAGAAGCCTTTTTCGTGTACCATCTGCAGCTGCTTATTTTCTCAAAAGAGTAGTTTGAAAAAACATATGCTGGCGCACAGTGGAGAAAAACTTTTTTTGTGTTCCGTCTGCAGCTGCTCATTTTCACTGAAGGGTAGTTTGAAGAAACATATGCTGATTCACAGTGGAGATAAACCTTTTTCGTGTTCCGACTGCAAGTATTCATTTTCACTGAAGCAAAATTTGAAGAGACATATGCTTACTCACAGTGGAAAAAAGCCTTTTTCTTGTTCCGTCTGCGGCTGCTTATTTTCTCAAAGGGGTAGTTTGAAGTATCACATGCTGACTCATAGTGGAGAAAAGCCTTTACTGTGTTCCGTCTGTGGCTTCTCATGTTCTTTAATGGTAGGTTTGAAGAAACACATGCTGACTCACAGTGGGGAAAAACCTTTTTCGTGTTCCGTCTGCAGTTACTCATGCTCTCAAAATAGCGACTTGAAGAAACACATGCTGACTCACAGTGAGAAAAAACCTTTTTCGTGTTCCGTCTGCAGCTATGCATGTTCAATAATAGGAACATTGAGAAGACACATGCTGACTCACAGTGAGGAAAAACCTTTTTCGTGTTCCGTCTGCAGCTATGCATGTTCAATAATAGGAACATTGAGAAGACACATGCTGACTCACAGTGAGAAAAAACCTTTTTCGTGTTCCGTCTGCAGCTATGCATGTTCAATAATAGGAACATTGAGAAGACACATGCTGACTCACAGTGAGGAAAAACCTTTTTCGTGTTCCGTCTGCAGCTATGCATGTTCAATAATAATTTTTGATTTTAAAATGTAAAATTTTCTCCACCCATACTCTTTCATTTATGTTTTATTAGTCAACCAATGTTTGATTCTTTTCATTAGTTTCATCATAATATAGTTTTAAAACCCAGGCGAAATTACCTATTGATATTTTACAGATTTACGTAATAGGTACAAAACCATGTAATTTATTTAAAATACCTTACAACTTATATTTAATGTACTGTGTAAATCTTATAAACAAATAAATAAATAAATAAATAAATAAATAAATAATAGGAACATTGAGAAGACACATGCTGACTCACAGTGAGAAAAAACCTTTTTCGTGTTCCGTCTGCAGCTATGCATGTTCAATAATAGGAACATTGAGAAGACACATGCTGACTCACAGTGAGATAAAACCTTTTTCGTGTTCCGTCTGCAGCTATGCATGTTCAATAATAGGAACATTGAGAAGACACATGCTGACTCACAGTGGGGAAAAACCTTTTTCGTGTTCCGTCTGCAGTTACTCATGCTCTCAAAATAGCGACTTGAAGAAACACATGCTGACTCACAGTGAGAAAAAACCTTTTTCGTGTTCCGTCTGCAGCTATGCATGTTCAATAATAGGAACATTGAGAAGACACATGCTGACTCACAGTGGGGAAAAAGTTTTTCGTGTTCCGTCTGCAGCTTCTCATGTTCTCGAAAAAATAATTTGAAGAAACATATGCTGGCTCACAGAGAATAACCTTTTCATGTTCCGACTGAAGCTATTCAAAGTTATAGAAGGAAAGTTTTAAGCGACACCCCCTAAGGAGAACAGTTCCTTTCATGTTCCAAATGCAACTATTCAATTTCATTGAAATGTAATTTCGAAATACATTTGCGGTCTCAAATGCGGCCAATAAAATTAATTTTTTTAACTAAAATTCATCAAACACCTGCTGACAAGTAGAATCTGTGTTATCCTGTGTCTTCAATAACTACGTCTTTTCAAAAACTGGGTGATGCAATTTATCAAGGGCGGTTAAATTATTATTAATTATGAAATCGTTTAAATGTTTTTCAAAGCCTGAACAAATGTTATGTTTTAATAAATTATATTTGCTTATCATAATTTTCAAAATATACATTATTTCAAAATGTATCATTAAAAATGTTTAATTAGTATAGTATTTGAACATACTTCTCTTTGCTGCCAGTGTTTAAGTCACGTAGCGTCCACAGGTATACGAAAGTAACCATATATAAGACCACTGTTAGAACTCTATTGGCATAGGGATGTGAGGCGCTGACATTGACGACAAAGATGGCTGAAATGCTGGATAATTTTGAAAGAAAAGTGCTAAGAATTGTATGTGGAACCGTGAAAGAGGGGAAACAGTGGCGCATCTCGCACAACAAAGAACTGTATGATATATATCAAGTCCCCAACATCTCAGCACATATGAGACTCATCAGGTTGAGATGGGCTGGGCATGTACAGAGAATGCCGGACACACGCGTCCCAAAAAGAATTGTGACTGGACACCCAGGTGGAAAGAGAAAAGTAGGAAGACCCAGACTGAGGTGGGAAGACGAGGAAAGAGGGGACGCAGCACAGCTTCTCCAGGTAACAAACTGGAAGTCAGCCGCTCAGGACAGGAGGAGTTGGAGGCTAATGTTACGGGAGGCCAAAGCTCGATATGTACTGTAGTGCCATCGTAGAAGAAGAAGAAGAATTTCCATATCTCAATGAAATATGAAACAATAGAGACATATGAAATGAAAAGGTATCGGCCGCAAATAGAAATCAAATCCAAGAACTATTTCTTACTGGGGAAATTTTCTGACAACTGAGCTGTTGATACCTGATTATTTACCGCGAATTTATTTTATACTAATGGAAAAAGTCAATTATAAAATAAAATCAGATGAAAATATATTCGGATGGAACTTTGCAATCATACTAAAAATGTTAGCAGCGTATGGAAATAATTAAGGATAAAATGGGAAAATTTAAAAGTGAGAGATCGCTAAAATCCCGCTAAAACAGAGGTCTTGGGTTCCATTTCCAGTTGCGTCCTTTAACTGTTTTTTTTATCTGTTTCATATTCCATTTAACATTTGAGAACCAAATTCTTTAATTATTAATTCATGTAACCTTTTTACCAGAACTTCGTGAAATGAAAAATAAAATCAAAACATAATAATAAAAATTATCACAATCGCGATATTACATTTTAACACAAATAAAGCAGTTGCTTCAGTCGGCAACGCAGTTATAGAAGGAGGAAAGAGTCCGGAGAGTAATTGGGACATTAATATAATAAAAAACACACCAATCACTCCAAATATAGTTTTAAACAAATAATTCTTGGTCTTATAAATTATTTAAAATCATACCTTGCCCTTTCTATTACCTATGTGATTTTGTAATTAAGGTTATTTAACTTTAGCCCTCGAGGTAAGTATGTTTACGTACGAAGCGTTGTTTGACTTTTAGGCTTAGATTAATGTTTTTTAGAGATAATTTTGTTACACTTTAAATGCTTGCAGAAGCTACAGATCAAAGAAACAAAAGATATGCCCCTAAGAGCGGTGGATTCTAACCAAATTGCGGGGAGCGGGGATGTGGTGTGCGCCTGTCCCTTTCAGTGATTCGTCAATATATTATTATTACTAAAATACTAATTAATATTCAAACGCTAAAATACTTTTAAGAATGAAATTGTAATAATTAAATATACATAATTACGAAATTAGATATGTATACTGAATTAGATTGCCGCATGTAAGAAAAAACAGTCTTAAACAGACTAAAAATGTCTGAAATTGTAAGTTTTTATGATTACTATAATAATATAATTTCATAAACAAAGAAGACTTAATTAAATTAAACAAAGAACTTTGTATGAACCACTATCATATAATCACAAATTACCTACACGTTTCGAAACCGGTGGTTTCTTCGTCAGGGTGGTAATGACATTCAAATACCCTGACTAAGAAACCGTCGTTTTCGAAACATGTAGGTAATTGTGATTATATAATAGTAGTTGATACAAAGTTATTTGTTTAATTTAATTAAAAATGACGCCACAAAGTGATTTTGCTAAGTTTGAAGAAAGAAGTCTTACCTTGTCCAAATTATTTTGTATACATTAAATATAATATAAACTTACTCAATAATTAAAAAATAAAATAAAATAAACAAAAAACCTACACTGTTAAAAATTTCACAGTGTACCATAAATAATAAAATCCAGACCAGTGCTTGGTTTTTACTTTATTTTTATTATCAGTATTGATATTTAAAAAAAAAGTTTAAACGAATTGAAAAAAATTTTTAGACGAATCTGGGGAATACTTGCTACAGTCTGGCAACAAAGCAATCCGAGGCTTTCGAAATAGTGCCAAAATGTGGCAAAAAGTGTTCGAGTGGTTATCTGTTTACTTATTATTTATTTTATTTATTGATTTATTTATTCACGCCCTAATGGGTCTTACATGAAAATTTTATACATTGGTTACAGTAATTAAGTATAAAAATGCAGTTGTAATAATAGGCCACTTGCACCATATTTTTTAATTTTTTTTTCCGGTTTAGGAAAATATTCTAAGACATTCTGTATTTTTTTTTTTTTTAAACGTATTTTTGAATCCCTAGCGATTTTTTGAAAATTTCGATCCGAAAAATCGGACCATTTTTTATAAACCGGAAGGACGGGACATAATTTTATGGGTGCGAAAAAACAATAATTAGATAGCCGAAAATCATTTTAAAAAAAACTGACGAATTCCAAACGCATGGCAGAGGAGAATAACGAAGCATACCAAAAATATTACAACTCATATATGTTTTTTCCTTGAACCTCTTATTGATCATTAATCATTATATATGACTTTTACAATTTGGGAGGTGGGTATGGGTACCGCCGTCCTGGGAACCATTTATTGGATAACCAACACCCCAGCCATAGGTCACCCCAAGTGGTTCGCTACGTTTTGTGACTTAGCAGGGGTGGCCAGATTTACGGGGTGAGGTTTGTCTGGGTCTTGACGGTGAATGCGGTTGCTTTGCGAGCTAGATCGGGAGCGAATTGTTTAGGGAGATCTAATCTCTCTAACCAAACTCATTTGACCCATCACCCTGCATTGCAGTAGGAGGGATGGATTCGCACATTATTCGTCACTCCTGGACACATTGACCCCCAGATTCCTACCCACTCCTCATATCTTTTTCCTTCCCAGAACTTCCACTCCGTCGTTTCCCTTAAAAGATTCCCACACAGCATCCCCAAAGATGACATATGCCCTGAGGGAATTTTTTTACTCAGGGCCTCCTGTGTGGTGTAAAAAAATCCAAATCCAAATATTTTAAATAAACCAAATTAAAAAAATTTATTAAAATTAATTAAAGGGAAAGGTTTATCAACAATATGAAACATGTAAACAAGTATGAAGAATGTTCACATGAAATTTATTTAGTTGGTCTATACCTATAGCATTAATATGTACCTCTTACCTAGGTTGGTTTTTGTTTTTTCAGTGAGATTATTTGGAACAGCTGAACATTATTGTTCTTACATATAACTTGTTTTTGTGCCTCTTGTTTGATATTATTCAAATGTTGTGATTTAAATTATACTTGTACTTGTTAAAATGTACTTGTAAAATATGATTATAATACAAAATATATTATAAAACTTGATTTTGTTAAAATCAGCACCATCACCGTTATTTTCCTTAGGCCGTTGCCTGTACGATGTTCATTCATAACATCAGATCTGTCAAAACGAAACAGGTTCATTTGTGTGATGTTTGTATGTCAAACCGAGTACTTCAATATGAATTTTAGTTATTAATACTTAGAAAAGTAGCCATCATAAATGTATCTAATTTCAGCACATTGTCAGACTGACTCTGAACAAATCCTATTTCAGCTATTGATTGCAATAATTTCGTATATAATTAAGTTTGCAGTAAAATTAATTTGACCCAGCGCATATAGGTCTCATAGAAAGCGTTGTTTCTCCCTTACCACCGTAGTGAGCAGTGTGATGTAAACGGTATTGGAAAGAAAATACAACACGCTATATATTCAAATGTAAAAATTAACCACGAAATAATTGAAATGTACACCTTCAAGAGACCAAAGTTTCCGACCGCGATTTGAAAAAAAAAGTTGAAACTTTGTGAATTTTTTATTATTTTTTTTTACATGAAACGACTGAAAAGTGAGGTACATGAGGCATTGAAAGAGCTTACATGAGGCATTGAAAGAGCTGTATGACGATTTAGAAACACCTAATGGAGTGCAAAGAATATACAAAATCGTAGCACACAGGAAAGAAAGGGCCAAATCTATTAGAACACCCAAATACATAGAAGATACTGATGGTGAGTTGATCACAGACGAAATCAAAATATGTGATAGATGGAAAGATTATTATTCTACATTACTGAACGAAGAATTTCCAAGAACAACTCATGTGTCAGAGCAACCAGTGCTGGGGCCAGTTGAAGAAATCACTCCAACAGAAGTTAAAGTAGCCATATCACAAATGAAAAAGGGGAAAGCAGTGGGGCCAGACAATATTCCAGCCGAATTATGGAAAGAGTGTGGAGAAGTGGGACATAAATGGTTGTGCAACCTGTATAACAAAGTATTGACTGGAGAACCGATGCCAGAAAACTTTAGGAAGAGTTATCTCCTTCCATTTTACAAAAATAAGGGAGACTCTAGGAAGTGCGACAATTATAGAGGGATACAGCTTATGTCTCACACCATGAAAATTTATGAGAGGATTATAAACACACGAATCAGGAATATTATAAAAATACACGACGATCAATGCGGCTTTGTATCAGGGAAATCAACAATAGATGCTATTCAAACAGTCAGAATCATAGTAGAAAAATATCGAGATGCAAAAAAAGACTTACACATGGTATTTATAGACTTGGAAAAAGCATTTGACAGGGTTCCCCGAAGCCTGATATGGGCGGCATTGAGATCTCATAACGTACCAGAACGATATGTGCTCTCCATACAAGATATGTATACAAACGTAGAAACACAAGTAAGATGCACATCAGGGACATCACCAACATTTCCAATTAAAGTGGGGGTACACCAAGGATCTGTCCTCAGCCCACTGCTATTCATAATGGTCATGAATTATCTAACAATCCAAGAAATGAACAACAATATTCTCAAGACTATGCTTTTTGCAGATGATGTAGTACTGATAGCAGATAATCATTGTGACTTACAAAATAGCCTGGAAAGGTGGAGAAAAATCCTAGAGGATAATGGCCTAAAAATTAGCAGGAAAAAGACTGAATATTTGTACTTGCCATTTGAAAACACAAATGCTGTAACTCCTTCGATGCAACTGGATGGAGTAACATTAGCTAACTGTGACACATTTAAGTATCTCGGCTCACTCATCCACAAAGATGGAGGATGTGCAGCAGATGTTAACCACAGAATAGGTGTGGGATGGAGTAAATTTAGATCCGTAACAGGAATCCTGTGTGACACAAAAATGCCTATAAAACTAAAAGGAAAGGTATACCAGACTATTGTTAGACCCGCGATAATGTATGGCTCCGAATGCTGGACCATGTACAACTCCTACACCAGGCAACTTGAATCATTATGAGATCCGTGCAAGTGGCCTATTGGGGAATGTTATAAGTCATTATGAGATCCGTGCAAGTGGCCTATTGGGGAATGTTATAAGTCATTATGAGATCCGTGCAAGTGGCCTATTGGGGAATGTTATAAGTTATAAGTCATTATGAGATCCGTGCAAGTGGCCTATTGGGGAATGTTATAAGTTATAAGTCATTATGAGATCCGTGCAAGTGGCCTATTGGGGGATGTTATAAGTTATAAGTCATTATGAGATCCGTGCAAGTGGCCTATTGGGGAATGTTATAAGTCATTATGAGATCCGTGCAAGTGGCCTATTGGGGAATGTTATAAGTTATAAGTCATTATGAGATCCGTGCAAGTGGCCTATTGGGGAATGTTATAAGTTATAAGTCATTATGAGATCCGTGCAAGTGGCCTATTGGGGAATGTTATAAGTAATAAGTCATTATGAGATCCGTGCAAGCGGCCTATTGGGGAATGTTATAAGTCATTATGAGATCCGTGCAAGTGGCCTATTGGGGAATGTTATAAGTAATAAGTCATTATGAGATCCGTGCAAGTGGCCTATTGGGGAATGTTATAAGTCATTATGAGATCCGTGCAAGTGGCCTATTGGGGGATGTTATAAGTTATAAGTCATTATGAGATCCGTGCAAGTGGCCTATTGGGGAATGTTATAAGTAATAAGTCATTATGAGATCCGTGCAAGTGGCCTATTGGGGAATGTTATAAGTTATAAGTCATTATGAGATCCGTGCAAGTGGCCTATTGGGGAATGTTATAAGTAATAAGTCATTATGAGATCCGTGCAAGTGGCCTATTGGGGGATGTTATAAGTAATAAGTCATTATGAGATCCGTGCAAGTGGCCTATTGGGGAATGTTATAAGTTATAAGTCATTATGAGATCCGTGCAAGTGGCCTATTGGGGAATGTTATAAGTCATTATGAGATCCGTGCAAGTGGCCTATTGGGGAATGTTATAAGTAATAAGTCATTATGAGATCCGTGCAAGTGGCCTATTGGGGAATGTTATAAGTTATAAGTCATTATGAGATCCGTGCAAGTGGCCTATTGGGGAATGTTATAAGTCATTATGAGATCCGTGCAAGTGGCCTATTGGGGAATGTAATAAGTTATAAGTCATTATGAGATCCGTGCAAGTGGCCTATTGGGGAATGTTATAAGTTATAAGTCATTATGAGATCCGTGCAAGTGGCCTATTGGGGAATGTTATAAGTCATTATGAGATCCGTGCAAGTGGCCTATTGGGGAATGTTATAAGTAATAAGTCATTATGAGATCCGTGCAAGTGGCCTATTGGGGAATGTTATAAGTAATAAGTCATTATGAGATCCGTGCAAGTGGCCTATTGGGGAATGTTATAAGTAATAAGTCATTATGAGATCCGTGCAAGTGGCCTATTGGGGAATGTTATAAGTTATAAGTCATTATGAGATCCGTGCAAGTGGCCTATTGGGGAATGTTATAAGTAATAAGTCATTATGAGATCCGTGCAAGTGGCCTATTGGGGAATGTTATAAGTAATAAGTCATTATGAGATCCGTGCAAGTGGCCTATTGGGGAATGTTATAAGTTATAAGTCATTATGAGATCCGTGCAAGTGGCCTATTGGGGAATGTTATAAGTTATAAGTCATTAAGAGATCCGTGCAAGTGGCCTATTGGGGAATGTTATAAGTCATTATGAGATCCGTGCAAGTGGCCTATTGGGGAATGTTATAAGTCATTATGGTATCCGTGCAAGTGGCCTATTGGGGAATGTTATAAGTTATAAGTCATTATGAGATCCGTGCAAGTGGCCTATTGGGGAATGTTATAAGTCATTATGAGATCCGTGCAAGTGGCCTATTGGGGAATGTTATAAGTCATTATGAGATCCGTGCAAGTGGCCTATTGGGGAATGTTATAAGTAATAAGTCATTATGAGATCCGTGCAAGTGGCCTATTGGGGAATGTTATAAGTAATAAGTCATTATGAGATCCGTGCAAGTGGCCTATTGGGGAATGTTATAAGTTATAAGTCATTATGAGATCCGTGCAAGTGGCCTATTGGGGAATGTTATAAGTCATTATGAGATCCGTGCAAGTGGCCTATTGGGGAATGTTATAAGTCATTATGAGATCCGTGCAAGTGGCCTATTGGGGGATGTTATAAGTTATAAGTCATTATGAGATCCGTGCAAGTGGCCTATTGGGGAATGTTATAAGTAATAAGCCATTATGAGATCCGTGCAAGTGGCCTATTGGGGAATGTTATAAGTCATTATGAGATCCGTGCAAGTGGCCTATTGGGGAATGTTATAAGTTATAAGTCATTATGAGATCCGTGCAAGTGGCCTATTGGGGAATGTTATAAGTCATTATGAGATCCGTGCAAGTGGCCTATTGGGGAATGTTATAAGTAATAAGTCATTATGAGATCCGTGCAAGTGGCCTATTGGGGAATGTTATAAGTTATAAGTCATTATGAGATCCGTGCAAGTGGCCTATTGGGGAATGTTATAAGTCATTATGAGATCCGTGCAAGTGGCCTATTGGGGAATGTTATAAGTAATAAGTCATTATGAGATCCGTGCAAGTGGCCTATTGGGGAATGTTATAAGTCATTATGAGATCCGTGCAAGTGGCCTATTGGGGAATGTTATAAGTTATAAGTCATTATGAGATCCGTGCAAGTGGCCTATTGGGGGATGTTATAAGTTATAAGTCATTATGAGATCCGTGCAAGTGGCCTATTGGGGAATGTTATAAGTAATAAGTCATTATGAGATCCGTGCAAGTGGCCTATTGGGGAATGTTATAAGTTATAAGTCATTATGAGATCCGTGCAAGTGGCCTATTGGGGAATGTTATAAGTCATTATGAGATCCGTGCAAGTGGCCTATTGGGGAATGTTATAAGTCATTATGAGATCCGTGCAAGTGGCCTATTGGGGAATGTTATAAGTAATAAGTCATTATGAGATCCGTGCAAGTGGCCTATTGGGGAATGTTATAAGTCATTATGAGATCCGTGCAAGTGGCCTATTGGGGGATGTTATAAGTTATAAGTCATTATGAGATCCGTGCAAGTGGCCTATTGGGGAATGTTATAAGTAATAAGTCATTATGAGATCCGTGCAAGTGGCCTATTGGGGAATGTTATAAGTCATTATGAGATCCGTGCAAGTGGCCTATTGGGGGATGTTATAAGTAATAAGTCATTATGAGATCCGTGCAAGTGGCCTATTGGGGAATGTTATAAGTCATTATGAGATCCGTGCAAGTGGCCTATTGGGGGATGTTATAAGTTATAAGTCATTATGAGATCCGTGCAAGTGGCCTATTGGGGAATGTTATAAGTAATAAGTCATTATGAGATCCGTGCAAGTGGCCTATTGGGGAATGTTATAAGTTATAAGTCATTATGAGATCCGTGCAAGTGGCCTATTGGGGAATGTTATAAGTCATTATGAGATCCGTGCAAGTGGCCTATTGGGGAATGTTATAAGTAATAAGTCATTATGAGATCCGTGCAAGTGGCCTATTGGGGAATGTTATAAGTAATAAGTCATTATGAGATCCGTGCAAGTAGCCTATTGGGGAATGTTATAAGTTATAAGTCATTATGAGATCCGTGCAAGTGGCCTATTGGGGAATGTTATAAGTAATAAGTCATTATGAGATCCGTGCAAGTGGCCTATTGGGGAATGTTATAAGTAATAAGTCATTATGAGATCCGTGCAAGTGGCCTATTGGGGAATGTTATAAGTTATAAGTCATTATGAGATCCGTGCAAGTGGCCTATTGGGGAATGTTATAAGTCATTATGAGATCCGTGCAAGTGGCCTATTGGGGAATGTTATAAGTCATTATGAGATCCGTGCAAGTGGCCTATTGGGGGATGTTATAAGTAATAAGTCATTATGAGATCCGTGCAAGTGGCCTATTGGGGAATGTTATAAGTCATTATGAGATCCGTGCAAGTGGCCTATTGGGGAATGTTATAAGTAATAAGTCATTATGAGATCCGTGCAAGTGGCCTATTGGGGAATGTTATAAGTAATAAGTCATTATGAGATCCGTGCAAGTAGCCTATTGGGGAATGTTATAAGTTATAAGTCATTATGAGATCCGTGCAAGTGGCCTATTGGGGAATGTTATAAGTAATAAGTCATTATGAGATCCGTGCAAGTGGCCTATTGGGGAATGTTATAAGTAATAAGTCATTATGAGATCCGTGCAAGTGGCCTATTGGGGAATGTTATAAGTTATAAGTCATTATGAGATCCGTGCAAGTGGCCTATTGGGGAATGTTATAAGTCATTATGAGATCCGTGCAAGTGGCCTATTGGGGAATGTTATAAGTAATAAGTCATTATGAGATCCGTGCAAGTGGCCTATTGGGGAATGTTATAAGTAATAAGTCATTATGAGATCCGTGCAAGTAGCCTATTGGGGAATGTTATAAGTTATAAGTCATTATGAGATCCGTGCAAGTGGCCTATTGGGGAATGTTATAAGTTATAAGTCATTATGAGATCCGTGCAAGTGGCCTATTGGGGAATGTTATAAGTCATTATGAGATCCGTGCAAGTGGCCTATTGGGGAATGTTATAAGTAATAAGTCATTATGAGATCCGTGCAAGTGGCCTATTGGGGAATGTTATAAGTAATAAGTCATTATGAGATCCGTGCAAGTAGCCTATTGGGGAATGTTATAAGTTATAAGTCATTATGAGATCCGTGCAAGTGGCCTATTGGGGAATGTTATAAGTCATTATGAGATCCGTGCAAGTGGCCTATTGGGGAATGTTATAAGTCATTATGAGATCCGTGCAAGTGGCCTATTGGGGAATGTTATAAGTAATAAGTCATTATGAGATCCGTGCAAGTGGCCTATTGGGGAATGTTATAAGTCATTATGAGATCCGTGCAAGTGGCCTATTGGGGAATGTTATAAGTCATTATGAGATCCGTGCAAGTGGCCTATTGGGGGATGTTATAAGTAATAAGTCATTATGAGATCCGTGCAAGTGGCCTATTGGGGAATGTTATAAGTCATTATGAGATCCGTGCAAGTGGCCTATTGGGGAATGTTATAAGTCATTATGAGATCCGTGCAAGTGGCCTATTGGGGAATGTTATAAGTCATTATGAGATCCGTGCAAGTGGCCTATTGGGGGATGTTATAAGTAATAAGTCATTATGAGATCCGTGCAAGTGGCCTATTGGGGAATGTTATAAGTCATTATGAGATCCGTGCAAGTGGCCTATTGGGGAATGTTATAAGTTATAAGTCATTATGAGATCCGTGCAAGTGGCCTATTGGGGAATGTTATAAGTAATAAGTCATTATGAGATCCGTGCAAGTGGCCTATTGGGGAATGTTATAAGTTATAAGTCATTATGAGATCCGTGCAAGTGGCCTATTGGGGAATGTTATAAGTCATTATGAGATCCGTGCAAGTGGCCTATTGGGGAATGTTATAAGTCATTATGAGATCCGTGCAAGTGGCCTATTGGGGAATGTTATAAGTCATTATGAGATCCGTGCAAGTGGCCTATTGGGGAATGTTATAAGTCATTATGAGATCCGTGCAAGTGGCCTATTGGGGAATGTTATAAGTCATTATGAGATCCGTGCAAGTGGCCTATTGGGGGATGTTATAAGTTATAAGTCATTATGAGATCCGTGCAAGTGGCCTATTGGGGAATGTTATAAGTAATAAGTCATTATGAGATCCGTGCAAGTAGCCTATTGGGGAATGTTATAAGTTATAAGTCATTATGAGATCCGTGCAAGTGGCCTATTGGGGAATGTTATAAGTAATAAGTCATTATGAGATCCGTGCAAGTGGCCTATTGGGGAATGTTATAAGTTATAAGTCATTATGAGATCCGTGCAAGTGGCCTATTGGGGAATGTTATAAGTCATTATGAGATCCGTGCAAGTGGCCTATTGGGGAATGTTATAAGTAATAAGTCATTATGAGATCCGTGCAAGTGGCCTATTGGGGAATGTTATAAGTAATAAGTCATTATGAGATCCGTGCAAGTAGCCTATTGGGGAATGTTATAAGTTATAAGTCATTATGAGATCCGTGCAAGTGGCCTATTGGGGAATGTTATAAGTTATAAGTCATTATGAGATCCGTGCAAGTGGCCTATTGGGGAATGTTATAAGTCATTATGAGATCCGTGCAAGTGGCCTATTGGGGAATGTTATAAGTAATAAGTCATTATGAGATCCGTGCAAGTGGCCTATTGGGGAATGTTATAAGTAATAAGTCATTATGAGATCCGTGCAAGTAGCCTATTGGGGAATGTTATAAGTTATAAGTCATTATGAGATCCGTGCAAGTGGCCTATTGGGGAATGTTATAAGTCATTATGAGATCCGTGCAAGTGGCCTATTGGGGAATGTTATAAGTCATTATGAGATCCGTGCAAGTGGCCTATTGGGGAATGTTATAAGTAATAAGTCATTATGAGATCCGTGCAAGTGGCCTATTGGGGAATGTTATAAGTCATTATGAGATCCGTGCAAGTGGCCTATTGGGGAATGTTATAAGTCATTATGAGATCCGTGCAAGTGGCCTATTGGGGGATGTTATAAGTAATAAGTCATTATGAGATCCGTGCAAGTGGCCTATTGGGGAATGTTATAAGTCATTATGAGATCCGTGCAAGTGGCCTATTGGGGAATGTTATAAGTCATTATGAGATCCGTGCAAGTGGCCTATTGGGGAATGTTATAAGTCATTATGAGATCCGTGCAAGTGGCCTATTGGGGGATGTTATAAGTAATAAGTCATTATGAGATCCGTGCAAGTGGCCTATTGGGGAATGTTATAAGTCATTATGAGATCCGTGCAAGTGGCCTATTGGGGAATGTTATAAGTTATAAGTCATTATGAGATCCGTGCAAGTGGCCTATTGGGGAATGTTATAAGTAATAAGTCATTATGAGATCCGTGCAAGTGGCCTATTGGGGAATGTTATAAGTTATAAGTCATTATGAGATCCGTGCAAGTGGCCTATTGGGGAATGTTATAAGTCATTATGAGATCCGTGCAAGTGGCCTATTGGGGAATGTTATAAGTCATTATGAGATCCGTGCAAGTGGCCTATTGGGGAATGTTATAAGTCATTATGAGATCCGTGCAAGTGGCCTATTGGGGAATGTTATAAGTAATAAGTCATTATGAGATCCGTGCAAGTGGCCTATTGGGGAATGTTATAAGTCATTATGAGATCCGTGCAAGTGGCCTATTGGGGGATGTTATAAGTTATAAGTCATTATGAGATCCGTGCAAGTGGCCTATTGGGGAATGTTATAAGTAATAAGTCATTATGAGATCCGTGCAAGTGGCCTATTGGGGAATGTTATAAGTTATAAGTCATTATGAGATCCGTGCAAGTGGCCTATTGGGGAATGTTATAAGTAATAAGTCATTATGAGATCCGTGCAAGTGGCCTATTGGGGAATGTTATAAGTTATAAGTCATTATGAGATCCGTGAAAGTGGCCTATTGGGGGATGTTATAAGTTATAAGGCTGAAGGTGGTGGGGAGGGGAGGTTTTTTTTTTGTGAAAACTGCACAAGAGTCCCAACTGGCTCCATCTGGAGCCAGTGAGATTATGGCATCCCCAATTGGGGTATGTTGTAAGGTTTAAAGTAGTGGGGAGGGGAAGGAGTTTTTATATATATATTTTTTATGTGAATAAAGCACAAGAGTCCCTACTGCCCCCGTCTAGAGCCAGTGAGACTACGGCATCTCCTATTGGGGTATGTTGCAAGGGTGAAGGTAGTGGGGAGGGGAAGGAGTTTTAAAAATTGTTTTAAAGTGAATACCGCACAAGAGTCCCAACTGCTCCCGTATGGAGCCAGTGAGACTATGGCATCCCCAATTGGGGTGTGTTTTGAAACTGATATTAAATGGGGAGGGGAAGGAGATGACGAAGAGGAAGGTGGGGTAGTACCTGGCTATTCAGATCTATTCACTAAACATGGCTAAAGCCATTTCTAGCGATGTTTCAATTCTCGATACTGAGAGAATCTTCCACTCTGGAACATGCCTCAAATATACATCATATTATTTAGAAACAATTGGGGTTGCCATAGTCTCATTGGCTCTGAGGCCCTAGCACGCTTGCTCTATAACGATCGATAGGATAACTATCGGTAACATCTCATCGTTCCCTACGACAACTGCAGATCGCAAACGAATAGGTGACAGTTCACAATGACTAAGTGTCCTTAATATATTCGATATCAACTGTCGTTTGTACGTTTGAGATCTGCAGTTGTCCTAGGGAACGATGAGAAGTTACTGACAATCGGTCGGTAACTTCATATCGAGCGACCGTGCTAGCACACCAGGTCAGTTTAGGCCATTACAAAAAAAGTACCATTTATTGTCCTGTCTGGGGCCTAGGAGTGGAAGAGTTTGATGCAAACTGGCGACATCAGTTTTCTTTGAAATGGGAATAGATCTCCCTTCTAGACATTATCCTTTCAGTGCTTTAAACCAAATCTGTCTAAACTTCCAACAGGACTGGCTTCAATTAATTAAAACACTGAATATACAACACACACTAAAAATGCCTTCCATGTAGACTTGAATGGAAACCACTGTCGCCACTGACTTAATACCTTTTGGTTCTAACTCATTTAGTAAGCGCTCTGTCTCTCTTACACTTGCCTGACATTGTGTATGTTGTCATCCCATTTGAATTTCATAATTTTGATGAAACACTGTACCGTAAGTATTTGAAATTAGGCCCTATCGTTTTTCGGTATGTTTTTTGAGCAATTGTGAATTTAGAAATTTGAAATAAACTTTAAAATTTTATTAAAATGTTTAATTTAAAAACACATTAGAGCTGTTAATATAAAAAAAATACATTTTTCTCTTTTAAGATTTGCGTTCAGAATTATATTGCGTAGCATCTTTAATTATTTTTTAAACTTTAAAATGAAAGACATACTCGGGTCACAAATAATCTCACAATAATTTTAAAATCTCCCACTACAATCACAGTATGCTTAAAATGTTGCTTCTGCAGTAATGGAAGACTTAGCCAGTCGAGGCATTGAACCAGACGGGATGCCAATTCAGCCACTGACCAGTCTATCCGTGTTATTTCGTGTTTTAGAGTATTTATTTAACTTCAACTAGCACCTACAGGAATAAATCACGGGATATTAAAATTCATCTTTTGTAAAAAATAAAATAAAATAATTTTCTATTAAAATATTATTTTATAGTTAAATACCTAGTTATTTTATCGTTTGTCTGAATTCCTCACACAACTAATTCCAATTGTGAAAATTCACATCGGACGTTATCTTAAACGTTTAAAATTCAAGCCACATTAAGAAATCATAATGTCTAGACACCAAAATAAAATAGTCAAACTACAAACAGCCTATTGGAACGCCAATGGCTCTGTCCTCTCCCACAAAGATGAAATAATTGAATTTCTTAAAGAATATAACATTGACGTATTCTTCATTAATGAATCATGGCTCAAACCATCTAAGAATTTTCGATTACCAAACTATATCACATACCGGGATGACAGATTAACCAATAAAGGCGGCGGTACGGCCATTTTAGTCAAAAATAATATTGACCACCGTCTAGCACATTCATTCTCTAGTAGTAACATTGAATCCACCTCGGTAGTAATAAATACGTCTTCCGGACCACTTAAACTCATCTCCGTTTATGTACCGCCGAATCGTCAACTGATTCCGTCCGAACTGGACAGCCTATTAGAAGAAAATGTCCCCACCATTATAGCCGGTGACATGAACGCGAAACACGGTTCGTGGCACTCCCTACAACCAAACCGTAAAGGTAACGTGCTGGCAAAATACGCTAGCACTAAATCAATTCTAGTAGACGCTCCGGACATACCAACGCTACACCAATCTAACCGCAATCCAGACGTGATTGACATAGTTATCCTAAAAGAAACAAATCACTTACACTCCTTAAAAGTAGTAAACGAACTATCCTCCGACCACGATCCAGTTCTTCTAACGTTATCAGGAGGCTCTAATCCCTTGGTTCCCCACGTGCCTATAAAGATAAAAATTAATTGGAAAAAATTCAGCGTCTTATTAGAAAATAAAATCACAATACCGACATCGATACCTGATGAATTAGCATTAAATACTGCCACCTCCGACTTAATTAATTCCCTTAAATCTTGCATTAACGAAGCTTCATCAGCGATTATTAAAAAACATAATACAGCGAAATATGGTATTCCCGAAGAGGTCAAAGACCTTATTAGGGAAAAAAACCAAGTACGTAAGGAGTGGCAAAGTTCCTTCAATCCCATTGTTAAACAACACTTAAATAGACTAAATAGAGAAGCACGCGACGCACTCTATGATCACCGTAACGAGCGTTGGAACGATTTCATATCCTCCCTTGAAGACGATAGGGACGCCTACTGGAAACTCTCCAAAGCCCTTAGACGTCCGGTAACAAAAATAGCTCCGCTTCAAGGCCCAAACGGTAAAGTTTTTTCTGCAGCCGATAAGGCAGAAGCCTTCGCAGATAGCCTAGAAGCACAATTCACTCCTAACACGGAACACGATGACCCAGCCTTCGTAGCTAAGGTGGATTCTAAAGTAGAAGCAATATTAAGTCTCGACCCCCAGGACCCGCCCATTAAAGCAACATCTCCAGATGAAATCAAAATTACGATGTTTAAAACCTTGGATTACCCAAGGTCTTATAATATCTATCAGAAACAAAGAAAAACTTTACAAAACAACTTTAAAAAATCCCCAAAATGAAAAAGCCTATATTTTCTACAAAAAATATAAAAATAAATTAACAACCTATATTAAAAAAAGTAAAGAAGACTATTTTAAAAATAAAATATTATCTTCTGAAAATAACCATAAACAAATGTGGAAAACAGTTAATTTAGCCTTAGGCAATACAAAAAAAACACAAAACATAAAATACATTGAGCAGGATAACAAAATTATAGACGCCAATATACAGCCTAAGCAATGCGCAAACGTATTTAATTCCTTTTTTGCTAATGTTGGAAAAAATCTTGCGAAAAGTATACAAAAACTTTCAAACCCTGAAAACCATATAAATGAAAACTTACAGGAAAGTAATATACTCTCAACGTTTGAAAAAACAACAGAATGTGAAATCATAAAAATAATAGATAATATGAAAGGAGGTTCTTCTCCCGGTTTTGATTCTATTACGGCAGACTTGTTAAAATCTATGAAATATTATTTAATAAAACCCATCACTCATTTAATAAACTTAAGTTTAACAAATGGAATATTTCCAATGAACTATAAGAATACAATAATCTCACCTATTTACAAATCTGGAGATCCACATCTAGTAACAAATTATCGCCCAATTTGTCTAATTTCTAATATAGGAAAAATCTTTGAAAAAATAGTAAAAAAACAATTGGTAAATTTCCTAGATAATAATAAAATACTTCACAAAAATCAGTTTGGTTTTATAAAATCACTTAGCACACAAGACGCTATTTCCAGTGTAACTTCATATATTTACGAATCATTAGATAATGGTAAAAAATGTGCAGGTATATTTATTGATCTTAGAAAAGCCTTCGATAGCATATCCCATAAGATTCTAATGAAAAAATTAAATAATATTGGTATAAAATACAACGCAATTAAATGGATTTCAAGCTACCTAAAAAATCGACAACAAGTAGTAAAAATAAATCAGATTAATAGCGATAAAGACACATCAGACTTTGGAATTCCGCAAGGTACAGTGCTCGGACCAATTCTTTTTACCATATATGTTAACGACATTTTTTTTCAACCCCTACACGGCCAAATTACTTCGTATGCCGACGATACGGTACTAATAATAAGCGAAAAAACTTGGGAAAATGTAATATTAAAAGCCACTGAAGACACAAATACTCTTAAGAATTTCTTCGACATTAATTTACTATCACTAAATACTGATAAAACATATGTAATTCCATTTGCAATACAGACAAATGATACCCCTAAAAACTTAAACATTATCATTCATGACAACTCTAAAACGCACAATAAAAATTACTGTTTACAAAACTGCTCAATATTAAGAACCACAAACACAATCAAATATTTAGGAGTAATTATCGACAAAAATTTAAAATGGAAAGAACAAATATGTGAAGTTGTAAAAAAAATTAGAAAATTTATATATGTATTTTTAAGAATCAGAAATTTTCTATCGATAAAAAATCTATATTTAATCTACTATGCCTTAGTTCAATCCACTTTACAATACGCCATTATAAGTTGGGGATCCGCATATAAATCTAACCTTCTTCCAATAGAAATTGTACAAAGAACAATAATTAAAATTATATTAAAAAAACCTTTGGACTACCCAACGGAACGATTGTTTGACGAATTTCAAGTACCTACATTTAAAGATTTATATATTAAAAATTCATTAATTCAAATTATAAAAGAAAAACACAAATATCAATTTTTAACTGAAAACCGAACTCGTCTTAAATATATTTTTTTATGCCCAAAATTAAATACCACATTTGCACAACACCATTATACTTACCAGGGAAGAACCTATTTCAATCAACTACCGGAAGAAATCAGAAGCATTAATGATAAAATTCAAATGTTGCACTCTATCAAGAAACATTTTAAAGACAATCTTAAAAAAAAAAAAACCTAAATTAAATTAATTCTTGCAAATATCTTTTATTCTCCATAACATTCTCTCTTTTTTCAAAATACACACATCACAAATATATATATTTATTACATATAAAAAAATATATATATATTTATTATTTTTAATTAATATTTTCTATTAAATATAAATTCAACTTTATAACAAAAAAAAAATAAATTATTGTATATCTTTATTATTTTCCATCATAACATGTACCAACTATAGCACGCATATACATATATGCGCATAGCATGTAAAATTAAATATCTAAGTAATAATTAATAACATCACCTATGTACACTCCTCTTCCATACACAAGCAAATGCTTTAAATGGAAGAGTAGTAATTTAATATAAATGTTAAATAAAATATATTTATAATGTTATAATTAAAATTTTCACAAATAAAAAATAAAAAAATAAAAAAAAATAATAATAATAAAAATAATCAAGGGTCTTAAGAAAAAAAAAGCGGCCGGTCCTGACGGAATCTCTAACAAAATACTCAAATGCCTACCGAAAAAGGGCATCTGCGCCCTGACTGCCATCTGTAACGCAGCACTTAGACTACGTTGCTTTCCAAAGGACTTCAAAGAAGCTGATGTAATATTGATTCCTAAACCAGGCAGGCATCCATTATTAACGGAGAACCATAGGCCGATAAGTCTCCTTCCTTGCTTGGGAAAAGTCTTGGAAAAGGTAATCCTTGTAAGATTAAATGAAATCACAAATAAATGTAAATTCTTGCCAGACTTTCAACACGGGTTTCGAGCAGGTCATTCAACCACTCAACAACTCCTCCGTGTCGTGGAACACATCACGGAGGGATTTAACACTAACAAAAAAACTGTGATACTCTCTCTAGACGTAAGCAAAGCGTTCGACAAAGTCTGGCATAATGGCCTTATATACAAAATGTACTGTCTAGGGTACCCACTTAGAATCATTCAACTCATAAATAGTTTCCTGAGAAATCGCTCATTCAAAGTAAAAATAAACAACATTTACTCCACTACGCGCCCCCTATCAGCTGGGGTCCCGCAAGGCAGTCAACTCTCGCCATCCTTATATAACATTTATTCGAGCGACATTCCTAAGCCAATAGATCATAATATAATAATTACTCAATTCGCAGATGACACAAACATCATCTCCAGTTCAACTGTCGAGGCCACTGCTACAAGCCGAGTACAGAAACAAGCCACTCTAACTGAAAAGTGGTGTAAACAGTGGAGAATCTCCATTAATCCGACCAAAAGTGTCGCGACCGTGTTTCACAGATCACGGCCTAAAAGGCCCCCCCCTTTCATTAAACTGTTTGGGAAAAACATTCCATGGGAATCCTCAGTAAAATATCTCGGTGTCACTCTAGATTATTAACTTACTTGGAAAAAACACATAGAAGAAAAAACAAAAGCTGCAAATCGTTACCTTTCATCTCTCTATTAGCCGGTTCCCACCGGGCGACTTTTGTCGGTCAACTCGACAGTTGAAAGCTAATCGACACGTGTGAACACTTTGTTAACAAAGTTATCAACTTTTTTTGTTGCTAGCGAAAGTTGATAGCCCGTCTACTTTTGTCGTTCAAGTATGACTATCGCCATTTTGGTTTTACTAATCGTTCGAGTTTTACATCGAATCGTCGCGTCTGAACACATGTTTCAAGTCGCTTATCAATTTTAGTTACTCGCGGGAAAAAGTAAACGTCAGGCGTTTCATTTATTCGGTACTATTTCCTACCGTCATGGAATCCGTTTCAACCAAAAAATATCTGAAATGGTCGGACGATTTAATGTTCAGATTTATGGATCTGTACCAAAGCCATCCCTGTCTTTCGGATCAAAAACAAGAAGTATACAAAAATAGAATATTATTTTTGAAATGTAAATAATATTATTTTGAAAAAAATTGTGTTGGATGCGCCTAATTCACTCCTTCTCATGATCCATTTTCTCATCCAAGTACGACGTTTTTTATATTTTTTCATAATCCCCAGCTCCTCTCACAGAACATCAGAAATTAGATAGACGCACGCACTAACAATTTCAGTTGACGCCATTTTGAATCTCAAAATCGGTTCAACTTAAATTGAAACGTGGGAACAAAATGTTGCTCAACTTTTATTTTACGAAAAAAGTTGAGCAAAAAACTTAGGTTTAGGTACTCTGAAAAATAAATAAATCCAAAGTCCAAAGTCTACAAATTCACATCGACGGATCTGCCCTGATGATGGACACTGCAACGCTGTCCGAAAGGTCGGCTAAAAAAGGAGGTAGCACAACACGGCATAACACCCCAAAAACAAACAACGAAAAAGGGAGAATATGAATTGATGTTGCATGTATATTTAAAAGTGTGAATAATCTGTTGGGACAGCCCTGAAATCCTAATGTCAATGTTGTTTTCTTGCATCGTTGATACTAACTAGGAATCGTTGTGTATATTAAAAATAATAATAATTTAAATTGCATTTGGCACTTTACACACTTTGGTTCCTTAGAACAGGCAATCTGCCTAGCTAGGAACTAATATCGACCTAAAACAACGTAATAACACTTGTATTAAATTAGCAGGGGTACCCGGGTTCATGGGGTTCATTGTCTAGGTCTTGGCGGCGGATGATCTAGACACATTGAACCCCAGATTCCTACCCAACCCTCATACCTTTTTCCTTCCCAGAACTTCCTCTCCTTCCTTTTCTTAAAAATACCCTCCACACAGCATCCCCAAAGGTGACATAGGCCCTGAGGGAAATTATTTTCCTCAGGGCCTCCTGTGTGGACCTAATGTAAAAAAAAAAAAAAAAACAAATAACTTTGTGTAAACCACTAATATAATCATGTGGTTGATTTATTAAATTAAAACAAATAACTTTGTTTAAACCACTAATATAATCATGTGGTTGATTTATTAAATTAAAACAAATAACTTTGTTTAAACCACTAATATAATCATGTGGTTGATTTATTAAATTAAAACAAATAACTTTGTTTAAACCACTAATATAATCATGTGGTTGATTTATTAAATTAAAACAAATAACTTTGTTTAAACCACTAATATAATCATGTGGTTGATTTATTAAATTAAAACAAATAACTTTGTTTAAACCACTAATATAATCATGTGGTTGATTTATTAAATTAAAACAAATAACTTTGTTTAAACCACTAATATAATCATGTGGTTGATTTATTAAATTAAAACAAATAACTTTGTTTAAACCACTAATATAATCATGTGGTTGATTTATTAAATTAAAACAAATAACTTTGTTTAAACCACTAATATAATCATTTATCCACATGTGGTTGACAATAATAATAATTGGAGAAAAATATTATTTTTAAATAATAATACTTCAAATTTATTAATTAAAAACATGCCAGATAATATTAACCCAGCCTTTTACACAAATAACAAATTAAAAAATTATATTTTAAATAACAAGGATAAGGGTGATTATTTGAACAAATCTGGAGTTTATAAATTAATGTGTAATGATTGTAACTTTTTTTATATTGGAAAGACTTCTAGAAATTTTAATATTAGAGTTAAAGAACATCTAAGGTGTTTGAATAATAATAATTATTCTGAATTTGCCAATCACATTTTAGAAACAAATCATTCTTTTGATATAAATAAAGGGTTAAAAATTTTACACACAAACTCAACAGATTTACAATTAGCAAACTTAGAAATTAGAAAAAGTGTTAATAGTAAATTAAATATTATTAATAACCAAATATTTTTTTAAAATAGCCATCTCTTAAATTTATTTTCTTATTAATAATTATATTTAAAATAATTTATTTTTGTAGTTTAAACATCTTTATTATGTTTAGATAATTTATATAATGTAATTTTTCATATTTTTTTAAAATAATTTTTATATTTAATTTTAAATAATTGTTTTTTACGATATTTTTAATTAATTAATCACCTCTCTCTAAAATATTTTTGTCCATAGTTCTTTTTAGTCTATACTTGTTTGTTTATTTTGTTATTAATGTCATTACTACCCTGACGAAGAAACCATCGGTTTTGAAACGTGTAGGTAATTGTGATTATATTAGTGGTTTAAACAAAGTTATTTGTTTTAATTTAATTCAAAATGACGCCACAAAGTGATTTTGCGAAGTTTGAAGAAATAATAACACTTGTATTCATTTTAAATATCTGTACCCGAGAAGCATACGGATGCAACTCCAAAAAGCCAAATGTTCAGTAGAGCCAAAACCGTATTTTTTCTGTAATTATGGTCTCATAACTTCTGCAGATATTCGTGCTGATTGATGAAATTTTTGTAATTATTAAATCAAATAGTTTTGTTTTAAAGTTGAGAAAATAAAACGAAATATTTTACATGCAACGTCTAAAAATAAATGTTTAAAATAAATCATTATGGAGTTGAGTCCTTCTGCTTCAAAATGCAATAGACTATTTCGATATAACAAGTAAAATTAAAATTAAATTATTATTATTGTCACACTAATACAAGCTTGTGTCTGGCCACAATTCTGCTATAAATAGATGACACTTGGTTGGTAATGCATTTGCTAATATAGTCAATATGTCCTTGTTCGGGGCTGTGTTGAAATAACATAAGGTTTTACTCCTGAAGCACAACTGCCCTATGTTATTTAACTGTTGTAATTTAATTAAAAAATTAAATCATGCATCCTATTGGTAAGTGAGTGTGATTAATAATTGATTGAGATAAAGAATGTTACATTTTGTCTAGTATTCCTTGTCGGTACATGGAGTTTAATAGTAGCAACGATGGCAGGGCTGTCAATTGGGTTGTTCATGACTCTGTATAATAAAATTAAGTCTGAAGTGATTCTTCTGTCAGACAGCGTAGTTAAATTAAGTATATTCATCAACCTTAAATAATAAATGTTTTCTATTGGAATTTTGAGTTTGAAATTTAAGTACCTAAGAAATGTGTGTTTAACCCGTTCTATTTTGTTAGAGTGTACCTTATAGAAAGGGGACCAAATAGGTGAATTATATTCAACTTGACTTTTAACTAATGAAATGTAGAGTGTTTTCATGCAATCCAAGGACTTAAAATCAGTTAGGGTTCTACAAAGAAAGCCAAGAATCTTTAAAGTATTATTAGTTATATCATCTACTAGCTTCAGCCCGCGACTTCGTCTGCGCAGGATTAGTATTTCGAGTAGTCTATTTTCTTAATAGGTCTGATATATGTTTATACAAAAAAAAATCATACAAATTGCGGTTTAGGCGTGAAGGATTAAAAGACTGACAGAGTTGATGCTATGTGTAATGTGTAATGTATATAAATTGAAAATGAGAATTTTTTATGATGATTCATAATATTTAAAAGTTATAAATAAATAGTTAGTTACTGCAATACACTTCTATAAGCTACGTAAAATGTTTTTTTTTATTCTGCGTAAACTTGCATATTTTGCGATGTCGAAATGCTTGAGCAAGCTACGTAGAGCTTAAGAGGAGGATATGGGACAACCCAACTATTGTCAACCAATATTTTTCGTGCATTCCACCTCGGGTTTTTTAGAGTTATCTTATGCTACGTCCAGACTGCGGCCAACTTCCAACTTCAAACGTTTGGACGATTGTGTGGAGGGTTAGTTCGTGCGTTGGAAGATCGAGTTGGAAGGTTGGAGTTCGAGTTGGCCCGGGATCGCCTCCGAGGCGATCGCGACGGCCAACTCACACGAACCAGCTTGCCGCAGCCACACATCGGGATTGGTATATTTATGCACATATCATTCTGCGAACCGCTGGCGATCAAGACACGTGTTTCGCGTACCATTAAAATGAAAATATTATTACGGGAGAGTGGTATAACAATTGTTTGAAAACGTGTCGTGTATATAGTTCTACGTAATAATTGTAGGCAACTGATAAGCGCCGAATCAGCTGTTCGACATCCGCCATGTTGAAATTCGGAGTTTGGAGTTGGAAGGTTGGCCGCAGCAACCACACGATCGGCCAATCTTCCAACTCCGAACTAAGTTCGGAGTTGGAAGGTTGGCTGCGGTGTGGAAGTACCATTAAGGGACTGCGAGACGAGCAAGCGGCTTGATGGCCAGCACGTAAATTTGTTATCTATTGTTTTCTATTATTCTCTATGCTTTTAGGCTTGCCGCGGCGCATCAAGCCTCTCCTTCAAGCGTGGCCACGCCTTCGGTGATTTCGGTGGCGGTCGAAAGGGGGTTGAAAATGAATTTTGTGCGAAATGGAATTGTACCAGACGGGGTGAGGTACACAAGAACTATAATTAGGCTGGAGGTCCCGATCCACGGAGGTACCAAATGTAGCTCCCTTCACCACGTGTGGAGGGAGAATACTTGCCGCTGTAGCGCTGGTCTGAGTGTCCTAGTGGCTGTTCCTTTGACGAAGCTGGGTCTGGTCCAAAGAGTGTGAGGTAATCCGAGGTCCAGGGTAAAGCGATGGTCAGTGAAGGAAAGAGGCAAGTAGAAGTAAAGTCGGAGCGAGGTAGAGCGGGCAAGGCAGGATAGATGTTGTCGTGTCGGCTGGTAGCGTGAGACTGACCTGAAAACGGCCAAACGGGCCCTATATATAACTGGCAGCAACACCGAGTGCGTTGCCCCGCTGGAAAAAAAAAACTGCGCTCCTCGCCCTACCCCCACTCCGACGATTTATTTATTAAAATCACATATCAGTTACAAACTTAATAATCATAATAACACAAACATAAAATGACAACTACATCAGTACGTCCGTCACAGGAATATAACAAAGACAAAGTATTCTTTATTGTGTTATAATAATTTTTATATATTAATATTGTAATATAACATTAATTAGTAAAGTAAGGACAATTATTTTTCTCCGTTTCTCAGATGTTTATTTATTTATTTAGGAATATCAACAGATTGTTTACATCAATTAAAAAAAAATAAGAATACAAATAAAATCTAAACAGATTTTCACATTACTATAATTATAATAAAAAAAACTAAGTAGGCTGAGATAATATTTACAAAAAATACAACATTGTGAAATTAAATAAAAATTAAAAGAAGATGTAAGAACATAAATAAATAACAATTTAAATTTAACATAACCTGCTTAATAAATTTCAAATCATAATGTTTGGAAATATATTTAAAAAAAAACACAAGACCTTTACAATAACACATTTAATTAAGACAATAGCAGTTTCGTTATTATTAAACATTTAAGAAAATATTAAATTATTAACACCAGTAAAAAATCATTTTAAACTCCATGGATATTTAAATTGAACGGCGTTAATAGAATCGCATAAATAAATGGTCTAAAATTGACCTAACTACAATTTAAAAATGACATTGAATGCCGAAACAGCTTTCATAATATTTAAAAAAACTAAAATACTTGCAGAACTTAAAAATAACATTATTGAATTTGATGTACAATATTTTCTTTAAAAATCAATGGATTTCTTGAATTGAACCCAGAAACGGACAAATTAAACACAGAAACAATAGCTGCCTACTTTATAATAATTTTATATGATTTATATAATTGTTTTACACGATACGTAATATCTAAAATCACCACTCGTCGTAATGTTTTTTGTCTATGGGTACTTATTTATCTATTCTCGTTTGTCTATTCCCGAAAAAATATAAATTCGCATCAAGCCCGCCGCCAGCACGTAGTATTGCGCAATGCTTGTGAGTTGTGAGAAAGCCGCAAGCAAGCTTTGGAGACGGTCAAAAGGCTTGTCACAAAGTGCCATAGAAAAGAAACTACGTGCTTGCCATCAAGCGGCTTGGTCGTGTCGCACTCGCTTAAGTGACGAAATATGTATCTAAATATTTTGTAAATGTTTCAATAAGAAATCTCATATTATTTCTTTTACTGGCATCCTGGGAAGAGATATTCGGCCGCTGTTCCCAATCCCACTAATCAATTACTAAGCCAAAATTTTTCCTTTGTAATTGATTAGTGCACAACTACGCTTTTTCCAACACACAAGTATCGCTTAAGCATTTATCTCAACCTAAGGAAGTCGGACTAGTGGATTAAACTCGTTCCGGCCGCCTCAGTTTTGGACTAGTTCTTAAAAGTGTCAAAAAGTAGAGTAGAAAAAATACCGCGAATACAATGGTCAATGAAATATCACTTTGACAGAAGACACAGTTTCGCGCTCATTTCATTTCTGTTGTATTGCGTTTATCAATTATCATTTTAATTAATATGGATTGAGAAGTTCGGATGCGTGCGGAGCAGAGACGAAAAACGGTTAATTTATGCGAAAAAATACTTTTTGACACTTTTAAGAACTAGTCCAAAACTGAGGCGGCCGGAACGAGTTTAATCCACTAGTGCGACTTCCTTAGGTTGAGATAAATGTTTGAGTTAGTTATTGGCTCGTAGGCAATCGTACCCCCAGGTTCACCTTCATTTTCATACATACTTTTAAGGGTTGTACGCAAAAATAACAATATTATAATTAATTTAAAATATAATCTTATTTTTATTGCATGTTTTGCAAAATTACAGAAAACGGCACAAAATGAAGATTAAAGAACTAATAGGTTAACATAAAAAAATAAAACAACAACCAGTGTGTTGATTTTGTTGTTCAAGCAAAAGATTTTAAATTTTAAAATTGTTTAAAATATTGCTGTTTTCTTTAATTTTGCAAAACATGCAATAAAAATAAGATTATTTTTGAAATTAATTATAATATTGTTATTTTTGCGTACAACCCTTAAAAGTATGTATGAAAATGAAGGTGAACCTGGGGGTACGATTGCCTACGAGCCAATAACTAACTACAGACAACTCCAGGTAAAATGTTTTTAAATGACTATAAAATAACAACATTTCGCTAGGTAACTGTATATGCAAACCGAAAACTATGTGTACATTATCTTTAATACATTTACATCAATTACTTAAAACTGTTTAGCGCCTCTGACTTTCTTATACCTACTCAGTGTCACTCTAGTCTAGTACATTATCAGTATCACAACAATGATCACAATAATGATTCACACCGTTTATTCGGCAGACTTACTTAACCCTCCCTTGCCTGCGATGTGTATCTACTACACATTGCTTTTTGCACCTTTAATGTCTCCGTAAATATGGAAAATTCTGGGTACAGATTTTAGGTAATCCTCCGTTATACATTTAACCATTAAATAAAAAATTTAAAAAAATAATAATCCGTACCTATCGGGCACATCAGAGGTATTTTGTGAGAATCGACAATAAATTCACCAATACAATCAAACGTCTCTCAATACGATCAGCGCTGCGGGTAAATACGTACAAATGTGTATAGCGTGCGGCTAGTGCGACACTATGCGCGTCTCACTCTCACCTACTTCGATATAAGTAAGCGCGAGAAAGAGAATCGTGTGATTACTGGTCAGTCGTCAATCGTGTTTGTTCCTTCGGTTTCCGCCGCGGACAACACGACGCGGGCTGCCAGTCGCCGCCCGGCATTCATTCGGGGTGGACTCTTCGCATATTGTATGAGCATCGTTTCTTTGAGCTACCGATGTTTTTTTCATGTTTTCAGCAATTAAATATCAATTATTATCATTTTTGACTGTAACTATAATGAAATATAGCGATTTGCTATAAATATTCATTTTTTTCGGCTTTTAAATCGACCATTTCTGCTTGTGTAGTGATTACACAGCACCGGAGCGCGCGGATTTTTTCAGCTCAGTAAGGGAAAGGTTAAACATGAATTCAAACATTTATTCGTTGAAATATTGCTAACAGATGTGCATACCTACCAATGTATCTTAACATGCACATATAAAATATCATTATCTATATTATTAATACGCTGGCAATAATAATCCTCCATTTCCTTCTCACTCTATTATACTTACTTTGATTTTATATATTTTTTAATCGCATTCTTTTTATATTCTTTCATATATATTATTATTTTATTTTCTTAAATATTTTTTCATATTATGTTAATTTATATAACTTTATATTCTTTCACATTATTTTATAGTTCATTATGTTAATACACTCTATAGATAACTGACCACCACAACACGGGCATGTGCCTAGCGTGGTGGTCGTAAAATTCTCAAAACATGTAACTAGCAGTTTAATGAATAAAGAAAAATTAAAAAATATATATAAATATATATATAGTGGAGTAGGCAAAGTAACCCCAACCACAAGGTAACTTTGCCTAATTCTTATTTTGAAAAAAAATTAACCCGCTGACCATGATTTTACATTAACAAACCATAAATAATGATTCTCCTAACCAAAAAAATTAATTAAATGAAATTCAATGTACATTTTCGTATAAAAAAATTGAAAAAACTAAAAAATAAGTAAAGAAAAATTGAAAATTAGGCAATGTAACCCGGACGTTGACAGTATCTCATTTTGATTTCGATAAAGCGCCATTCAGACGTTTCACTAATCGCTCATTTCCGCATTTCATTCGGCCTAGTTTACTCGGAATGACACGTCTGAACACGAAATGAATCGAAAGTGCCGAACACTGCCGAATGAAATCTTCAAGTGAACCGATCCAACAATGTTGGATATTTTCCTTCGGCATCCTTCACTCGCGCGCGCATGCGCGCGGAAGAGAGCAAAGTGATACGTCTGAACACCGAGTGAACTCTCAATCAGTTTGACTCGCGTCCTGTACGGGAAGGACCATGAAAGGACGCTATCAAATCGCACGCAAAACGTCAAAATGGTATTCGTTCGGCTAATTTGTTTGCTTTTGGGAACACCTCTCATATAAATTTTTGGGTCTCCCTTATTATCCATGTATTTTATATGTTTTTTAATATATGTAAGATTATTAATTTGTAGGAAAATGTTCGTAATAAAAAAAGTGAAATCAAATTGTGTTATTATGCCATAAAAAATAAAAAAGTTTGTAAGACGACAAAATACGGTTTCTTTATTTATTTTTATTTAATTGTGTCAACAAAATTGCGTAAAAATCGATGCATCTGACATGTTTTTCCTTAAAATTCGGGGCCGGACCGCGCTGGAAAACAAACGAATTCCAGCGCGGTTGACCTCGCTCGGCGACGCTGTGGTCGGAATGGACGAGTGAACGCTTATTGCTATAGCGCCGTGTGAACATGGAATGAAACAAAATGGACGATTAGGCCGAAAAAACATGGCGGAAACCTTCCCTCGAGTGAATCGTCTGATTCCAGCTTAACGGAAAGTGAATTGACCTTTTAAAAATTGCGATTATTTATAAGACCCTAGTCCACGATGACAATAAACATCAATAAAATATTTTTTAAAAACTTGTTCACAAAACACCTAGAGAAGGAACAACAGCTGCGTAATTTTTTTTTCTTTAGATTTTGCAGTGCAAACAAGATTCGAAAAATAATAAAAAATCATTACAAAAATTATTAGTATTTTAAATTATAATCTACGTATAAAGATATAAAGGAAAATATATAATGTCTTTTGTATTGTTATTGTATATGTCATGGCTGCCCAACCTTTTAAGCAGTCGGGCCAAATTGGCGGATTTAAATCACAGGCGGGCCACGGAGAGGAATTAACCATCTTTGGGGGGGTGGCTGTAGACTTTCAGGATTTGAATTATTTAGTTTTTGTCATTTTATTAGATTCCACTTGGAAGTCCGTCATCCTGTAATATCCGTTACACATAAAATTGTATGTCATAGTTGTAATGGTACTGACACATTTGCTTATTACAAGCCGGCTTATGAGCATGCTCATTAATGAGTATGCTCACACAACTGTACACATTTGCTAATAAATGAACAGGCTTGGTTTGAGCTTTCTAATGAATGAGCACGCTCAAAGCCAACAATTGAACACACATGCTCTTTAAAGAGCATGCTCATGTCAAATAATAACTGTCATCGTATCTATAGAGACAATTCCGTTCGCCCAGACCATCTTATTGCTTGCAACTTGCAACGCAATTAATAATTATTTAAGAAAATTATAAGGATTATAAAAGATTTTATTTTATTAACGCGGTTAATCGCAGGATACCATATTATTTGTCCCAGCTCTCAAAGGTCTCATAGAAATCGTTGTATCTCCCTTACTATCATAGTGAGAAGTATGATTTAAATGGTATTGGAAAGATAATACAACACGCTATATATTCTAATCTAAAAGTAAACTACAAAAAAATAAAATGTACACCTATTTGAAACCAAACTTTCCGATCAGAATTTGAATAAAAATTATGAAACTTTGTGAATTTTTAAAGTTTTTTTTTAAATGAAATGACAAAAAAGTGAGGTTACCATTTTTAAAACTTTTTAAAGTTTTCATCCAAAAATGTTACATTTATAAAATTACATGGTTATTTCCAATAATATAATTTAAAAGCATATTTCATCACCTTTCGAAAACAGTTTTTAGTTTTCGGATACGTTAACAAATATTCCATTTATTAGGATTTGGAACCGTCTGATTCCAGCTTTAAGCTGGAATCAGACAGTTCACTCCACTCGAGGGAAGGTTTCCGCCATGTTTTTTCGGCCTAATCGTCCATCTTCGTTTCATTCCATGTTCACACGGCGCTATAGAAATAAGCGTTCACTCGTCCATTCCGACCACAGCGTCGCCGAGCGAGGTCAACCGCGCTGGAATTCGTTTGTTTTCCAGCGCGGTCCGGCCCCGAATTTTAAGGTAAAACATGTCAGATGCATCGATTTTTACGAAATTTTGTTGACATAATTAAATAAAATAAATATAAAAAACAGTATTGTTTCGTCTTATAAACCTTTTTATTTTTTATGACATAATAACACAATTTGATTTTACATTTTTTATTAAGAATATTTTCCTACAAAAAATAATCTTACATATATTAAAAAACATATAAATACATGGATAATATGGGAGACCCAAAAATTTATATGAGAGGTGTTCCCAAAAGCAAACAAATTAGCCGAACGAATACCATTTTGACGTTTTGCGTGCGATGTGATGGCGTCCTTTCATGGTCCTTCCCGTACAGGACGCGAGACAAACTGATTGAGAGTTCACTCGGTGTTCAGACGTTTCACTTTGCTCTCTTCCGCGCGCCGCGCGCAAGTGAAGGATGCCGAATGAAAATATCCAACACTGTTGGATCGGTTCACTTGAAGATTTCATTCGGCAGTATGCGGCACTTCCGTTTCATTTCATGTTCAGACGTGTCATTCCGAGTAAACTAGGCCGAATGAAATGCGGAAATGAGCGATTAGTGAACCATGTGAATGGCGCTTTAGTTCAGCTCATTTCATTAATAGGTCAGATATTTTGCATAACGACATTATTTAAAAAAAATGTGTATTTTGACAGCTTATCTGAGACACAGGAGATCGCGCTATAATATGCGGCTTTTGTCAACCGACTGTAGGAAACATATGTTTACCGTATTCGCAAATATCGCCAACTGACTATAGATCACGAATTTAGTCAATATCGTACTGACATTTATTTATTGTTGTTATACGCCCATAGGGGCTATTACATAGATTATAAAATAATATGTTATCGAGGATTACACGTACATAGAATTTATACCAAAAGTTATAAAAGTGAAAAATTTTAAGAATATTCAAGTAGTTTTTGAAGAACATAGCGTAAAACCGTGAAATATTTTAAACAATAGAACATTTGACAATAACATGGAACAAAGTATAATATAAAACATTACAATAACACGTCAAATCGTTAAATATATTATACACATGTTACAATAATTTGTAGGATTCCACAAAGTGTTGCTTTAAATTGTATTTTAGATTATAAAGGGAATCAGCGAATATATCTACAATACCACCAAACTTGTTGCCTAAATCATGCATCCTATTGGTAAGTGAGTGTGATTAATAATTGATTGAGATAAAGAATGTTACATTTTGTCTAGTATTCCTTGTCGGTACATGGAGTTTAATAGTAGCAACGATGGCAGGGCTGTCAATTAGGTTGTTCATGACTCTGTATAATAAAATTAAGTCTGAAGTGATTCTTCTGTCAGACAGCGTAGTTAAATTAAGTCTATTCATCAACCTTAAATAATAAATGTTTTCTATTGGAATTTTGAGTTTGAAATTTAAGTACCTAAGAAATTTGTGTTTAACCCGTTCTATTTTGTTAGAGTGTACCTTATAGAAAGGGGACCAAATAGGTGAATTATATTCAACTTGACTTCTAACTAATGAAATGTAGAGTGTTTTCATGCAATCCAAGGACTTAAAATCAGTTAGGGTTCTACAAAGAAATCCAAGAATCTTTAAAGTATTATTAGTTATATCATCTACTAGCTTCAGCCCGCGACTTCGTCTGCGCAGGATTAGTATTTCGAGTAGTCTATTTTCTTAATAGGTCTGATATATGTTTATACAAAAAAAATCATACAAATTGCGGTTTAGGCGTGAAGGATTAAAAGACTGACAGAGTTGATGCTATGTGTAACGTGTAATGTATGTAAATTGAAAATGAGATTTTTTTATGATGATTCATAATATTTAAAAGTTATACATAAATATTTAGTAACTGCGATACACTTCTATAAACTACGTAAAATGTTTTTTTTTATTCTGCGTAAACTTGCATATTTTGCGATGTCGAAATGCTTGAGCAAGCTACGTAGAGCTTAAGAGGAGGATATGGGACAACCCAACTATTGTCAACCAATATTTTTCGTGCATTCCACCTCGGGTTTTTTAGAGTTATCTTATGCTACGTCCAGACTGCGGCCAACTTCCAACTTCAAACGTTTGGACGATTGTGTGGAAGGTTAGTTCGTGCGTTGGAAGATCGAGTTGGAAGGTTGGAGTTCGAGTTGGCCCGGGATCGCCTCCGAGGCGATCGCGACGGCTCAACGGACAACTCACACGAACCAGCTTGCCGCAGCCACACATCGGGATTGGTATATTTATGCACATATCATTCTGCGAACCGCTGGCGATCAAGACACGTGTTTCGCGTACCATTAAAATGAAAATATTATTACGGGAGAGTGGTATAACAATTGTTTGAAAACGTGTCGTGTATATAGTTCTACGTAATAATTGTAGGCAACTGATAAGCGCCGAATCAGCTGTTCGACATCCGCCATGTTTAAATTCGGAGTTTGGAGTTGGAAGGTTGGCCGCAGCAACCACACGATCGGCCAATCTTCCAACTCCGAACTAAGTTCGGAGTTGGAAGGTTGGCTGCGGTGTGGAAGTACCATTAAGGGACTGCGAGACGAGCAAGCGGCTTGATGGCCAACACGTAAATTTGTTATCTATTGTTTTCTATTATTCTCTATGCTTTTAGGCTTGCCGCGGCGCATCAACCCTCTCCTTCAAGCGTGGCCACGCCTTCGGTGATTTCGTGGCGGTCGAAAGGGGGTTGAAAATGAATTTTGTGCGAAATGGAATTGTACCAGACGGGGTGAGGTACACAAGAACTATAATTTGGCTGGAGGTCCCGATCCACGGAGGTACCAAATGTAGCTCCCTTCACCACGTGTGGAGGGAGAATACTTGCCGCTGTAGCGCTGGTCCGAGTGTCCTAGTGGCTGTTCCTTTGACGAAGCTGGGTCTGGTCCAAAGAGTGTGAGGTAATCCGAGGTCCAGGGTAAAGCGATGGTCAATGAAGGAAAGAGGCAAGTAGAAGTAAAGTCGGAGCGAGGTAGAGCGGGCAGGGCAGGAGAGATGTTGTCGTGTCGGCTGGTAGCGTGAGACTGACCTGAAAACGGCCAAACGGGCCCTATATATACTGGCAGCAACACCGAGTGCGTTGCCCCGCTGGAAAAAAAAAACTGCGCTCCTCGCCCTACCCCCACTCCGACGATTTATTTATTAAAATCACATATCAGTTACAAACTTAATAATCATAATAACACAAACATAAAATGACAACTACATCAGTACGTCTGTCACAGGAATATAACAAAGACAAAGTATTCTTTATTGTGTTATAATAATTTTTATATATTAATATTGTAATATAACATTAATTAGTAAAGTAAGGACAATTATTTTTCTCCATTTCTCAGATGTTTATTTATTTATTTAGGAATATCAACAGATTGTAATAAAAATAAAATTAAGAATACAAATAAAATCTAAACAGATTTTCACATTACTATAATTATAATAAAAAAAACTAAGTAGGCTGAAATAATATTTACAAAAAATACAACATTGTGAAATTAAATAAAAATTAAAAGAAGATGTAAGAACATAAATAAATAACAATTTAAATTTAACATATAACCTGCTTAATAAATTTCAAATCATAATGTTTGGAAATATATTTAAAAAAAACACAAGACCTTTACAATAACACATTTAATTAAGACAATAGCAGTTTCGTTATTATTAAACATTTAAGAAAATATTAAATTATTAACACCAGTAAAAAATCATTTTAAACTCCATGGATATTGAAATTGAACGGCGTTAATAGAATCGCATAAATAAGTGGTCTAAAATTGACCTAACTACAATTTAAAAATGACATTGAATGCCGAAACAGCTTTCATAATATTTAAAAAAAAAACTAAAATACTTGCAGAACTTAAAAATAACATTATTGAATTTGATGTACAATATTTTCTTTAAAAATCAATGGATTTCTTGAATTGAACCCAGAAACGGACAAATTAAACACAGAAACAATAGCTGCCTACTTAATAATAATTTTATATGATTTATATAATTGTTTTACACGATACGTAATATCTAAAATCACCACTCATCGTAATGTTTTTTATCTATGGGTACTTATTTATATATTCTCGTTTGTCTATTCCCGAAAAAATATAAATTCGCATCAAGCCCGCCGCCAGCACGTAGTATTGCGCAATGCTTGTGAGTTGTGAGAAAGCCGCAAGCAAGCTTTGGAGACGGTCAAAAGGCTTGTCACAAAGTGCCATAGAAAAGAAACTACGTGCTTGCCATCAAGCGGCTTGGTCGTGTCGCACTCGCTTAAGTGACGAAATATGTATCTAAATATTTTGTCAATGTTTCAATAAGAAATCTCATATTATTTCTTTTACTGGCATCCTGGGAAGAGATATTCGGCCGCTGTTCCCAATCCCACTAATCAATTACTAAGCCAAAATTTTTCCTTTGTAATTGATTAGTGCACAACTACGCTTTTTCCAACACACAAGTATCGCTTAAGCATTTATCTCAACCTAAGGAAGTCGGACTAGTGGATTAAACTCGTTCCGGCCGCCTCAGTTTTGGACTAGTTCTTAAAAGTGTCAAAAAGTAGAGTAGAAAAAATACCGCGAATACAATGGTCAATGAAATATCACTTTGACAGAAGACACAGTTTCGCGCTCATTTCATTTCTGTTGTATTGCGTTTATCAATTATCATTTTAATTAATATGGATTGAGAAGTTCGGATGCGTGCGGAGCAGAGACGAAAAACGGTTAATTTATGCGAAAAAATACTTTTTGACACTTTTAAGAACTAGTCCAAAACTGAGGCGGCCGGAACGAGTTTAATCCACTAGTGCGACTTCCTTAGGTTGAGATAAATGTTTGAGTTAGTTATTGGCTCGTAGGCAATCGTACCCCCAGGTTCACCTTCATTTTCATACATACTTTTAAGGGTTGTACGCAAAAATAACAATATTATAATTAATTTAAAATATAATCTTATTTTTATTGCATGTTTTGCAAAATTAAAGAAAACGGCACAAAATGAAGATTAAAGAAATAATAGGTTAACATAAAAAAATAAAACAACAACCAGTGTGTTGATTTTGTTGTTCAAGCAAAAGATTTTAAATTTTAAAATTGTTTAAAATATTGCTGTTTTCTTTAATTTTGCAAAACATGCAATAAAAATAAGATTATATTTTAAATTAATTATAATATTGTTATTTTTGCGTACAACCCTTAAAAGTATGTATGAAAATGAAGGTGAACCTGGGGGTACGATTGCCTACGAGCCAATAACTAACTACAGACAACTCCAGGTAAAATGTTTTTAAATGACTATAAAATAACAACATTTCGCTAGGTAACTGTATACGCAAACCGAAAACTATGTGTACATTATCTTTAATACATTTACATCAATTACTTAAAACTGTTTAGCGCCTCTGACTTTCTTATACCTACTCAGTGTCACTCTAGTCTAGTACATTATCAGTATCATAACAATGATCACAATAATGATTCACACCGTTTATTCGGCAGACTTACTTAAACATGAATTCAAACATTTATTCGTTGAAATATTGCTAACAGATGTGCATTCCTACCAATGTATCTTAACCAACAAACAAAAACTATGAAAAAGAATATAAGTGTTATCGAAATGTTTTAAATAAATTGTTAATTAAATTAAAAACCTCATACTATAATGATAAATTCAAAAATCTATTTCAAGACTCAAAAAAAACATGGAACGAATGTAATCAAATTTTAGGAAAGAAATGTAAAAATGATTGTGACCAAGTTGCCTCCAAATATTTGATGAAAGATCAAAACAAAGAAAACGTAACTAATGATTTTGTTAATTATTTCTCTGACAATGTTTGCAATATGTTACATAAATGTAATTACAGGACAACTGGGTTTGAACCAGAGGAGATGCCTCAAAGCATGTACCTACCAAGGGCCAAAATTGCTGATATAGAAAGCATTGTGAGGCAACTTAAAAGCTCTTCTCCTGGAATTGATAACATCAGAATGAGCGATATTAAAAAACATATATTAACTTTAGGTCCAATTATAACGCACTTGGTAAACAGAATCATATTTGAAGCAAAAATTCCAGATGACTTAAAATGCAGTATTATCAGACCCATTTATAAAGGAGGTGATCACACTGTATTGGGTAATTATAGACCGATAAGTATTTTACCTTCACTTGAAAAAATTCTTGAAAAATACATTCAGCTGAAATTAATCAAATATTTAGAGGATTTTTCTATTATTGATGCCGATCAGTATGGTTTCCAAAAAAAAGGGAACTGAAATACTTCTTCAAAAGTTTTGCCAGCTTAATAAATAATCAACTAAATAGTAAAAATCATGTATTAGTCTTATTTATAGATTACTCAAAGGCATTTGATACTATTAACCATACTAAATTATTGAAAATACTAGAAACCATAGGAATAAGGGGGAAACTTCTAAAACTCTTTGAAAATTATTTGAACAACCGGTGCATGCAAATAAAGCTATTGAACACCTTAAGTAAAAAAAGAAAAATCTTAGCAGGCGTTCCTCAAGGTTCCATATTAGGTCCAATTTTATATATAATTTATGTCTCTTTTATTAATAATAATAATAATAATTGGATAATTTGTAGAGCGCCGTTTTTGTGAGAACTCACCTCAAGGGCGCTGTACATCTTATTATGACTTCTTAGGCTCTACCCAAAACTATTATTTACAAATGGACACAGAGAACATACTTACCTGGCAGGTCACTTCCGATAAACACACTTTAATTAGAAAGTTTATGCTTGGAGGAGATACGACTTTGCACGCGGAGGACACTATATTAAAACACTGGACATTGCATAACTTTACATTTGCTACACCATCATTTTTCATATTACATTTATAAGAAGATAACTGCCAAAAATGGAGTTAATAAATTGAAGTTATTTCGAAAGACTTGTGAATTTAGGACTCATTAGGACTGGAGGAGAAATTAGATGTACAAATAATTCACCATTAAGAATTTGTTAACATTTTTATGCAATTACTTATTTACTATGTCGCGGCTGAGAAGGTGAAAGTGAAGGTTTTTGTTTTTGGCTTTATGGGTACGACTGTCTAAAAAGGTGAGTTTTAAGTTTAGCTCTGAATTTCGCCGAGTCTGTGATCATTCTTAAGTCATGTGGCAGTCCATTCCAGGCTTTAGGTCCCGACACTCCGAAAGCACGCTCACCGAACTTAGTATTTGGTGTGCGCTTTGGCTCCTTCAACCTTCCGATTGCTGATGATGCCGCTGACCTAAGAGTTGACTGTCGAGAATTGGAGTTTTCTGGGATACACATTTCTGATAAGTAAGCAGGAGCCATTCCATTAAGGGACTTAAATACCATCCAGCAGAGCTTGAACTGGATTCTTTCAGGACATTTGAGCCAATGAAGATTTTTGAGATGCTCTGAAATATGGGAATATTTAGATACGCCGGTGATAAGTCTCGCCGCAGCGTTGAAAACGGATTGTAATTTGTTGATTTGATATTTTGGGAGACTTGCATATATTCCGTTGCAATAATCTAGGCGTGAAACAACATACGAATTGACTAGTAATTTAGTCGCCTCTGTTGGAAAGTTTCTTCGCACTGCTTTAATTTGCCTTAATTGAAAGAACCCAGTGCTTACAGTTCTGTTCACTTGAGTTTTAAGGGAAAAATCAGCATCCAGATTGACACCCAGTAGTTTAATACATGTCTTAGGAGTGATATCACTTCCTGAAATGGATATTGGGGAGTTATCGATGTTATGCTGACGTCTGCTTGTGGCGGTCCAGAGAAATTCAGTCTTTGATGGATTCAGCTTTAATCTATTTGAGGTCATCCAGCGGGTGATTGCTTCTAGACACTCAGTTATGCGAATTTTTAGACTGTCTATTTCCTCTGGTAAGCAGTAAAAGTACACTTGCTGGTCATCAGCGTAGCAGTGAGATAGAAGACCAAATGATTCGATTATTTTAGCGACATCATTTGTGAAGAGGATGAAGAGAAGTGGGCCCAGAACAGACCCCTGGGGTACTCCAGATGAAAGGGTTGCATATATTGATTGTTTTTTCCCCACCTTTACGGCTTGCCTACGATTAGCCAAGTACGATATCAGCCAGCTCTTAACGTCGCAGTTTAAACCAAAGGATTCTTCTAACCGTTTAATGAGGAAATCGTGGTCAATCGTGTCAAAAGCGGCACTCATGTCCAAGACTGAAAGGAGTGCCAATTTGCCCGACTCGATAGCAAGAGTTATATCCGACAGAACACGTAGTAATCCAGTTTCCGTTGAGTGAAACCTTCTATATGCAGATTGGTATTTAGTCAGCAATTCATTTGAATTTAAGTGACATATTATCTGTGAAGCAGTGATTTTTTCTAAGATTTTGGATATAAATGGGAGATTTGAAACGGGTCGGTAGTTTGAAAGATCTTCAGCGTCCAATTGCGGTTTTTTTATTAATGGAGTTACGACAGCTGATTTAAAGGATATTGGGAATTCACCGATGCTAAATGACTTATCGAAAAGATGAACTAGAAAGGGAGATATTTCATTGCAACACTTTTTTAGCAACCACGTTGGAATAGGATCGAGAGAGCACTGCTTGTTCGGTGAAGTAAGTATTACCTTCTTTACTTCTTCAAAGGATGTAGGTTTAAAGGCAGAAAATTTTACGCTATTACATCTTGTAAAAGATGGTGGTGGAGCGGATGCTGTTAGGGCGCGTATTGACTTAATTTTGTCGAGAAAAAAGTTAGAGAAGATTTCTGGACCTATTTCGGTTGTATTTTGTGTACGGACATCGGCAACGACCGTCTTAATTGAGTTCCAGAGACTTCGTGGATTTTGACGCTCTGAATCGATTCTACTTTTCCAGTATTCAGACCTTTTCGAACGAATCAATAACGTATATTCTTTTTGAGCCTGCATCCAATCGTCCCGTGAAGTAACCCCCGAGTGTCTGTAGGACCTCTCCAATTTATTAAACACATTTTTAAACATGTAAAACACTTTGTGTATGCTGATGATACTGCATTGGTGATTTTTGGCAGTGATTTGCAATTATGTATTAAACTCTTACAAAAAGATTACATTGAACTTTTGAAATGGTCTCACGACTCTGGTCTAATCATAAATGCAAAAAAAACTAAGTTGATACATATTAGATCACCCAATGCCAAGGTAAATATTATTACACCTGAAATTAAAACACACATTTCTGATTGCTTACATATTGGTATCCCTGCATTATGCACATGTGAAAATATTGAACTGGTTAAAGAATATGTTTATTTGGGAGTTATAATTGATTGTTTTTTTAAATGGGATTTACAAATAAATAAGGTCTGTGAACGACTGAGATCTATTATTAGTAGATTATATAAATTAAAATTCTATGTTCCAATATGCACACTTCGGATAATTTATTTATCATTAGCTCAATCTATTATAAGGTATGGAATTACAGCTTGGGGATTTTCCTGTAAAACAAATATAAATCATGTTCAATCAGTTCAAAATTCATTAGTTAAATTATTAGCTCATAAAAGTTTATACGAACAAAGACATAATGTTCCATACCTTTATCAAAATCTTAAAATTCTCTCAGTGAGATCAATTCTATGGTATAAAATTATTTTTCAACATATAAATAGCCCTTTGTACATAAATAGACTAGAACACTCTTACAATACTCGTTTTACGTTAAATGAAGGACTAATCGTTCCTAAGCATTTAAACAAATATGGGCAAAGAACGCTGGACTACATGATCCCAAATTGCTTAAATATGTTACCTGCAGCAATCAAAAAATGTACAAACGCAAAAATAAATATCATGTTAAAAAATTGGCTCGCTGAAAGACATAGTTTGTATTAGATTCTAAGACAAACAATTTATAACTTCATACACTTTATATATATTTTAAATTTATTTTTATATCATGTTACACCTCTTTTTTATTTTTATATCATTTTTTAAAATTTTTTTAATTATTTTTATTTTATGTTACACCTTTTTAGGCTATATTTCGTATGGTATGAGTGTATACAATATATTTTTTTATGAATGTAAACAATTATTTTCTTAATAATTAATTTAATTTTTGTAATAATCCATTAAGTTAAAAGAACCCATTGACAAACTACTTAAAAGTAGTTTATTGGGACTTTTTCTCTGCTTTTGTATTATGTTTTTATTTGATATGTATGTATTATTCTTTGTTTTAAATATTTCTTTAAATAAAAAAAAAAATAAAAAAAAAACATGCACATATAAAATATCATTATCTATATTATTAATACGCTAGCAATAATAATCCTCCATTTCCTGCTCACTCTATTATATTATTTCATATATATTATTATTTTATTTTCTTCAATATTTTTTCATATTATGTTAATTTATATAACTTTATATTCTTTCACATTATTTATAGTTCATTATGTTAATACACTCTATAGATAACTGACCACCACAACACGGGCATGTGCCTAGCGTGGTGGTCGTAAAATTCTCAAAACATGTAACTAGCAGTTTAATGAATAAAGAAAAATTAAAAAAATATATATAAATATATATATAGTGGAGTAGGCAAAGTAAACCCAACCACAAGGTAACTTTGCCTAATTCTTATTTTGAAAAAAAAATTAACCCGCTGACCATGATTTTACATTAACAAACCATAAATAATGATTCTCCTAACCCAAAAAATTGAATTAAATGAAATTCAATGTACATTTTCTTATAAAAAAATTGAAAAAACTAAAAAATAAGTAAAAAAATGTTGAAAATTAGGCAATGTAACCCGGACGTTGACAGTATCTCATTTTGATTTCGATAAAGCGCCATTCAGACGTTTCACTAATCGCTCATTTCCGCATTTCATTCGGCCTAGTTTACTCGGAATGACACGTCTGAACATGAAATGAATCGAAAGTGCCGAACACTGCCGAATGAAATCTTCAAGTGAACCGATCCAACAATGTTGGATATTTTCCTTCGGCATCCTTCACTCGCGCGCGCATGCGCGCGGAAGAGAGCAAAGTGATACGTCTGAACACCGAGTGAACTCTCAATCAGTTTGACTCGCGTCCTGTACGGGAAGGACGCTATCAAATCGCACGCAAAACGTCAAAATGGTATTCGTTCGGCTAATTTGTTTGCTTTTGGGAACACCTCTCATATAAATTTTTGGGTCTCCCTTATTATCCATGTATTTTATATGTTTTTTAATATATGTAAGATTATTAATTTGTAGGAAAATGTTCGTAATAAAAAAAGTGAAATCAAATTGTGTTATTATGCCATAAAAAATAAAAAAAGTTTATAAGACGACAAAATACGGTTTCTTTATTTATTTTTATTTAATTGTGTCAACAAAATTGCGTAAAAATCGATGCATCTGACATGTTTTACCTTAAAATTCGGGGCTGGACCGCGCTGGAAAACAAACGAATTCCAGCGCGGTTGACCTCGCTCGGCGACGCTGTGGTCGGAATGGACGAGTGAACGCTTATTTCTATAGCGCCGTGTGAACATGGAATGAAACAAAATGGACGATTAGGCCGAAAAAACATGGCGGAAACCTTCCCTAGAGTGAATCGTCTGATTCCAGCTTAACGGAAAGTGAATTGACCTTTTAAAAACCGCGATTATTTATAAGACCCTAGTCCACGATGACAATAAACATCAATAAAATATTTTTTAAAAACTTGTTCACAAAACACCTAGAGAAGGAACAACAGCTGCGTAATTTTTTTTTCTTTAGATTTTGCAGTGCAAACAAGATTCGAAAAATAATAAAAAATCATTACAAAAATTATTAGTATTTTAAATTATAATCTACGTATAAAGATATAAAGGAAAATATATAATGTCTTTTGTATTGTTATTGTATATGTCATGGCTGCCCAACCTTTTAAGCAGTCGGGCCAAATTGGCGGATTTAAATCACAGGCGGGCCACGGAGAGGAATTAACCATCTTTGGGGGGGTGGCTGTAGACTTTCAGGATTTGAATTATTTAGTTTTTGTCATTTTATTAGATTCCACTTGGAAGTCCGTCATCCTGTAATATCCGTTACACATAAAATTGTATGTCATAGTTGTAATGGTACTGACACATTTGCTTATTACAAGCCGGCTTATGAGCATGCTCATTAATGAGTATGCTCACACAACTGTACACATTTGCTAATAAATGAACAGGCTTGGCTTGAGCTTTCTAATGAATGAGCACGCTCAAAGCCAACAATTGAACACACATGCTCTTTAAAGAGCATGCTCATGTCAAATAATAACTGTCATCGTATCTATAGAGACAATTCCGTTCGCCCAGAACATCTTATTGCTTGCAACTTGCAACGCAATTATTAATTATTTAAGAAAATTATAAGGATTATAAAAGATTTTATTTTATTAACGCGGTTAATCGCAGGATACCATATTATTTGTCCCAGCTCTCAAAGGTCTCATAGAAATCGTTGTATCTCCCTTACTATCATAGTGAGAAGTATGATTTAAATGGTATTGGAAAGATAATACAACACGCTATATATTCTAATCTAAAAGTAAACTACAAAAAAATAAAATGTACACCTTTTTGAAACCAAACTTTCCGATCAGAATTTGAATAAAAATTATGAAACCTTGTGAATTTTTAAAGTTTTTTTTTTAAATGAAATGACAAAAAAGTGAGGTTACCATTTTTAAAACTTTTTAAAGTTTTCATACAAAAATGTTATATTTATAAAATTACTTGTTTATTTCCAATAATATAATTTAAAAGCATATTTCATCACCTTTCGAAAACAGTTTTTAGTTTTCGGATACGTTAACAAATATTCCATTTATTTGGATTTTATATCAAAGCGGGAATATTTTTAGCCTCTGACAAAAATCGCCAAATTTTTGAAGGGATAAGAAAATTAAAAGATCGATTTGGGTTCGTAATCGGATCACTAGAAGAGCAAACCTTGGAGCAAGTAATCATTTGTTAGTAGAAATGCGAGATGTCAACGGATATAAAAATCATTTACGAATGCTTCGGCAGTATTTGACGAGCTACTCTCTAAAATTGCATACAAAAACGAGATACTCAAATGCGGAATGCTATTCCGAAATGAGATCGGATTGAAATGAGCATGCTCATAAGCCAGCCTGTCCACACATGCTTAGAGGCTTCCCCTTCCATCCGATAATCCAATGAGCATGCTCACAAATCAAACGTCTGTCGATTTGAGAGTATGCTCTTTTGGCTTCAAATGAGCATGCTCATTACTAGCAACGTCACTGACACACATGCTACTAGGTAGCAATTGCTACTAGTAGCAATTGCTACCTAGTAGCAACTACCTAGTAGCAAACCTTGAATATAATATTTATTATATTATATATTTTTTAATATTTATTAATATTTATTATATTTTTTATTATATATTTATTATATATATTAGAATATAATATTAAATATGCTTTTAAGGTAGCATGCTCTTTGGCTTCAAATGAGCATGTGTGTCTGTAGCTTAATTGATTGGGTATTTACAAACATTATTCATGAACTATTTCAGTCAAAACTGATTCAAAACTATACAAATTGTGGGTTTACAATAATTTGCAAGTTGGCGAAATTTTTTTTTTTAACTTGCTCACGCGGGGCATTCATAATTCGTTCACAGGCTACAATGTGGCCTGGGGTTGGGCAGCCTTAATATATGTATTCAAACTTCTAGAGTATGACTAGCATTTTTATCATTGGAGTGAAATTTTTGAACAATAAATATATTTCTATTGCATTTAAAAATTATGATTTAACATATCTTTTGGGGTTTTCGGAATATGATAGGAAAATAAAAGGAGGGCTATTATCTTTTCTTGAAGCGATGTGATGTGATGTTATGCTCGTCCAAAGTGGATTTTTTGGCCACTAGTTTTTATAATTCCTGTGAATCCGCTTTAATCACCATCCAGGCTCATGTTCATAATTGGATGGGTCCTTTTAATTAAACACTCGACGAGAACAATTGCTGAGTTTTTATTCACAATTCAACAAGACATGACATTGCACTTTTTAACACCTTAATACTCAGTACAGACCGGTTCTCCGTTTTAGATAAAGAAAGGCGAGAGGCCTTGTTTACTACTAGTCATTTTTTTCTTCGTTTTAATCACCCGCTAAACTGCCAAAGCAGTTTTTCAATTTAAAAGTATATTTTATAATATAAAAGCACACATATAATAAGCCAAAAAATATAGAAAACAAATACAGAAGAATAACTTTAAAACAACAAGGCGAAAAAATACACATACAGCCAGCCATTACACAGGAAAATTATAAATAAGATAAATAAAAAGTAAATAAGTTTACAAACAATATCAATACAAAAAAGCCATCCATCAACCAATTTTTTAATTTTGATTTTTACGTCGGTGGTGCAATTTGATTGGTCTTTTATGTGCTTTGGAATCTTATTAAATATGGTAGGCACAAGATAAGCAAATTATGTTGTCCGTATATAATTATAATTTTCGGAATAGACATACCCTCACTTTTACTCAATCTTGTGCCAAAAGTATGATCTACAGTGGCGTAGCTAGCATGGATGGCACCTGGGGCGGAAAACACGGTGTCACCACAAGAATTAAAACAGTTAAAATTAATAAAAATCCGATAATCCTAAAGCAGGGGTGCGGCCCGCGAGCATTTTGGTGAAAAATTACACTCAGAAAGCTAGGTTTTCTTTCGCAGTTTTTCAGCTACGTAAGTTGTTATTACTTAACCCAACGAAAGTTATAACATGGCTGATAAGTATGTCATATATACATACGTGGTCCAACCTCATTTTTTAGTTTTATTTTTATTTTACGATAGGGAAACCAATATTAAAAAAATATCTCTGTATTGATGACAACTCTATTCAGGAAGGAAAAGAAATATTATGTGCATTTTTTTATATATTGGCACACTTCTGCCATAAAAAAAAATATTAAAAAAAAAAACAAAATTAATCCTTATAAATTATTGTAAATCCTAATTAAATACATATAAAATTATAAAAAAATTATTGCAGTCAATAAATTTGCTGTAAAGTGCAGGAAAACCATTAAAGTGCTCTAAGTACAATATAATTTAAGCTGGTGGACTCCTGCGCAGATCCATTCCTTAGTTTAAACCACTCTTATGTTAATAATGCAAATTCCTATTGCGAATTCATCTGCTGGCGCTTTTGAAGGAAACCATCCATATGTTCCAGGTGCAATAATCGGAGGAAAACTTTTGTCGTATTCTGGGTGAAGTATTAATTATAGCTGGAGACTCATATGGAGATTCACCCTTAAGTTAAAACCGGTTTCATATTCCGTATGATCTGTCAAAATTTTGCTATCGAATTAATCTGCTGACGCATTTCGAAGACAACCGTTCTAATGTACAGTTAAGTTTTTCGTTTCAGAATATATGTTGTAAAATTTTTATTTCGTAGGAAAATTATGAGAGTTATACTAATTATGGGGACTCTCACGCAGAAATTAATCTTTATTTAAAACGAGTTTTGTCTTCAGAATGTTACAGTTAAATTCCAGTTGTAGATTGTGTATACTTCTGCTGATACATTTTAAACGAAACCATTCTTTATTCAAAGTGCGGTTATTAAATTTTAGTTATTTTCTATGTATCTGCTACCAGAATCAAAGAAAAACCATCTTCATGTTCTGAGTGTAGTTTTGATTGCCCGCAAACAAATTTAATTTAAACCAGTTGTGTGTTCAGAATATAATGATCAATTAAATCGCAAGATGCAGATTCATCAAATAAAGACATTCTGATGTATCGAATGAAGCTTAACATTTGGGTTGCACAATGGGTCCCGACGGCAAAAAGGTTCCCCTCCCATGTCGTAAAGTATGATTAAATTTAATAATTAATAAAATTAGAGTATCAGGGATTTTTTCACACAGTTATCGATCAATTCAGCTATAATTATATTCAGGATTTGAGTTCTTTAGTTATCGTTTATTAAAAAAATCGAAGTATCCAATTCACTTTCCTTGGTTTTTCTTTTGAACACTTTTGAAAACACTAATAATATGACAACTTTTTCACTAATTCACGTCAATCAATATGTAACAAGGAAACAATGAACGAAAGAAAAAAGAATGACACAGGTGACAAGCGAGGAAGATTTCAAGGGAATCCCCAACCGAGCAATAGATACAGCTAGGCACGAAAAAGAAACAAGAGAATTTTCGTGTAATCTCCAACTGACCAAGCCATAGAGCAACGAAAATATAAATAACAAACAGTGTTTTCTACCTTCGTAAGTTTGATCTACATTTTCTTTGTATATTGAATTGATAGAAGAAATAGGAAATTTCTTGGGAACCGGTTTTTTTATACCAACTAATAAACCCACTTAATATTATAAACACATATGTAAGGATATTTAAAAATAAAATACCTTTTAATCGAATTCTACTTTACCGACCTATATCGGCGGTATAAGAAGGTAAAGAAAAAATAATCCAGTGATGGTAAGAGTTCTTACCTCTTGAAAAATAAAATAAAAACCAAACACAGTAATTGAACCGATATTCTATCCGAAGTTATTAGTTATATTAGGGACTAACGCAGTACTTTCAAAAACCATGTAATAATTTAATATACTTTATACCTCGAATTATAATGTAGTGTGTATATCATAATGAACAAAAAAATCTCTCTTTTGAGAACACGTTTAGCTGCATTAGGAACATGTACATGGTTTTTCTATTCTAAGAGTCAGCCGGTGTCTCGTCATATGGTGTTTTCGAAAACATGAATAGTTGCACTCGGAACATGAAAAAGGATTTTATCCACCGTGTGCCAGCAACTGGGTTATCATATTGCCCTTGTGAGGACATGAATAGTTGAATCGAAATATAGAAAAGGTTTTTCTCAACTATGAATCAGCTAGTGTCTCGTCATACGGCATTTTCGAGAAAATATATAGTGTCACTCTGAACACGAAAAAGATTTTTCGCCACTGTGAGTCAGCATATAGGTCGTCAGACTGCTCTTGTGAGAACATGAATAGTTACACTCGGAACACGAAAAGGGTTTTTCTCCGCTGTGAGTCCGCATGTGGCTAGTCAGATGGCCCTTTAGAGAACATGAATAGTTGCACTCGGAACATGAAAAAGGTATTTGACAAATGAGTCAGCATGTGGATCGTCAGATTGCCTTTTTGAGAACATGAATAGTTGCACTCAGAACGTGAAAAAGGTTTTCTCCACTGTGAGTCAGCATATGGGTCGTCAGAATGCTCTTCTGAGAACATGAATAGTTACACTCGGAACATGAAAAGGGTTTCTCTCCGCTGTGAGTCAGCATGTGGCTAGTCAGATGGCCCTTTAGAGATCATGAATAGCTGCACTCAGAACATGAAAAAGGTTTTTCTCCTCTGTGAGTCAGCATATGGGTCGTCAGACTGTTCTTCTGAGAACATGAAAAGTTACACTCAGAACATGAAAAGGGTTTTTCTCCGCTGTGAGTCCGCATGTGAGTTGTCAAAGTTGACTTCCAATAACATGAATAGTTGCACTCGGAACATGAAAAAGGTTTCTCTCCGCTGTGAGTCAGCATGTGTCTAGTCAGATGGCCCTTTTGAGAACATGAATAGTTGCACTCGGAACATGAAAAGGGTTTTTCTCCGCTATGAGTCCGCATGTGAGTTGTTAAATTTGTCTTCCAATAACATGAATAAATGCACTCGGAACATGAAAAAGGTTTCTCTCCTCTGTGAGTCAGCATATGGGTCGTCAGAATGCTCTTCTGAGAACATGAATAGTTACACTCGGAACATGAAAAAGGTTTCTCTCCGCTGTGAGTCAGCATGTGTCTAGTCAGATGGACCTTTCGAGAACATGAATAGTTGCACTCCGAACATGAAAAAGGTTTTTCTCCACTGTGAGTCAGCCGGTGTCTCGTCAAACGTGTTTTTTGAAAACATGAATAGTTACACTCGGAACATGAAAAGCGTTTTTCTCCGCTGTGAGTCCCCATGTGAGTTGTCAAATTTGACTTCCAATAACATGAATAGTTGCACTCGGAACATGAAAAAGGTTTCTCTCCGCTGTGAGTCAGCATGTGGCTAGTCAGATGGCCCTTTAGAGAACATGAATAGCTGCACTCAGAACATGAAAAACGTTTTTCTCCTCTGTGAGTCAGCATATGGGCCGTCAGAATGCTCTTCTGAGAACATGAATAGTTACACTCGGAACATGAAAAAGGTTTCTCTCCGCTGTGAGTCAGCATGTGTCTAGTCAGATGGACCTTTCGAGAACATGAATAGTTGCACTCCGAACATGAAAAAGGTTTTTCTCCACTGTGAGTCAGCATGTGGCTAGTCAGTAAGCCCTTTTGAGAACATGAATAGTTGCACTCAGAACATGAAAAAGGTTTTTCTCCGCTGTGGGTCAGCATGTGGTTAGTCAGATTGCCTTTTTGGGAACATGAATAGTTGCACTCTGAACATGAAAAAGGTTTTTATCCACTGTGAGTCATTCGGTGTCTCGTCATATTTTGTTTTTGAGAACATGAATAGTTGCACTCTGAACATGAAAAAGGTTTTTCTCCACTGTGAGTCAGCATGTGGATTGTCAGACTGCCCTTCTGAGAACATGAATAGTTGCACTCTGAACATGAAAAAGGTTTCTCTCCGCTGTGAGTCAGCATGTGCATCGTCAAACTTCCTTTCAAATTACATGTATAGTTGCAGACAGTACACGAAAAAGGCTTTTCTCCGCTGTGCGTCAGCATGTGTCTATTCAGATCTCCCTTTTGAGAATATGAATAGTTGCACTCTGAACATGAAAAAGGTTTTTCTCCACTGTGAGCCAGCATATGGGTCGTCAGACTAATCTTGTGAGAACATGAATAGTTACACTCGGAACACGAAAAAGGTTTTTCTCCACTGTGAGTCAGCCGGTGCCTCGTCAAACGTTGTTTTTGAAAACATGAATAGTTACACTCGGAACATGAAAAGGGTTTTTCTCCGCTGTGAGTCCGCATGTGAGTTGTCAAATTTGACTTCCAATAACATGAATAGTTGCACTCGGAACATGAAAAAGGTTTCTCTCCGCTGTGAGTCAGCATGTGGCTAGTCAGATGGCCCTTTAGAGAACATGAATAGCTGCACTCAGAACATGAAAAACGTTTTTCTCCTCTGTGAGTCAGCATATGGGTCGTCAGACTGCTCTTCTGAGAACATGAATAGTTACACTCGGAACATAAAAAGGGTTTTTCTCCGCTGTGAGTCCGCATGTGAGTTGTCAAATTTCCCTTCCGAGAACATGAATAGTTGCACTCGGAACATGAAAACGGTTTTTTTCCACTGTGAGTCAGCATGTGGCTAGTCAGAAAGCCTTTTCGAGAACATGAATAGTTGCACTCAGAACATGAAAAAGCTTTTTCTCCGCTGTGAGTCCGCATGTGGTTAGTCAGATTGACTTTTTGAGAACATGAATAGTTGCACTCGGTACATGAAAAACGTTTTTCTCCAGTATGAGTGCGAACGTGACTTCCAAAATCATTATTTTGAGAGCAGGAGTAGATGGAATGAGGACAAGAGAATTGTTTTTCCAGACGAAGCGTTTTCAGATCTGTCGACAAATTCGAAAAAAATAGGTTAAAAAAGGCTTATCAAGATTGCATGCGCTAAGTGTAGATAAGCACAGTAAATGTATATAAACGATTAAAAAATGGATATCGCTAAATGTTAAATCTTAAATTAAAAATCGGTTTTACCTAATGTCTCCTGCATTCTGTCAACGCGTTTTAAGCATTCCTTTTTGACATCCGACAGGTCGATGTCAATTTTCATATAAGAAAAACCACCTTCATCTTCTTCTCGGGGTTCAAGATTCGCGTTGGTGGCAATTGTTTCCACATTAATGCTGCCTAAAAGACAATTGATTAATGATAATCATAAAAGACATAAAAAAAATAATTTTTTCATTAAAAATATATTTTTGAAAGATAAAATATATTAACCGCCCAAGCGGTTAATATATGTTGCTGGTTTTCACGACAATTTAACATAGGTAGACATAGGAAAGACGTATGCCCCGCACCTGAGTTATTAATGAGGGATTTTGGATAAGAAACTTTAAGATCAATATAAGAAAAAAGAAAGACACCAGATGTCCGCTTCAGGAACTGATGCTTCAAGAAGGATGCAGGAGAAGATTTTAAGAATTCAATGGAATGGTGTTCACGTCCATCAATCTTTAGGTAATTTTAGTGTATAATAATAAGAGTAACTTAAATCATGTCCCAAATTAAAAGAGGTAAAAATTTGAGGAATTGGGAAATGATTGCTTGCAATACAATTAAGTTAAAATTCCAAATTCAACGTTCTACATTTTTTTAAATATTTAATTAAACTAACTGGCTGTCTGAATACTCTCCGCATACGCCAAACTTTCCTTCTTTACGTCTGGTAGATCGAAATCTGTATACAGCATTACACCTCCGCCTTCTTCCTCGGGCCCTGGTTCCGTCTTGATGGAAACAGTCTCAGGATTTAGTAGATCCATGGCACTGCTGTAATAGCGTTTGGTAATTGGTTCAAGCAAAAACAAATTTTCCTGAAAAAGAATAAATGAATATTTGGTTTTGTATGAAATATTTCCCCAAAACAGTGAATTCGTATACATAACTCATGTTTTGAAACAATTATTTAATAATTATTGTAGCTGTATTTGAATCATGCCATTGACATTTGAAACCGGTTGAGAGAATGGCCATCTATCGTGGCATCACTCAATATATACAGTATCTACTTCTAAACATTCGGTAGTTCCCTTTTTTTATAATGTGAGAAATTTAATCAAGGCAACTTTAAAACATTAATCCGCTAATACTGTTTAGGGACGTATTTAGAACAACCAACTCCGCCAATGTTATTTGTGTTATTGAGTGCAAGGCTTAATAAGAAGTGCACAACTGATTTATTCAATAAGCAATACAAGTAACAGCGAATATTACTATGACTGACGTCTACGCCATCGGATTTCTGGAATAAGAAAAAAGTGCGAGTATGTGCTACCGTATATATATCGCAGACTATTGCAATCTCACTGAAGTACTGCTCTAGTCGAAGTAGCAATTCAATTATACCATAGAAACTCAATATTAGGTATACTTAAAATTGACAGCTTAAATTTTTCTCGACCAAAACATAAAATTAATTCCCTAACACATGTAGGTATACAGATTGGCGTTGGTAAGGTAAGCTAGGTCGCGTTAGACACAGCGCAGTTGTGCATGTGAGCCTGCCTGCTAGAATTAAAGAACAGTGGTCGCTCAGTTTGGTTTGGAATAACGGCCACTACTGAAATGAATAGCGTGAATAATATCAGTATTAGTATTTACCAATAACGGTTTAAATGGGAAACTAAAACCCAACGGTTTCGGAGATAATAACGAAATTCATATTGTCCATACATGTCATGTTGGTCAAATTATACTAAGTGGCCCACATATTCAATTCAGAATTACAAAACATGACAAAGCTACAAATTGCGTCTGCTGAGAAGTGAAACACATACACATAACCTAAAAACAAACGTCGAATCAACTGACGCACTATGTTCGTAAGAACTATAGATAACTTGTCGCGCGGTCACACGTGTTGCGTGCCTAGGACAAGTAAGCAAGTCGATTTGGAGGTCAAGCACAGGAAATCAGTAAATTTACAATATCGGATCGATATTCCGAGCACGGTTGCGTACCGACATTTTTATATCAATTAATAAGGAATCCATGTAGTACGCTGTCAGCACTAGCGGATCCGTCTATAGATTTATTTTCCTAAAAATAAAAATACTTATAAATTGACAATTTATTACGTATTAAAATATAACTTAAATATACGTTGATTGTTAAACGAGGTCTTTAGTCACATTTTAACCACGTTCGCTTATCCAAAATCAAACGGAATGCTTGGTTAGTTCACCTCAATTCATTAATAGGTCAGATATTTTGCATAACGAACGACATTATTAAAAAAGTTGTGTACAGCTTATCTGAGAAACAGGAGGTCGCACTAAAATAGGCGGCTTTTGTCAATCGACTGTAGGAAATATATGTTTACCGTATTCGCAAATATCGCCAATTGACTATAGATCACGAATTTAGTCAATATCGTACTGACATAAGATTTTATCGATCTATCGAACTAATCCTGGGAACGTAGTACTGAATACATTGCTTACGTGAACCCACTCTGTCTACCTTAATACTCGGATAGAAAATATCGGCTTTAGAACTCACCTGTAACTCTCACAATAATGTGGTGATAAATTTAACTGACAGGGCTAAACAGTTTAAGGTACCCATATTATGTAGAAACAGATTTGAAAACGGGATGAAACGATCGGCGGTGAAGAAAGCTTGCGTCAGTAGGCAATGATGAAGCCATAGACAATTGATAATATTATTTTATTCGTTTTTATGTCTAATCGTTATTGGTTTATTTATGGTCTAATCGGACAATGAGATTTATTCAGACACGATACTTCCTCACGTGATAATTCATCACATCATGACTCACATTAACCTACCCTTCTATTCCCCCCCTCCTCTCTTAACCTAACCTAAACTAACCTAAGGTTAAAAACCCCAATTATCAGTTTTCGACGCTTCAAGACATGATGAATTATCATGTGAGGAATTTACATCCGATGAAAAGTTTGTACTCAATATTCATACACTTTTCCACTGAACATTCTGGTCAACATTTTATTCATGTAGGTATTGAACGCAGAGTTAATATGGAACGAAATAATGGTAAATACCTAATTCTAGTTTGAAGGGCTTAACCTTTCCCTTACTGTGCTGAAAAAATCCGGCCGCTCCGGTGCTGTGTAATCACTACACAAGCAGTACATCGATTTAAAAGCCGAAAAAATTTAATATTTATAGCAAATCGCTATATTTCATCATAGGATCCGTCTATAAATAAAAATACTCATAAAATGACAATTTATTACGTATTAAAATGTAACTTAAATATATGTTGATTGTTAAATGAGGTCTTTGGTCACATTTTAACCACGTTCGCTTATCCAAAATCGACCGGAATGCTTGGTTAGTTCACCTTCATTCATTAATAAAGCAGATATTTTGCATAACGAACGACACTATTAAAAAAATACGAGTGTGCTCTAGACCACACGACTGAAGTAAATACTTCTTTAGCTCCATCTCTGTGTATGTCCATATATATGTTTATATGTAGGTATAAAATATATTAATTTTCTACAAATATTTATTTAAATTTATTATCATTTGCCTCGCCCGATCAAGCCGTGTGCATCGATGTCCGCTCCCCTTCGTTTGGCGCGTCACTGGTATTTCGTATTTCAAAATACTGACTGAAATATTTCATGCACGGGCTATGAGAGGAAGAGAGAAATAAAATGTGCGCGCACACTGCTCTCTCTTTTTAACGCATTTCAATATCCGTTACACATTCGCCAGCTTACCCCCAACTCAAGCGTGCGTAAAAAAGTATTTACTTCAAAAAGTTGTGTATATTGACAGTTTATCTGATACATGTCATGTGAGGCGCGCTAAAATACTCGGCTTTTATCAACCGACTGAAGGAATCATATGTTGCAAATATCGCCAACTGACTATAGATCACGAATTTAGTCAATATCTTACTGACATAAGGTTTTATCGATCTATTGTACTAATCCTGAGAACGTAATAGGTACTGAAAACATTGCTTACGTGGACCCAGTGTGTCTTCCATCTACCTGAATACTAGGATAGAAAATATCAGCTTTAGAACTCACCTGAAACTCTCACAAGCTTGTGGTGATAAGTTTAACTGGCAGGGTTATACATTATATGAGCTGTGTAAAAGCAAAGGCAGCAATCTCCATTTCGGCCAGATTGCTATGTTTGCTTTTGAAATGACCTGGGGATTGCTATCTTTGCTTTTGCGTACAAATATTACATACAAATATGGTTTGCAATGTATGTGTATACAATATTTGTATGTAATATTGTACGTAAAAGCAAAAATAGCAATCTCCATGTCGTTTCAAAAGCAAAGATAGCAATCTGGCCGAATTGGAGATTGCTGCCTTTTCTTTTACACAACTCATATGGTAAAATAATGTTGAAACAAATTTTATAACAGGTTGAAACGTCGGCGGTGAAAAAAGCTTGCATCAATAGGCATAGGCAATAATGAAGCCTTAGACAATTGAAAATATTATTTTATTCATTTAGGTACAGGTACTGAACGCGTACAATATTCATGTAACGAAATTATGTTAAAATTTTATTTTATTTTGAATCGCTTAGGAACAAATATGCTGGACACTTAGGGCTCGGTCATATGCCAGGTTCTTAGAAAATATATTTGGATCCTTGGGTCACCGCTTTTCTAACGATTTTAATGAGAAATCAGTCGGACGGCGATAAAAATTATAAAGATAAAGGGACATCCTACACAGCACCCCCAAAGATGTCATTAAGACTACCTCCTTGAAAAATCCTTGACTCCTGGTACAGAAGTCAAGGGCAATGATGGAGGACTGTAATATATTTATCTTGACTACGCCAGTGCAATGTACAATGTGTAGATTACTTGGGAAAATCAAATAATAAATTGCAATCATACGAACAAATAATAAATTGATTACACAACATAAGAATAAAATGATATTTAGCGATGCGGATGAATTGTGGATGAAACCAAAAAATATGTATATTCGGAGATAAACTTATGAATCCTGTTCAAATAATTATGTTTACCTCTGCGGAGAAGTCGCGAAATTGTTAGTTAGAGATTTTACAATAACGTGTTTTCCAAAAGCCAAAAGAATATTATATTATGCGTCAATTTTGGTTGTTAAATAAAGGTCATACTACAAACCAGATTCTAAAACCGGTTCTTGTAAACCGGCCTTCTCCGCATTTTGATAAGTCTGTTAATGTACCTACCTACATAATATGGACTGTTTAGTGCACTACTTGATTTACTTTAACCATTGGTTCCCGACATTATTTGGAATAAAAAATGTAAATGATATTTTGTCTCCAGTGACATTTTAGTCATCGTCATAAATAAACCAATGCCGTCATCGTCTTTCGCCAAAACAACTTTTTACATGCTAAGACAGGTGAGCAGGCAAAACATCAAAAGGGAAAAAACCAGTAAGCATTCAATTATGACTCTGGTGTATTTCTTTTGGCTTTTCGAATAACTTTAAAGTCTGTTTTGGCGGATAATGTATTCTGTATGCATCATGGTCACAAGGTCACAGCAAGGCCACAAGAATGAACTTGAGACGTGCATTTCGCAGGTATAATCCCAGACCAGGAGAGCGGGCGCAAAAAAAACTATTGATTCAAGTGCAGGACCCGACTAGGTGCTTTAAGGATTTTAGGCCAGGTGTTTTAAAGAAATTCACGTGTGAATTTAATTATGATAATTTATTTATTTATTAAAATGTAACAATTTTTCTTTATAAGATAATGTGTCCTTACTGGGGACATTTTTGTGATTAAGTAATCAAATGGCCATCTAGCGCCATTTTGTTTTCTTTTTTGACAGTTGTTTCTAATTTGAATGTTTCTAAAGTTTACTACCCAACCAAATTGAATGAAGTATTGATTATTTTTAATTGATAAACTAATGTTAAAGACAAAATCTTTATGCATAGCACAAAGGGTCACAATTATTATAAGCAATAATTATCAGCCTGAAACACTCATCTACATTGAAAAAATCTTCCGAAAAAAGATACGTGCCGCTGACGGGACCCGAACCCGTGTCCTTCTGATGTCCGGTCAGGTGCTCTACGGCGGCTTGCCTCTTACCCGCCTAATGAATTAATATATATATATACTTTTTGAATAGTGAATACCTCAGAAGAGTCCAAACTGTGAGACCATGGCATCCTCAATTGGTGTATGTTATGAGGCTGAAGGTATGTGGGGAAGGGAAGGAGACGAGGAAGAGGAAGGTGAGGAAGTAACTGGCTATTCAGATCTAGTCACTAAACACGGCTAAAGCCATTTCAAGCAACGTTCAATTCTGAATAATGCTCTTACACCAGGGCGATACTAAGAGTGTCTGCCACTCCGGAGCGTGCCGCAAATATACTATATATTATTTATAAATAATGAATTGTGAAATAATAATTCCTAATTAATTCCTTTTTTAAATCATTATTAATATTATACTTTATACTCTTTATAACATTTCTGTAATAAATATAGCAAAAATTGACCAAAGATTTCTTTAAATTATAAAAATTTGGATTCTAATGGCTACTATTTTATAATTGAAAAGACAAATAAATAATGAAGCACTTTACTATACTAGATATTTGCCTTTCTTAAAGTCCTTTTGACAAAAAAATTACTTTGGTTGGGTAATTTGGGCTCAAATCCAAATTTTTGTGTTTGTATAAAAAAGGCAGCGCAGTCATTCACAAAATGAAACCTTCATTTTAGCCGGTTCACACGGGGCGATTTTTGTCGGTCAACTTTTTTGTTGAAAGCTAATTGACACGTGTGAACACTTTGTCAACAAAGTTATCAACTTTTTTTGTTGCTAGCGAAAGTTGATAGCCCGTCTACTTTTGACTAGTATGACTATTGGGGCGTTCTGACGTTTCGATTTTTGTTGACCCACTTTTATTTTACGAAAAAAGTTGAGCAACATTTTGTTCACACGTTTCAATTTAAGTTGAACCGATTTTGACATTCAAAATGGCGTCAACTGAAATTGTTAGTGCGTGCGTTACTAATCGAGTTTTGCATCGAATCGTCGCGTCTGAACACATGTTTCAAGTCGCTTATCATTTTTAGTTACTCGCGGGAAAAAGTAAACGTCAGGCGTTTCATTTATTCGGTACTAGTTTCTACCGTCATGGAATCCGTTTCAACCAAAAAATATCTGAAATGGTCGGACGATTCAATGTTCAGATTTATGGATCTGTACCAAAGCCATCCCTGTCTTTCGGATCAAAAACAAGAAGTATACAAAAATAGAATATTATTTTTGAAATGTAAATAATATTATTTTGAAAAAAATTGTGTTGGATGCGCCTAATTCACTCCTTCTCATGATCCATTTTCTCACCCAAGTACGACGTTTTTTATATTTTTTCATAATCTCCAGCTCCTCTCACAGAACATCAGAAATTAGATAGACGCACGCACTAACAATTTCAGTTGGCGCCATTTTGAATGTCAAAATCGGTTCAACTTAAATTGAAACGTGTGAACAAAATGTTGCTCAACTTTTTTCGTAAAATAAAAGTTGGTCAACAAAAATCGAAACGTCAGAACGCCCCATTTACTGCAGTCCGTCCCTGTCTCTGTCTCCTGCTTTATGTATAAAAAGTCTGCGTTTTCACAATCCGGATTCCAGTTCCAAAATCAGAGGCCGAACGGCTGCTGTGCTGAGTCCTGTGGCAGTCTCTCCCAGTCGCTCTATACTCCACAAGGCACAACCACAAACCACAAACCGCAAACCACAAGCCACAAACTGAGCCCCATTCTTTACAAGGATACATTCCCCATAACCACTTGACGTCAGAAATAACCATCACGCAGTAAGTTATAAAATACATACCTAACTACTATTATATTTTAATTTAGCGACACAACTAATATGTACTAGTGTTAGCGTCACGCACACCGAGGAAAGAAGTGGTCCTCCTGATGTGGGGCGTGGTGCGTGGCGCGTGGGGCTCGGGGCGTGCTCCCAAATGCCTAAGCGAAAGTGACAGCGCACCTCAGGCTTATTAAACATAAATAAAGTCGTCAAAATCGAGGTTTTTTAATACTCTGTTTTATCCTCTAAAACTGGACCGATTTTGAAGATTTTTTTATTACCATATAAGAAGAAGTTTTTCGTTATCTATACATTTGGCTCTGAAGAGGGTATTACCAGAGAATACCGGAAAGTAGTGCTTTTTTAAATCAAATTCTAGACGTATTGACTCTTTTTTTACAAAAAAACATAAATTGATTTTGAAAGATTGTTATTTTATCTGGTACACGCAGTTTTAATATTTTGAAAAACTAAGTTAATTTTTAATATACTAAGGTTATACCGTCGGTCGTTGGCAGATTTGTTAAATTTTCAAACGATAGATTCTATTAAATAACTCAAATTTCAAATCGTATAATTATAAAACAAAATAAATCTATACATAATCTAGTCAAGTCAATTTTCAAAATTTAAATTTTAGTTAAATTAAAATCATTAAAAAATAAATCCGAGAACGTGTTTTGTGACAAAAATACCCCAGTTTTTCTATTTATTTAAGGACTTACAAACTAAAACATTTCAATTTTTTTTACACAATTATTTTGTTTAGACATTATTGAAAAATCATAAATACTTATGATCAAAAAATACTTACAAGAAGTTCACTGTATTTAATAATTTATCATCCTGCGTTCTGAGCATTTTTATTGCTAACTTGAATGTAGGTATATATTAATGCCAGTTTTTAATGAAATAAATCGATATTATTTTTTTTTATTTAAAAAATTTGATACGGGGAAAAATTGATCTTTCTCATTGGAACCTCTCTGTACAGTTGCAAGCATTTTTAAACTTTTATTCTCAGCTGCTGGTCAATCGCTCTTAAAGAAAACATTGTTAAATTTGCACTACAATGCACTACAAATGTCCCATACAAAGGCGTAAAATGTCCCGTCACCTCACAAAATGTGTTTGTACCAACTCTTTTTCTTTGTACCACTTCAAATATGAGGTGGTGAGGTAGTTGGTGTAGTATTGCATGGGACGTATTTGAGGTCCAACTCATTTTTGTACCACTTCAAATATGAGGCAGTGAGGTAGTTGGTGTAGTACCACTTCATTTCGCGTCCGGGACGAATTCGAAGTGAGCGGCGAGGTGTGAGGTACGAGTTGGTGAAGTGGTACATTCGTGTATGCGACTTATTTGTAATAGATCCGCGAGGTGTGAGGTGTGAGGTGCGAGTTGGTACGTGTAGTACCACTTCATTTCGCATCCGGGACATATATGAAGTGAGCCGCGAGGTGTGAGGTACGAGTTGGTGAAGTGGTACTATCGTGTATGCGACTTATTTCTATTAGAGCCGCGAGGCGTGAAGAGTTGAAGAGAGCCGTACAGTATTGGGACTTAGTATATATAAATATGTATTAAATTAATATTATGTGAATAAATTGTTAGCCACAATCAATTGTTAGCCACAATCAATTGTTATTCTCTTTTTTTGTTTTTTAATTATTCCTAATATTTGCTTTTGGTTTTTAATGTGACATGTAAATATTGTTTACGGTATGTTTATACCGCCGAAATTAAATAAATAAATAAACACCGCACAAGAGTCCCAACTGCTCCCAAGGGGGTAAGGGGGGCGTTGAGGTAGGGTTGTGATGAGGGGGGTGGGTGACTGAGTAGGTGTGGTGAGTGGGAGGGGTGGTGAGAGGGGGGTTTTGAGAAGGGGTAAGGGGTAGTCGACTTTTTTTATGCCGCACAATAGTCCCAACTGCTCCCAACCGTCTGGAGCCAGTTAGGGACTCAACACTATTCATAGAATAGTAATAAATACATTTGTTTGAGGTGATCGTAGCCACTGCAATACCTAAGTACCTACCGCGTTATTTCGTGAAGGTTACGTGCATTATCATGCAATACTATTAACTCTCCAACATAAATTTAATGAAGCGTTTATTTATTTATGTGAAAGGGTACTTACATTAAATTATAACGGTGGTCATTGTCGAGCATAGATAGCAGGCGGGCACTGCACAATATATTGTTTAAACTACGCACACAATTAAATTAACATGTATTTCCACTTCCATTGAATTTTTAAAATAAAAACATAAACAACCCTTCACATAAATAAATATATTATGACAGCACTTACGATCATTCTATCTAAACAATATAAATCCATAATACATAGTTATTATAACAGTATTGGTCGTGAGAATTATAATACCATTTTTAGCGTTACAAAAATAACAAACAGAAAATACTAGTACCGACTTCGCCAATTATCTACCCCCCCAAATATTTCAACACCTCACCGCAAATGAGGTGGGACACCTCACCACCTCATTCCAGTATTTGAGTACCTCATACAAACTCATTCTGATATCGTGTCCTACCCAACACTAATCTGGTGGCACACCAGATGTTGATAAACTATATTATATTCCCAAATTTTTGCGCTCTTGTCAAAATCTAGAGAGGAAACAAAGAAACACGTTTATATAGACAACATGCTGACCGCGTTTATGCACGAATCAGACGGTTCACTAATCGTTCATTTCTGTATTTCATTCGGCCTATTTTACTAGAAATGACACGTCTGAACACGAAATGAAACGAAAGTGACGAATACTGCCATATGAAATCTTCAAGTGAACCGATTCAACAATGTTGGATATTTCCGTTCGGCATCCTTCACTCGCGTGCGGAGGAGAGCAAAGTGAAACGTCTGAACACGGAGTGAAATCTCAATCAGTTTGTCTCGCGTCCTGTAATGCTGGAATCAGACGGTTCACTCGAGGGAAGGTTTCCGCCATGTTTTTTCGGCCTAATCGTCCATTTTGCTTCATTCCATGTTCACACGGCGCTATAGAAATAAGCGTTCACTCGTCCATTCCGACCACAGCGTCGCCGAGCGAGGTCAACCGCGCTGAAATTCGTTTGTTTTCCAGCGTGGTCCGGCCCCGAATTTTAAGGAAAAACATGTCATATGCATCGATTTTTACGCAATTTTGTTGACACAATTAAATAAAAATAAATAAAGAAAACAGTATAGTTTCGTCTTATAGACCTTTTTATTTTTTATGACATAATAACACAATTTGATATTACTTTTTTTATTACGAACATTTTCCTACAAATTAATAATCTTACATTTATTAAAAAACATATAATATACATGTATAATAAGGGAGACCCAAAAATTTATATGAAAGGTGTTCCCAAAAGCAAACAAATTAGCCGAACGAATACCATTTTGACGTTTTGCGTGCGATTTGATAGCGTCCTGTCATGGTCCTTCCCGTACAGGACGCGAGACAAACTGATTGAGAGTTCACTCGGTGTTCAGACGTTTCACTTTGCTCACTTCCGCGCGCATGTGAAGGATGCCGAATGAAAATATCCAACATTGTTGGATCGGTTCACTTGAAGATTCCATTCGGCAGTGTTCGGCACTTTCGATTCATTTCATGTTCAGACGTGTCATTCCGAGTAAACTAGGCCGAATGAAATGCGGAAATGAGCGATTAGTGAAACGTCTGAATGGCGCTTAAAGGACGCTATCACGTCGCACGCAAAACGTCAAAATGGTGTTTGTCCGGCAAATTTGTTTGCTTTTGGGAACACGTCTCATAGAAGTTGTTGGGTCTCCCTTATTTTCCATGTGTTATATATATTTTTAAATATATTATGTAAGATTATTAATTTGTAGGTAAATGTTCGTAATAAAAAAAGTAAAATCAAATTGTGTTATTATGTCATAAAAAATAAAAAGGTTTATAAGACGAAACAATACTGTTTTTTGTTTACATGTTTTTTTTATTTTATTGTGTCAACAAAATTGCGTAAAAATCGATGCATCTGACATGTTTTTCCTTAAAATTCGAGGCCGGACCGTGCTGGAAATCAAACGAATTCCAGCGCGCCTGACCTCGCTCGGCGACGCTGTGGTGGGAATGGACGAGTGAACGCTTATTTCTATAGCGCCGTCTGAATATGGAATGAAACAAAGATGGAACATTAGGCCGAAAAAACATGGCGTAAACCTTCACTCGAGTGAACTGTCTGATTCCCGCTTTAGCTCTTAACTCTAGAATCTAGAGCAGTAACATTCGCCAAAATATACTGATAATTGTATTATTTGTTAGTGCTCAATAACATTATTTAATGATAATTGTTAATTATTAAATATTACTAAAAAAACTTGGCTTAAAATGGCTCGACTCTAACCTATTAACTTTAAATATAGAAAAAACTAAATTCATAAGTTTCAGCATAAACTCGAAAGGCCAACCCCCAAACAACATCAACCTTAAAATACATTCCTGTCAACCAATCCACACCCCATGCGATTGTCCCCCAATTACACAAACGGAAAATATTAAATATCTTGGTATATACTTCGATCGTTATATAAAATGGGATAGACATATAGATTCGGTAATAGGAAAATTAAACAAGTTGATTTACTTTTTCAAAAACGTGAGAAATATTCTAAACATATATGATATAAAAAATATATACCTCGCATTAGCACAATCGATAATGGAATACGGCATTATTGCTTGGGGCTGCGCCAGTAAAAAATACATCAACACACTGTTTAAAGCTCAGAAAACTTTAATAAAAGTAATACTTAAATTACCAATACTAACACCCACATCAATCATATTCAAAAAATTCCCACTGCTGAAAATTCAAAAACTATATTGAAAACAAATACTAATTTTCCTTTACAAGAACTTAAACACATTTAACACCTCACAAAATTCTCGCAATACTAGAACAAGGCTTGCACAGCAACTAGACATACCTAAAACAAAATCACTACAGATACCAGGCTATAAAATTATTCAATTCACTTCCAACACTATATAAAACATTTAATCTTTCAGAATACAAAAAACATATGTCGAACTGGCTACAATTCTTATAACCCTTAAATTATAATTATGTTTTCACATTCTTAACTTTATGGAAATTCAAAAAAAAAATTCTCTTAGTCAAAGATATTATTTGTGTCAGTTTACACTTATATTTAATATCCTTCCAGAACACATACCATTAAGACATTTTGTGCATTTTTTACATTTTATTTTGAAATATTAAATTATCGGTGTTAAAATTGCCATCCATTGGTTCATCTTTGTCCTTTGTTGTTTTATCAATAGGTACCTAAATATTTTTTGTTCTATTTGTACTACTTTATAAACTTATTATCCTCAAAACAGGCTTGTCCCAGTGAGGTTAACATTTAAATGTGAACAATAATACCTACCATGTAAAGAAACAATAAATAAATAAAAAAATATATAAAAAATTGCATACGAATGATTCAATCAAAAATTCCAAAAGGTGCCTACGACCTACATGTTATTTAGAGGTTATTTTGTAACAAAAAACAACATAAAATTATTATCTTCTTATTAAACATAGACACACTGTCAATATTATTAATGGGAATTTGTACCTAACGGCTAAACTATATATATATACCAATAAAACAACAAATAAATTTACAATAAGCGTTGCCATACATAATAGCATAATATATTATGTACATATATTTATTATTTTATCTTAGTCCTTCAAAATTCAAATCAACTATGGTCACCCTACTTTGTTTACATTGTAATGTGCCAAGGGCCTTTAGCTTGCCCATTATCTGTGTAACAATATTGTTCTTTGAAGTATCATTTTTATTTTACATATATTATTTTGTGTTTTTGAAGTACAATTTTTGTTTTTCCTTTTGTGTTATTTTTGTTACTTTAAGTAAATAATTGTTAACCTCAACACAGGCTTGTCCTAGTGAGGTTAACAATTAAAATTAAAAAATAATATTTATTTTTATTATTACGTGACAGTTGTTTCGCCTTCTGAAGGCATTATCAAACTGTGGGGAGCCCACTTACAGTTACTTAGTTCCTCGGAGCATCATCCATTGAAATACTGGTAGAACAAGAATAGAATTCCCACCCAACGCCTGTGTTCTAAAGATTGCAATCCGTTTGTTAAGACGGTAGAATCTATCAAACGGAGCGCACATTAAACAGATTGAGGTGTTAGGGTCCCACTGACATTGTCCATTGGTAGGTAAATCAAGACTTTATCATGAGAAGTTGCAGGGAATTGTAAAAAAAAAAATTTTTTTATGGACGTCAACAATTATTAGACTATAAATAAAAAGAAACAATACCAAAGTTTGAATATAATGACGAACCTATATGATGTGGCATAGTGTGAATTCGTGACTATTTGGTATCATTGTGTACTATTGTTTCAGTTGATTCCAGCTATGGATGTCGACCAAGGATTGCTGTTGGAGCGTTCAGAGGAACAATTGGTTGATTCCCTCCTGGAATCCTCGGAGGAGTACCTTCTAGATATCCTGAACTCAGACCCTCACCCCAGCAACCTCACCCTGGCACTGCTTGCAGAGGCTGCTTACGAAGAGAAGAAGAAGAAGGAAACCGACCAAGCTTACGGCAAGAGACTTGTTCTGCCCGAGGGCTGGTGGCTGCTGACCACTGCTTCCAATACAGACTTCCTTAACGGGTACTTCGGTGCTGCGTTCATTCACACCGGCTCGCAGCAAGTTGTGGTGGCCCACCGGGGAACCATTCCAACCAAGGTAGGAGCACTGTATACAGATGTTAAAGGAATAGTCTTTAATAAATACACGAGTTGCATGAATTCCTCTGTTACGTTCGTAGACTATGTTCGTCGGGTCATACATAATGTTAACTCTAAACCACAAAAAGCTAAAAGGCGTTATAACCTTACCATAACGGGCCACTCCCTCGGGGGATGGCTGACTCAGGCCACAGCTTTTACGGTTAAGTATGTGAAGGTGTCTAACGGGGTACTGATACACAATACCAGCGATGGACTACACGCCAAGGCCGTGGCGTTCGACAGCCCCGGGGCAAAGGACATGTTGCACAAACTTCAGGATAAGCATTACCCTAGATATGGAACCAAGTTTATGGATAGGTTAGACAGGTTAGACATAACGGTTTACGTTTCGGCGTCAAACCGCATTAACACTTGCGGACCACATCTCCGAACAGTTTATCGTGTTTTGATTGATTTATCTAAATACAAACCCAAAGATTTGGATTCTGTTTTATATAATGTAAAGACACACGGAATCGGTAATTTCGTGGAAGCTTTTAAATAAAATTCACCAAATATTAGGGAAGTGTTGGACTGGGCTAAGGGCAGCGATGAATATAAATCCCTTTTTGAGCACCAAACGCTGAACCAGGCCAATTATTTCCACATAGAGTCAAAAAAAAAAGATATATACTTCGAAAAAATTAAAAAACGTTATCAGGTGATTCCTTCTGAACCTCAAGTTAACTTCACAAGTAATTTAAACGCCTTTTCTGAAGATGAAGTGCAAATTCTCGATTATTTGGTGATTATTCTAAAGCAATCAGAGATAACGATTTTAAATGAATTTCTTTTAAAGGAAAAACTTGATATAAAAAGTGATAAATTATTTGCCAATTTTAAAATCAATCATAAAATTAGAACAATTTGCTGCGAATCTAAACAACTGTTGGAAGAATTAAGTGCGCGTGTAAAGCAGTTGATGCGGTGGCTGGGGCCAGAGTTCTCCGAGGCAGTCGAGAAGCAGAGTAGAACTACAGACTTGATTTACCGTAAGGAGGGTCGAACATATTTAAACTCCGTACAGAAGACTCGGTCTGATTTCACAGATTCCATCGGCCTCCGGGACTTTTTGCTTTCCAAAGAGCGAGCTTTCTTTATAGTTACACAAGACGTTTCCTTTGAGATGACGCGCCTTCATAACATTGTACTTTCCCAAAATAAAACAAACACTCAATCAATAGACACACTCAATCAATATACCACCGAAGGATATTATACTTTCCTAGATTGGCCGCGCCTACAAATTCTATTTAATACTTACGGTTCCCCCGTCGACCAGAATAACCTGATGATAGTTGATGCTAGTTCGTCACCAACTATAAGCTCAGAACTTCAGTCTTTTTTAAATAATTACCCACAAAACTCTTCTCCCAACTTGAAAAAACTTGTTATTATCTTGTCACACCCAATAGACACCATCAACGTTAAAACGTTTAATGCCAATCGAAAAATTAATCTCATGGACTTATCCGACGAGTCGCAAAAAAATATAATTAATAGAAAAATGATCAATTTTACCGGAAATAAAAAGCTTAGCTACCGAGAGATTATGGGAGAAAACTGTTCTCTAAGTGAATTTAATGATGTCATAAGTTCAAATTGTTTAAAGAGCATTGTGACTGAAGAAAACTATGTTTTTAAAATAAAGGACACACGTCCAACGATTAGTGACCAAACGCCATCAATTAAAACTAACATCAAGACAAGCAAGGAACACTTAAAATGTGTAGATTTACCCGACTCCCTGATAGTGGTCAGTGGTTTGAACAGCGAGGATCTGGAGACTGGGGCCGCCTGGGAGCACTTCAAGGAGAAGATCATCCTCACCGAGGGAGATGCAGAGCTATTCTTTAAGAACACCTGCGATAAGAATAAGGATAAGACTATTTATCTGCTTGAAGTTTCCGGGGACGCCAAGGCAGATGTCCGCTGCAAACAAATATTTAATAGAAAACTTTATGTCTCCAGGAAGTTTCAGCATCGAGCATCTATTAACTTTAAAGAGTTTGCCGAAAGTAAGCATGCTGATGACCTGTTTGTTGTTTGTAGTGACGAACATAAAACCTTACTTTTAGAATTGTCAGAGAAATGTAAGGAAAGGGAAACGTTTAAAGAAAATATACTGATAGCCAACACTAAAGAGCAAGAGGTAGAAATAATTACTAATTATTTTCGTAAAAATATTCATTTTATCAAGTTAATTCAAGTTGATAAAATAGAAGAACAGAATGACAGTGACAGCATAGTAGAGTGGCGTTATTCCCACGGGTCTGTGGAGGGCCTGCGTCCTTGTATGTCCACCGAATTCTTGGCGCCCATAGACGAACTGTCCTTGAGCAAAACAGAACGCAACTTGGTGGTCATAACAGACGAGCCCGGGATGGGGAAGTCAACTTCCCTGGCGAGGCTGTCAGGGCTCCTTGAAGCTCCGTGGGTCATACACATTGAATTAAATCAATGCAAAAAGTATATTGACAGTTTACCAGATCAGCTCACTGCCCAAAAAGTGGCAACTTTTATATTAAGTGCCTCCTGCTCTAATTCTGACAGTACTCTAACTCTAGCTCACGGATTATTATTATATTTTATAAATAGCAAAGTGTGTTATAAGCGGGTCATTTTGATGGTTGATGGATTTGACGAAATAGAAGATTACAATAAAAATAAAAATAGTTCAAAGAATAAAATTGTACAACTTGTAATTTTTTTGCAAAGTAAACCAACAATTGAAGTATTTCTGACGGCTCGAGAGTATTTGAAGGAATCTTTAGAAAAAAATTTAAGTCAATTCTCTACAACATTCGTGAAGATCAATGCACAAGAGCGAGAGGTTTTTTTATTTAGGTTTTGGTGTTCATTTCTTCCCCTCGAGCTGAGAGAGTACGGAGAGAAAGAGAAGACGCAACTAATGAAATATGTCAGAGAGGTGCTAAGACAAGCAGAGGAAGTACTGGGGCCAGACGTGAACTTCATGGGGATTCCCCTGAAGCTGAGGATGCTGGCCGAAGTCTTCAGACCACAAAGTGGTCTGTTGGGACAGTCTTCAGAAGGTGTATTAAAACAAATCAAAATAGAAAGTACATCAAATCTATACAAGAAGTTTATTTCGTTAAAATATGAAATTTACCTTAATGATAAAACATCTCTTGGAGCAGCGGCGGATGAACTAACAATAAAAAAAAATACTGACATTATAGCCCTTATGCACTGTAAACTTGGATTCAAAACATTCTTTCCTGATTTTTATGTTGAGCACTTTGACGCCATTGAAGAAGAGTGGCTTAATAAATTAAACAGAGTTGGATTGATTCAAGCAAAGGGAGAGGGTGAATTCCATTTTGTACACCGTACATACGCAGAATATCTTTGTGCACAAATGGTTGTCCACTGGCTCAATCAACGAACTCTCCATTGCAGGTATGAACTGTTTAAAGAAATACTTTTCCCTCAAATCCTGCTTCATCCAGACAGTAAGATCATCAGGATGTTTATAAATGCACTATTAAATGAAACACCAATATCAGAGAAGGCACTTGAATTAAATTCCAAATGCATTATTCAACTGTGGAATGAAGACAGTTCCATATTCAGGAATGAGGAGTACCAAACTGTTCTTCATATTGCCATCATAGAAAATAATGTATATGTCACCACACTGCTCCTTACTGCACTGAACATAGAAAGTGCACAAGAAGCCTTTGTATCTTTAATAAAACAATATGATCTTCAAAATAACACTGCAATTAATTTCTTGCGTAAACCTGATCTCTGTGATGATGAATTGTTATTGGACACAATGATAACAAATATTTTAAAGTGTATCGAAACATGTTCTGATGATACTAAAGCAAAATTTTTTTTTGCAATTTTATTCAACCGAAATAATCCAAATTTAGATATAAATGTGGATAAGTTCTATTTTGAACGTTTATTTTATCTACATGATAATACTAGACCTTACTTTACTAGAACCATAAAAGAAGAACCCATAATTATCATTGCTTTATTTTATCAGTTTATTACAAATTATTTTAGTTGTACCTCGAAAGTAATTGAAAGAATAAAAAAAGTTGAATTATTAATTTATCCATTTATAGCGGCTATTTCTGATAATAATATTGAACTTTTAAAAAATATATTATTCGAGAAATTAAAAAATAATGTTGAACGGTATTGCTTTTTATTAATACATCATTATGATCGGTTTAATATGCAAACAGCTCTTCACCTTGCTGTACGGAGTGGCCACCTTGATATTGTTAGACTACTCGTGGATCAATCTGCTGATACTTCTAAGGAACTATTGGCTCAGAGGGATAGTTGGGGGAGGACTCCTTTACTCGTGGCTGCTCTGCGGGGTTCACGGAGTATCATTGTGAAGTACTTGGTGGAGAGCGGGGCAGACATTAATGCCCACTGCGGAGAAGGCGAGTCTGTTCTGAAGCATGCGGCCTGGCATGGAGAGTTAGAAACTGTTAAGTATCTTGTTCAAAGAGGTGCTGACATCCATTATACAGGTAGGGACGGCCAGACTGTACTTCATAGGGCGGCATCAAGGGGACATCTCCCGCTAGTAGAATACTTCCTGCAGAAGGAGGTGGACCCTCACAAGGTAGACAGGGAAGGAAGGACCGCACTGTCTGAGGCATCACGGTCTGGGAAGTTGGATATAGTGCAGCTGCTGCTGGAGAGGGGAGTAGATGTCAATGCTGGTGTAGGTATAGCTCTTAGTATTGCTTTAGATTATGATGATTGGTCTATAGTAGACACTTTAGTAAATAAAGGTACTGCCATCAAAGAAAGTGCAATAAATAAGAATTTATCTGAATTTAAAGCAAAATATCCGAATTATGAATTTAAAAAATAATAATACTTAAATAATAATCAGTTTAACCCGTCAAGACTACACAATATAATATCATGTTAGTTAGAAAAAACAATCATATTTTTTATGTAAGTACCTACCGCACAAGAGTCCCAACTGCTCCCAACCATCTGGAGCCAGTCAGACTAAGGCATCCCCAATTGGGGTATGTTATAAGGTATAAGATAGTGGGGAGGGGAAGGAGTTTTTTTTAATGTGAATAAGGTACAAGAGTCCCAACTGCCCCCGTCTGGAGCAAGTGAGATTATTACTTTGTTACATGTCACAATGCAGATGAAATTGGAAGATTTGTTTTAAAGTAAGACTAGAAGTATACCGGATAGTGACGGAGATTTGTATGAAGGTGAATCTGATAAAAACAATAATTGGATAATTTGTAGAGCGCCGTTTTTATGAAAAATCGCCTCAAAGGCGTTGATAATATCGGACTTACGAAGAATGTAATCCTCAGTTTTCTTACTTACGCAGTGACATTTTATTATTCCCACGGATTTGATTATTTTCAATGTTTCCTGCCAATTTCATTTGTGACAATTCATTTTAAAAATTATTACACGATCAATGTTTATTTGTATAATGTATTGTATGTACCTACTATATAAAAATCTGAATGTTTATTCACCCTATTGTATACGTACAATGCGCTCTCTGATAGTGTGCGTGTAACGTAAGCGCAGAAAAAAATGTAAGTTTTATAATACGAATCAATGTAATTCATTACCAAAACAATTAGTTTATCAATATCTAATATGTTAGTTTCAAGTACATTCTTGGGCGTCGTTAAAGATTTTTTTTGATTGTCAACTTTATAAACAAACGGTGAATGATTCTTTTGGAGATGCCACTAAATAAATGTAATATTTTTTTAAATTATTGCTCTTAAACCTAGTTTATTAAACTAATCATATGTTTTAATAATAACCAAAACAAGTTTACATATTTAACCTCCGTCATACATTTTTTTCATAACTCTAGTGATAGCAGTATAATAACAATGCATTGTTTTACGGTAGTGTCGCGAATGTTAAAATAAACTCCGGCCCACAAGGACAGCAAACTGAGTTTCTTCCCGACCTCTACGCTACAGGTTAAAGTATATATTAGTAAGATTGCATACACTGTAAATAAGTTTATAAACAAATTCTTGTTTAAAACAATAACGCTGGTTATATGGATGCATAGATCAAACAATCGGATACAGAATTGAAACACAAACAGAGGAAGGAATCCCCTCGGCACTCGGCACTAGTTACTCGGCACTCGGTACACGGCTCTCGGCACTCGGTACTCAGCACTCGGCATCCCGTACTCGGCACTCAGCACTTTGTACTCGGTACTCTGTACTCGGCACTCTGTACTCGGCACTCTGTACTCGGCACTCTGTTCTCGGCACTCGGTACTCTGTACTTCGCATTCTCTACTCGGCAAACTTAACTCGGCACTCTGTACTCGGCACTCGGCATTCTGTACTCGGCACTCGGCACCCTGTACTCGGAACCCTGTACTCGGTAATATCACATTTTGTTTATATTGACATTGTCCCAAAGCTATTATTTAGGAATAGTTAAGATATGGATGAGTTATTTGAGTAAGCTTTACACAAAGGAATAATCTTGTGAAATATGTTTATTTACACTTCCAATTACAATTACATACATACACATATACATTCATACATTTGAACATGGCCCAAAGGTTAATACATTGCTGACACCTGTAACAGAAATTAATAACATATTTACTTGATGTAAGACATAATTAATCTAAACACAATACATGTAGGTGAACCACAGACATAAAGTGTTGAAAAACTGGTTTTATTTTAAGAATTAAAACATATTTACATTACATTGTATAAACACATATTATATTTGTCTTTAATAATTGAATAAAACTCAAAATTCAAATTATTTTTCTTTTTCTATGGAGTTTTATATGTTCTACTTCAAACTTCTTTTGTTTACAACATTTTATTAATATTTGGTCTATTTATGTATCTATAGTTACTGATTCATTTCTTGGTTTTGTTGTTTTCTATATATTATAAGTTCAATACATGAATGTGGCTAGTTTCTGTATAAAAGTACCTATCCTACATCTGATAATAATATGTATTATTGAGACAGGAATACTGTTATTCTTGAAAGTCAATTAATTTGTGTATTTAATAATGTTCCATTTAGTTTAATTCTATGTACAGTATAGTCTCTGTAATCCCAACTAACTATAATCCCAACCACCGGGTGACAGAAACAGGGTGGGTGGGTGGAAAACACCACAAGTTAACCATTGAACAAAAAGTGTATTTTTAAATGTCCGGTATATCAGTAGCTTCTTATCCTCGCTAAGTGTGGGATTCATCGCTTAAATTTAAGCGGGCTAATCCCTGATAAGCCGCAAAGTAGTTGCTTTTATAGACACCGAGGCGTTAGCAGTGACACATGTCAAATCTGTTAAGTAAATTGTAAAATATCTTTTAACTGATTTCTTTCCTGTGTTGTATTGCAAGGTTTAAAATATTTATGTAAAATTGTTATTGTAGTACCTACTTTGGTAGTTTTTATGTCTCCAAATAAAATCAAATAACATTATTCAATTGCTAGCAGAGCCAAGGAATTGCTGACTTATATTCTAAACACCTCAAAGGATTTATAAAGTTTATCCACTGGAGAGATTTAGGTCCAAGTTTAGACCACTTATATTTTTCTGCGATTGATAGCGGTCCACAGTTTCGTAAAACATTTATTTTAATTATTTGAAACATTTTCACGGCCAGCAATTTATCCTATCAAATAGTTGATAAAATAGACTTAATGTCTATGGCCTTATCGATTAATTAGTTGTCTTTGAATTCATCTAGAATGAATTTTTGGCGGTTGGAAAGCTCCAGTTCTACAAATGAACTTCAAAATAATTTTCAAACCAAAATTTTGATTTGATGTAAACATATAAAAAATGTTTTTCCAGTATATATTTGCATCTGTGGTTATCAAACAGGCCATAGAGAACATAAAAACGAAGACAATATTCAATATAGATATTAAAAATATCCACTGGCGGCAATTTCAAATCTTCAAATCATTGAAGCACAAATTTCGCACATTTAAAAAGTTAAAGATATTTTGATAATTTTTATAAATTATAGGATACTTATTCAAATATAGGTGAATTCATTGGCTGTATAGCACTACAATTTGTTTATATGTTTACATACAGAAATGTGGAGTCATGATTTTTTTAATAAGGGCGGGAAATTTTCAAAATTAATTTTTGAAAGTGGCGAGCACTAAAGGAATATTTTAACAATTCTCTGTGTCACTCCAGTGGAATAAAATAAATATATTGGTAGTGTCTCTAACTAGAAGCCTCCTAGAATATAATTCTCTAATATCTGTCTCCTTATAGTAACCATTTTAATACTGTTGAAAGAGTTCAACGCAAATTTATAAAAAGTGTTATTTTCAAATATTAATTCTGTTGAAATTATTAACATATTATTTGGTTTTGCTTCAATAAGATTGTTTTAATAAAGGGAGAAGAATATGAATTGATGTTGCATGTATATTTAAAAGTGTGAATAATCTGTTGGACAGCCCTGAAATCCTAGTTGATACTAAATAGGAATTGTTGTGAATATTATTGTCACACTAATACAAGCTTGTGTCTGGCCACAATTCTGCTATAAATAGATGACACTTGGTTGGTAATGCATATGCTAATACAGTTAATATGCCTTTGTTCTGGGCTGTGTTGAAATAACACAAGGTTTTACTCCTGAAGCACAACAACAGTTTTGCAGACCTAACTTTAACATTACTTCTGAGACTCTTCCTGTTTGTTTCAATTATATTTTTATTTCTACCACTTCTTTATCCACATCATTATTGATTGTTTATAATAATTTGTTAACTGTCATTATGTTTTGTTTTATATAATTTCTCTGACTTGTTTCCTTTTAAGTTGTTTCCATTGTGTTACTTGTCTATGTTACCTATTACATATTTATTCTTATTCTACCGCCCTTTGTTATTTTCTGTAACAATATTGTATAACTATTGCTTATTGGCTATTAGGTTAGCCGCCATTGGTCTGAAAACAAATTAACAAAAATGCCTAAAATAAAAAGGGCCCTGATAAAAAGGTGAATGATTTAAGAAGTTAGCTACCTCTCACATGAGTAGCACAAGTGACCACTTTGGGAGTCACTGGATATTAGAGATGAGGTACAAAATTAGTACTATAAATTACCATATGAAAGGGGGAAATCGATAAGTTGTAAATAATTATTTCCTTAATTATAAATATGTATTGTACTCTGAAAAGCAATAAACGTATATCTTGAAATGTTTTGTTTTTTATTACATTAATGTATTTGGTGCAAATTGTGTCTTTTTTACTCCTAATTTCCAAAATGTTCCAACAAAACTATCAGTCATATTTAAATATAACTTACTATGGGCTCCATCGAACCCAAAACCAAATTGGTGTCTCAGAAGCTGAGCGTACTGTTCAGGGCCACAGAGACAATATAGTACACAACTGTTCACTCTGTACAGATTGCAAGTACTAACTCACTGTACAATTTGACAGCCACCTCTGGTTTGGAGCCCCCAAAAATCTGAAAACTTTTGGCACTGTGCAGAAACGGCAGTCTGTTTGATGAGTTGTGTCTTGTAACCTTTGGAGCACAGACTTCGGGTGGGAAACCTGGGCCTTGACCCTCCACATAGCATCCCTAAAGGTGATATACGTACATTATTGAGTTAAGTTGTTTTAAATGCTTGGTGAGTAGATATATAATATTTCAGGCTAGAAAAAATTGGACACGAAAACGTTGCTTGTGCAACGATGGAGGACTGGAGCTAGGAATAGAGGATTGAATCAATGACACCTCACTGGGAACCACAGCTTTAGACAACTTGGCTACTAACCCATGGATAACAAACATAATGAAATTAAAACGAAGTTTAAGTGCACTTTGTTTAATAGTAATAATATAGATATATATTTCATATTCATATCTTGCAATTGTGCCTCTAAAGGTAACTAAATATTATTTTAAATATAATTTAATTTACAAAAAGAAGAGATCGGAATGTGGATCTATTTAAAGAAAAGAATTAAACATTGAAGCAAAATTCATTATTCAGTCACACACATTGAAAAATAAACAGATATTGTAAGGAATTATTACCTTGGAGACTGGTTCATACTCTCAGTATCGCCGTGGTGAGAGATCACCAATCACAAGCCAAACATTCGATGAAATGGCTTGAGCAACTCTGGATTACATATGTTCCCACCGGTGATTGAACTCACTTCCTGTTGGTCAGAAACAAAGAGTTACAAAAGTCTAATTAACCCATTCAGACCCCTTGAGCACAATTATGCACACTAATTTGAAAGCATAATATAAGGAGTAATTTTAAGTATTTTAAATGTTCCGCCTGTTTTTATTAAACTAGCAACATTATTTCTACCTAAAAATTTAACTAGTGGAGTTATTTTACCCGCAAAAGTTATAAATATCGGTTGTTTCGAAAAGTGCGATGAGCCGTTTGACAGGAGTGCTGGTAGGTACATTTGGTTTTCATTGTTTTTATTAAAATTTCAAAATTATTTCATAAAAGAAGTACGCAGAAGCAATTCTAAAATGTTAATAACTATTATGTATAAATTTAAAATGTAAATAGTTAAATAAATAAGCGTATGGAAGTGTTTGAATTTTGATGTGCAGAATTATGCACAATCAGTCTCTATGACACCTTTACATGATGTATACAAAATGTTGTGCTCCTTTCTTTGTGATTTGGAAAACTTATGTTGTTTTGTTAATTTTAGGAAAAATGTATAACTATGAACAAAGAAGATTTGGAGGTGATTTTAGGATTGTTGGAGAATTATTCTGACACAGACCTTAGTGATAATGATAATTTTGACGTAGAAGCTGAACGTTTGGAGTCGAGTTCTTTGGAACGTGAACCTTCGACTTCTACAAAACAAGTTAGAGAATAGGTGCAGATAAAATTTTTCCAGATGCTATCAGAGGCATTATAAAGATATTGCATTTTAAGAAGATGAACCATTGGATATCAGGGAAAAAAAATAATATAAAGGGGCGAAGGAGAATTTTTTTTTACATATTTTCTAAAAAAAAGTTGCATTGCATGTTACTTTTGAAAATGGGGAGGACTACTGTATTGGGCCTGCAATGCATTATTTTTTAGGTATATTAATGAAAGTGAACTAGAAAAAATGGCGGAATAAACAGACATTTATGCCCTGCAAATTGGCAAACGTAATTTTAAGCCAACGAAATTAAATCACTTATCAGGCTGCATATACGTATTGGAACCTTAAATTATCCAAGAGTTCGATTGTATTGGAAAAGGCTCTTGATGCAAATTTATTTCTGGATACGATGATCTGGGACAGATTTTTTCAACAATGAAACAATCTGAATTTAGTAAATAATTTGGAATTGACACACTCGTTTTCCGATAAACTTGCAAAAGTGCATACAATGCCATCAGTCAGAACACGTTGCCTGGAATTAAAGCCAAGTATTGTGTATCGATGAACAAATGGTGCCTTTCAGAGAAAAGTAGGAAAGCGATGTAAAAAAAACTCTCGCAATCAAAAAACAATTTTTTTTGTGATAAATGCAAAATTCATTTATGTATAAAAAGGAACAAAATTTCATATCATGGAAATACTTAAAATAAACTTCACATATTTAGGTTCGCCACTGTTCATAAGATTTTCTATATTTCAATAATAATCGTTGAAAATTTTCTATTCAAAACCGATGCAACAACATTCTCCTTTCAGTGATCTGTGACCGTTGAGACCTGATGGGCATAATTATGCACATGTTCAATTTCCTAATAAACAAAACTAAAAAAATATAAAAAAAATATTTTTGTGTTATTAAAACCACAATAAAGCCTAATCCACTCTTAAATAATTTTTTTCACCCTTAACAATAATTCAGGTCTGAATGGGTTAATACACATGACTGGATAATGAATGCATTTTCCAAATAATATTTTTAATTATTTTTATTTATTTTGTTAATAGCTGCCGTGTACCATAGTGGATATTTTCCAGATTTCACAACTTTCTTAAGAATAAATGCATCATGTGTTATATTACGTAGGGAAGCTGCGGCTCGTGAAGCTTTTTGTTGCGGCCAGCGAACACTTTATTCTTTGGTGTTGATCCGCAGGATAATGAAATGCATTCAAAGTTATGTTACAAAAAATGTGGCTGAATTATCAAAAAGTAGCCAATGGTACGCGAAGTTTGCACAAAAATATTTTATTAGGGGAAGATTGGCACCATTCGTACACGGGGAACCTTCATACAGTGACTATTACAGCTTGTTAGAACAACGTATTTATTATGGCTATGCGTGTGTGGGTAGGCCGCGGGCGACCGCTAGTTGTCCCCGAAGTTAGCGCCAGTGCGGCCGCTGCGACCAACATGGGAGGACGTAATGTGTTTTCGCATGCTCAAAGTAAATATCTTGTCGATTTCGTTGGATGTTTAGTGCTTTAGTGAGGCGTCATATTCTAACGTATTATTGCTCAATGGTAAGTAACTACAATCAATATAATAATAATGGATCTATTTTGTGGATTTTGCTGCATGATTTTCTGCATGAGAAAAATCTGTTATTTTTGACCTTCGGGGCACGTTCGTACGCCTTCTCCAGGGGCACATTCGTACGCGCCTGAATGTACCCCTATTAACGAATTTCTTTTTATTTCAGAAAATTTGCAAAAATGGTCCGGAATTATAAGAAGAAAGAGACTTGGTACTTGGCACAATAATAAATGAAGAAAATATATCTGCGGCAATAAAAAGATGTTTTGGAAAAAAAATTATCTTACAGAAAGGCAGCGGATTTACGTAATATTAAGGCTTCAACTTTGGAGAGTCGGGTAAAGAAAATAAAAGATAAACCTGATGGCACATATCAGTCTAAATACACACGTTACCAAGTATTTTCTACTGAAGAAGAGTCACAATTGAACGACTATATTGAAAGATCCAGGACCTATCACACCAGCCTTATCCTACAGCTGAGAAAAATATTAAAACGGTAAAGGTAAGGCAGCCAGGAAAGTCCAGAATTTACACCGATACGCCGGAAAAAATAGACTGGAAGATTTGGAAAATGCGAAGCAATTAAAGAAACTAGAACAGGAAAGAAAATCGAAAGCGAGAGAGATGAAACGCACTTTAAAAATTGCCAGACATTCTAAGCCAAAAAAATCAAAGTAATTCGGAATCTGAAAATTCTGAGGTTTGTTTAGGAAAGTTCAACATCGATAGTAGATTATTCTGATGACAATGAAGATGAAGATTTTGATGCTACCGTGAGACCTGAAAAAATGAACGACAAATGTTTTGTTTTAGTCAAATTTGCAAAAAGAAGTTGTCTATTACGTAGCAAAAGATATAAGCTATTATTCCAAAACAGAATTTAAGGTCTCGTATTTACGAAAGGAACAAGGACTATCCTGGTCATTCATGTTTCCCAATATTAAAGACGAAGATAGCGTGGGCATTTCTGACGTCGCAATGATTCTTCCTAACCCAAAATCTCCAGGAACCTCTACGGCCAGGACCTTTAACTTATACATATTTCCTATAGATATGTCACAATTGACTGTTCAATAATTAATTATAAAGATTTGGTATATATTTTTTTATGTCAATTGCACCAGACAACTATTTTACTAATGTGCCCAGTAACTAAAAGATTGATCTCTTCTTGTCTGATTATTAATTAGTGTAGGTATTCTACACCGTGTTGTATTTTTTCTCCTAATCGTTTTTTTTCTGAGTAATGTATATTTTTTGTTGACAAAAGGTTTTATCATTTAGTTTATTAAATCGTTGGTATGTTTAAGGCCAATAAATAGGATTTTTATAATTATTTTGCTATTTTACTTAAACTGTATAAAGCTACCCTACACTGTCTGAATGTTCCCCTACCCATGTATGAATGTACCCCGCTAGTGGGGTAGATTCGGACAATTGTCAGATTTTTCTAAAACTCAATCCATTAATTTATTTTAAAAGTTATTGACTTCGAACTTTTTGAATAAGTAGCGGAACGTTTGCTGAATGTTATAATAACTGATTGAGCAATCTATCTTTAACCATCAGTTTTTGAAAAATCAAAGTCTGAAAAGTGTTCGAATGGTGCCAATCTTCCCCTATATGTGTATACCTGAAACGTCCCAAAAAGAATTATGACTGGACACCCAGGTGGAAAAATAAAAAAAGGGGCGGAAAACACGGTGTCAATACAAGAATTACAACTATTAAAATTGATAAAAAATCTTATAATCGTAAAGCAGTGGTGGGAAACCTGCAGCCCGCGGGCCGCTTGCGACTTTCGAAGCTTTTTGATGCGGCCCGCGAGCATTTCGGTGAAAAATTACACTCAGACAGCTAGGTTTTCTTTCGCGGTTTTTCAGCTACGTAAGTTATTATTACTTAACCCAGCGAAAGTTATAACATGGCTGATAAGTATGTCATATATACATACGTGGTCCAACCTCATTTTTTAGTTTTATTTTAATTTATTTTTCTTTTACGATAGGGAAATCAATATTGAAAAAATATCTCTGTATTGATGACAACTTTACTCAGGAAGGAAAATAAATATTATGTGCGTTTTTTTATATATTGGCACACTTCTGCCATAAAAAAATAATAAAATAAAATGAAATCAATCCATATTTTGGTTTCAGAATATATGCTGTAAAATTTTTAATTCGTAGGAAAAATTATGAGAGTAATGCTAATTATGGGGACTCTCACGCAGAATTACTCTTTATTTAAAACGAGTTTTGTCTTCAGAATGTTGCAGTTAAATTTCAGTTGTAGATTGTGTATACTTCTGCTGACACATTTCAAACGAAACCATTCTCTATTCAAAGTGCGGTTATTAAATTCTAGTTATTTTCTATGTATCTGCTGCCAGAATCGAAGAAAAACCATATTCATGTTCTGAGTGTAGTTTTGATTGCCCGCAAACAAATTTAATTTAAACCAGTTGTGTGTTCAGAATATAATGATAAATTAAATCGCAAGATGCAGATTCATGAAATGAAGACATTCTGATGTATCGAATGAAGCTTAACATTTGCGTTGTACACTATACGCTTCAAACTTCTGACAAATTGAGAAAATGTAACTATTGTTTAAACTTATGGACCCTTACGCAGAATCAATCTTAAGTTAAAATCTGATAATAAAACAAATTCAAAACTTTTTCCACTTTTAATTTATTGACCGTAACCGGTTTCAGCTTGTCAAAGCCATCTTCAGACTGGTGAAAAATATTCTTTACCTAGGGATTTTATACAAAACATATTAGGGAGGGGGGATTTTATTAAATTATGGATTTTATTACATTTGTTGTTAAGTGGTCTTGAGTGTCCAACTATCTAATTATTTTTTTGGTAATTCCCAGTAGGCTTATTACATAGGGTTGGTTGCTTACATACTTCAGTATTGTTTGGGAAATATCTTACAAGTAATGTGAATTCACAAGACCACTTAACAACAAATGTAATAAAATCCATAATTTAATAAAAATCCCTGTAGAGCACCCCCTCCCCCTCCTTCCCCCCACATTGTATAAAATCCCTAGGTTAAGAATATTTTTCACCAGTCTGAAAATGGATTTGACAAGCTGAAACCGGTTACGGTCAATAAATTAATAGTGGAAAAAGCTTTTAATTTGTTTTATTATACTATTATAATGGAATTCCACCACGAATTATCAGTTTCAAAAATAGAAATATTAAAATCTGAGTTGTGTTTTCTCGGGTGATAATACATACATCAAAATTGGTCCCGACGGCAAAAAGGTTCCCCTCCCCTGTCGTAAAGTATGATTAAATTTAATAAATCATAAAATTAGAGTCTCAGGGTTTTTTTTACACATTTACCGATCGAATCAGGTATAATTAAATTCAGGATTTGAGTTCTTAAGTTATCGTTTATTAAAAAAATCGAAGTATCCAATTCACTTTCCTGGGTTTTTCTTTTGAACACTTTTGAAAACACTAATAATATGACGACATTTTCACTAATTCACGTCAATCAATATGTAACAAGGTAATAATGAACGAAAGAAAAACGTGACGGAGCCATGGAGCAACGAAAATATAAAAAACAAACAGTGTAATATTCTACCTTCGTAAGTTTGATCTACATTTTCTTTGTATATTGAATTGATAGAAGAAAGAGCAAATTTCTTGGGAACCTTTTTTTTTTTATACCAACTAATAAACCCACTTAATATTATTAACATATATGTAAGGATATTTAAAAATAAAATACCTTTTAATCGAATTCTACTTTACCGACCTATATCGGCGGTATAAGTGGGTAAAGAAAAAATAACCTAGTGATGGTAAGAGTTCTTACCTCTTAAAAAATTAAAATAAAAACCAAACACAGTATTTGAACCGATAATCTAGCCGAAGTTATTAGTTATATTACGGACTTACGCAGCACTTTCGAAAAACATCTAATAATTTAATATACTTTATAAATCGAATCATAATGTAGTGTGTAGGGTTGGTGTGTAGGGTGTGTAATGGACAAAAAATCTCTCTATTGAGGACACGTTTAGCTGCATTAGGAACATGTACATTGTTTTTCTCCACTAAGAGTCAGCCGGTGTCTCGTCATATAGTGTTTTCGAAAACATGAATAGTTGCACTCGGAACATGAAAGAGGATTTTATCCACTGTGTGCCAGCAAGTGGGTTATCATATTGCCCTTCCGAGAACATGAATAGTTGCACTCTGAACATGAAAAAGGTTTTTCTCCACTGTGAGTCAGCATGTGGATTGTCAGACTGCCCTTCCGAGAACATGAATAGTTGTACTCGTAACATGAAAAAGGTTTTTCTCCGCTGTGAGTCAGCATGTGTCTAGTCAGAGTGCCCTTCCGAGAACATGAATAGTTGCACTCGGTACATGAAAACGGTTTTTCTCCACTGTGAGTCAGCATGTGGATTGTCAGACTGCCCTTCTGAGAACATGAATAGTTGCACTCGGAACATGAAAAAGGTTTTTCTCCACTGTGAGTCAGCATGTGTCTAGTCAGAGTGCTCTTCCGAGAACATGAATAGTTGCACTCGGTACATGAAAACGGTTTTTCTCCACTGTGAGTCAGCATGTGGTTCTTCAGAATACCCTTACACGAAAATGAATAGTTGCACTCGGAACAGGAAAAGGGTTTTTCTCCGCTGTGAGTCCGCATGTGAGTTGTCAAATTTGACTTCAAATAACATGAATAGTTGCACTCTGAACATGAAAAAGGTTTTTCTCCACTGTGAGTCAGCATGTGGATTGTCAGACTGCCCTTCTGAGAACATGAATAGTTGCACTCGGAACATGAAAAAGGTTTTTCTCCGCTGTGAGTCAGCATGTGGCTAGTAAGAGTGCCCTTCCGAGAACATGAATAGTTGCACTCGGAACATGAAAAAGGTTTATGTCCACTGTGAGTCAGCATGTGGATTGTCAGACTGCTCTTCTGAGAACATGAATAGTTGCACTCGGAACATGAAAAGGGCTTTTCTCCGCTGTGAGTCAGCATGTGTCTATTCAGATGGACCTTTTGAGAACATGAATAGTTGCACTCTGAACATGAAAAAGGTTTTTCTCCACCGTGAGTCAGCATGTGGATTGTCAGACTGCCCTTCCGAGAACATGAATAGTTGCACTCGGAACATGAAAAAGGTTTTTCTCCACTGTGAGTCAGCATGTGGCTAGTAAGAGTGCCCTTCCGAGAATATGAATAGTTACACTCGGAACATGAAAAAGGTTTTTGTCCACTGTGAGTCAGCATGTGGATTGTCAGACTGCCCTTCTGAGAACATGAATAGTTGCACTCTGAACATGAAAAAGGTTTTTCTCCACTGTGAGTCAGCATGTGGATTGTCAGACTGCCCTTCTGAGAACATGAATAGTTGCACTCTGAACATGAAAAAGGTTTTTCTCCGCTGTGAGTCAGCATGTGTCTAGTCAAATGGCCCTTTCGAGAACATAAATAGTTGCACTCTGAACATGAAAAAGGTTTTTCTCCACTGTGAGTCAGCTTGTGGATTGTCAGACTGTCCTTCCGAGAACATGAATAGTTGCACTCGGAACATGAAAAAGGTTTTTCTCCACTGTGTGTCAGCAAGTGGTTCTTCAGACTACCCTTACAAGAACATGAATAGTTGCACACGGTACATGAAAAACGTTTTTCTCCAGTATGAGTGCGAATGGGACTTCTAAAATCGTTCTTTTGAGTGCAGGAGTAGATGCAATGAGGACAAGAGAATTGTTTTTCCAGACGACGCGTTTTCAGATCTGTCGACAAATTTGAAAAACATAGGTTAAAAAAGGCTTCTTAAGACTTATTGCACGCGCTAAGTGTAGATAAGCACAGTAAATGTATATAAACGATAAAAGAAATGGATATCGCTAAATGTTAAATCTTAAATTAAAAATCAGTTTTACCTGATGTTTCCTTCATTCTGTCAACGCGTTTTAAGCATTCCTTTTTGACATCCGACAGGTCGATGTCAATTTCCATATAAGTAAAACCACCTTCATCTTCTTCTCGGGGTTCAAGATTCGCCTTGGTGGCAATTGTTTCCACATTAATGCTGCCTAAAAGACAATTGATTAATGATACATAAAAAAAACTAATTTTTTCATTAAAAATATATTTTTGAAAGATAATAAATAAAGATACCGCCCAAGCGGTTAATATATGTTGCTGGTTTTCACGACAATTTAACGTAAGTAGACATAGGAATGACGTATGCGCCGCACCTGAATTATTAATGAGGGAATTTGGATAAGAAACTTAAAGATCAATATAAGAAAAAAGAATGAAACCAGATGTCCGCTTCAGGAACTGATGCAGGACCCTGCTTTTGAAGAATTCAATGGAATGGTGTTCACTTCCATCAATCTTTAGGCATTTTTAGTGTATAATAATAAGAGTAACTTAAATCATGTCCCAAATTAAAAGAGGTAAAAATTTGAGGAATTGGGAAATGATTGCTTGCAATACAATCAAGTTAAAATCACAAATTCAACGTTCTACATTTTTTAAATTTTTTAATTAAACTAACTGGATGTTTGAGTACTCTCCGCATACGCCAAACTTTCCTTCTTTACGTCTGGTAGGTCGAAATCTGTATACAGCATTACACCTCCGCCTTCTTCCTCGGGCCCTGGTTCCGTCTTGATGGAAACAGTCTCAGGATTTAGTAGATCCATGGCACTGCTGTGGTAGCGTTTGGTAATTGGTTCAAGCTAAAACAAATTTTCCTGAAACAGAACAAATTAATACTTGGTTTTGTTTGAAATATTTCCCCAAAACAGTGAATTCGTATACATAACTCATGTTTTGAAACAATTATTTAATAATTATTGTAGCTGTATTTGCATCATGCCATTGACATTTGAAACCGGTTGAGAGAATGGCCATCTATCGTGGCATCACTCAATATATACAGTATCTACTTCTAAACATTCGGTAGTTCCCTTTTTTATAATGTGAGAAATTTAATCAAGGCAACTTTAAAACATTAATCCGCTAATACTGTTTAGGGACGTATTTAGAACAACCAACTCCGCTAATGTTATTTGTGTTATTGAGTGCAGGGCTTAATAAGAAGTGCACAACTGATTTATTCAATAAGCAATACAAGTAACAACGAATATTACTATGACTGACGTCTACGCTATCCGATTTCTGGAATAAGAAGAAAGTGCGAGTATGTGCCACCGTATATATATCGCAGACTATTGCTATCTCACTCAAGTACTGCTCTAGTCGAAGTAGCAATTCAATTATACCATAGAAACTCAATATTAGGTATACTTAAAAGTGACAATTTAAGCGCCTCCGCCCACTGGGGCAACTGAAAACCAAGTCTTGATTGGACAAAAAGCTTGTTTAACCATAGACGAAGAACAATCAGCTGACAGCTGGCAACTAGCAACGGCCGCCCACGGCGATGAGCAGTGCCAGTCGCGAGTCACCGCTTGCGTTATCATTGACAACGGGGTTTTGTGTGATTGTGTAGTGTGCGGGCCATCACATTGTCATACAAAGACAGTTGGCAGTTGAAAGTTTTCAGTTGCCTCAGTGGGCGGAGGCGCTAAATGTTTCTCGACCAAAACATAAAATTAATTCCCTAACACATGTAGGAATACAGAATGGCGTTGGTAAGGTAAGCTAGGTCGCGTTAGACACAGCGCAGTTGTGCATGTGAGCCTGCCTGCTAGAATTAAAGAACAGTGGTCGCTCAGTTTGGTTTGGAATAACGGCCACTACCGAAATGAATAGCGTGAATAATATCAGTATTAATACTTACCAATAACGGTTTAAATAGGAAACTAAAACCCAACGGTTTCGGAGATAATAACAAAATTCATATTGTCCATACATGTCATGTTGGTCAAATTATACTAAGTGGTCCGCATATTGAATTCAGAATCACAAAACATGACAAAGCTACAAATTGCGTCTGCTGAGAAGTGAAACACATACACATAACCTAAAAACAAACGTCGAATCAACTGACGCGCTTTGTACGTTAAGAACTATAGACAACTTGTCGCGCGGTCACACGTGTTGCGTGCTTAGGACAAGTGAGTAAGTCGACCGGAGGTCTAGCACAGTGAAATCAGTAAATTCACAATATCGGATCGATATTCCGAGCACGTTTGCGAACCGTCATTTTTATAGCAATAAATAAGGAATCCATATACGCTGGCAACACTGGCGGATCCATCTATAGATAATAATACTTATAAATTGACAATTTATTACGTAATAAAATATAACTTATCTTAGGGTGAATTGCCTTTTACAAAAAAAAAATATATATGTAAAGAAAAATACAATTTTCTTTAATGTAAAACAATGCCCAGCTTGTCTCGCCATTGTGGTTGTATGTATTGTAGACTGTCACTGGATATGCGCCACAGTACCTACTTAATAGTCGACTCAATATTTTATTCTTAATTTGAAAATGGATTATAACAATAGTAAAAAGAGTCTATAAGTTATGACAGAACAAAGTGAGAAAATTAATTACTATCGTGATTGAGATTAAGGAATTACAATTAATAACATTAAATGTAGTTTCTTTCTTCACAGGTAATGTTTTATTACCTTAATACTTTTCTTTATGTTAATCTTGTGAGATTAAAATTATTATTATTTAGATTAACAAAATAAACCATATCTTTCTTCACAGAGAAACTCAATTGTGTTTTAATTGATCAAAATTCCAAATCACAAGGAAAATATTCTTATATATATATATATATATATATATATATATATATATATATATATATATAACTTAACAGTGGGTGCCTTGGTAGTACCCTGTAAAGTACACAAAATATCATTAAATTCTTACTTCATCTTAAGGTGGCGCACTGAACCAAAAGTTTTACAAAAACTGTGTTTTTTCAGATTTTGTTAGTAAACAAACACCTCGTCTAATCCGGTTTAAACGGCACAAAATATATTTTATTTTCAACCATCTAATTTACCCCTCATGCCCTCCACCTTTTGACACTATTTTGCGTTACAACACAATGCAGTCAATCAGCAAAAACAGATATCAGCGCGCGGCGCACATTTGTTGGATTAGCCTCGCAAACATGATTTTGATTGGTTTGTAATATGCCTAAAACTAGAAAAAAATCATTGTGTTCTGTGGTTGGTGTCCAAGAAAAATTAAAAGAACTATATTGCCTATACACTATAATATTCGCTTCCAGATATGTACAAAAACATCCAGCATAATAAAAAAATTGCAAAGCAATGCTTTAAAAGAATATTTTTTTAACTACATTTAAAAATGAAAATATGTAATCGTCTTGTCATTTTGTGTTTTATCTTATATACTCGTATCAGTTTTTCCCTCTCTTTACTTGTTTTCTCTTGTTGTTTGTTCTACTTAACCTGCCTTTATTTTTATTTTTATGCTGTACTGAATGTAAAACTTATATTATGATATCAAACCACCTTTGTAAAATTGTAACTACTACCTCCTACCTATGAATTGTAAGTTCCTCCTGTCCTAAAATGAGTTTTGTAACTCATCGGGATTGCTCTAGCAAGAAATACAAACAATGAACAAAAAAAAAAGATAATGCGTTAACAAATTATGAGGATGTAATAAAGTATTGTTTGTGGATTAGAATGACTTTCGGTGGTTATCTAATGGAAAAGATTTTTTTCTGTGAAAGACATACCTATGTGAAATATTTGCAATTGAACTAATTACATGTAGGCCAGTGCAATTAGCGCAAAAAAGGGGGTCGCGATCGGAATTATTCCGGTAGTCCCAATTTTTATATATGTTTTACATAGTCATCTCCTGATGAAAAATCTGAGTTTTCGACCTTGGCGCACTTGAGCTTTCGTCGCCATTTTGAAAAAACCAACCGGTTTCGCGCCAAAATCTAGTTTTTCTCAAATATCTCGTTTCCAATACAAAATTTGGCTAAAGTAGCTTAACAAGTTTAGTAGAACATAAAATTACCTACAACTTTTATTTAAAATAAATTTTTCTATCTCTAATAAATATCGAGTTATGCCGTCGTGAAAATGTGTAAAAGTTTATAAAAACAGGTAAATTGCACGACTTGGTTTGGTTTTTTGGTACATATCTTTTTTCCAGTACAATTTTGTGAAAAAAATACTGATAAAATTTCATAATAGAACCATAATAGGTATACGTTTAATGTTTTTATCTCAATGAGGTATTAAAAAAAAACTACTTGTATCACTTTTGTAGAGAATAAAATTTCTAAAAGAGGTGTGATTTTTATGTTTTTTGCAGTTTTTTTCACTAATAATAGGTGAAAACAGAGAATTTACCTTACATTTTTACATATTATAACTATGAATTAACGAGAGTGGGGGGGGGGGATCTAACCCTATCCTACATTCAAGTGAAGATAAGAATGTGGTATTCAATGCTCAGGAAAATCAGGCTTTTCAGGCTGTTCAATCTAAACTGATTGATATACTGAAAAAAATAAAAGTAATCGGACCTACTTCCCAGCTGTGGGTTCAGTACTTCCAGATGACAACACTGACTGAGCTGTATATTGAAGCGGAGCTTTCTGGAAATTGGAAGCTCCATCTTGCAACGGTCCTAAAAATTATACATCTCTTTCACGCAGCCGCCCACTTTTATTACGCCAAAAGTGCACATCTGTATCTTCAAGATATGTTGACATTGAAAGAGAAGATGGATCTAATAGAATATGAAAGATTTACTAAAGAGGGTTTCTTTACGATTCGACGATCTCATAAATGTTGGTCAGGGATTTGGTCCGATATGACCACTGATCAAACTCTGATGATCGATGAAAACATCTGGAGGTTTGACCCAAGGACGAGGAATTACATACAGTTCTATTCTTCGTTGGACTGCTGGATTTGTTTATCTGCGTAGCATTTGTGAAGGTATCGAATAATTCTGTGGAGTTGAATAAGGAACGTCAGAACAGCATGTAGAGATGAGGCCTACACGAATTAAGAGGGATGATGAAAAGACCAAACTCTCATAGATTGGTTTGCTTGCCATGAACCATTTTCTAAAACAAATGTGATTATGTCTGTAAGCAGTGGCACGATCGGGGATAGCAAAGAAACTTGTCACATATGGCTGAAAAGATGGGAAACTTCGCTATGTCTAAGGTTATCAACCAGAACTTTGGAAACCTAAACTTAAAACGTAAGGATGCTATAGTTTATCTCGTGGTGGTGACGAGCAGCATAAAAAATCAGGGTGTGACTGTGATAATATTCATCCATTAATGCTATTCCATCGTATGTGTACTGCAAAAAAGTCTGAAATTGAACTTAAAGAATATTTCCAATATGAACTATCTCCTGTCCTACTGTCTCTTTTCTCAGAGGAAGGCATGCGCAAAAGAACCAAGTCCATATTTTACACATCGTTCAACCCTTTACCAAATAATACAGAACTGGGAAGCAGTAAAATACACGTAGTTGATGGAGGATATTTTCTATACAAAGTTTTATGGAGTCGTGCTCAACCTTTTTCAATATTTTTTCAGCAATATGTCAGGTATGTACAAAATCATTATGGAGCCAATACAGAAGTGGTGTTCGATGGATACCCAAATTCGGCTGAAAAAAAAGCTCTAAAGAGTTACAACTTCTGCTGAAGTTTTGATATGAAAGCAGTCACCCAAAAGTGCCTCAGGAAAAGTTTCTGGAAATGAGAAGAACAAGTCTCGTTTTATTTCCCTACTCAGAGCCTCATTTGAACGATCGCAAATAACGACAGTACAAGCTGAAGAGGATGCTGACGTTCTCATAATAACCACAGCAAACTCGTTGTCATCTCAATATGATGCAGTCATAATCATTGGTCAGGATATCGACCTGTTGGTACTCCTCATAGATGTCTCACTTCCAAATGTATATTACCAAAAAGTTGGTAAAGGCAAATCACCTTGTACTTATTGTTACTTGTAAACGTACTTATTCGTATATTCCAAGTTCCAAAAGCAAAGCGGGAAACAATCATTTTGGCTGCCGATCAATTCTTTGCACTTTTGTATGGTGGCAATGAGAAATCAAATTTGGAAAATTTAAGGTACATCCTTTTTGTCAAAGGAGTGAAAAAATTCAATTTATCCAGGCTACCACCTACCAAAGACGCAGTCCAGCAACATGCTTCAGTGCAAGTGCAAGCTTGGCTTGGTCACCATAAAAATCCAACTGAATGGGGGTGGAAGAAGGACGCTGTTGGGTTACTAACTCCAGTACCAACGTTGAAGGAGGCTTCTGAACTTTATATCATGCCAATTCAAAAAAGGTTCCGCTGGAGAGCGCACTTGTAGAAAGTCAGGTTTAAAATGCTCCCTAATCTGTATTCACTGTAATGGAAACTCGTGCGAGAATGCTGTGGAAGCCTTCGTTGATGATGATGACGAGGAATTTGGTGACTCAGTCGCCATAAATTCGGCTGATGAGATATATGAAGTATATATTGTGGCCCGTAAGTGGCAGTAAGAAACAGAACTACAGTCAATAGTCAAAAATTTTAAAGAATATACTTTTTTTCTTCTTCTTTTTTTAACATGTTTTTGTACCTTAATTATTAATTGTATTTATATGTTGTAATTACTTTGATGGTTAATGTTGCTAATATGTATGTTACGTGTTATTTCAATAATAATTGTTTAAAAAAATAATAATCAAGGTATGCCAAGATTAAAACATTATTATTCTTCTGATTCAATCTTTCGCCTAATTTTTGTATTAAAACCTGGATACCTAATTGAGATAAAAATATTAAACATGTGCCTATTATATTTCTAATATGAAATTTTATTTTCTTTAAAATTGATATCAATAATTTTTTTACAAAATTGTACTGGAAAAGAAATATGTACAAAAAACCAAACCAAGTCGTGCAATTTACCTGTTTTTATAAACTTTTACACATTTTCACGACGGCATAACTCGATATTTATTAGAGATAGAAAAATTTATTTTAGGTAAAAGTTGTAGGTAATTTTATGTTCTACTAAACTTGTTAAGCTACTTTAGACAAATTTTGTATTGGAAACGAGACATTTGAGAAAAACTAGATTTTGGCGCGAAACCGGTTGGTTTTTTCAAAATGGCGACGAAAGCTCAAGTGCGCCAAGGTCGAAAACTCAGATTTTTCATCAGGAGATGACTATGTAAAACATATAAAAAAATTGGGACTACCGGAATAATTCCGATCGCGGATCGCTAATTGCACTGGCCTATAAGGTGGATTGTGGGGGAAGGACTCCTTTACACTACGCTGCCTATTCGCGGGTTCCACTGAGTATTGTGAAGTACTTGGTGGAGAGCGGGGCAGACATTAATGCCCGCTGTAGGAGGGGCGAGTCTGTTCTGATGCATGCGGCCGGTTGTCAGGGGGAAGAGATAGAAACAGTAAAGTATCTTGTTGAAAGAGGTGCTGCCATCCATTATACAGATGCGGGAGGCCGGACTGTACTACATTGGTCGAAGTTTTCAGGGAAACGTTCCCGGATATTAAGATACTTACTGCAGCAGGAGGTGGACCCTAACAAGGTAGACTGGAATGGAGAGACCGCACTAACTATGGCATCATGTGAGGGGTATTTGGATATAGTGGAGCTGCTGCTGAAGAGAGGGGCAGATGTTAATGCTGATGGAGGTGCAGCTCTTAGGGAGGCTGTAGGGGGTGATCATTGGTCTATAGTGGAGGCTTTAGTTAATAAAGGTGCAGCCATTAAAGAAAGTCAAATAAACAAGAATTTATCCGAATTTAAAGTAAAATATCCCAACTATGAATTTAATTTATATTTTTTGTTTATATTTGAATACTGCACAAGAGTCCCAACTGCCCCCGTCCAGAGCCAGTGAGACTATGGCATCCCCAATTGGGGTATTTTTTGAAGTTGAAGTAAGATGGGAGGGGAAGGAGATGAGGAAGAGGAAGGTGGGGTAGTACCTGGGTATTCAGATATAGTCACCAAACATGGCTAAAGCCATTTCACGCGACGTTTCAATTCTGAATGGCGTTCATACACCAGGGTGATACTGAGAGTATCTCCCACTCTGGAATGTGCCTCAAATATACATTTTTTTTATTTTTTTTTTTATTTAACATTCTTTTTTTACATATTTGAACATTAAGTCCCGTTAAACTGATTTATATCAGTTTGTCAACGGGTTCTTTTACAAATAATTTTTACAGAATTTATAAAATATACATTATATATACATACATTCACATATTTTTACATATATAAAATAAAGAGCAGAGGAAAAACGAAAGAAAGAAGAAGAAAAAAGATTATAAAAATGGAAAAAAACATTAAAAACGAAAATTAGAAATACGGACGTTAGTACAAAAAAATTCTTTCACATAACCATTTTTTTAGCATACATTTTCTTCTGAAAGTCAATTCACAGTTTTTTATTGAATTTGGTAACATGTTGTAAATTATTGGTACGAGGTATTCTAGAGTTCTTTGACCGTATTTATTTAGGTATCTGGGAATAACAAGTCCATTGTTTGCAGTTAGTCTTGTATTATGAACATGAACCACTATTTTATTATACTCAGATTGAGATGTATGCTGATTCGCAATTTTGAACCACAATATAGCACGAACAGATAATAAATTCACAGAGTTATATAGTAATGATTTTGATACATCATGTCTTTGTTCGTATTCAGCTTTGTTTAATAATAATTTTACTAAGGAATATTGTAAATTTTGCACTGAAAGAAGATTTGTTTTTGTTGAATGTCCCCATGTAGTTATTCCATATCTTATTAGGGATTCTGCCAATGATAGATATATTATTCTAAGGGTATTCAGTGGAATAAAAAACTTCAGTCTATAAAGTTTGCTCACTATAGCTCTAAGCCTTGTGCAAACTTTTTGTATATGTAAATCCCATTTAAAATTACAATCTATTGTTAAGCCTAGATATACATATTTTGAAACAAGTTCAATACTTTTACAAGAGCATGGTTGTATTACAGAATTATGGATGCAATCAAAATCATGAGAAACAATTTTAGGAGTTATGGTGATATTGGCATGAGGAGATCTTATGTGCATAAGCTTCGTTTTTTTAGCATTGATTATTAATCCTACATCATGTGACCATTTTTGAAGAGTGACAAAGTCAATTTGCAGTAAAATACTCGCCATTAATAAATCCTCGTGTGAAATAACTAAGGCAGTGTCGTCAGCATAAACATAATGTTTTACATGAGAGAAAATCAATTTCATTGCAGTAACATATATAATATACAAGGTAGGGCCTAGTATGGACCCTTGTGGTACGCCGGCGAAAACTTTCTTTTTTTTGCTATAATGATCTAAAATTTTTACACAAATCTTTCTATTTTCAAAGTAATTAACAAATAATTTATGTAAGTTTCCTGTAATTCCAATTGCTTCAAGAGTTTCCAGTAATTTACTATGATCAATAGTATCAAACGCCTTTGAATTATCAATAAATAATACGAGTACATGTTTTCTTTTATTAAGATCATTATTAATTATGTTTGAAAAATCTTGAAGTAGTATATCTGTGCTCTTTTTTTTCTGGAAACCATATTGATGGGTATCAATAATAGAAAATTTTTCAAGGTACTTTATTAATTTTATAGATATATATTTTTCTAGGATCTTTTCAATTGCAGGTAAAATACTGATCGGTCTATAGTTTTCAATTTCACTGTGTTTACCACCTTTGTAGATGGGTCGGATGATGCTACATTTGAGGTCCTCTGGTATAATTGCCTCCGTTAAAATCATATTAATTAATTGAGTTAAAATAGGTCCTAAGATATCAAAATGTTTTTTAATATCAGACATTCTAATTTTATCTATCCCCGGCGACTGGCTATTTTTTAAACTTCTAACTACTTTTTCGATATCACAGAGTTTTGCTTGTGTTAAGAGCATGCTGTGTGGAAGTCTATGTGTTTGAATATTAAAAGCTTTTTTATCACATCTATGTAATAATTGCCTAACATTATCAGAAAATAAATTAGCAAAATTGTTAGATGTTTGTTGAGTGGTTTGTTCTTTTAAGAAATATTGTGATATTACTTCATCGCAGTTACTTTTACTCTTTCTTCCTAACAATCTGTTTATTTCATCCCACGTTTTCTTTGAGTCTGCAAAATAATTTTTAAATTTTGAGTTGAAAAATTTTAATTTGTAAACACTGATTAATTTTGTAACTTTGTTTCGGGTGCATTTATACTCTCTTTCATAAAATTTATTTGTAGGATTACTTTTCCATCTTTTGTAAAGTGTATCTTTTAATTTGATTTTTGATAATAAATCATCATTTATCCATTCGTTTATGGCATTAGGTCTAATTTGGGGTTTAAAAGACTTTACTACAATACTCTTTTCATAGATTTCATTAAATTTAGTTTTAATTTTATTGTACAGAGCAACGCAATTCAGTTCTTTCAAAAGGATATTCCAATTATATTTTTTTATTTCTTTATCAATACTTTTTTGAGACAGAGTGGTAGTTTTTTCATTTTGTACAATATTTTTGACATGGTAATATACATTTAATCCCGTTATAAAATGATCAGCAATTGTCGAATCAATTACACATGCGGACAAGTTATATTTATTAGATCTAACATATATGTGGTCAATACAAGATTTAGTTATTTGACCAGAAACTATTGCTTCCCTTGTCGTATCATTTATACATTTTATAAGGTAATTACTAGTTAGAATATTTTCATAAGTCATTATATTTGTATCACTTTGATTTAATAAGTTCAGATTAATGTCTCCAAAAAATATTACATTTTCATTAGAGTTTATATAATTACTAAAAAAACAAGAAATTTCATTTAAGAATCCCCCTTTATTGAGGTTAGGTGGTCTATAAATTGCTAAAATATAAAAATTGCATTTATTTGGTAACGTCAATATTCCAAACACATTTTCAAAATGAATGGTTTCAATTTTTTCTTGTTTAAAATATAAATGTTCCTTTATATAAAGCAAAATACCACCTCCTTGTTTATTGCTTCTGCAATAGTAATGCGAATTATAACCTGGAATATCATACAATTTAATAAGTTCCTCATGAATTGCAGTTTCACAAAGCATAATTACATCTATATGTTTTAAACAGTTTTTTAAATAAGCATGGAGAATATCCCAATACTTGTTTAGTGATCTGATATTTATTTCGACACAGATTAGGTTAGTATTGCAATTTTTTATAATTTGTGCTTGGATCCAACTTTCTAAATTACTTCCGCGGGTAAATTCTACCTCATTATCATTGTCAATATAGTTGAAAGCCATATTAAGTATAATAAAATATCTCACTCATAGCAATCAGTATAAAAGAAAGAAGTCGAAATATAGCATTTATTAATAGATAACCTAGTTGCAAGTCATTGGACATAATAGTGTATGTAGAGAAGGTGTATAAAATATACTTTAATATTGTAGGCATATAAAAAATAAATATAAAAATAGATTTTAATTTTTTGAATCTTGTAAAGAAAACTATCGAACTATTTTTAATAATAGTATTATCCTTGTATATTTTAATATTGGGTTTAGTATTATTTGTTAACATGTGCAGAGAATAACGTTGTAAAGCTATGTACAAAATAGTATTGAAGAATACAAAATAAACTTGAAGAATGTTGCATGAAAGTAGAAAATGTAAAAAGAGTTTTTTGTCTGCATTTTGAATCCATTCATGCAAATGATTAATTTTACAATAATTTACATTTCTCTCATCATCAATATAACTAAAATACATTTTTCATTTGAAAATATTCACCTGAAATCCTACCATCAGCATGCTTAGAATGTAATAGGAGCGAATAATATAAATAAACAATTATTTTTGTAAGAAGGTAACATGTCACAATGTGTGAAATTGTTTTAGTTATATAGTTTGATGTACACATTAAAAGCCTTACATTCATTTGCTGCCAACAACAATATAGTGAGAGTTTACATAATATCACATACGCACGTAAATTAAATTTATTATCTTCATTAATGTTAATTATCAAAGTACTAAAATATAACAAAAGATTCTTATTTAAAATATCTTGTTTCATTTTTCTTTTTGATATGATAAAATTAATATTCAATATTTTGTTCAGCAATTGCAAACATTTTTTTATATATCTTACAGTTGTTTTTGTCATTTGCTCTATGATTAACTGGAAATGTCATTTTATATTTTTCATTTTGAATGCAACAGTTTTTGCAATTTGGTTGTTTGTCCTTGTTCCCGCAATCGCTGTATGTGTGACCGAGACCGCAGTAACTGCAAACAGGCTTTTCGTCCTTCTCTCTCTGCAGACATCTTGCAATACCGTGTCCGAAGCGTAAACAGTAGTGACATTGCATAACTGGATTTGCGTCTTCAACAAAGATTCTTTGGTATCCGATTTTAATTTTATCTTTGTTTAAGAGTATTCTTCGGGTTTCACTATCTACTTCGACCACATAGTTAGATGTATCATTAAATTTATTTTTAATTAATTTCTTGACGTTGAAGAAAGGTTTATGTTCTTTATTTTCCGACATAATTTTAATTTCTTCATTTTGTTCGATGATGTCATAAGTGAAATCTTCTTTATCATAATCATTAAATATTCCCTTGAAAATTAAAGTAGGTTTTTTTTTTGATAATTTTTTAGTATCCATATCATTTATTACTTTTGAGATCTCCATTTGTAATTTCTCCGCGTCCTCTTTTTTTAAACACTCAATGATGATTCTGTTTCGGGATATTTTTTTGATGCCTTCAATACATATTCCCAGTTTACTAATTTTAATATGTCTTTGTATTTTTTTTAGTATTGAGTCAGAAGTGTCACTGCTTGTTTTAGGACTAATCATTAGACAATATTTATTTTTTATATTTTTTTGTTTATTTTGAGGGTATTCATATCTTTTATCTCTATTAGCGATTTCTGTTTTATTTTTATCTTCTGACATTTCAATTGCCAGGTGACCTAATAACGTTAATATATTCGTGGCTTTATTTGTCACAATAATTTGTTGGTCTTTACTGAATTTTTTGTTGGGGTCTTGCACTGCGAAAAGTAGTTCACTAACTACCTCCTTTGCTTCTTCCATAAATTTGTGAAGATTGGCCATATTTATTTTTTTTTTCGCAACACTTACTCCACTTTACACTTTAAAATCAGTAGTACTGCACAAATATTATTATCACCGGTTTGACAGTTTCAGAATGTTCAAATATTTATTAATTTTTAACTGTTTTTTGTAGAAGATATATTACGAACTGGTTATTATTTTTAATGCCAATCAATAGTGCGCACTTTGTTTCATTTAAATATCAGCTTCACTGTTTGTTTTCGCCAAATTTATTTACTTTCCGGAGCACTTTAATTGGGAGCAGAAAAATATGCAGCCTGTCACTGTAATTCTATATTACTTAAAATGATGAAATTGTGAAAACGCAAATTAATCAAATAAAATTTGTCTGCGCAAACGGGGATTTGAACTCGCTAACTCTGGATAGCTAGTCGAGAACCTCGCCCCTCGACCACAGAGGCCATCAAAAGTTAAAAACTAAATGTTGAGGAAGTACGTTGAGGGTCACCGAATACGGTTAAAGCCATTTCAAGCAGTGTTACTATTTTGAATGGTGGACTTTCACCAGGGTGATATTGAAAATAACCAGGAAATTATACTTTATACATATTTTTTTAATTAATAAATTGTGGATTGAATAATTTTTTGTGCAAAGGGAAAACTTCCTGTTCTCTCTTTCTAATATAATATTAATAAAAGGACCTATCACTTGGTGCCAGATATGGTACAACGTGTCACCGGTGCCAGATATGGTACAACCTCTGTGTCTCTGCTGATATTGATGTTTGTGATTGACACTTTGTGATCCCAGGGGCTCTTATAGCCTGAAATGGACAAATATTGAACTTTTGCAAAAAGAAAACATGAAAATATGTTATACGTACAGTCGGGGGCGTCGCTACAATAGATACTTGATTACCAGTGTATCTTTCATGACTAGATCTGAATAGCCTGGTACTTCCCCTCCCCACTCCTACAGTCCCACAACATACCCCAAGTGGGGTTGCCATATTCTCATTGGCTCTGGGCAGTTTAGGCCCTTGCAAAAACAGTGCCATTAATAGTCCTGTCTGGGGCCTAGGAGTCGATAAGTTTTCTTTGAAATGGGAATAGATCTCCCTTCTAGACATTATCCCATCAGTGCTTTAAACCAAATCTGTCTAAACTCCCAACAGGACTGGCTTCAATTAATTAAAACACTGAATAGACAACACACACTAGAAATGCCTTCCATGTAGATTTGAATGGAAACCAATGTCGCCACTGACTTAATTCCTTTTGATTCTAGCTCATTTAGCACGCGCTCTGTCTCTCTTACACTTGCCTGACATTATGTGACGTGTTGTCATTCCATTTGAATTTCATAATTTTGATGAAACACTGTTCCGTATTTGAAATTAGGTCCGATCGTTTTTCGGAATGGTTTTTGAGCAATTGTGAATTCAGAAATTTGAAATAAACTTAAAAATTTTATTAAAATGTTTAATTTAAAAACACATTAGAGCTGTTAATATAAAAAAATACATTTTTCTCTTTTAAGATTTGCGTTCAGAATTATATTGCATAGAATCTTTAATTATTTTAACTTTAAAATGAAAGACATACTCGGGTCACAAATAATCTCACAATAATTTTAAAAAACTCCCACTACAATCACAGTAAGCTTAAAATGTTGCTTCTGCAGTGATGGAGGACTTAGCCAGTCGAGGGGTTGAACCAGACGGGATGCCAACTCAGCCACTGACCAGTCTATCCGTGTTATTTCGTGTTTTAGAGTATTTATTTAACTTCAACTAGCACCTACAGGAATAAATCACGGGATATTAAAATTCATCTTTTGTAAAAAATAAAATAAAATAATTTTCTATTAAAATATTATTTTATAGTTAAATACCTAGTTATTTTATCGTTTGTCTGAATTCCTCACACAACTAATTCCAATTGTGAAAATTCACATCAGACGTTATCTTTCCAGTGTCCGCATTTTGTTTATCCACTTATTTTACTTATTGATTGCAAAGACAAAGTTATATTCAAAATAAAACGAGATTGCTATAGTCTTTTTTATAACAAGTATGTTGTTTTAGAGCTACCTGTGTTTCTCTGAAATAAAGAAGTTCTTTTTATTTCCTTACATTTATATATATTTTTATTTCTTAGTGCGTTTCTTGTTGCTTACTTTGTTACATGTCACAATGCAAATGAAATTGGAAGATTTGTTTTAAAGTAAGACTAGAAGTATACCGGATAATGATGGAGATTTGTATGAAGGTGATTCTGATAAAAACAATACTTAATTGGATAATTTGTAGAGCGCCGTTTTTATGAAAAATCAACTCAAAGGCCTTGATAATATCGGACTTACGAAGAATGTATTGATTATTTTCAATGTTTCCTGCCAATTACATTTGTGACAATTCATTTTAAGAATTATCACACGATCAATATTTATTTGTATAATGTATTTTATGTACCTACTATATAAAAATCTGAATGTTTATTCACCCTATTGTATACGTACAATGCGCTCTCTGATAGTGTGCGTGTAGGGTAAGCGCAGAAAAAATCATAAGGTTTATAATACAAATCAATATAATTCATTAAAGGCAATACAATTAGTTTAGCAATATCTAATATGTTAGTTTAAAGTACATTCTTGGGCGTCGTTAATTTTATGATTTGTCAACTTTATAAACAAACGGTGAGTGATTCTTTTGGAGATGGTGCTAAATACACGTAATATTATTTTTAAATTGTCGCTCTAAAACCTATTGAAGCATAAACAGAGGAAGGAACCCTCTTGGTACTCGGTACTCGGGACTCAGCACTCGATACTCGGCACCCGGCACCCAGCACTCGGCACTCGGCGCTCGCCATTCGGCACTCGGCACTCGTTACTCGGCACTCGGTACTCTGTACACGGCACTCGGCATTCGGCATTCGGCACTCGGTACTCTGTACACGGCACTCGGCACTTGGCATTCAGCACTCGGCACTCGGCATTCGACTCTCGGTACTCGGTACTCTGTACTCGGCACTCTGTACTCGGCACTCAGTACTCGGCACTCGGTACTCGGCACTTGGCATTCGGCACTCGGCACGCAGTACTCGGCACTCTATACCACCTGGCCCTTTTTGATATTCAGTTATATTTTAACTGCTCGGTAATATCTCATTTTGTTCGTATTCACATTGACCCAAAGCTATTATTTAGTTATTTATGAATGGTTAAGATAGGAATGAGTTATTTGTGCAAGCTTTACCCAAGGAATGATCTTGTGAAATATGTTTAATTACACTTTTAAAAGTATCATTGGTCAAGACATACATACATACATACATACATTTGAACACACCCTAAAGGTTAATAAATTGCTGATATCTGCAACAGAAATTAATTACATATTTACTTTGATAATTCATCAAATAGAATAAAATGTAGGTGAACCACAGACATAAAGTGTTGAAAAAAACTGGTTTTATATTAAGCGTTATAACATATTTACATTACATTGTATAAACACATATTATATTTGTCTTTAATTATTGAATATAACTCTAAATTAAAATTATTTTTTCTATTTCTATGGAGTTATATGTATGTGCCTGTTATTCTTATTAATTCATGAAAACAAATGTCTTTTCTTTACAACAATTTACTAATATTTTGTCTATTTATGTATCTATAGTTACTGATATATTTATTTGTTTAAATGTTTTCTATATACATATTAATAGTTCAATACATGAATTTAGCTAGTTTCTGTATAAAAGTACCTATCCTACATCTGATAATAATATGTATTATTGAGACAGGAATACTGTTATTCTTGAAAGTCAATTAATTTGTGTATTTAATAATGTTCCATTTAGTTTAATTCTATGTCCAGTATAGTCTCTGTAATCCCAACTAACTATAATCCCAACCACCGTGTGACAGAGACAGGGTGGGTGGGTGGAGAACACCACAAGTTAACCATTGAACAAAAAGTGTATTATTAAAGAGCCTTATGCCCGGTATATCAGTAGCTTCTTATCCACGCTAAGTGTGGGATCCATCGCTTAAATTTAAGCGGGATAATCCTTGATAAGCCGCAAAATAGTTGATTTTATAGACACCGAGGCGTTATCATTGACATATGTCAAATCTGTTAAGTAAATTGTAAAAAATCTGATACGTTTTTAGATTTTCACGGCCAAAAGCATTTTCGTTGTTTGTTTTTGGGGTGTTATGCCGTGTTCTGCAACGCTGTCCGAAACGTCGGCTAAAGAAGGAGGTAGCACAACACGGCATAACACCCCAAAAACAAACAACGAAAATGTAAAAATCTTTTTACTGATTTCTTTCCTGTGTTGTATTGCAAGGTTTAAAATGTTTATGTAAAATTGTTATCGTCGAACCTACTTTGGTAGTTTTTATGTCTCCAAATAAAATCAAATAACATTATGCAATTGCTAACAGAGACTAGGAATTGCTGACTTATATTCTAAACATCTCAAAGGATTTATAAATTTTATCCACTGGAGAGATTTAGGTCCAAATTTGGACCACTTTTATTTTTCTGCTATTGATAGCGGTCCAAAATTGGACCACACTTTCCTGCCATTCGTAAAACATTTATTGTAAATAATGAAAAATTTTCATGGCCAGCAATTTATTCTATCAAATAGTTGATAAAATAGACGTTATGTCTATGGCTATCGATTGTCTTTGAATTCTGCCAGAATGAATTTTTGGCGGTTGGAAAGCTTCAGTTCTATAAAAAATGAACTTCAAAATAATTTTCAAACCAAACTTTTGATTTGATGTAAACATATAAAAAATGTTTTTCTAGTATATATTTGCGTCTGTGGTTATCAAACAGGCCATAGAGAACATAAAAACGTAGAACAATATTCAATATAGATATTAAAAATATCCACTGGCGGCAATTTCAAATCTTTAAATCACTAAAGCACAAATTTCGCGCATTTATAAAGTTAAAGATTTTTTAATAATTTTTCTATCTATTTTATATATATAGGATACTTATTAAAAAATATGTGAATTAATTGGCTGTAAAGCACTACAATTTATTATGTTTACATACAGAAATGTTGAGTCATGATTTTTTAATGTGGGCGGGAAATTTTCTAAATTCATTTTTGAAAGTGGCGAGTACTGAAGGAATTTTTTTAACAATTCTCTGTGTCACTCCAGTGGAATAAAATAAATATATTGGTAGTGTCTCTAACTAGAAGCCTCCTAGAATATTTTTAATTTTTTTTTTATAATTATAATAATTCTCTAATATCTGTCTCCTTATAGTAACCATTTTAATACTGTTGAAAGAGTTCAACGCAAATATATAAAAGTGTTATTTTCAAATACTAATTCTGTTGAAATTATTAACATATTATTTTGTTTTGCTCCAAAAAGATTGTTTTAATAAAGAGAGAAGAATATGAATTGATGTTGCATATATATTTAAAAGTGTGAATAATCTGTTGGACAGCCCTGAAATCCTAGTTGATACTAACTAGGAATTGTTGTGTATATTATTGTCACAATAATACAAGCTTGTGTCTGGCCACAATTCTGCTATAAATAGATGACACTTGGTTGGTAATGCATATGCTAATATAGTCAATATGCCCTTGTTCGGGGCTGTGTTGTGAAATAACATAAGGTTTTACTCCTGAAGCACAACAAAAGTTTTGCAGACCTAACTTTAACATTACTTCTGAGACTCTTCTTGTTTGTTTCAATTATATTTTTATTTCTACCACTTCTTTATCCACATCATTATTGATTGTTTATAATAATTTGTTAACTGTCATTATGTTTTGTTTTATATAATTTCTCTGACTTGTTTCCTTTTAAGTTGTTTCCATTGTGTTACTTTTCTATGTTACCTATTACATATTTATTCTTATTCTACCGCCCTTTGTTATTTTCTGTAACAATATTGTATAACTATTGCATATTGGCTATTAGGTTAGCCGCCATTGGTCTGAAAACAAATTAACAAAAAGGCCTAAAATAAAAAGGGCCCTGATGAAAAGGTGAATGATTTAAGAAGTTAGCTACTTCTCATATGAGTAGCACAAGTGACCAGTTTTGTGAGTCACTGGATATTAGAGAAGAGGTACAAAATTATTACTATAAATTACCAGATTAAAGAGGGGAATCGATAAGTTGTAAATAATTATTTCCTCAATTATAAATATGTATTGTACTCTGAAAAGCAAATAAAAGTATATCTTGAAATGTTTTGATTTTTATTACATTTATGTATTTGATGCAAATTGTGTCTTTTTTTCTCCTAATTTCCAAAATGTTCCAACAAAACTATCAGTCATATTTAAATATAACTTACTATGGGCTCCGTCGAAGCCAAAACCAAATTGATGTCTCAGAAGCTGAGCGTACTGTACAGGGCCCACAGATACTATAACACACAACTGTGCACTATGTACAGATTGCAAGTACTAACTCACTGTACAATTTGACAGACACCTCTGGTTTGGAGCCCCCGAAAATCTGAAATACTCTTGGCACTGTGCAGAAACGGCAGTCTGTTTGATGAGTTGTGTCTTGTAACCTTTGGAGCACAGACTTAGTGTGGGAAACCTGGGCCTTGACCCTCCACATAGCATCCCTAAAGGTGATAAACGTACATTATTGAGTTAAGTTGTTTTAGATGCTTGGTGAGTATATATAATATTTCAGGCTAGAAAAAATTGGACACGAAAACGTTGCTTGTGCAACGATGGAGGACTGGAGCTAGGAATAGATAAGTCAGCTTATGGGTCGTCAGACTGCTCTTGTGAGAACATGAATAGTTACACTCGGAACATGAAAAGGGTTTTACTCCGCTGGAGTCCGCATGTGAGTTGTCAAATATCCCTTCAGAGAACATGTATAGTTGCACTCGGAACATGAAAAAGGTTTCTCTTCGCTGTGAGTCAGCATGTAGCTAGTCAGATGGCTCTTTTGAGAACATGAATAGTGTCACTCTGAACATAAAAAAGGTTTTTCTCCACTGTGAGTCAGCATGTGTCTAGTCAGATGGCCCTTTAGAGAACATGAATAGTTGCACTCTGAACACGAAAAAGGTTTTTCTCCGCTGTGAGTCCGCATGTGAGTTGTCAGAGTTGACTTCCAATAACATGAATAGTTGCACTCGGAACATGAAAATGGTTTTTCTCCACTGTGAGTCAGCATGTGATTAGTCAGATAGCCCTTTTGAGAACATGAATAGTTACACTCGAAACATGAAAAGGGTTTTTCTCAGCTGTGAGTCCGCATGTGAGTTTTCAAATTTGACTTCCAATAACATGAAAAAGGTATCTCTTCGCTGTGAGTCAGCATGTGTCTAGTCGGATGGCCCTTTTGAGAACATGAATAGTGTCACTCTGAACATGAAAAGGGTTTCTCTCCGCTGTGAGTCAGCATGTAGCTAGTCAGATGGCTCTTTTGAGAACATGAATAGTGTCACTCTGAACATAAAAAAGGTTTTTCTCCACTGTGAGTCAGCATATGGGTCGTCAGACTGCTCTTCTGAGAACATGAATAGTTACACTCGGAACATGAAATGGGTTTCTCTCCGCTGTGAGTCAGCATGTGGCTAGTCAGATGGCCATTTAGAGAACATGAATAGCTGCACTCAGAACATGAAAAACGTTTTTCTCCTCTGTGAGTCAGCATATGGGTCGTCAGACTGCTCTTCTGAGAACATGAATAGTTACACTCGGAACATGAAAAGGGTTTTTCTCCACTGTGAGTCAGCATATGTGTCGTCAGATGGCCCTTTTGAGAAAATGAATAGTTGCACTCTGAACATGAAAAAGGTTTTTCTCCACTGTGAGTCAGCCGGTGTCTCGTCAAACGTTGTTTTTGAAAACATGAATAGTTACACTCGGAACATGAAAAGGGTTTCTCTCCGCTGTGAGTCCGCATGTGAGTTGTCAAATTTGACATCCAATAACATGAATAGTTGCACTCGGAACATGAAAAAGGTTTTTCTCCACTGTGAGTCAGCATATGGGTCGTCAGACTGCTCTTCTGAGAACATGAATAGTTACACTCGGAACATGAAAAAGGTTTCTCTCCGCTGTGAGTCAGCATGTGTCTAGTCAGATGGCCCTTTTGAGAACATGAATAGTTGCACTCTGAACATGAAAAAAGTTTTTCTCCACTGTGAGTCAGCATGTGGATTATCAGACTGCCCTTCCGAGAACATGAATAGTTGCACTCGGAACATGAAAAAGGTTTTTCTCCGCAGTGAGTCAGCATGTGGCTAGTCAGATAACCCTTTTGAGAACATGAATAGTTGCACTCTGAACATGAAAAAGGTTTTTCTGCACTGTGAGTCAGCATGCGGATTGTCAGATTGCCCTTCCAAGAACATGAATAGTTGCACTCTGAACATGAAAAGGGTTTTTCTCCGCTGTGAGTCCGCATGTGAGTTGTCAAATTTGACTTCCAATAACATGAATAGTCGCACTCGGAACATGAAAAGGGTTTCTCTCCGCTGTGAGTCAGCATGTGTCTAGTCAGATGGCCCTTTAGAGAACATGAATAGTTGCACTCTGAACATGAAAAAGGTTTATCTCTACTGTGAGTCAGCATGTGGGTCGTCAGACTGCTCTTGTGAGAACATGAATAGTTACACTCTGAACATGAAAAAGTTTTTTCTCGGCGGTGAGTCAGCATGTGTCTAGTCAGATGGCCCTTCCGTGAGCATGAATAGTTGCACTCGGAACACGATAAAGGTTTTTCTCCACTGTGTGCCAGCATGTGGTTCTTCAGACTACCCTTACAAGAACATGAATAGTTTCACTCGGTACATGAAAAACGTTTTTCTCCAGTATGAGTGCGAACGTGACTTCTAAAATCGTTGTTTTGAGAGCAGGAGTAGATGCAATGAGGACAAGAGAATTGTTTTTCCAGACGACGCGTTTTCAGATCTGTCGACGAATTTGAAAAACATAGGTTAAAAAATGCTTATTAAGACTTATTACCCGCGCTAAGTGTAGATAAGAACAGTAAATGTACATAAACGATAAAAAAATCGATATCGCTAAATGTTAAATATTAAATTTAAAATCGGTTTTACCTAATGTCTCCTTTATTTTGTCAACGCGTTTTAAGCATTCCTTTTTGACATCCGACAGGTCGATGTCAATTTCCATATAAGTAAAACAACCTTCATCTTCTTCTCGGGGTTCAAGATTCGCCTTGGTGGCAATTGTATCCACATTAATGCTGCCTAAAAGATAATTGATTAATGATTCATAAAAAAAAACTAATTTTTTCATAGAAATATATTTTTGAAAGATAAAATATATTAACCGCTTGGGCGGTTAATATATGTTGCTGGTTTTCTCGATAATTTAACGTAGGTAGACATAGGAATTACGTATGCCCCGCACCTGAATTATTAATGAGGGAATTTGGATAAGAAACTTAAAGATCAATATAAGAAAAAAGAATGACACCAGATGTCCGCTTCAGGAACTGATGCAGAACCCTGCTTTTGAAGAATTCAATGGAATGGTGTTCACTTCCATCAATCTTTAGGCAATTTTAGTGTATAATAATAAGAGTAACTTAAATCATGTCCCAAATTAAAAGGGGTAAAAATTTGAGGAATTGGGAAATGATTGCTTGCAATAAAATTAAGTTAAAATTCCAAATTCAACGTTCTACATTTTTTTAAATTTTTAATTAAACTAACTGGCTGTCTGAGTACTCTCCGCATACGCCAAACTTTCCTTCATTACGTCTGGTAGATAGAAATCTGTATACAGCATTAAACCTCCGCCTTCTTTCTCAAGCCCTGGTTCCGTCTTGATGGAAACAGTCTCAGGATTTAGTAGATCCATGGCACTGCTGTAATAGCGTTTGGTAATTGGTTCAAGCTAAAACAAATATTCCTGAAACAGAAAAAATGAATATTTGGTTTCGTTTGAAATATTTCCCCAAAACAATGAATTCGCCTACATAAATCATATTTTGAAACAAGAATTAAATATTTATTTTAGCTGTATAGCTGTATGTATCATGCCATTGACATTTGAAAACGGTTGAGAGAATGGCCATATATCGTGGCCTCACTCAATATATACAATATCTAATTCTAACGAACTACTAGACAAACATTAACATTTTATATACACACATCTCATTCTAACTATAAATTGCATTCCCCAATACAACGATTACATAGTCTTGGTAACCAATATTTAAACAATATTGATGTATTTGACAATAATTTGAATTTGGCAAACTTTAAACGCTGTATGTGCGACCTATTTTTCAATAATTCATAAACTATTGTAAATACCAATTTTATACATTTTTATTAATACCTATTATTATTGATTTGGAGGATATTGGCAGGCTATCTATTTTTACTTTATTTATATTCTGTATTACCTACATTGTCAACTCATATTTTATCTAACCTATATTATGTCTCTTTATATTTTCTGTTACTTACCTGTATTTAATTCACTTCTAACTCTTTACTGTAATTAATCGAAACATGTATTGCTTTATGTATGTAAAAGCCCTATGGGCGTTTAAATATTTAAAAAAATAAAAATAAAATAAAAAAATAAAATAAAAAATAAAAAATAGAAAAAAATAAATAAACATTCGGTAGTTCCATTTTTTATAATGTGAGTAATTTAATCAAAGCAATTTAAAAACTTTAATCCGCTAATATTATTTAGGGACGCATTTACAATAACCAACTCCGCCAATGTTATTTGTGTTATTGAGTGCAAGGCTTAATAAGAAGTACAAAACTGATTTATTCGATAAGCAATACAAGTAACAACGAAAATTACTATGACTGGCGTCTATGCTATCGGATTTCTGGAATAAGAAGAAAGTGCGAGTATGTGCTACCGTATATAAATCGTAGACTATTGCTGTCTTGCTCTAGTACTGCTCATGTCAATGTAGCCATTAAATTATTCCACAAAAACTCTCAATTAATATTAGGTATAATTCAAATTGACTAAATGTTTCTTTATGACTATTTGAATGAACTAACCAACACATGTAGGTATACAAATTGGTGTTAGTAAGGTTATCTAGGTCGCGTTAGACACAGCGCAGTTGTGCATGTGAGCCTGCCTGCTAGAATTAAAGAACAGTGGTCGCTCTGTTTGGTTTGCAATAACGGCCGCTACCAAAACGAATAGCGTGAATAATATCAGTACTTACCAACAACGGTTTTTACGGTTTCGGAGATTCTCTATTGTCCATACACCACACATGTCATGTTGGCAAATTATACTTAGTCGTCTGCATATTCATTTCAGAATCACAAAACGTGACAAAGCTACAAATTGCGTCTGCTGAGTAGTGAAAACCATAAAAATAACCTAGAAATAAACGTCGAATCACCTGACGCGCTGCGTACGTGAGAACTATAGACAACTTGCCACGTGGTAGGCTTGTTGAAAAAGTATCGATATATCGATATTTTAAATGAAATATATCGATATTTTTAGCCGATATATTTTGAACCGATATATCGATATATCGATATAAAATATCCAATATCGAAAATTGTATCAAAATCGATATTTTTTCAATTTCGGGGGGGGAGGCGCCTGATTAAAATAATGTACATTGTGTAAATATACACTTTCGTTTTTACACATTGTGAATATAAACACTTTAATTTTAAAAACGTACAATCTAAACATTTGACCGATATATCGATTTTTTTTCCTCGATATATCGACGTCGATATTGATATTTTAATAAATATCGATACATTGATATATCGATACTTTTTTCCACTTTCGACATCCCTACCACGTGGTCACAAGTGTTGCGTGCTTAGGACAAGTGAGCAAAATGACCTGGAGGTCTAGCACAGTGAAATCAATAACTTTACAATATTGGATCGATAGGCGTAACTTCCTACGATTTTATATGGATATTCCGAGCACGGTTGTACTGTTGCCAACCGTTATTTATAGAAGTTAATAAGGAATCGATATACACTGGCAACACTGGTCCATCCCTCTATGAATGGGCCGTTTTCGCACGATTTTGGCCGCTAGGTTCGCTCATAGTCCTTCCGGTCCAACTATTTTATTGTCAGATCCCATACATTTTTTAGGCCGTTTTGACGCAATTTAGTGTTTTTAAATATTATAATAATGCCGTCAACCTGTTGTAGTGTTCCAATCTGTAGAAATAGGTGTGGGCTCGAGTTTCTTAAAGATAGACACTTGAAAGCGAAATGGATTCATTCCATCAGACGTCCCAAATGGGCACCGACTCATTCTTATGTAGTCTGTAAAGCTCAGGTAAATATTGGATATAGATGGAAACGGTTAATACGCATTTTTTTTTGAAAAACTCTTTTGACTCACCTTAATTATATCAAAAGACAACCATTTGCATTGGGGGCATTGGAAAATATTTAATTTTAAATTTCAATTACGTAAAATTCAAATTAGCTTTCGTTCTGTGAAATGTGACCGACATTTTCAAAAATTTTAGTCAAATGTCATTTTGTTATGTTAGTATTCTTGATACTATACGAAAAACAACGAGCGGTCAGATATTTTTTTTTTAATGTAAAAAAAAAACTCTAATAAATAAAGCCTAATTAGTACATACCTAATACGCATGCATTGTGATTAAAATTTATTAGCTTGAATTTTTTTTACCCCAAAATTTTTTTTTTATGACTATTTCTGTGATGATATAGCGCTTGCTCGTGTCAAGGCAAGAAAAACATCCCAGTTTTCAAGTAGTTTACCGGCTACGCTAGGTTTGTGTAACATGGTTTGTGATACAAAAGAAAGTGCCCCCTTCACTGCTCACGTCAAGACAAGAAAAACATCGCAGTTTTCAAGTAATTTAGCGGCTACGCTAGGTTTGTGTAACATGGTTTGTGATACAAAAGAAAGTGCTCCCTTTATAGCGCCTGCTCACGTCAAGGCAAGAAAAACATCCCAGTTTTCAAGTAGTTTAGCGGCTACGCTAGGTTTGTGTAACATGGTTTGTGATACAAAAGAAAATGCTCCCTTTACAACGCCTGCTCACGTCAAGGCAAGAAAAACATCCCAGTTTTCAAGTACTTTAGCGGCTACGCTAGGTTTGTGTAACATGGTTTGTGATACAAAAGAAAGTTCTCCTTTTACAGCGCCTGCTCATGTCAAGGCAAGAAAAACATCCATGGTTTGTGATACAAAAGTGAATGTATTATTAGAAAAAAAATAATTACTAAAAAAAAAGCATGTTATTTTTAGATACGTTTTTAGATTTTCACGGCCAAAAGCATTTTCGTTGTTTGTTTTTGGGGTGTTATGCCGTGTACCTCCTTCTTTAGCCGACGTTTCGGACAGCGTTGCAGTGTCCATCATCAGGGCTGATGATGACGGATCTGCCCTGATGATGGACACTGCAACGCTGTCCGAAACGTCGGCTAAAAAAGGAGGTAGCACAACACGGCATAACACCCCAAAAACAAACAACGAAAATGTTATTTTTACTTAATTTTATTTCCGAAAGTCCGGTTCCTAAATTAGTGCTTACCTAATACGACCAGATTTCGTGATGTCTTCAAAATCTTCTAGCCTCTCGTTATATATAAAAATGTATCAGGGATACCAACATACTAAAGTGACAGTGATTACATAATAGGCAACATTTCTCAAGACGAAGCTAATTTAAATTTTACGTAACTGAAATTTAAAATTAAATATTTTTCCACTGCCCCCAACGCAAATAGTTGCCTTTAAAGGCATTATGGTGAATCAAAAGAGTGTTTAAAAAAAAGTGCGTAATAACCGTTTCCATCTATATCCAATAATTACCTAATATTTTACTATAATTGAATCCACAGTATAATATAAAGAGTACTTGTATAGTATAATGAATACATAAAGAAACGTTTGACAAAGAATTCACAAAATTTTGCCTTCTTTCGCAGTTGCCATTTTTGACAACCGTACGTTTAAATAAAAGTGTAGTCAATCACAACTAACATTAATAATTATGGTAGACATAATATCTTATTTCCTTTTTTTAAAATTAACCATATTTTCAATTATTGCAATAATTGTATTACACGGTTATCAAACAGTCTGGCACGAGATTTCTGGCCGGCTGATTCTTCTTGTTGGCAACTAATTTGCTTTCATTTCTCGACCCATGTCTGTGTATCTCGTGATTGTAATTTAATGTTCAGTAGGAGTGTTTTAGGAAAAAAATCAACTTGTAATTATTTCTAAACGTAGACCGTTTTGTATTTTGTTTATTATATCTCGTGATTGTAATTTAATGTTCAGTAGGAGTGTTTTAGGAAAAAAATCAACTTGTTATTATTTTTTAACGTAGACCGTTTTGTATTTTATATTATGCAAGTATGGAAGTTTGAGCCTAATTTTATTTTCAGATGTACTGTAAAGGCAAAAGCTACTGAAATGTGTAGTTCCTTCTAAAAGTAGAAGTAGGTAATTTAGAATTAAGAAACAGATAGGAAATGCGTCTGATACATGAACAATTATATATAAATTCTACAAAACCAAAACCACAAGATGAAGCCGCGTTGCCTGTGAATCTAGAAGACGTGGCAGTGAAAGTCATATTGCCCGGTCTCCGGTGATGTTTTCGATGTTCGATCTGATATTTTGAAAAAGTCACAGGAGACTAACATTTTATCTACATTTTTTCTCCGCATAATGTCAGGAATCACTGGTTAAAGTATGTCAAGTACGTCCCTTAACTCCCTGTATATATTAAAATAAACTTTTGTTCCACCGCAGGGGAAGCTTACGGCGCAGACTCCACCAGTCAAAGAATACCATCATCACTGCCATGTTTGCCTGGATGGAGATGGAGTCCCCCCTGATGCCCTTCTGGAAATGGAAGCCTGTCAAATATCCCCCATGAACGGATATTTGCATATTTTTTGAATTTATTATTATACACCTACCTACTATATTTTTTATTTATTTTCTGTTCCATTCTATGTATGAATGCATTGTTATTTTGTCAATGTTTGTACTATTTCAAAATATTGAACGTATTGTATTGCGCAACATTCTGAAATAAACGATCATTATTATATTTGTTTTATTAAAATAAAGTGTGGGCGCCGCTGCAGTTTTGTCATGGTTTTCTGCGACCTTGCACGACAGCTACTGCCATGGTTAAAAAAGATTGTTGTTTAGTTGTACTAAATAACAAAAAATAATTTAACAAATACATAAATAAATAAATAAAACTTTCTTTTATTTCTCGAGATCAATATGAAAAGAACAAGATTACAGACATAATATAAATATGTCGTAAAACATTTACAAACATTATGCACATAGAAGAACATATCAGTACAGCAAATAGTTAACATTATACATAAATTATTTATTGTTTTGGCACTTATTTTATTTTTTTACATCCAAATATTATATGGTTGTGGTAGCATCGGTCAACGCGTGATAAACTTTGTGAACAGTCAACCTGTTAAAATAAAGAAAATAAGATGAGCAAATTAAATATGCAACTAGTGTAGAATAAAAACATAAATATTTTCAAGTAAGTTTGTCAAATCAATGCCTTCAGAAGGCGAAACAGCTGCCATGGACAGTAATAGATAGACTTAGTAAAATATTTTAAATCCTATTTGATTTAAAATAATTATATTAAAAATATGCAAGATATTATTTTTCCAATAATAATATTTGGATGACATGTATTTAATTACGACTTATTTACATTCTATACAGTCATTGGAGGTTGTCCACTATTTACCCGCCCTGGTATAAGTAACATAAGGTTACTCCTTCAAGGCTCTCGCAAGGACGCAATTTTTTTTGTATAAGAATGTTTCTACATTTAATAAAACGAAGCTAGACCTCCAATGACCCTGCATATGGTGTTGGGTAGCAGTATGCAAGTGCTTACATATAAACAAGACGGAAAGTAGTAGGCTTAATGCAAGTAGTAGCCCTAGGATCAATATCAAGGAGCTGTTGTTGAGACAACTGCTGTTTTTTATTTGCAGATATTCCGCTTTTATAGGCGCACCATGATATTTCCTCGGTGTATGAAAATTTTGTAACATGCTTGTACAACTTTGTTGAACAACGATTTTTTTTATTTTCACTAAAATCTACTATTCCATGTAGAACTACAAATACGTGCTTGCAATGTGCCAATACGCCAGCTGCATAATCACATTGGCCTTCCAATAAAGTGTTACAATTATAATGTATATAGACAGCATAAGAAAGATGTTTCCTGTACTCCGAAGCACACTTTCCTAAAATATAGGTTGTGCCATTTTCATGTGCACATCGAACACTCAGCAAGTATTGTTCAGAATACATACTTACAGCTTTGTCGGTGTCCTTCAAACTTTCCCAGGAAATACTGAATTTATGAAGTTCTTCACGCGTCAGTGCTGGAATATTGGAGGCCATGTTGATGTCACCTTCGTCCGCAACGCCAGCAGGATTGAAATTATGACGTTTATCATAATCTTCGAGTCTTAAATAAAACGTATTATGATAATAAATTTTAGTGATAAATTAGAAAAGAAATTATCGTAGGCAATATAAATAAGCAATAGTGGTGTATTTACTGACCTTTCTACGAGAATTGCTTTTTTACCAAAAGTTTTGGCATTACGTCCTTTCAAATCTTCCTTCAATTGGAAAACAGTCCACTGACCGTAGTTCTTGTGCATTTTACTTACAAATAGAGCAAACTAGGTTTGGCAAAACTCAAAATAAACCAACTTGTCGGAAAACAAATTGCAAATAGCTATCGAAATGACAGATCATTGAAAGACGTCAGTCCATAGATTAGATGACAGGAGGACCGGTAAAGACCGTGCTGCCATCTCGTGGATATTTTTGAATTACTCAGAAAACGGCCCATTAACCTAATCTTTGTCGACCGTTATATTAAAATCTGGTAATTACAAAAAAATACATTGTACACTTATTCAAAATCGAACTTATTTTTATTGAATTTTTCTAATAAATGTAATACCTAACTTATTTACAAGTTTTATTTATTGTACAGTCAAGAGCTCGTGTAGCTTTACATGTTGGACTCTTTATCGTTTATTACAATCGCCGTAGATGTAGGGCTCGTTTATAAGTGAAAAGCTTCATGTGCGCTCGACTTTACCTACAATTCATACTTTTCTCATTCTCCATATCAACTTGCCCCCCCCTCCCCCCCCTCCCCGGGCTATCGGCTGGCGACGCCCTTGTAGTTATCTATTACATATTTGTACTGTTGTAATTTTTCAAACAATATTGTATAACCTGTAAGTAGATTCTTTGTAACACAGTTTTGATAATTATTTGGACTGTAACAGGCTATTAGGTTAGCCGCCATTGCTTTGAAAAAAAAATAACAAAAATGCCTAAAACGTGGCTATGCTGGGGCCCTGATAAGAAGGTGAATTATTTAAGAAGTTAGCTACCTCCCATGAGTAGCATATGTGACCAGTTTTCTGTGTCACTGGATATTAGAGATGAGGTACTAAATTATTATTTAACTGATAAAAGAAAGAAATAAATTGTTTATAATTATTTCTTTAATTATAAATATGTTTTGTTCTCTTTACAGCTGTGACATGATCGTTCCATCTCAAAAATGTATCTATTTTTACACCAAGGAACTTAAAACCGCTTGGGCACAGAAGCTTGTTTTCACGACAATTTAACGTAGGTAGACATAGGAATGACGTATGCCCCAGACCTTTAGTCATTAATGTTGACTACATTTTCTAAAGGGTTGCAGTTACATGTTTGCAAACAATTGTGAATAGACAAGTTATGAGTGACCTTTACTTGAAATACTAAAATTGATATATTTGGTTTTCTGTACGTTCAAAGTTAAAATATTATTATTCAACCAACTATTTACCACTCTTAAACCGGTATTAAATTTGACTACATAAATCATTTATATAAATAAGAAACAATATTGGACCAAGCAAACTACCTTGCGGGACTCCAAAGGAGATTGATTTACCCTCGCTTAACATTTAATTTTTTTTTACTTGTTGTGTTCTGTCAGTAAGATAAGATCTGAACCAGGCCATTGCTGTATTATTAATGCCTAAAAATTATATTTTTTAAGGAGCAATTCGTGGGAAACAGTATCAAATGCTTTTGACGTGTCCAAAAACACTGCTAGGGCTTGTTGCCCTAGTCAAGCGCTTGTAACTTTGGTTAATACCTTTAATACAGCATCACTCATACCTTTATTTGCTCTTAAACCGAATGGATTGTCGGAGAGTATTTTGTATTTTTCTAAGAATGAAACTAATCTTGACTTAGCCAATCTTTCTATCAATTTTGAGAGGGTATTGAGCAAAGATATGGGTCTGTAATTGTTAACATCTAGGTGATCCCCACATTAAAAAAGAGGTACAACCATAGCATTCTTACAATGAGAAGGAAATATGCCGCTCTTAAAACTAAGGTTAACAATAGGAGATATGGGACCAGCCAACACAGAAACATGCTGTTTGTATATCATGATACTTAAGCCATCAATACCACATGTTCTACCAATTATTCATGTTCCATGGATGGGGTTTTTCTCCTCTATGGGTCCGCATGTGTATTGTCAAATTTACGTTCCAATAACATAAATAGTTGCAATCCTAACACGAAAAAGGTTTTTCTCTATTGTGAGTCAGCATATGTTTTGTCAAATGTCCCTTTTGAGTACATACGTATTCGCATTTAGAACATGAGTAAGGTTTTTCTCCACTGTGAGTCCGCACATGACTAGTTAAATTACCCTTTTCAGAACATGAATAGTTACAGTCGGAACATGAATACGGTTTTTCTCCTCTGTGAGTACGCATGTGACTTGTCATATTTCCCTTCTTAGAGCAAGAATAGTTGCAGTCGGAACATGAAAAAAGTTTTTTTCCGCTGTGAGTCAGCATGTGTATCGTCAAACTTTCCTTTCGAGAACATGAATGGTTACAGTTGGGACATAAAAACGGTTTTTCTCCACTGTGAGTTAGCAAGTGTCTTGTCAAAACTCCCTTCTGAGAACATGAATAGTTGCAGTCGGAACACGAAAAAGGTTTTTCTCCCGTGTGAATCCGCAAATGTTTCTTTAAATCTGAATTTCGAGAACATGAATAGCTGCAGTCGGAACACGAAAAAGATTTTTCTCCAGTATGGATACGCATATGCATTTCGAACTTTGATTTATCAGAGCAGGAGTAGTTACATTGGGGACAAGATAATAGTTTTCCCACAGGATGCATCTTCTCTTCTCGAGGTCCTGGCTCCGTCTTGATGATAAAAGTCTCCACATTAATGCTACCTGGAAAAACAAAACCATAATACATACATTAATTACTTACATGTCGAAACGCACAGCGTTTTTACATTACATATCACAGTCGTTCTTTTCCCAGAGTAGGTAATAAAATAAAACTTTTTTCTTCTTCTATCTTAATTTTCATTCAAGTACTTATATAGTTTGTCAGCTAGTACATTTAATGTAATTACATGATTGAATACATAGAACAGTACGAGTATAAATATATAAATTGCGGTTTAGTATAAGCGTTACATAGCAAACAGGCATAAAAAAACCATCATATAAATAGTACGATATTGGTGAGTATATGATGTATTATAAAATTATAAGTCTATATTTAATTAACAATACAAAGGTTTCAGTAGGGCATCAATATAAATGATCTGTATCTAATAGTCGAGAAGAAACCAATAATAGAAGTTGACAATTATATTTACTAACCAATAAAAAATGAATATACCTTGCGATTCGGGATAAATTTAAAGGAATCAAACGCTTCTACCAAATTAACCACATATTAATGACATTTGTTTTGAAAACTAGAGCCTTTCTTGTGTTACGTCAGAACTAAGACAGATGTTCTCTAGTTTTAACAAATTTTATTCAAAAGAATGAATCTTCATGTGTATTAATTAGCAAGATACTCTTTTGCGAAGATGAATAGTAGAAAAGGGTACAAGAAAAACATTTTACTCACCATGAGACAGCGTGTGTTTTTTCAAAGTTTCCTTTCGGGAAAATGAAAAGTTGCAGTTGGAACACGAATAAGGTTTTTCTCCAGTGTGGGTCATCATGTGTTTCGTCAAATTTTCTTTTCGATTACATGTATAGTTGCAGTTGGAACATGAATAAGGTTTTTCTCCACTATGAATCCGCATGTGTGTCGTCAAATGGCCCTTTTTATTACACGAATAGTTACAATCGGAGCATGAAAAAGGTTTTTCTCCACTATGAGTCCTCATGTGTATCCTCAAATCGCCCATTTGACGACACGAATAGTTACAGTCGGAACACGAAAAAGGTTTTTCAACACTATGAGTCTTCGCGTGTCTCGTCAAACTTCCTTTTAGAGAACATGAAAAGTTGCAGTCCAAACACGTAAAAGATTTTTTTCCATCGTGAGTCAGCATGTGTCTTGTCAAATCACCCTTCCGAGGACATGAATAGTTGCAATCCGAGCATGAAAAAGGTTTTTCTCCAGTATGGGTGCGCATGTGCAAATCGAATATTGATTTATAAGAGCAGTAGTAGTTACAATGGGGACAAGAGAAATGATTTTCCACAGGAAGCGTCATCAGATCCGTCGATAAGTCTGAAAAAGATTACGGGTAAAGAATGCTAAATAAATTTAAGTAAGCACAGTAAATTCACAAAAACGTGAAAATAGGAAAACACAACGTATTTTCTATTATATTTAATTGGAAATCACAAATTGATAAAACCATCTCGAAATTAAGATATCTTACATACAAATTGTTAAGACTAAAGAAAGTACTCAATCTTGACAAATTGAAAATAATCTACTTGTCCTTGGTACAATCTTCAATAATCTACGGAATTATAGGATGAGATGGTGAGCTTGATGCATTCATTAAACCTATACAAACTACTCAAAAGCGCATAATTAAAGTTATGCTTAATAGAAATAAAACATTCTGGACCAAGTTATTATTCAATATCCGTAAATTATTTATATTGTAGACTATGAAATATGTATTTAAAAACAAAAATTGCTTCTGAAAAAAAGAAAATGAAGGGTATACGTTAAAGACAATGACAACATTTTATCTGATAAACCCCATTTACCGAAAGCTCACTCAACTTGCATAACATCCATGTGGAAGTAAATGATGTTGTGACTTTTATCAAACAGCTAGATATTAGGTCGAATTCGGGGCCAGATATGATTCACTCAATATTACTTAAAAACTGTAAGTATTCATTTTCTAGCTCTTCCTATTACAATAATTTTCAATTTATCTTTATCTACAGGTTGTTTTCTTCAAATTTGGAAAAGTGGATTTATAACACCTATTTTTAAAAAAGGAGATAAATATCAAATTGAAAATTATAGACCCACATGTATTATATCAGCAGTACCTAAACTTTTTGAAAAGATTATAATAATAACATTACATTTGTATTGCGCAGTTTTGTATGGTTTCACTTCAAGTGCGCACTTCACATGTTCTACTGTTGTCATAAATGAAATTTGTATTCGATGTGTAAAAGCCCAATAGGCCGTCAATAAATAAATAAATGACAGATAAAATATCACTTTACATAAAATAATTAAAATTATGTCTGAATGATGCAGATGTCGAAACACTTTTCCTATGAATTCTTTGGTAACTTCAAGACTAACTTTATTTACTTTCTTGAAACTATAACAAAAAATCAACAAAATTCTATGCTGCACTGTTTTACCACAATATTTTAATATATCCCTATATTTCTAAACCTTAACTTTAAAAAATTAAATTTTTTACTTGTACTTATTTATGTAAAATAGCATTTTTGTTTACATAATACACACACACACACACATACACACACACACACACAGGCAGCGCCATAGTGGGTTCCCTTTTTCTACTTTTATCTATTATATATTTAATCATATACTTACTTACTGGTAACTTTTCAATTACTTGTACCTTATGTTCTACATGTGACTGAATTTATAAATTATGTAAAATTACTTTTGAAATTTATATCCATATAATGAAAAAATATATAATAAAAAAAACGGTTTTACCTGCAGTCTGGGCAATTGTTTCAAAGCGTTCTAAGCATTCCTTTTTAACATCCTGCAGGTCTATGTCAATTTCCATATAAGGAGTACCCCTATCATCTTCTTCTTGAGGTCCTGGTTCTGTCTTGATGATAGCAGTCTCCACATTAACGCTACCTGGAAAAAATATTGATAATTTATATTCCGTGAAACACAGTATATTACATTTAATATTACGGTCGTCTCTGTCTGAGTTCTTAAGGAAAAATAGGAGAAAAAATCAATTAAAATTTTATCGTTTTTGTTGTAATAATTTTTGAATGTTAAAACAATAAATGACAAATCACTGAAGAAGAAAAAATACGAATGCTAAACGAAACATAAAACAGAAAAAAATACAGAAATATAGAAAAAAACAACGGTCGCAATTTAAATCGAACAAATGGAATAATGAACAAAAACAAACAACATAGATGAGGAAGTCATGAATTATTTAATATTGTATTTTAATTTTAATTTGTATTGTCATTAAATAAAAAAATTTAATAAAAAATAAAAATGAAAAATTGAATCACTTGCCAAGTTGATGAAACTGACAAAAAATGACAAAACAAAAAAAAAATTGTCAGCTCGTGCTTCTGTGTCTTACGGTTCAAGTGTGTGTCTGTTTTGTGCATTGTATAATAATATGCTACGTGCTAAGTATTAAGTGCATTGGCCTTTTACCACCTTCAATTGGTAACAATATTGGGAAACAATAACTAGTTTGTTTACTGTAAATGTCTGAAGAGGACCTTTTATGATTAAAACACTTTAAAACTTTTATGTTTGTTTTGTTATTACACATAAATATAAACAAACTCCACAATAACTAAGGGGTTAGAAACACTAATTTATGTCAGTATTCACCGACATGACTAACTGTATTAATTTATATTTCAAATATAAAAATCTAAAAGTGTGTTAAAATGATATTCTTTTTTATGATTACAAAATTATAAGAAAAAGGATTATATGGAACATATTTAATAACTTGGAAATATTACGAAATTCGATGAGAAATGTAAATTTTGTACAAAATATAAACTTCCCTCTTTCTACTATTTCTATTTGTGAAACCCTCTTTTGCTGAATAAACTATTAGCGTTGATAGCGGTTGTCCGATACATATTAAAACAGGTAAATGCCGCGGTGCAAATATGGAGAAGACTTTCCTTTGCTTATTCGTCTGTTTCACCACTTAGACTCTACATCTCGAATTAGCTGCTGGTCTGTCTACCGAGTCATTCATTGCAGCGGTACGTCGATTTGTGAGTAGACAGGGTCGTGTAAATGTCATACATTTAGATTTCGGAATAAATCTTGACAAAGCATTCCTTCGTGCAGAATCTTCCTAATCAGAACAAGTCGATTTCCGTTTCGATCCACCAGGTAGTCCCCATTTCATCCGCGTATGGGAAAGTCAGATCAAATCGGTTAAATCCTATCGGTATAATTAGTATCGGTACGATCGGTAACGCCACCTGCTTGGTTGTTTCAAATCATCGAATCCGTCGTGGAAAGTGCATACAGATCTCAAGTAGTGTCGTTCACCGGGAGATATAATTATTCAAGTGTGTACCTTATACTCGATATGCGAGTTTATAAAAATATAATCAAGGAAATTCGGCTTATCCGACGATTGGTGAATTCTTTCAGAGGGCTCTAAGAATTCCCTTTTAATTCCAAGAATCTCGAGAAAAATTTCAGTAAATAAAATAACAATTTCTTTGAAGGTTTATCTTTCTAGATTTAACGGCTCCGTTAAACTCATTTGACATTTTAAGAGAAAATACGTGCAAATAAAATGGAATCAATAAACGGGATGATACAGTGGCAATGTAATAGACCGGTCAGTAGTTGAGTGGGCATCGCGATTGAGTCCCACTCAGGCGTTCCGTGTTCGATTCCTCGGCCGGCTAAGTCCTCCATCACAACACAAGCAACATCTTCCGCTTAGTGTGGTGGTAGTTGGAGTTTTTCAAATGTTGTTGGGTTATTAGTAACCCGGGAATGTTTGTCTTTCTTTTTAAAAAAAAATATTATAACTTTACATTACCAGAGAATACCGAAAATTAGTCCTTTTTAAATTAATTTTTTTACAAAAAAAACTTAAATTGGTTTTGAAAAATTGTTATTTTGTCTGGTAAAGGAATTTTTTAAATAATGAAAAACTTAGTTATTTTTTAATATACTAAGGTTACACCGTTGGTCGTTGGAAGATTTGTTATATTTTCAAACGACATATTGTATTATACAACACAAATTTCAAATTATATAATCATACAACAAAATAAATCAATACATAATAATACAAAAAACAAAATACCTGAATTGTTTTCAGAAATAGATTTCGAATATTCTTTTTTGATAATAGGATATGTCACAGCAACACTCTTTTCCGCCCTTGTGCCTGGTTCGCACTTGATGGCGGTGGAATCCATGGCGTTAAGTTAGGATTTAGTATTTCTGGTAAACTTTAACTTTATAACTAGGCTGAAGGGTTTCTTGAGTGTAGTGATTGTTTTCAAAAAACGAGTAAACCAAATAACATAACAAAACAGAAGTGACAACAAGTATTCTGACGAAGTTTATCCATAGATTACACAGAAAAGATAATAATTTTCGGTTTATGAAGATATCTAAGTGTTGCCATTTTAAGTCTTCAATTACGTTAATAATAAACTAGGTACTTAACTACGTTCATTTCTAACGTTACTTCAAGAATCAGTTTGTGGGCAATATTTACCCATTGGCCTCAAACCCCGTCGTCCCTGCTGGTGTGCAACGCAAAGGCATAAACTCCGACCACGCTGGGATGGCGGGTCTGAAATGTGTCGGCTTAAAAGCGAAAAATGGACGAAAGCGTAAAATCTGTTTTTAAAATTTTTAAGGCCAAAAGTTGTTTAAAATTAAAAAAATTTAATGCCAAAGGGTATTTAGGCATTAATTTTGAAGTATTGGAACAGCATCATTGTGGTGGCTTGAACGTCTTCATCAAAATGGCGAGTGGTTCTGGACTCCATAAGCTTGCTGGGAAAACGCAATTCATATTAGCTCAATTAGAAAGTTTGTTGGTTTTATCTGACGATGATTACCACAGTAATCATGCGGTTTCTTCAGATCCGGAGACTGAGGATGTAGTCTGCCGAGAAGACGATTGATAGAAATTTTGAATGTTCTGACAGCTTCAATGCCCCAGCTAAATGAAGTTAAAATGGCAATTCTAATGAATGGAAATGTCTCCAAACATCACGTCTGGATTCCATTTACCGGAAGTTCAGGAATAAGAAGCACTCTGAACAAAGTGGAAGAGGACAAGACAGAGTACACGGCATACCAGCAATTCTTCACTGCGGCATTTTGGATCGCGCTGGAAATGCAGTTCTTGCAAAGTTGCCCTCCATTAGGGTGTGTCAGTTATTTCAACTTTTGAATTCAGAAACGCCTGGTATTTCAAAAGTCTTACGAAGAAAATGAGATAAAAAAAACATATCACTTTAAACATAAATAACTTTAAACATATAATTTTTTTTGCGTTCTTTGGACTACAGTTATGGAATAAAAATTTAGTTCCGCCAAAGAATATAAAAAATGGACCCATAGTTTTATTTTTTTTTTCCAAACAAAATTTTTTTTTTTCAAAACTTCCGGACACATAATAAAGATCATCAATTTTATTTATTTTTATATTTTCGAATAGCTACAGATCATACGCAACTTTTGAGACCCCGGGCTTTTAAAAAGAAGGCGATTTTTTTCTTTCTATGGAGAGCGACACACGCTACCCTCCATGTCCCTGATTGCTTCGAGGGCTATCATATATTTTTTTTTAGTTATAAGTACTTATAAAAACCTAAAAAATAATTATGCCAATAGAATTGACCAATGTACAATTTTTCGTCAACACTTTGATTCAATACTAAGTAAATTTTTTTAAAAATACGTTTTAACATGTAGTTTAAAGTAAGTTATATTAGATTTAGTATACCACTAAAGATTTAAAACTTTTGGAACAAAATTCATTCTTATGTGAAGGCCTATGGGTCAAAGAAGACATGTTTTAATGTATTTGTACTAGCGATGGGCACAATCGATGAATAATCGATGATTTACTCGATCTTTTTTACTATCGAATGATTTCGATTCATTTCCATAGAAAAATCGATTCTCGCTTCTCGATGTCAAATTCATTCGAATGCACAGTCCGAGAGAATCGGTTTGAAACGACATCGAACTTGGAATCGATTCTCGCTTCTCGATGTCAAAATTCTTTCGAATGCACGGCCGAGACAATCGGTTTGAAACGTCATCGAACTTGAAATCGATTCTCGCTTCTCGATGTCAGAATCCATTCGAATGCACAGTCCGAGACAATCGGTTTTAAACGTCATCGAACTTGGAATCGATTCTCGCTTCTCGATGTCAGAATTCGAATGCATAGTCTTGAAACGTCATCGAAAGTGATTTTGCTTGACAATCGAAATATTTTATAGGTACATGTTATAAACAACCTGATGTGTGAATTTTAAATTATGAATGAATACTTTTAGGTAACGATTTACGTTTTCAGTATAGTTTATACGTAAAAGATTGCGATGGTGATAGCTTTAAACAATTTAAAAATGTTTATTATGAGGTTATGTATTATCTATTTGGGTATTGTATATTTAATTTAAAATAAAACAATAACTTAGTATATACCATTTTTATATTTAATGCCGACCGGGTTTCGCTAAAACCGTAGTTTCTTCAGGGCAGTAAATAATACTCTACCAAAATCAGCAAGTAATATGTTTTCATATGGACATATCCAAATATATTTAATTTATTTGAAATTAACAGGTGTTTCTTAGTTTGTAATAAAAATGAAACGATTTCTATAGTAAGAAAACTTTATTTATATATTTAATGATAATATTTATATATTTAATAATAATTTGCATACGAAAAGGTGTCCATAACCTACATGTTATTTAGAGGTTATTTTTTTAACAAAAACGACATAAAATTATTATCTTCGTGTTAAACACAGACACACTGTCAATATTATTAATGGGAATTTGTACCTGCCGGCTAAACTAAATATCTTATTAGTAATTTTATTGTTGTGAGATGCCCACATATTTGAAATTCGTAAAAAAAAGGAATAACACTAATGTTGCCATCAAACAAAAAGGAATTTGCCAATTTGCCATTGCCAGGAAAGAAAAACGGTGATTGAAATGTTGTTGCAGTACTTACTTACTAATGTTGCGTTATTTAAACATGTTATTTAGAGATTGTTTTTGAAAAAAAATGTCATATAATTATAATTATTGACATATTATTAAACATACATAATTATTTTTAATGGAAATTTTTACCAACGGGCTAAACTAAGTAGCTTAACAATAATTGTTATTTTGTGAAATGCATACCAAAAAACAACAAATAAAATTACAACAAAAAATAAGCGTTGCCATACATGATGCACCATAATAATTTTCGGCTTCCTACCCCCCCCCCCCCCTCACAGACTAAAATTCTGCCCCTGACCGAAGCTATTGCTCCCAAACTCCGAGCAAAATATCGATTAATCATTCGATTATTGTGATGTCTCGATAAAAAAAAATCGATTATATAAAAGTTTCGATCATTCCCATCGCTAATTTGTACACACCGATAGTATCAAAACTTAGTCTGGAACACCCGCCCACCGTCCCCTCTTATTCAGAATATGCTGATAGCGTGCAGCACTGTAATATCTGCTATACTTTAAAAATGTCAAAAAAACTGGCGCCCGCTCCAGGGGGACAAAACAGTTAAAAGAACAATGTTGAATTCATAAATAACCAAAAATAAATAAAGAAACGACGCCTCCGATAATCTTCAGGATAAGAGGGGACTGCGGGTGGGGGCTGCAATCTAAATTTTGATACTATCGGTGTGCACAAATACATTCAAAGGTATCATCTTAAATAATTTACATGTTCTATGAAAACTATTATGAAATTTTTAAATTGCTTTATTTTATTACCGACTAGGTAGCTGATACCCGCATGCGTTGCTACAACGACCCCTTCCCTTCCCGGATTCCCTTTACGCATTCCCTGCTCCCACTCCCATCTCCCGCTCTCCCCTTTCTCGGGAACCCTCCCCTCATGCATTCTGCTTCCACCTTCTTCGCCTTCCCCTCTCCCTCATCCCCCCTCCCACGAAGCCCCCTTTTTAATCCACCATCCGACCCTCCCGCATACCCCTCCCTCCAACCCCTTATCCCTGCCACATGACTCCATAAAATACACCCATTTTTCCAAAAACTCGCGTGACCTGTTTAATTTTTTTATGCAATTTCTTAAAACCAGAACTCTTAAGTATATGATTAATTGTGTCAGCAAAATTGCATAAAAATCGAGGCAACTGAAGCTCTTAACATGTTTCTCCTTAAAATTCACGGCCGGACACAATGCCGTCGGCGTTTTCTTTACTTCTTTTTTGTCAAATTTTCTTTCCTTCTTTTTAGATCAATTATTAAAAATCAAACGATTTCCAACGCGCTCGGCGACGTTGTAGCGGGAATGGACGGGTGAACGCTTATTTCTATAGCGCCGTCTGAACACGAAATGAAACGAAGATGGAACATTCGCCATAGTAAACATGGAGTAAACCTTCACCCGAGTGAACCGTTTGATTAAGCCCTTCAAATTAAAATTAAATTTTACCATAATTTCGTTCCATATTAACTCTGGGTTCAATACCTACATGAATAAAATGTTGACCAGAATGTTCAGTGGAATGAATATTGAGTACAAACTTTTCATCGGATGTTAATTCCTCACATGATAATTCATCATGTCTTGAAGCGTGGAAAACTGATAATTGAGGTTTTTAACCTTAGGTTAGGTTAGGTTAGGTTAAGAGAGGAGGGGGAGAATAGAAGGGTAGGTTAATGTGAGTCATGATGTGATGAATTATCACGTGAGGAAGTATCGTGTCTGAATAAATCTCATTGTCCGATTAGACCATAAATAAACCAATAACGATTAGACATGAAAACGAATAAAATAATATTATCAATTGTCTATGGCTTCATCATTGCCTACTGACGCAAGCTTTCTTCACCGCCGATCGTTTCATCCCGTTTTCAAATCTGTTTCTACATCATATAGGTACCTTAAACTGTTTGACCCTGTCAGTTAAATTTATCACCACATGATTGTGAGAGTTACAGGTGAGTTCTGAAGCCGATATTTTCTATCCGAGTATTAAGGTAGACAGAGTGGGTTCACGTAAGCAATGTATTCAGTACTACGTTCCCAGGATTAGTTCGATAGATCGATAAAATCTTATGTCAGTACGATATTGACTAAATTCGTGATCTATAGTCAGTTGGCGATATTTGCGAATACGGTAAACATATGTTTCCTACAGTCGATTGACAAAAGCCGCCTGTTTTAGCGCGACCTCCTGTTTCTCAGATAAGCTGTCAATATACACAACTTTTTTATAATAATGTCGTTCGTTATGCAAAATATCTGACCTATTAATGAATTGAGGTGAACTAACCAAGCATTCCGTTTGATTTTGGATAAGCGAACGTGGTTAAAATGTGACTAAAGACCTCGTTTAACAATCAACGTATATTTAAGTTATATTTTAATACGTAATAAATTGTCAATTTATAAGTATTTTTATTTTTAGGAAAATAAATCTATAGACGGATCCGCTAGTGCTGCCAGCGTATATGGATTCCTTGTTAATTGATATACGCAACCGTGCTCGGAATATCGATCCGATATTGTAAAATTACTGGTTTCCTGTGCTTGACCTCCAAATCGACTTGCTTACTTGTCCTAGGCACGCAACACGTGTGACCGCGTAACAAGTTATCTATAGTTCTTACGAACATAGTGCGTCAGTTGACTCGACTTTGTTTTTAGGTTATGTGTATGTGTTTCACTTCTCAGCAGACGCAATTTGTAGCTTTGTCATGTTTTGTAATTCTGAATTGAATATGTGGGCCACTTAGTATAATTTGACCAACATGACATGTATGGACAATATGAATTTCGTTATTATCTCCGAAACCGTTGGGTTTTAGTTTCCCATTTAAACCGTTATTGGTAAATACTAATACTGATATTATTCACGCTATTCATTTCGGTAGTGGCCGTTATTCCAAACCAAACTGAGCGACCACTGTTCTTTAATTCTAGCAGGCAGGCTCACATGCACAACTGCGCTGTGTCTAACGCGACCTAGCTTACCTTACCAACGCCAATCTGTATACCTACATGTGTTAGGGAATTAATTTTATGTTTTGGTCGAGAAAAATTTAAGCTGTCAATTTTAAGTATACCTAATATTGAGTGTCTATGGTATAATTGAATTGCTACTTCGACTAGAGCAGTACTTGAGTGAGATAGCAATAGTCTGCGATATATATACGGTAGCACATACTCGCACTTTCTTCCTATTCCAGAAATCCGATGGCGTAGACGTCAGTCATAGTAATATTCGTTGTTACTTGTATTGCTTATTGAATAAGTCAGTTGTGCACTTCTTATTAAGCCCTGCACTCAATAACACAAATAACATTGGCGGAGTTGGTTGTTCTAAATACGTCCCTAAACAGTATTAGCGGATTAATGTTTTAAAGTTGCCTTGATTAAATTTCTCACATTATAAAAAAGGGAACTACCGAATGTTTAGAAGTAGATACTGTATATATTGAGTGATGCCACGATAGATGGCCATTCACTCAACCGGTTTCAAATGTCAATGGCATGATTCAAATACAGCTACAATAATTATTAAATAATTGTTTCAAAACATGAGTTATGTATACGAATTCACTGTTTTGGGGAAATATTTCATACAAAACCAAATATTCATTTATTCTTTTTCAGGAAAATTTGTTTTAGCTTGAACCAATTACCAAACGCTATTACAGCAGTGCCATGGATCTACTAAATCCTGAGACTGTTTCCATCAAGACGGAACCAGGGCCCGAGGAAGAAGGCGGAGGTGTAATGCTGTATACAGATTTCGATCTACCAGACGTAAAGAAGGAAAGTTTGGCGTATGCGGAGAGTATTCAGACAGCCAGTTAGTTTAATTAAATATTTAAAAAAAAATGTAGAACGTTGAATTTGGAATTTTAACTTAATTGTATTGCAAGCAATCATTTCCCAATTCCTCAAATTTTTACCTCTTTTAATTTTGGACATGATTTAAGTTACTCTTATTATTATACACTAAAATTACCTAAAGATTGATGGACGTGAACACCATTCCATTGAATTCTTAAAATCTTCTCTTGCATCCTCCTTGAAGCATCAGTTCCTGAAGCGGACATCTGGTGTCATTCTTTTTTCTTATATATTGATCTTAAAGTTTCTTATCCAAAATCCCTCATTAATAACTCAGGTGCGGGGCATACGTCTTTCATATGTCTACCTACGTTAAATTGTCGTGAAAACTACCGCTTGGGCGGTTAATATATTTTATCTTTCAAAAATATATTTTTAATGAAAAAATTAGTTTTTTTTATGTCTTTTATGATTATCATTAATCAATTGTCTTTTAGGCAGCATTAATGTGGAAACAATTGCCACCAAGGCAAATCTTGAACCCCGAGAAGAAGATGAAGGAGGTTTTTCTTATATGGAAATTGACATCGACCTGTCGGATGTCAAAAAGGAATGGTTAAAACGCGTTGACAGAATGCAGGAGACATTAGGTAAAACCGATTTTTAATTTAAGATTTAACATTTAGTGATATCCATTTTTTAATCGTTTATATACATTTACTGTGCTTATCTACACTTAGCGAGTGCAATAAGTCTTGATAAGCCTTTTTTAACCTATTTTTTTCAAATTTTTTGACAGATCTGAAAACGCTTCGTCTGGAAAAACAATTCTCTTGTCCTCATTCCATCTACTCCTGCTCTCAAAATAATGATTTTGGAAGTCACGTTCGCACTCATACTGGAGAAAAACGTTTTTCATGTACCGAGTGCAACTATTCATGTTCTCAAAAAATCAATCTGACTAACCACATGTTGACTCACAGCGGAGAAAAACCTTTTTGATGTTCTGAGTGCAACTATTCATGTTCTCGAAAGGGCCGTCTGACTAGCCACATGCTGACTCACAGTGGAGAAAAACCTTTTTCATGTTCCGAGTGCAACTATTCATGTTATTGGAAGTCAAATTTGACAACTCACATGGGGACTCACAGCGGAGAAAAACCCTTTTCATGTTCCGAGTGTAACTATTCATGTTTTCAAAAAACACGTTTGACGAGACACCGGCTGACTCACAGTGGAGAAAAACCTTTTTCATGTTCGGAGTGCAACTATTCATGTTCTCAAAAGGTCCATCTGACTAACCACATGTTGACTCACAGCGGAGAAAAACCTTTGTCATGTTCTGAGTGCAACTATTCATGTTCTCGAAAGGGCCGTCTGACTAGCCACATGCTGACTCACAGCGGAGAGAAACCTTTTTCATGTTCCGAGTGTAACTATTCATGTTATTGGAAGTCAAATTTGACAACTCACATGGGGACTCACAGCGGAGAAAAACCCTTTTCATGTTCCGAGTGTAACTATTCATGTTTTCAAAAAACACGTTTGACGAGACACCGGCTGACTCACAGTGGAGAAAAACCTTTTTCATGTTCGGAGTGCAACTATTCATGTTCTCAAAAGGTCCATCTGACTAACCACATGTTGACTCACAGCGGAGAAAAACCTTTTTCATGTTCTGAGTGCAACTATTCATGTTCTCAAAAGGGCACTCTGATTAGACACATGCTGACTCACAGCGGAGAAAAACCTTTTTCATGTTCAGAGTGCAACTATACATGTTCTCAAAAGGGCTATCTGACTAGCCACATGCTGACTCACAGCGGAGAAAAACTTTTTTCATGTTCAGAGTGCAACTATTCATGTTCTCGAAAGGGCCGTCTGACTAGCCACATGCTGACTCACAGTGGAGAAAAACCTTTTTCATGTTCAGAGTGCAACTATTCATGTTCTCGAAAGGGCCGTCTGACTAACCACATGTTGACTCACAGCGGAGAAAAACCTTTTTCATGTTCTGAGTGCAACTGTTCATGTTCTCAAAAGGGCACTCTGATTAGACACATGCTGACTCACAGCGGAGAAAAACCTTTTACATGTTCAGAGTGCAATTATTCATGTTCTCGGAAGGGCAATCTGACAATCCACATGTTGACTCACAGCGGAGAAAAACCTTTTTCATGTTCAGAGTGCAACTATTCATGTTCTCGAAAGGGCCGTCTGACTAGCCACATGCTGACTCACAGTGGAGAAAAACCTTTTTCATGTTCCGAGTGCAACTATTCATGTTATTGGAAGTCAAATTTGACAACTCACATGGGGACTCACAGCGGAGAAAAACCCTTTTCATGTTCCGAGTGTAACTATTCATGTTTTCAAAAAACACGTTTGACGAGACACCGGCTGACTCACAGTGGAGAAAAACCTTTTTCATGTTCGGAGTGCAACTATTCATGTTCTCAAAAGGTCCATCTGACTAACCACATGTTGACTCACAGCGGAGAAAAACCTTTTTCATGTTCTGAGTGCAACTATTCATGTTCTCGAAAGGGCCGTCTGACTAGCCACATGCTGACTCACAGCGGAGAGAAACCTTTTTCATGTTCCGAGTGTAACTATTCATGTTCTCAGAAGAGTATTCTGACGACCCATATGCTGACTCACAGAGGCGAAAAACGTTTTTCATGTTCTGAGTGCAGCTATTCATGTTCTCTAAAGGGCCATCTGACTAGCCACATGCTGACTCACAGCGGAGAGAAACCTTTTTCATGTTCCGAGTGCAACTATTCATGTTATTGGAAGACAAATTTAACAACTCACATGCGGACTCACAGCGGAGAAAAACCTTTTACATGTTCAGAGTGCAATTATTCATGTTCTCGGAAGGGCAATCTGACAATCCACATGTTGACTCACAGCGGAGAAAATTTTCATGTTCCGAGTGCAACTACACATGTTCTCTGACGGGATATTTGATAACTCACATGCGGACTCACAGCGGCGAAAAACCCTTTTCATGTTCAGAGTGTAACTCTTCATGTTCTCACAAGAGCAGTCTGACGACCCATATGCTGACTCACAGTGGCGAAAAATCTTTTTCGTGTTCAGAGTGACACTATATATTTTCTCGAAAACACCATATGACGAGACACCGGCTGACTCTTAGTATAGAAAAACCATGTACATGTTCCTAATGCAGCTAAACGTGTTCTCAAAAGAGAGATTTTTTTGTTCATTATGATATACACACTACATTATAATTCGAGGTATAAAGTATATTAAATTATTACATGGTTTTCGAAAGTACTGCGTTAGTCCGTAATATAACTTATAACTTCGGATAGAATATCGGTTCAATTACTGTGTTTGGTTTTTATTTTATTTTTCAAGAGGTAAGAACTCTTACCATCACTGGATTATTTTTTCTTTACCTACTTATACCGCCGATATAGGTCAGTAAACTAGAATTCGATTAAAAGGTATTTTATTTTTAAATATCCTTACATATGTGTTAATAATATTAAGTGGGTTTATTAGTTGGTATAAAAAAACCGGTTCCCAAGAAATTTCCTCTTTCTTCTATCAATTCAATATACAAAGAAAATGTAGATCAAACTTACGAAGGTAGAAAACACTGTTTGTTATTTATATTTTCGTTGCTCTATGGCTTGGTCAGTTGGAGATTACACGAAAATTCTCTTGTTTCTTTTTCGTGTCTAGCTGTATCTATTGCTCGGTTGGGGATTCCCTTGAAATCTTCCTCGCTTGTCACCTGTGTCATTCTTTTTTCTTTCGTTCATTGTTACCTTGTTACATATTGATTGACGTGAATTAGTGAAAAAGTTGTCATATTATTAGTGTTTTCAAAAGTGTTCAAATGAAAATCCCAGGAAAGTGAATTGGATACTTCGATTTTTTTAATAAACGATAACTAAAGAACTCAAATCCTGAATATAATTATAGCTGAATCGATCGACAACTGTGTGAAAAAATCCCTGATACTCTAATTTTATTAATTATTAAATTTAATCATACTTTACGACAGGGGAGGGGAACCTTTTTGCCGTCGGGACCCATTTAGATGTATGTATTATCACCCGAGGGCCAACTACGAATGCCAGAACCGAAAACACAACTCAGATTTTAACTTAAGATTGATTCTGCATAAGGGTCCATAAGTTTAAACAATAGTTACATTTTCTCAATTAGTCAATTTCTCAGAAGTTTGAAGCGTATAGTGCGCAACGCAAATGTTATACTTCATTCGATACATCAGAATGTCTTTATTTGATGAATCTGCATCTTGCGATTTAATTGATCATTATATTCTGAACACACAACTGGTTTAAATTAAATTTGTTTGCGGGCAATCAAAACTACACTCAGAACATGAAGATGGTTTTTCTTTGATTCTGGTAGCAGATACATAGAAAATAACTAAAATTTAATAACCGCACTTTGAATAAAGAATGGTTTCGTTTAAAATGTATCAGCAGAAGTATACACAATCTACAACTGGAATTTAACTGTAATATTCTGAAGACAAAACTCGTTTTAAATAAAGATTAATTTCTGCGTGAGAGTCCCCATAATTAGTATAACTCTCATAATTTTCCTACGAAATAAAAATTTTACAACATATATTCTGAAACGAAAAACTTAACTGTACATTAGAACGGTTGTCTTCGAAATGCGTCAGCAGATTAATTCGCTAGCAAAATTTTGACAGATCATACGGAATATGAAATCGGTTTTAACTTAAGAGTGAATCTGCATGCGAGTCCCCAGCTATAATTAATACTACACCCAGAATACGATAAAAGTTTTCCTCCTATTATTGCACCTGGAACATATGGATGGTTTCCTTCAAAAGCGCCAGCAGATGAATTCACAATAGGAATTTGCATTATTAACATAAGAGTGGTTTAAACTAAGGAATGGATCTGCGCAGGAGTCCACCAGCTGAAATTACTTTGTACTTTGAACACTTGAATGGTTTCCTGCACTTTACAGCAAATGTATTGACTGCAATAATTTTTTTATAATTTTATATGTATTTAATTAGGATTTACAATAATTTATAAGGATTTATTTTGTTTTTTTTTTTTATATTTTTTTTATGGCAGAAGTGTGCCAATATATAAAAAAATGCACATAATATTTCTTTTCCTTCCTGAATAGAGTTGTCATCAATACAGAGATATTTTTTTAATATTGGTTTCCCTATCGTAAAATAAAAATAAAACTAAAAAATGAGGTTGGACCACGTATGTATATATGACATACTTATCAGCCATGTTATAACTTTCGTTGGGTTATGTAATAACAACTTACGTAGCTGAAAAACTGCGAAAGAAAACCTAGCTTTAGGAGTGTAATTTTTCACCAAAATGCTCGCGGGCCGCACCCCTGCTTTAGGATTATCGGATTTTTATTAATTTTAACTGTTTTAATTCTTGTGGTGACACCGTGTTTTCCGCCCCAGTTGCCATCCATGCTAGCTACGCCACTGTAGATCATACTTATGGCACAAGATTTAGTAAAAGTGAGGGTATGTCTATTCCGAAAATTATAATTATATACGGACAACATAATTTGCTTATCTTGTGCCTACCATATTTAATAAGATTCCAAAGCACATAAAAGACCAATCAAATTGCACCACCGACGTAAAAATCAAAATTAAAAAAATGGTTGATGGATGGCTTTTTTGCATTGATATTGTTTGTAAACTTATTTACTTTTTATTTATCTTATTTATAATTTTCCTGTGTAATGGCTGGCTGTATGTGTATTTTTTCGCCTTGTTGTTTTAAAGTTATTCCTGTGTATTTGTTTTCTATATTTTTTGGCTTATTATATGTGTGCTTTTATATTATAAAATATACTTTTAAATTGAAAAACTGCTTTGGCAGTTTAGCGGGTGATTAAAACGAAGAAAAAAATGACTAGTAGTAAACAAGGCCTCTCGCCTTTCTTTATCTAAAACGGAGAGCCGGTCTGTACTGAGTATTAAGGTGTTAAAAAGTGCAATGTCATGTCTTGTTGAATTGTGAATAAAAACTCAGCAATTGTTCTCGTCGAGTGTTTAATTAAAAGGACCCATCCAATTATGAACATGAGCCTAGATGGTGATTAAAGCGGATTTACAGGAATTATAAAAAACTATTGGCCAAAAAAACCACTATGGACGAGCATAACATCACATCACATCGCTTCAAGAAAAGATATTAGCCCTCCTTTTATCTTCCTATCATATTCCGAAAACCCCAAAAAATATGTTAAATCATAATTTTTAAATGCAATAGAAATATATTTATTGTTCAAAAATTTCACTCCAATGATAAAAATAATAGTTTATATGGGGGGAGATTGAAAAGGATGCAATAAAGATCCGCTTTTTCTCAATCAAAGAAAATTATACAACGTTTAGGAAATACGCATAACTTATTAATTTAAAGAACCCAAACTAGAAACTAACAAACGATTTTGTGTGTGTTTTCTCCCTCGACTGAAATAGTTGTTTCCGGTAGTAATTGTTAAAATCAAGTGTTATTTTTTTTAAATTGCGTGCGTGATGCTGAATTCCGTAACCTCACCTATTGTTTCTTCAATTTATAAATAAAATAGTAATTACAGTTGTAGATGGGAAAACTTAAAAATAATACTTGATTATATATTAATATAACTATTTATATTTTTGACAACCCAACTGTAGGCAAAGTAACCCCCAAAACATGAAAAACGTGTATGTACTACATTGTCTGGTGACTTATGCACCCTCAAACCCTACCAAATTGAATTAAATACATGCTTAGATTATTCCCAAGATATCAATAAGAAACCTGATAGAATATTAGAAGCCTACCTTAGATAGTTTTTTAGATACAACGTAACTTTTTGAGAAATCACTATCTGCTCTGAAATGCCAACGTTCGATAAAATGGTGCCAAACTGATGTGATCTGAATTTAGGAACAGTTTAAAGTATTCAGCATTACCAGAGAAGAACCCTTCGTAATACCATATATGAAATGTTGATGTATTCTTTAAAATAAGTACTCTGTGAGCAGTTTTATAAAAATAAAATGGACTAGGCAAAGATACCCATGGGAAGGCAATCTAACCCCATTTGACGGTACGTACACCAAATGATGTGTTTCATATTTTTATACACCTATATATTATGAAAGTATATTGTAGTATGAAAACAATTTTTGAAGGGTTTGCTATTGTTGATTTAAAAATATTATTTCCAAAAAAACAATCTGTTTTTCTTCCATTTTTCCAGATGATGCCGAGATTAAAAAAAAGTGGGAGCAGGGGCTCGGGGTGAATGGAATGATTTCAACATGAAATCAACAGGAATACATTCATGAAAAGAAGATGACAATTCGAGAAGCTGCCTTATATTTTGATTTCCCTAAATATGGGAGCAGGGGCTCGGGGTGAATGGAATGATTGCAACATGAAATCAACCGGAATACATTTATGAAAAGAAGATGACAATTCGAGAAGCTGCCTTATATTTTGATTTCCCTAAATGTGGGAGCAGGGGCTCGGGGTGAATAGAATGATTGCAACATGAAATCAACAGGAATACATTCATGAAAAGATGATGACAATTCGAGAAGCTGCCTTATATTTTGATTTCCCTAAATGTGGGAGCAGGGGCTCGGGGTGAATGGAATGATTGCAACATGAAATCAATAGGAATACATTCATGAAAAGAAGATGACAATTCGAGAAGCTGCCTTATATTTTGATTTCCCCAAAAGTACACCTAGTGACAGGTTGTTGAAATTGAAGATAAAATAATAAAACCAAAGGGTAAAAGTATAAAAGTAAGGCAGGAGAAAAAAACTGGAGATAAAACTAAAATAAATGGAGTTCAGTAAAACCGTTAAATTTAGGTACATTTCTAAAAAGTTCAAAAATTGTAAAGAATGAAGCCAAAACACAAATACCGGATCTTCCAATCAAAATAAACAAAAAAACTATCAGGAAACAGTAAGCTTCGAAGAAAACTGGATTCAACGCCATCATTCTCCGCTGACGAGGCAATTGAAACCAAACTAAAACCGGCTGGTTTCTTTGTCTGGATTGATGACCCCCTCTGCTGTTTACGGCGAAGGGGGTCGCATAACTTTTCTGATATGGCGATCTCGCGGTCACGAAAAATAACGCCGATTAGCGAAGATTCAAACCGCGATCACAGCACATCATCTTTTTACGTGTGGCGGGTCTCCACAGGATTGTATGGCGAGCACTATTGTATTATAAGTATCTTTTTGGTTGTGAGCTGTGAGTCTGACGCTACCTTTAAGCTTTTTTACATTCATGACATTACTTTCCTTATACTTAAAGTAAAATAGTAGAAATAAAAAAAAACTTTAAAGTAACTTCCAGATTCAGTTTTTGGGAAATATTAAGTTTCTCTATTTTAGTATATAGGGAGGATCCTCAGCACACTATATTATAAGAAATTAGAGACTGGGTGATAGAAAAATAAATATTTTTTTAATTTTTCCTTACTAGTACAAGTCTGAGATTTTTTTTTAAATGAAGTGAGGCCTCGTTGTATTATTTGCCAACATTTCGAAATAATCGTTCCATCTAAAAAGAAAATGTATCTATTTTTCACTTAGATATTTGATGTTGTCTACGTTTTCAAAGGGTTCGTAGTTACATGGCATATTTGCATCTTTCTTTTGTTTTATTATTTTATTTCTCGTATTGTACTAGTTTGTATTACTTCTTGCGTACGCAGTGGCGGTTTTTCAAAGGGGGACAGTCCCCACCATTTATACTCGAAACCTACTAAAAGGATTATCAGTCTTCACCAAAATTATTGAATTCTCTTAAATTTAAAAGCAATTAACATTTTGCAGAACTAAAATTCAACAAATTAAAGCAACCCGGCGACCACCCAGGCTGACCGGCGGACAGCCGACCAGCGCACGAACCATCAGAGTGCACTTCTCACTGCGCAGAACCTACTGCGCACTAAGGGAGCAATCCGAATTGTCCCTTTGAATTTTAGTTCATTCTTTGAGTTTCGTTCACGATCGTACGCAATCTGAGACCCGCGCATGCGCACTTGTATCTGAATTTCAAATAACGCAGGGATAATCCGATGAATCCCCACATAACAAAAGTTGCGTAGTTTCGGGCGGGAATCGCTCGCGTTCAAATTAATAATCTTGCAAAATAAAGTGTTGTTTTTATTATACCATATTATAAATTTTATACATAGAGACATTGTTTTTGTGTTTAAACATTTGATTAAAATGATTTGACCATGAAAATTTTTGTTCGAGAAATTTAATATATTATTCCCCTGTAGTGAGATTACAATACGGTAGGTAGGTAGTAGGTATATGTAAAAAATGTCGGTCCACACCATCAAAGAAGCGCTCAAGCTGCCACTGTGTGCACGGTTAACAAGAAATATAATCTCTATAATAACGAGTATTACGAGTACAACCTATCAGCTATGTTATAAATTTCTCTGAGTTTAGTAATAATGACTGAAATGTAGCTAAAACACCGTGAAAGGTATAGTTTTTGTGGTGCTTTTAGCAAGCTGCACTAAAAGTGTTCGCTGGCCGCACCAAAAAGCTTCACGGGCCGCAGCTTCCCTACGTAATATAACACATGATGCATTTATTCTTAAGAAAGTTGTGAAATCTGGAAAATATGCACTACGGTACACGGCAGCTATGAACAAAATAAATAAAAATAATTAAAAATATAATTTGGAAAATGCATTCATTATCCAGTCATGTGTATTAATTAGACTTTTGTAACCCTTTGTTTCTGACCAACAGGAAGTGAGTTCAATCCCCGGTGGGAACATATGTAATCCAGAGTTGCTCAAGCCATTTCATGGAATGTTTGGCTTGTGATCACCACGGCGATACTGAGAGTATGAACCACTCTCCAAGGTAATAATTCCTGACAATATCTGTTTATTTTTCAATGTGTGTGACTGAATAATCAATTTTGTTTCAATGTTTAATTCTTTTCTTTAAATATATCCACTTTCCGAACTCTTCTAATTGTAAATTAAATTATTTTTGAAATAATATTTAGTTATCTTTAGAGGCACAATAATTGCAAGATATGTATATGAAATATATATCTTTATTATTATTATTAAACAAAGTGCACTTAAACTTCGTTTTTATTTCATTATGTTTGTTATCCATGGGTTAGTAGCCAAGTTGTCTAAAGCTGTGGTTCCCAGTGAGGTGTCATTGATTCAATCCTCTATTCCTAGCTCCAGTCCTCCATCGTTGCACAAGCAACGTTTTCGTGTCCAATTTTTTCTAGCCTGAAATATTATATATCTACTCACCAAGCATTTAAAACAACTTAACTCAATAATGTACGTATATCACCTTTAGGGATGCTATGTGGAGGGTCAAGGCCCAGGTTTCCCACCCGAAGTCTGTGCTCCAAAGGTTACAAGACACAACTCATCAAACAGACTGCCGTTTCTGCACAGTGCCAAAAGTTTTCAGATTTTTGGGGGCTCCAAACCAGAGGTGGCTGTCAAATTGTACAGTGAGTTAGTACTTGCAATCTGTACAGAGTGAACAGTTGTGTACTATAGTATCTGTGGCCCTGAACAGTACGCTCAGCTTCTGAGACACCAATTTGGTTTTGGGTTCGATGGAGCCCATAGTAAGTTATATTTAAATATGACTGATAGTTTTGTTGGAACATTTTGGAAATTAGGAGTAAAAAAGACACAATTTGCACCAAATACATTAATGTAATAAAAAACAAAACATTTCAAGATATACGTTTATTGCTTTTCAGAGTACAATACATATTTATAATTAAGGAAATAATTATTTACAACTTATCGATTTCCCCCTTTCATCTGGTAATTTATAGTACTAATTTTGTACCTCATCTCTAATATCCAGTGACTCCCAAAGTGGTCACTTGTGCTACTCATGTGAGAGGTAGCTAACTTCTTAAATCATTCACCTTTTTATCAGGGCCCTTTTTATTTTAGGCATTTTTGTTAATTTGTTTTCAGACCAATGGCGGCTAACCTAATAGCCAATAAGCAATAGTTATACAATATTGTTACAGAAAATAACAAAGGGCGGTAGAATAAGAATAAATATGTAATAGGTAACATAGACAAGTAACACAATGGAAACAACTTAAAAGGAAACAAGTCAGAGAAATTATATAAAACAAAACATAATGACAGTTAACAAATTATTATAAACAATCAATAATGATGTGGATAAAGAAGTGGTAGAAATAAAAATATAATTGAAACAAACAGGAAGAGTCTCAGAAGTAATGTTAAAGTTAGGTCTGCAAAACTGTTGTTGTGCTTCAGGAGTAAAACCTTGTGTTATTTCAACACAGCCCAGAACAAAGGCATATTAACTATATTAGCATATGCATTACCAACCAAGTGTCATCTATTTATAGCAGAATTGTGGCCAGACACAAGCTTGTATTAGTGTGACAATAATATTCACAACAATTCCTAGTTAGTATCAACTAGGATTTCAGGGCTGTCCAACAGATTATTCACACTTTTAAATATACATTATGGGGCGTTCAGACGTTTCGATTTTTGTTGACCAACTTTTATTTTACGAAAAAAGTTGACCAACATTTTGTTCACACGTTTCAATTTAAGTTGAACCGATTTTGACATTCAAAATGGCGTCAACTGAAATTGTTAGTGCGTGCGTCTATCTAATTTCTGATGTTCTGTGAGAGGAGCTGGAGATTATGAAAAAATATAAAAAACGTCGTACTTGGGTGAGAAAATGGATCATGAGAAGGAGTGAATTAGGCGCATCCAACACAATTTTTTTCAAAATAATATTATTTACATTTCAAAAATAATATTCAATTTTTGTATACTTCTTGTTTTTGATCCGAAAGACAGGGATGGCTTTGGTACAGATCCATAAATCTGAACACTAAATCGTCCGACCATTTCAGATATTTTTTGGTTGAAACGGATTCCATGACGGTAGAAACTAGTACCGAATAAATGAAACGCCTGACGTTTACTTTTTCCCGCGAGTAACTAAAAATGATAAGCGACTTGAAACATGTGTTCAGACGCGACGATTCGATGTAAAACTCGAACGATTAGTAAAACCAAAATGGCGATAGTCATACTTGAACGACAAAAGTAGACGGGCTATCAACTTTCGCTAGCAACAAAAAAAGTTGATAACTTTGTTGACAAAGTGTTCACACGTGTCAATTAGCTTTCAACAAAAAAGTTGACCAACAAAAATCGCCCCGTGTGAACCGGCTATTAGCAATTGCATAATGTTATTTGGTTTATTTTGAGACATAAAAAAGACCAAAGTAGGTACTACAATAACAATTTTATACAAACATTTTAAACCTTTCAATACAACATAGGAAAAAAATCAGTAAGTAATAGATTTTGTTAACAATTTACATAACAGTAAAATTTGACAGGTTTGTGTCTCTGCTAACGCCCCGGTGTCTAAAATAGCAACTACTTTGCAGCTTATCAAAAATTAGCCCGCTTTAATTCGAGCGATGAATCCCATTGTTAGCGAGGATAAGGAGCTAATGATATACCGGACATAATGCACTTTAAAAATACACTTTTTGTATAATGGTTAACTTGTGGTGTTCTCCACCCACCCACCCTGTCTCTGTCACACGGTGGTTGGGATTATAGCTAGTTGGGATTACAGAGACTGTACTGGACATAGAATTAAACTAAATGGAACATTATTAAATACACAAATTAATTGACTTTCAAGAATAACAGTATTCCTGTCTCAATAATACATATTATTATCAGATGTAGGATGGGTACTTTTATACAGAAACTAGCTACATTCATGTATTGAACTATTAATATATAGAAAACATTTAAACAAAGAAATAAATCAGTAACTATAGATACATAAATAGACCAAATATTAATAAAATGTTGTAAACAAAAGAAGTTTGAAGTAGAACATATAACTCCATAGAAATGGAAAAATAATTTTAATTTTGAGTTATATTCAATAATTAAAGACAAATATAATATGTGTTTATACAATGTAATGTAAATATGTTAGAACACTTAATATAAAACCAGTTTTTTTCAACACTTTATGTCTGTGGTTCACCTACATTTTATTCTGTTTAATGAATTATCAAAGTAAATATGTAATTAATTTCTGCTGCAGATATCAGCAATTTATTAACCTTTAGGGTGTGTTCAAATGTATGTATGTATGTCTCGCAGACCAATGATACTTTTAAAAGTGTAATTAAACATATTTCACAAGATCATTCCTTGGGTAAAGCTTGCACAAATAACTCATCCATATCTTAACCATTCATAAATAACTAAATAATAGCTTTGAGACAATGTTAATACGAACAAAATGAGATATTACCGAGCAGTTAAAATATAACTGAATATCAAAAAGGGCCAGGTGGTATAGAGTGCCGAGTATTGCGTGCCGAGTGCCGAATGCCAAGTGCCGAGTACCGAGTGCCGAGTACTGAGTGCCGAGTACAGAGTGCCGAGTACAGAGTACCGAGTACCGAGAGTCGAATGCCGAGTGCCGAGTGCGAATGCCGAGTGCCAAGTACCGAGTGCTGAATGCCGAGTGCCGAGTACAGAGTACCGAGTGCCGAATGCCGAATGCCGAGTGCTGTGTACAGAGTACCGAGTGCCGAGTACTGAGTGCCGAATGCCGAGTGCCGAATGCCGAGTGCCAAATACCGAGTAACGAGTGCCGAGTGCCGAATGGCGAGCGCCGAGTGCCGAGTACTGGGTGCCGAGTATCGAGTGCCGAGTCCCGAGTACCGAGTACCAATAGGGTTCCTTCCTCTGTTTATGTTTCAATAGGTTTTAGAGCGACAATTTAAAAATAATATTACGTGTATTTAGCACCATCTCCAAAAGAATCACTCACCGTTTGTTTATAAAGTTGACAAATCATAAAATTAACGACGCCCAAGAATGTACTTTAAACTAACATATTAGATATTGGTAAACTAATTGTATTGCCTTTAATGAATTATATTGATTTGTATTATAAACCTTATGATTTTTTCTGCGCTTACCCTACACGCACACTATCAGAGAGCGCATTGTACATATACAATAGGGTGAATAAACATTCAATTTTTATATAGTAGGTACATACAATACATTGGATACGTTTTTAGATTTTCACGGCCAAAAGCATTTTCGTTGTTTGTTTTTGGGGGGATCTGCCGGATCTGCCCTGATGATGGACACTGCAACGCTGTCCGAAACGTCGGCTAAAGAAGGAGGTAGCACAGCACGGCATAACACCCCAAAAACAAACAACGAAAATACAATACATTATACAAATAAATATTGATCGTGTGATAATTCTTAAAATGAATTGTCACAAATGTAATTGGCAGGAAACCTTGAAAATAATCAATACATTCTTCGTAAGTCCGATATTATCAAGGCCTTTGAGGTGATTTTTCATAAAAACGGCGCTCTACAAATTATCCAATTAAGTATTGTTTTTATCAGAATCACCTTCATACAAATCTCCATCATTATCCGGTATACTTCTAGTCTTACTTTAAAACAAATCTTCCAATTTCATCTGCATTGTGACATGTAACAAAGTAAGCAACAATAAACGCACTAAGAAATTAAAATATATATTTGTAAGGAAATAAAAAGAACTTCTATGTTTCAGAGAAACACAGGTAGCTCTAAAACAACATACTTGTTATAAAAAAGACTATAGCAATCTCGTTTTATTTTGAATATAACTTTGTCTTTGCAATCAATAAGTAAAATAAGTGGATAAACAAAATGCGGACACTGGAAAGATAACGTCTGATGTGAATTTTCACAATTGGAATTAGTTGTGTGAGGAATTCAGACAAACGATAAAATAACTAGGTATTTAACTATAATATAATATTTTAATAGAAAATTATTTTATTTTATTTTTTACAAAAGATGAATTTTAATATCCCGTGATTTATTCCTGTAGGTGGTAGTTGAAGTTAGATAAATTCTGTAAAACACGAAACAACCTGGATAGTCTGGTCAGTGGCTGAGTTGGCATCGCGTCTGGTTCAACCCCTCGACTGGCTAAGTCCTCCATCACTGCAGAAGCAACATTTTAAGCTTACTGTGATTGTAGTGGGAGTTTTTAAAATTATTGTGAGATTATTTGTGACCCGAGTATGTCTTTCGTTTTAAAGTTTAAAAAAGAATTAAAGATGCTACGCCATATAATTCTGAACGCAAATCTTAAAAGAGAAAAAAGTATTTTTTTATATTAACAGCTCTAATGTGTTTTTAAATTAAACATTTTAATAAAATTTTAAAGTTTATTTCAAATTTCTGAATTCACAATTGCTCAAAAACCATCCCGAAAAACGATCGGACCTAATTTCAAATTCGGAACAGTGTTTCATCAAAATTATGAAATTCAAATGGGATGACAACACGTCACATAATGTCAGGCAAGTGTAAGAGAGACAGAGCGCGTGCTAAATGAGCTAGAATCAAAAGGAATTAAGTCAGTGGCGACATTGGTTTCCATTCAAATCTACATGGAAGGCATTTCTAGTGTGTGTTGTCTATTCAGTGTTTTAATTAATTGAAGCCAGTCCTGTTGGGAGTTTAGACAGATTTGGTTTAAAGCACTGATGGGATAATGTCTAGAAGGGAGATCTATTCCCATTTCAAAGAAAACTGATGTCGCCAGTTTGCATCAAACTCTTCCACTCCTAGGCCCCAGACAGGACAATAAATGGTACTTTTTTTGTAATGGCCTAAACTGACCAGAGCCAATGAGTCTATATATATTCTGCACTTTTTACTGCTTAAAATATAGCTTTATTTGTGTTTATTTCTTTAAACTCGTATGAGCAAAGATGACACGTCTAATCTGTAGGTAGATGTAGGTTAAGACAATGGCAATAATGTTGTGGGACTGTAGGAGTGGGGAGGGGAAGTACCCGGCTATTCAGATCTAGTCAAGAAGGATACACAGGTAACCCAATATCTATTGTAGCGACGCCCCCGAGTGTATCTATAACATATTTTCATAGTATTTTTTTTTTGCAAAAGTTGTTAAATTTGTCCATTTCAGGCTACAGAACCCCTGGGATCACAAAGTGACGTATTCACCACAAAAAGTCAATATCAGCAGAGATACAGAGGTTGTACCATATCTGACACCAGAGACACGATATACCATATCTGGGACAAAATGTTGTCTTTGAGGGTAGAGGGGTGAGGTTCTCGACTAGCATTCCAAAGGTCGCGAGTTCAAATCCCGCGGGCGCAGGTAAATTTTCGTTTTCACAATTTCGTCATTTTAAATAATATAATGTATATTTGAGGCACGTTCCAGAGCGGAAGATACTCTCAGTATCGCCCTGGTGTAAGACCACCATTTAGAATTGAAACGTCGCGTGAAATGGCTTTAGCCGTGTATGGTGACTAGATCTGGATAGCCAGGTACTTCCCCACCTTCTTTCACCATCTCCTCCGCCTTCCCATTTACCTTCAACCTTAATACATGCCTCAATTGGGAATGGCATAGTCTCATTGGATTCAGGCGTTTGGGAGAAGTTGGGACTCTTGGGCGGTTTTCACAAAAAAAAACTCCTTCCCCTTCGTACTACTTAAAGCCTCACTACATACTCAAATTGGGGATACCATAGTCTCACTTGCTCCAGACGGGAGAAGTTGGGGCTCTTGTACCTTATTCACATTTAAAAAAAACTCCTTCCCCTCCCCACTATCTTATACCTTATAACATACCCCAATTGGGGATGCCTTAGTCTGACTGGCTCCAGACGGTTGGGAGCAGTTGGGACTCTTGTGCGGTAGGTACTGACATAAAAAATATGATTGTTTTTTCTAACTACCATGATATTATATTGTGTAGTCTTGACGGGTTAAACTGATTATTATTTAAGTATTATTATTTTTTAAATTCATAATTCGGATATTTTGCTTTAAATTCAGATAAATTCTTATTTATTGTACTTTCTTTGATGGCAGTACCTTTATTTACTAAAGTGTCTACTATAGACCAATCATCATAATCTAAAGCAATACTAAGAGCTATACCTACACCAGCATTGACATCTACTCCCCTCTCCAGCAGCAGCTGCACTATATCCAACTTCCCAGACCGTGATGCCTCAGTCAGTGCGGTCCTTCCTTCCCAGTCTACCTTGTGAGGGTCCACCTCCTTCTGCAGGAAGTATTCTACTAGCGGGAGATGTCCCCTTGATGCCGCCCTATGAAGTACAGTCTGGCCGTCCCTACCTGTATAATGGATGTCAGCACCTCTTTGAACAAAATACTTAACAGTTTCTAACTCTCCATGCCAGGCCGCATGCTTCAGAACAGACTCGCCTTCTCCGCAGTGGGCATTAATGTCTGCCCCGCTCTCCACCAAGTACTTCACAATGATGCTCAGTGAACCCCGCAGAGCAGCCACGAGTAAAGGAGTCCTCCCCCAACTATCTCTCTGAGCCAATAGTTCCTTAGAGGTATAAGCAGATTGATCCACGAGTAGTCTAACAATATCAAGGTGGCCACTCCGTACAGCAAGGTTTGCATATTAAACCGATCATAATGATGTATTAATAAAAAGCAATACCGTTCAACATTATATTTTTTAATTTCTCAAATAATTTATTTTTTAAAAGTTCAATATTATTATCAGAAATAGCCGCTATAAATGGATAAATAAATAATTCAACTTTTTTTATTCTTTCAATTATTTTCGAGGTACAACTAAAATAATTTGTAATAAGCTGATAAAATAAAGCAATGATAATTATGGGTTCTTCTTTTATGGTTCTAGTAAAGTAAGGTCTACTATTATCATGTATTGCCTATGCCTATTGACGCAAGCTTTTTTCACCGCCGACGTTTCATCCTGTTTTCAAATTCGTTTCAACATTATTTACCATATACTGTCTAACCCTGTCAGTTAAACTTATCACCACAAGCTTGTGAGAGTTTCGGGTGAGTTCTAAAGCTGATATTTTCTATCCGAGTATTTAGAATTCAGGTAGATGGAAGACACACTGGGTCCACGTTAGCAATGTATTCAGGTAGATGGAAGACACACTGGGTCCACGTAAGCAATGTTTTCAGTACCTATTACGTTCTCAGGATTAATACGATAGGTCGATAAAACCTTATGTCAGTAAGATATTGACTAAATTCGTGATCTATAGTCAGTTGGCGATATTTGCAACATATGATTCCTTCAGTCGGTTGATAAAAGCCGAGTATTTTAGCGCGCCTCACATGTATCAGATAAACTGTCAATATACACAACTTTTTGAAGTAAATACTTCTTTACGCACGCTTGACTTGGGGGTAAGCTGGCGAATGTGTAACGGAAATTGAAATGCGTTGAAAAGAGAGAGCAGTGCGCGCGCACATTTTCTTTCTCTCTTCCTCTCATAGCCAGGGCATGAAATATTTCAGTCAGTATTTTGAAATACGAAATACCAGTGACGCGCCAAACGGAGGGGAGCGGACATCGATGCGCACGGCTTGATCGGGCGAGGCAAATGATAATAAATTTAAATAAATATTTGTTTGAAAATTAATATATTTTAAACATATAAACATATATATGGACATTATATGTTACCTGGTTAATTCGGTAAATCCGAATAGAATATGATATGCTAACAGATTAATTTTTCTACATCACAAAAAAAATGTATGTACATATATATTTATCTATTTCTTCATTACATAACTTAGTTTCAGGAATAAATTATTTTTTTTGTTCTTTTGTTGTTATTATGAAATTATGTACATTTCTTAAAGAATAATATGAACTAAAGCCCCGTTTATAATAGGAATAGTCTGTAATCCGTATTCGATAAGCCCAAGGCCGTAGAAGTTGGAAGATAGGAAACCTATGTATCCGTTTATAATAGAAGGCAATAATCTGTTATTTTTTTCCATACTAGCCGGTTCACACGGGACGATTTTTGTCCGTCAACTTTTTTGTTGAAAGCTAATTGACACGTGTGAACACTTTGTCAACAAAGTTATCAACTTTTTTTGTTGCTAGCGAAAGTTGATAGCCCGTCTACTTTTGTCGTTCAAGTATGACTATCGCCATTTTGGTTTTACTAATCGTTCGAGTTTTACATCGAATCGTCGCGTCTGAACACATGTTTCAAGTCGCTTATCATTTTTAGTTACTCGCGGGAAAAAGTAAACGTCAGGCGTTTCATTTATTCGGTACTAGTTTCTACCGTCATGGAATCCGTTTCAACCAAAAAATATCTGAAATGGTCGGACGATTTAATGTTCAGATTTATGGATCTGTACCAAAGCCATCCCTGTCTTTCGGATCAAAAACAAGAAGTATACAAAGATAGAATATTATTTTTGAAATGTAAATAATATTATTTTGAAAAAAATTGTGTTGGATTCGCCTAATTCACTCCTTCTCATGATCCATTTTCTCACCCAAGTACGACGTTTTTTATATATTTTTTCATAATCTCCAGCTCCTCTCACAGAACATCAGAAATTAGATAGACGCACGCACTAACAATTTCAGTTGACGCCATTTTGAATGTCAAAATCGGTTCAACTTAAATTGAAACGTGTGAACAAAATGTTGGTAAACTTTTTTCGTAAAATAAAAGTTGGTCAACAAAAATCGAAACGTCAGAACGCCCCATAACAGAGACTAGGAATTGCTGACTTATATTCTAAACATCTCAAACGAAAGTGACGAATACTGCCGAATGAAATCTTCAAGTGAACCGATCCAACAATGTTGGATATTTTCCTTCGGCATCCTTCACTCGCGCGCGCATGCGCGCGGAAGAGAGCAAAGTGAATCGTCTGAACACCGAGTTTATTACGGAAAGCTTAGATATATGCTGAGATGTATGTATTTTCGATCGATACTCTATGGTATTGAACAAATATTTTCGCGGAGTTTGGATATTTTATCGCATTTTACATATATTTGCTGAAGACAAAAGTTATCTAAAATTTAATAATAAATATAAATGACGCGGGATTAGAAATATAAATTAGATACAATTTCGTCATTTGACATATTATACAAGTGACAGCGTCATAGACAATTCAATGGGCTTAGCGCCTCCGCCCACTCAGGCAACTGTAAACTCTCAACTGCCAACTGTCTTTGTATGACAATGTGATGGCCCGCACATACACTATCACACAAAACCCCGTTGTCAATGGTAACGCAAGCGGTGACTTGCGACTTGCTCTACTGTTTGCCCTGGGCGGCCATTGATAGTTGCCATCTGTCAGCTGATTGTTCTTCTTCTATGGTTAACCAAGCTTTTTGACCAATCAAGACAGAGAAACAGACGGTTTTAGTTGGTTTTCAGTTGCCTCAGTGGGCGGAGCGCCTTATTCCTATTCCAATTATAAACGACGATCTAAATAAAATACTACGGATTGCGGATTATGGCAACGGCCTATTCTTATCGCTTATTCCTATTATAAACGGGCCTTAAACCTGTCAATTTGTCTGTCCTGGAACGGGAAACTTTCCTAGTTGGACAGGCAAAGCTTCCTAATATGTAATCTGTACTTTCCTGTTTATCTATCTATAATAAATAAAAAAAATAAACTTATAGATGGAGCTAAAGAAGTATTTACTTCAGTCGTGTGGTCTAAAGCACCTCGTATTTTTTTAATAATGTCGTTCGTTATGAACATGGAATGAAACAAAATGGACGATTAGGCCGAAAAAACATGGCGGAAACCTTCCCTCGAGTGAACCGTCTGATTCCAGCGTTACGCCTATCGATCCAATATTGTAAAGTCATTGATTTCACTGTGCTAGACCTCCAGGTCATTTTGCTCATTTGTCCTAAGCACGCAACACTTGTGACCACGTGACAAGTTGTCTATAGTTCTCACTAGCGATGGGCACAATCGATGAATAATCGATTATTTACTCGATCTTTTTTACCATCGAATGATTTCGATTCATTTCCATAGAAAAATCGATTCTCGCTTCTCGATGTCAAATTCATTCGAATGCACAGTCCGAGAGAATCGGTTTGAAACGTCATCGAACTTGGAATCGATTCTCGCTTCTCGATGTCAAAATTCTTTCGAATGCACAGTCCGAGAGAATCGGTTTGAAACGTCATCGAACTTGGAATCGATTCTCGCTTCTCGATGTCAAAATTCTTTCGAATGCACGGCCGAGACAATCGGTTTTAAACGTCATCGAACTTGGAATCGATTCTCGCTTCTCGATGTCAGAATTCGAATGCATAGTCTTGAAACGTCATCGAAAGTGATTTTGCTTGTCAAACGAAATATTTTATAGGTACATGTTATAATCAACCTGATGTGTGAATTTTATATTATGAATGAATACTTTTAGGTAACGATTTACGTTTTCAGTATAGTTTATACGTAAAAGATTGCGATGGTGATAGCTTTCAACAATTTAAAAATGTTTAGTATGAGGTTATGTATCATCTATTTGGGTATTGTATATTTAATTTTAAATAAAACAATAACTTAGGATATACCATTTTTATATTTAATGCCGACCGGGTTTCGCTAAAACCGTAGTTTCTTCAGGGCAGTAAATAATACTCTACTAAAATCAGCAAGTAGGTAATATGTTTTCATATCTGCTTTATATGACCAAATATATTTAATTTATTTGAAATTAACAGGTGTTTCTTAGTTTGTAATAAAAATGAAACGATTTCTATAGTAAGAAAACTTTATTTAATGATAAACTACAAATATAAAAATATAAATACAAATAATTCCATACGAAAAGGTGTCCATAACCTACATGTTATTTAGAGGTTATTTTTTTAACAAAAACGACATAAAATTATTATCTTCGTATTAAACACAGACACACTGTCAATATTATTAATGGGAATTTGTACCAACCGGCTAAACTAAATATCTTATTAGTAATTTTATTGTTGTGAGATGCCCACATATTTGAAATTCGTGGAAAATGGAATAACACTAATGTTGCCATCAAACAAAAAGGAATTTGCCAATTTGCCATTGCCAGGAAATAAAAACGGTGATTGAATTATTGTCGCAGTACTTACTTACTAATGTTGCGTTATTTAGAGATTGTTTTTGATCAAAAATGTCATATAATTATAATTATTTTCATATTATTAAACATACATAAATATTTTTAATGGAAATTTTTACCAATGGGCTAAACTAAGTAGCTTAACAATAATTGTTATGTTGTGAAATGCATACCAAAAAACAACAAATAAAATTACAACAAACAACAAGCGTTGCCATACATGATGCACCATAATAATTTTCGACTTCCTACCACCCCCCCCCCCCCCTCCCCCGTCACAGACAAAAATCCTGCCCCTGACCGTAGCTATTGCTCCCGAACTCCGAGCAAAAAATCGATTAATCATTCGATTATTGTGATGTCTCGATTAAAAAAAATCGATTATATAAAAGTTTCGATCATTCCCATCGCTAGTTCTCACGTACACAGCGCGTCAGTTGATTCGACGTTTATTTCTAGGTTATTTTTATGTTTTTCACTACTCAGCAGACGCACTTTGTAGCTTTGCCACGTTTTGTGATTCTGAAATGAATATGCGGACGACTAAGTATAATTTGACCAACATGACAAGTGTGGTGTATGGACAATAAGAATCTCCGAAACCGTTGGTTTTTAGTTTCCCATTTAAACCGTTATTGGTAAGTACTAATACTGACATTATTCACGCTATTCATTTTGGTAGCGGCCTTTATTCCAAACCAAACTGAGCGACCACTGGTCTTTAATTCGAGCAGGCAGGCTCACATGCACAACTGCGCTGTGTCTAACGCGACCTGTCTAGCTAACCTTACTAACACCAATTGGTCTTTGATTATATAAATGTCATGTAGATTTATATAATCAAAGCAATTGGTATACCTACATGTGTTCGGGAGTTCATTTTATGTTTTGGTCGAGAAACATTTAAACTGTCAATTTTAAGTATACCTAATATTGAGTTTCTATGGTATAATTGAATTGCTACTTCGACTAAAGCAGTACTTGAGTGAGATAGCAATAGTCTGCGATATATATACGGTAGCACATACTCGCACTTTCTTCTTATTCCAGAAATCCGATGGCGTAGACGTCAGTCATAGTAATATTCGTTGTTACTTGTATTGCTTATTGAATAAATTAGTTGTGCATTTCTAATTAAGCCTTGCACTCAATAACACAAATAACATTGGCGGAGTTGATTGTTCTAAATACGTCCCTAAACAAGATTAGCGGATTAAAGTTGTTAAGTTGTTTTGATTAAATTTCTCACATTATAAAAAAAGGAACTACCGAATGTTTAGAAGTAGATACTGTATATATTGAGTGATGCCACGATAGATGGCCATTCTCTCAACCATTTTCAAATGTCAATGGCATGATTCAAATACAGCTACAATAATTATTAAATTCTTGTTTCAAAATATAAATGAGTTATGTATACGAATTCACTGTTTTGGGGAAATATTTCAAACAAAACCAAATATTAATTTGTTCTGTTTCAGGAAAATTTGTTTTAGCTTGAACCAATTACCAAACGCTATTACAGCAGTGCCATGGATCTACTAAATCCTGAGACTGTTTCCATCAAGACGGAACCAGGGCCCGAGGAAGAAGGCGGAGGTGTAATGCTGTATACAGATTTCGACCTACCAGACGTAAAGAAGGAAAGTTTGGCGTATGCGGAGAGTACTCAGACATCCAGTTAGTTTAATTAAACAATTTAAAAAATGTAGAACGTTGAATTTGGAATTTTAACTTAATTGTATTGCAAGCAATCATTTCCCAATTCCTCAAATTTTTACCTCTTTTAATTTGGGACATGATTTAAGTTACTCTTATTATTATACACTAAAAATGCCTAAAGATTGATGGAAGTGAACACCATTCCATTGAATTCTTCAAAAGCAGGGTCCTGCATCAGTTCCTGAAGCGGACATCTGGTGTCATTCTTTTTTCTTATATTGATCTTTAAGTTTCTTATCCAAATTCCCTCATTAATAATTCAGGTGCGGCGCATACGTCATTCCTATGTCTACTTACGTTAAATTGTCGTGAACACCAGCAACATATATTAACCGCTTGGGCGGTATCTTTATTTATTATCTTTCAAAAATATATTTTTAATGAAAAAATTAGTTTTTTTTTATGTATCATTAATCAATTGTCTTTTAGGCAGCATTAATGTGGAAACAATTGCCACCAAGGCGAATCTTGAACCCCGAGAAGAAGATGAAGGTGGTTTTACTCATATGGAAATTGACATCGACCTGTCGGATGTCAAAAAGGAATGCTTAAAACGCGTTGACAGAATGAAGGAAACATTAGGTAAACCGATTTTTAATTTAACATTTAGCGATATCCATTTTGTTATCGTTTATATACATTTACTGTGCTTATCTACACTTGCGTGCGATAAGTCTTAATAAGCCTTTTTTAACCTATGTTTTTAAATTTGTCGACAGATCTGAAAACGCGTCGTCTGGAAAAACAATTCTCTTGTCCTCATTGCATCTACTCCTGCTCTCAAAAGAACGATTTTAGAAGTCATGTTTGCACTCATACTGGAGAAAAACGGTTTACATGTACCGAGTGCAACTATTCATGTTCTTGTAAGGGTAGTCTGAAGAACCACATGCTGACACACAGTGGAGGAAAACCTTTTTCATGTTCAGAGTGCAACTATTCATGTTCTCGGAAGGCCAGTCTGACAATCCACATGCTGACTCACAGTGGAGAAAAACCTTTTTCGTGTTCAGAGTGCAACTATTTATGTTCTCAAAAGGGCCATTTGACTAGACACATGCTGACTCACAGCGGAGAAAAACCTTTTTCATGTTCAGAGTGCAACTATTCATGTTCTCGGAAGGGCAGTCTGACAACTCACATGCGGACTCACAGCGGAGAAAAACCCTTTTCCTGTTCCGAGTGCAACTATTCATATTCTAGTAAGGGTAGTCTGAAGAACCACATGCTGACTCATAGTGGAGAAAAACCGTTTTCATGTACCGAGTGCAACTATTCATGTTCTCGGAAGGGCTCTCTGACTAGCCACACGCTGACTCACAGCGGAGAAAAACCTTTTTCATGTTCCGAGTGCAACTATTCATGTTCTCGGAAGGGCACTCTGACTAGCCACATGCTGACTCACAGCGGAGAAAAACCTTTTTCATGTCCCGAGTGCAACTATTCATGTTCTCGGAAGGGCTATCTGACTAGCCACATGCTGACCCACAGCGGAGAAAAACCTTTTTCATGTTCCGAGTGCAACTATTCATGTTCTCAAAAAAGCCATCTGACTAGCCACATGCTGGCTCACAACGGAGAAAAGCCTTTTTCATGTTCTGAGTGCAACTATTCATGTTCTCGGAAGGGCAGACTGATAATCCAGATGCTGACTCACAGTGGACAAAAACCTTTTTCATGTTCCGAGTGCAACTATTCATATTATTGGAAGTCAAATTTGACGACTCACATGCGGACTCACAGTGGAGAAAAACCTTTTTCATGTTCCGAGTGCAACTAATCATGTTCTTGTAAGGCCATTCTGAAGATCCACATGCTGACTCACAGTGGAGAAAATTTTCATGTTCCGAGTGCAACTATTCATGTTCTCGGAAGGGCACTCTGACTAGCCACATGCTGACTCACAGCGGAGAAAAACCTTTTTCATGTTCCGAGTGCAACTATTCATGTTCTCGGAAGGGCTATCTGACTAGCCACATGCTGACTCACAGCGGAGAAAAACCTTTTTCATGTTCCGAGTGCAACTATTCATGTTCTCGGAAGGGCTATCTGACTAGCCACATGCTGACTCACAGCGGAGAAAAACCTTTTTCATGTTCCGAGTGCAACTATTCATGTTCTCAAAAAAGCCATCTGACTAGCCACATGCTGGCTCACAGCGGAGAAAAGCCTTTTTCATGTTCCCAGTGCAACTATTCATGTTATTGGAAGTCAAATTTGACGACTCACATGCGGACTCACAGTGGAGAAAAACCTTTTTCATGATCAGAGTGCAACTATTCATATTATTGGAAGTCAAATTTGACGACTCACATGCGGACTCACAGTGGAGAAAAACCTTTTTCATGTTCCGAGTGCAACTAATCATGTTCTTGTAAGGCCATTCTGAAGATCCACATGCTGACTCACAGTGGAGAAAATTTTCATGTTCCGAGTGCAACTATTCATATTATTGGAAGTCAAATTTGACGACTCACATGCGGACTCACAGCGGAGAAAAACCTTTTTCATGTTCCGAGTGCAACTATTCATTTTCTTGTAAGGGTAGTCTGAAGAACCACATGCTGACTCATAGTGGAGGAAAGCCGTTTTCATGTACCGAGTGCAACTATTCATGTTCTCGGAATGGCACTCTGACTAGCCACATGCTGACTCACAGCGGAGAAAAACCTTTTTCATGTTCCGAGTGCAACTATTCATTTTCTTGTAAGGCCAGTCTGAAGATCCACATGCTGACTCACAGTGGAGAAAAACCTTTTTCATGTTCCGAGTGTAACTATTCATGTTCTCACAAGAGCAGTCTGACGACCCATATGCTGACTCACAGTGGAGAGAAATCTTTTTTATATTCAGAGTGCAACTATTTATGTTTTCGAAAATGCCGTATGACGAGACACTAGCTGATTCATAGTTGAGAAAAACCTTTTCTATATTTCGATTCAACTATTCATGTCCTTACAAGGGCAATATGATTACCCACTTGCTGGCACACAGTGGATAAAATCCTTATTCTTGTTCCGAGTGCAACTATTCATGTTTTCGAAAACACTCTATGACGAGACACCGGCTGACTCTTAGTGGAGAAAAACCATATACATGTTCCTAATGCAGCTAAACGAGTCCTCAAAAGAGAGATTTTTTGGTCCATTATGACAATAACACTACATTATGATTCGAGTTATAAAGTATATTAAATTATTACATGTTTTTCGAAAGTACTGCGTAAGTCCGTAATATAACTATTAACTCAAAATAGGTAAGAACTCTTACCATCACTAGATTATTTTTTTCTTTACCCACTTATACCGCCGATATAGGTCGGTAAAGTAGAATTCGATTAAAAGGTATTTTATTTTTAAATATTACATATGTGTTAATAATATTAACTGGGAGTATTAGTTGGTATAAAAAACCGGTTCCCAAGAAATTTCCTCTTTCTTCTATCAATTCAATATACAAAGAAAATGTAGATCAAACTTACGAAGGTAGAATATTACACTGTTTGTTATTTATATTTTCGTTGCTCTATGGCTCGGTCAGTTGGAGATACCACGAAAATTCTTTTGTTTCATTTTCGTTCCTAGCTCTATCTATTGCTCGGTTGGGGATTCCCTTGAAATATTCCTCGCCTGTCACCTGTGTCATTCTTTTTTCTTTCGTTCATTGTTACCTTGTTACATATTGATTGACTTGAATTAGTGAAAAAGTTGTCATATTATTAGTGTTTTCAAAAGTGTTCAAAAGAAAAACCCAGGAAAGTGAATTGGATACTTCGATTTTTTTAATAAACGATAACTAAAGAACTCAAATCCTGAATATTATTATAGCTGAATCGACCGATAACTGTGTGAAAAAATCCCTGAGACTCTAATTTTATTAATTATTAAATTTAATCATACTTTACGACAGGGGAGGGGAACCTTTTTGCCGTCGGGACCCATTTAGATGTATGTATTATCACCCGAGGGCCAACTACGAATGCCAGAACCGAAAACACAACTCAGATTGTTTCTGCGTTAGGGTCCACAAGTTTAAACAATAGTTACATTTTCTCAATTAGTCAATTTCTCAGAAGTTTGAAGCGTATAGTGTGCAACGCAAATTTTAAGCTTTATTCGATACATCAGAATGTCTTCATTTGATGAATCTGCATCTAGCGTGTAAATTTTCTGTGGGATTGACAGAGAAACCAATATATTCTGTCATAATAACTTCGTTGACCTACATTCAATATGTTGATCTCCTTTTAGTTATTTGTGCGAGAGAGAGAGATGTAACTTAAAACGTAAAAATCTGTGCCTATCTGTACACACCACTTTACTGTTCTAAGTTGAGATAATCTAGCCCATTAGTTTGATGTGTCTAAAGCAGAGATGTCAATATTCATTATCTTACTACAAAAAACATCAGTTGCTTGACTTTCCGATTTAATTTGAAGGGCCCAAGTCGGAAGGTTTGGCTGTTACTAAAATATTGCTGTCACTGTTGCTCTTACTCCACCGGATATTGAGCGAAAGGGACAATGCACTGACACCTAACTAAAATGGAGGTTTTGTATTCCCCACTTTTCTCCTCCAAAAGTGGACTGATTTTCAATTTTTTTTTTACCAACTACATAAGAAAAAACTATTCTATGTCTGTACGTTTTGCTTTTTTGAAAAAAACATTGTCTGGTTTGTATACTGAACATCTTTTGACGGCGTTTAAACCAGTCAATTTTATTGACTTTTGGAAGGTCATAACTTCTATAAAAAGTAACTTATCAAAAAAAACAAAAAGTACCGACACGCTAGTAGTTGATATCAATTTTATGCAAAAACAATATTTTCTCTAGGGTTAAAATCCAGAGAGATAAATAGGGAATACGTTTGTATGGAAAACTCACCGCCGGGTATCCTCTTAAGGGGTTAAACCGGTGTCATTTGTTTAATCTCCTTCAGCACGTGTCCTTCAAATTGACTGCACAATCGGATAAGTCTAGACAAACCGTACGAGCGAGAATTCACAATACGAGAATTCCCATATTTTTTGTTCGATTTTTTGTCAGTTTTCAGTATTATGGGGGTACACCATTATACAGCTTGAACATTAGTTCCGAAGTAATAATTTTTTTATTATCTAATTTATTTTGACCAAATTTCGTGATGGAAAACACAAATTTGAAATTTGCTGTCTCATCTGACATAGAAATGTGCCGGTATTTAGGAAAACATTTTTTATTAATTTATGCAGAATTGTTACAATTTTTTAAATAATTTTTACGGGTGCATAAATATATTTTTTAGGAATACCTAAAATGTTGATCTGATAAATAACGTATTTAAGGAGTTATTGAAGTTTGAAAGAGCGTCGTAGACTATCTTTACATCGTGGACACGGCCGGGTTAATCAGGGGCGGCGAGTGGTAATGGATTTAGTTCAACCTTACTTTGGTTCAAATAGAGGAGTCACTACTGACAATTTTTTTACCTCTGCTCCTCATGCGGAAGTACTATTGAACCACAACTTAACTTTAACAGGCACTCTTCGCAAAAATAAAAGAGAGATACCAGCAGAATTACTGGCAAAGAAGACCAACGACATTTATGGCAGCATTTTTTGTTTTACAAATCGAATCACTTTGGTGTCGTATGTTCCCAAAATAAATAACACGTTTATCTTGCTATCGACGCAATTCAACGATGCTGATATTAGCACATCTGAAGGAAAAAAGCCTGAAATAATCCTTCATTACAACAAAACTACAGGGGCAGTTGATACGGGGGACAGGATGACGGGAGAATATTCGTGTGCGAGACCCACGCGAAGATGGCCTTTCCGGTTATTTATGGAAATGATTGACATTGCAGCTTTAAACTCTTATATTTTATGGGTTAAAAAATATCCAGATTGGAAAAAAAATGATTGGAGTCGAAGAAAACATTTTATAAGAGTTTTAAGCACGGAACTATCCAAGTCAAATGTGGAATAAAGAAAAAACAGTGCAGTCAAATTTCATAGGCAACAAAAGGATGCCTTTGGTTTATATTTATCCTCTTCTGATAGGGCAATGTCCACTACTTCACCGACGCCGATGGAGACTGCAGCACCCACGACTTCTTCAAATATTTATAAAACTGGATGTTGTAGATATTGCTCAGAACATAGGAGAACAAGAATATTTTGCGAAAAATGCAAAAAACCGGTGTGCACAGTACACAGAACAGAAAAAAGTCTATCAGGTGCCCAAAGTGTGTAGACTAGTACTGGTAATAGAATTTATGTATATTCATAATTTTTTGATTTATTGTTCAAATTTTTAGAATTATATATAGATAAAGTAAAGATATATATCAGTATGTCGTAAAAATGTTCTGATTTCTTGTAGTTCCCACCTATATTTTTAATTGTTGTTTTGATGATTGATGTGATTTTGGCTCTAAAATAGTTTTAAAAATACATTGTAATAATTAATGACACTTGTTTTATGAATTTTTTACAGTAATTTGACAATATTGTGATAATTGTATTTGATTTTTCTATTTTACTACCTTTATAATAATATTATTACTTTTGCCATGAAAACTTTTAGATTATATTCATAAAACCTATTGTAATTATTGCTGCAAAATGAAAAGAGCAGAATATTTCACATAAAAGCTTATATATAATTCTTGGTTATGTTACGAACCGAGTTATATTACCATACTTATTTCATTTATATATTTAATATTGATTGGAGTACATCTCAAATATTTTAGATTTATGTACATTTTATTATTAATTTCCTTATCATGTGAATGGTAATTAGTAATGTGCCGGATCGGTAAAAATGTATATCCGCGGATACGTATCCGAATACGGATATTTGATGTCAAGATCTACGGATACGGATACGGATCTTTATTTTCTTATATGTCAGAAAAAAGATTACCAGGAGATCAAGACCAGTTGAAGTATTGACAGATTAACAGTAAAAAAGTTTGGAGGTCTCACCTGCAACAAGCGTTCCAAGTGAGCAATTTTTCAGTGCAACAGGAATTGTTTATGATCCTCATCGTAACAGACGTTTGGGGGACAAAGCTGCCAAGTTACTCTTTTGGAAATACAATTTACCATTACGCTGCCCTAGTGCTTGTATGTTCAATAGACCATTTTGCAAATTTTACAGGGGACGTTTTTTTTTTATTTACAGGCAAATTCTAAATAATTCTGACTTTAGTCATTTCGTTTTATACATGTCTATTGAATACGGTATAAAACGAAATGAAATGACTAAAGTCGAGAATTATTTGGAATTTGCCTGTAAAAAACAAAAAAAAAATGTCCCCTGTAAAATTTGCAAAATGGTCTATTGAACATACACGCACTAGGGCAGCGATTACCTAAATTCAATTATGATTAGCAATTTTTTCAAGATCCTCTAATTTTCACTATGTTTACTCGTGTAATCTAATGTTTACACTTTATTTGGTACGCAGTATTAATTTACTTTATTAGAATAATCATTCAATTAGAATTTATTTTTGGTTTTCTCATTATATTATAATTATAAAAGTGATCTTATAACTTTTTATCATATTGATTTGATAATTATAAAAAAAACGAAGATTCAAGTTTTGGTTTTCTCATTTCCTTATATTTATAACTTTGGTGTTATAACTTTCTGTAATATTGATCTCATTATATAGATAGTTGATTTAGTAACTTTGAATTATGTACTATTGGTATGGTAACTTAATACATTCAGCAAATGACTAAGCATAAATAGTTATACAACGTGTGTTTTTTTAAATCTTTATATCTTATTACTATAAATTATAAGTATGCTTTGTTTACTTTTTCGTTTTATAATCCTGTAATAAATAAAATAAATACATATCATTTCTGTAATAAATAAATTAGGCAGAAACATTTTTGTAACATACATGAACTATTATAATTTCTTATAATTTTATAATTTTTTTAAAAAAGGTACCTCTACGTACGATTGTTTAAACATTATTTTATTTCGAATATGTAGAAGTATTAGGTAGGCATTTCTTGTAATTTTTTATTTCCTAATTTTATCCAAAAATTGTTACCAAATAAATATATACATTTAGTTACAATCATTATCTGAAAGCAGTAGTGCAACCAAATTATAATAAAAATCTTGTCCCTAAAAAGTTTGTTTTTATTTGTTTTCAAAAGAGACCATCTGTACTTTTGACCATCTTTATATGGAACGGTCCACAGCTCGAATCCACCCTCCGTAATATTGCCCACTACCGCATTCCATAAACATGTGCGGCTTGCTGGGCGCATTACGCCAGCAGCACGATCACAGAATTGCGAATAATATTTTATTATTCAATGAATGATTCTTTTTTTTAATTATTTCAGTTTTATGGAAAAAACCAACATTTTTTTAAACATAAAATTAATTTAAGCATATGAAAAATTATTCACATCAATATTTTTTGAAAAATGAATAATAAAATCCAAAACCCCCATAGGGTAACACTGTTTAACACGGCGGCACGACGAGGGTGTTTTTAGCATGGTATGGGAAAGGTTAAAAAGAACAGGTGACAGAGAGCATGGTAATTTTTTACCTAACCAGGACACGCTTAATATGCACTAAAAAAAAATTAATTATATTGTGGTAGATAGATAATAACTCGTAGTAATCAATTCAGCAACCGGAATTGAAAAATAATGCATTTTAATACTTATTTTTAAACTTTCAAAATACGAAATGTCATTTTTCACGGACCGCTATGTTACGAATTATGACGGTAAATACGCACTAAAAAAAGGAAATTCTGTTGTGTTAGTTAGATATTAACAAGTTGTAATCAATTCAGCAACCGGAATTGAAAAATAATGCATTTTAATTGTTATTTTTTAACTTTCAAAATACGAAATGTCACTTTTCACCGACCGCCATGTTACGAATTAAGACGGTAAATACGAACTTTTAAAAGAAAAAAACACTACTTTTAAAATAAAAAACCACTTCGTATCAGTTATATAATAATAAATAATACATATTAATCATTATTTTGCTCGATTTAGAAACGCTAAAACTGATTAGCCCCGATCAATGGCCATATCTGAGCGACCGACGCACATTTAGCAAATAGGCACTGCCAACCTAAATACAAAAGCATCAGTGTTACCAGTGGCTAGAAACAATATTTAAACAATAATACCCATAGGTTTTAATGCAAGTTTTTTTTTATGAGAATTTTTTGAAATAACAAAAAATTATATTAAAAAAACGCCGGTTTTTAATTTCAGTAATTATTTTTTATAAATAATACGTTCACTTTGTATCACAAACCATGTTACACAAACCTAGCGTAGCCGTAAAACTACTTGAAAACTGGGATATTTTTCTTGCCTTGATGCGAGCAGGCGCTACGAAGGGGGCACTTTCTTTTGTATCACAAACCATGTTACACAAACCTAGCGTAGCCGCTAAACTACTTGAAAACTGGGATATTTTTCTTGCCTTGACGCGAGCAGGCGCTACGAAGGGGGCACTTTCTTTTGTATCACAAACCATGTTACACAAACCTAGCGTAGCCGCTAAACTACTTGAAAACTGGGATGTTTTTCTTGCCTTGACGCGAGCAGGCGCTACGAAGGGGGCTCTTTCTTTTGTGTCACAAACCATGTTAAACAAACCTAGCGTAGCCGCTAAACTACTTGAAAACTGGGATGTTTTTCTTGCCTTGACGCTAGCAGGCGCTACGAAGGGGGCTCTTTCTTTTGTATCACTCCGCGTGTTTCCCGCTATCAGATGAGGTTAGGTTAGGTTAGGTTAGGTTAGGTTAGGTGAGGTGGTGGGGGGGGGGGGGGTAGGCGGGGAAATGAAAGGGTAGATAAAAGAAAGTGCCCCCTACGTAGCGCCTGCTCGCGTCAAGGCAAGAAAAACATCCCAGTTTTCAAGTAGTTTAGCGGCTACGATAGGTTTGTGTAACATGGTTTGTGATACAAAAGAAAGTGCCCCCTTCGTAGCGCCTGCTCGCGTCAAGGCAAGAAAAATATCCCAGTTTTCAAGTAGTTTTACGGCTACGCTAGGTTTGTGTAACATTGTTTATGATACAAAAGTGAACGTATTATTTATAAAAAATAATTACTGAAATTAAAAACCGGCGTTTTTTTTATATAATTTTTTGTTATTTCAAAAAATTCTCATAAAAAAAAACTTGCATTTAAACCTATGGGTATTATTGTTTAAATATTGTTTCTAGCCACTGGTAACACAGATGCTTTTGTATTTAGGTTGGCAGTGCCATTTGCTAAATGTGCGTCGGTCGCTCAGATATGGCCACCGATCGCGGCTAATGAGTTTTAGCGTTTCTAAATCGAACAAAATAATGATTAATATGTATTGTTTATTATTATATAACTGATACGAAGTGGTTTTTTTTATTTTAAAAGTAGTGTTTTTTTCTTTTAAAAGTTCGTATTTACCGTCTAAATTCGTAACATGGTGGTAGGTGAAAAGTGACATTTCGTATTTTGAAAGTTAAAAAATAACAATTAAAATGCATTATTTTTCAATTCCGGTTGCTGAATTGATTACAACTTGTTAATATCTAACTACCACTATATAATTTCTTTTTTTTAGTGCGTATTTACCGTCGTAATTCGTAACATGGCGGTCGGTGAAAAGTGACATTTCGTATTTTGAAAGTTAAAAAATAACAATTAAAATGCATTATTTTTCAATTCCGGTTGCTGAATTGATTACTACTAGTTAATATCTATCTACTACATTTTTTTTTTTTTTTTTTAGTGCATATTAAGCGTGTCCTGGTTAGGTAAAAATTTACCATTTTTTTCTAGCAGTATGCGTTGCGACAATTTGCTTCTCTGGTTCCTACACCTCTTCTGAATCCATACTGGTCTCCGGAAAGGATGTTTTCTATTTTTGGTTCGATTCTTTTTAGAATGATATTAGTCAATATTTTTGTGGCAATTGTCTATGACTTCGTTATTGTCTCTTGGCGACGCACGCTTTCTTCGCTGTCAACCTTTTCATCGTGTTTCCAAATTCCCATTCTACATGTTATGTACATTATATTATTACCCCTTACACGGTATAGCCTACGCGAGTGATCCTTATTGGTAAGTTCTAAAGCTGATATTTTCTACCTCAGTATTAATCACGCTATTCTTTTTGGTAGCGGCCGTTATTGTATCTAAAAATTACTTAGGCTGGAATCAGACGGTTCATTAATCGTTCATTTCTGTATTTCATTCGGCCTATTCTACTTCGGAATGAAACGTCTGAACATGAAATGAAACAAAAGTGAAACGAAGATGGGAACATTTGCTCGAGTAACGATAGAGCATAAATAAACCACGTGTACCTGTTTTGACTTTTGACAGGTGAGCAACCATAGAATTAGCATATAAAGCTAAAAAGCTTCCTATTGGATGGACAGCTTTGACGTCACAAACCATAGATAAACGTTTTTACGCGGTACGCCATTTTGTTCGGAGTTATACCCCCCTGCGATAGAGTAAAGGTAGCGACATACTCGCAGCTCACATCAAAAAGTTATTTATAACACAATAGCGCTCGCCATACAATCCCATGAGACCCGCCAGACGTAAAAAGATGATGCGCTGTGATCGCGGTTTGAATCTTCGCTAATCGGAATTATTTTTCGTATTCGCTACAGTGGCGGTATCAGAAAAGTTATGCGACCCCCTCTCTACGGTAAACAGGAGAGGGGGTCATTTTTAATACACGGAGCATGCACGGAGCTGTCAAGTTAACATATCCAGTACAAAGAAATGATATTCTCTCGACCGCTTCCGATTTCAACTGACCCCTTCTCCTGCCGTAGGAAGGAATATTTTATAACGTAGTGTGTCGGTAGAAAAGATACTTATAACGCAGTATCTTTTTGATGTGAACTTCGCGTTTGTCGCCCGCTTGAACCTTCACTCGAGTGAACCGTCTGATTCAAGCCCTACCATTGTTCATTAATTTTGACTGCTTCACGCTCAAATTCACAAGTACGCTGTTTCTAACGCGATCTAGTGTGACTTACTACTCAGAATATCTCAGTTAGGGAATTCATTTGGCGTTTTGTGTAAGGAACGTTTAAACTGTTCATTTGGCGTCTAACTTTTGTTAGGTTAGTATTTCGACGGCATTGATTAATCAATGATACATTGGATGAATGTGGAATACCGATATTTTATTAAAAGTGAAATGGCGGATCCAATAAATACTAATACCGGTTTATATAAATACCTTCATATACAGAGAAATCAGACGATTCTCTCGACAGCTTTCCATAACGTAAATTTAAGGTAAGTATTACAAGGTCAAATATGTGTTATCCATACAACGTTATTTTTCCAGCAGAGTATTCCAAACGAAACAAAATATTCAAAGCTCGTACGCATGAGAGTTGTGTTGTAACAATGTTCTGTTTCAGGTTTATTTTTTGGAACCAATTATCAAACACTACAACAACAGTGCCATAGACAGGGCCGGTCGTGAGCCAAACGCCGCCTAGGTCTAATAAAAACCTAAAGGGCGCTCTATTGGGTGTCATTATCAGCTCCTTGGTAAATCGGCACCCGGAGCGGACTGCTCCAATTGGGCCTGCACAGGGGCCGGCCTAGGACATGGATCTTGTAAAGCCAGAAACCGTTTATATAAAGACGGAACCAGGGCTCCAGGAAGAAAGCGGAGATGAATTCCCGTATACGGATATATATTTTAATCTCCCAGATATAAAAAAGGAATGTTTGCAGTACGCGGAGAGCACTCCGACAGCTAGTAAGATACATTGCATTATATGTAAAAAAATGTAGAATGATCAATTAAGATTTTCGGAATTCGCGTCCATTTTGAAATGTTGTGCAGACAGGACACAACACTTGCTTGTAATGTTGTCTTATAACGTACCCAAGTTTAGTTTGGTATTTACCTAAATTTTTATATTTACATGAAACTGCCAAACTGCAGTACCCTTTTAATTTATAATGCTCACAAAAAAGATTCTTCAAGTTTTTATCTCTTCTTATTTGGAACATGATACACATAAGCTTAATAAAAAAATATTAAATTTAAAGCAAGAAAACATTTTTGAACACAAAATGATACTCTGTACCTAACGTGTTTCTCTTGTAACAGGATTTCAAGATCCTTGGACTTGTACGTATGGTTTTACTTTTGCATACATAAATAGGCATTTCACCACTACACATCTGGCCTGATGATGGACTCTGTAACGCTCTCTGAAACTTTGAATAAAGAAAGAGGAAGAGCAACACGACAAATTATCCCAAAAATAATAAAGATGGTATGGTGATGGTTGTGAAAATCTCAAATCAGATTATTTTATTTGTTTCAAGTTTGTTGTGGTACTCTCGGAAACCTAAACCTAAAACCTAATTTGTAATGTTAAACGCTGTTCCTTTTGGCATATAAATAATCAATAAAGGTATTAATGTTTAGTTTTTCCAGATAGCATAAATGTGAAGACTGTTATCAAGACGGAACCAGGACCTCGAGAAGAAGATGACGGAGGCTTTCCTTATATGGAAATTGACATAGACATACCGGATGTTAAAAAATAATGCATATCACTCATGCTAACTCACAGTGAAGAAAAACCGTTTTCATGTTCCAACTGTAACTCTTCGTTTTCTCGAAGGGGAAATTTGAAGACGCACTTGCGGACTCACAGTGGTGAAAAACATTTTTCCTGTTCGAAATGCAACTTTTCATGTTCTCAAAAAGGAAGTTTGATGAGACACGCGCAGATTGGTTCATTTATGATGAACGCTTTCTTCGATGTCAACCTTTTCAACCTGTTCCAACCGATTTCCTATTCTACATGTGATGTACATTATATTATAATTCCTTTCACGGTATATCCCACGCGGGTGATCGTTATTGGTAAGTTCTAAAGCTGATATTTTCTACCCTAGTATTAATAACGATTTTATTTTTAGTAGCGACCGTTATTGCATATCAATCTTACGGACCACTGTTCATTAATGTGGACTGCTTCACGCTTATAGCGGGCGACAAACGCGAAGTTCACATCAAAAAGATACTGCGTTATAAGTATCTTTTCTACCGACACACTACGTTATAAAAACCTCCTTCCTACGGCAGGAGAAGGGGTCAGTTGAAATCGGAAGCGGTCGAGAGAATATCATTTCTTTGTACTGGATATGTTAACTTGACAGCTCCGTGCATGCTCCGTGCATTAAAAATGACCCCCTCTCCTGTTTACGGTAGAGAGGGGGTCGCATAACTTTTCTGATTTCGCTACTGCAGCGAATACGAAAAATAATTCCGATTAGCGAAGATTCAAACCGCGATCACAGCGCATCATCTTTTTACGTCTGGCGGGTCTCATGGGATTGTATGGCGAGCGCTATTGTGTTATAAATAACTTTTTGATGTGAGCTGCGAGTATGTCGCTATCTTAAATGAACAACTGCACTGTTTCTAACGCGACCTAACATAACTTACCAATCGGAATATCTCAGTTAGGAAATCTATTTGGCGTTTTGTGTGAGGAACGTTCGAACAGCCAATTTGACGTCTACCTATTTTTAGGTTAATAATTTGAAGGCGCTGATTAAAATAATGAATTATATATTACTAGCTGATACCCGGCATGCGTTGAAATGCTACTTTAATAAATAAATTTGGTAAATTTTTACAAAACCCCGCAAAACTTAATATAAATTTTAAAATTTGTTTAATAATTGTAGTAGATACATAACAGTTAGTAGTAAGTAATTTAGAAACCGGAATTGAAAAATAATGCATTTTAATTGTTATTTTTTGACTTCCAAAACACAAAACGTCACTTTTCACCGACCGGCGGTAAATAGGAATTTTCAAAAGAAAAACCACTTTGTATCAGTTAGATAATAATATAAAGTAACTATTTCAATTATCAGAAATGAAAAATAATGCATATTAATCCTTATTTTGCTCGATAACAAACACGTAAACTCATCGATCGCCATATTTGATCTGTTCAAGTACCAACAAAGCATGCCAACAGCGGCAATCTACGAAATATGTACACTTGTACAGTGGTATTCATGTGACCAGTGACTAGAAACGATATTGAGACAATAATATTATTTTATAAAGATAGTTATTTGTGTATTTTTTATTTTTACCGTGTATGCTAATTGTTTTATTATTTATATATTTATAAAGAAATATAATAATCTAACAAAAGATAATTACATTATCTCGTGTTTAATACATAGTTAGGTTAGGTTAAATGGAGTGGGTGGGGGCGGGAGTGGTAGGTTAGGTTAGGTTAGTTTAGATTAGACACCCCCTAAGATAACCTCTAAGATAACCTAACATATCCCAACCTAAACTAACCTACCCTTCCATTCCCCCCCACCCCCTAACCCAACCTAACATATCCCAACCTAAACTAACCTACCCTTCCATTCCCCCCCACCCCCTAACCCAACCTAACATATCCCATCCTACCCTTTCATTCTCCCCCACACCCCCGAACCTAACCTAACATATCCCAACCTAAACTAACCTACCCTTCCATTCCCCCCCCACCCCCTAACCCAACCTAACATATCCCAACCTAAACTAACCTACCCTTCCATTCCCCCCCCACCCCCTAACCCAACCTAACATATCCCAACCTAAACTAACCTACCCTTCCATTCCCCCCCACCCCCTAACCCAACCTAACATATCCCATCCTGAACTAACCTACCCTTTCATTCTCCCCCACACCCCCGAACCTAACCTAACATATCCCAACCTAAACTAACCTACCCTTCCATTCCCCCCCCACCCCCTAACCCAACCTAACATATCCCAACCTAAACTAACCTACCCTTTCATTCTCCCCCCAACCCCCTAACCTAACCTAACATAACCCAACCTAACATATCCGAACCTTAACTAACCTACCCTTCCATTCCCCCCCCCACCCCCTAACCCAACCTAACATATCCCAACCTAAACTAACCTACCCTTTCATCCCCCCCCCACCCCATAATCTAACCAACATGTCCCAACCTAAACTAACTAACCCTTTCATCCCCCCCCCCCCCCCCCCCACCCCGTAACCCAACCTAACATGTCCCAACCTAAACTAACCTACCCTTTCATTCCCCCCTCCCACCCCTAACCTTACCTAACATATCCCAACCTAAACTAACCTACCTTTCCATTCCCCCCCACCCTCTAACCCAACCTAACATATCCCAACCTAAACTAACCTACCCTTTCATTCTCCCCCCCACCCCCTAACCTAACCTAACATATCCCAACCTAAACTAACCTACCCTTTCATTCTCCCCCCCACCCCCTAACCTAACCTAACATATCCCAACCTAAACTAACCTACCCTTTCATCCCCCCCCCCACCCCATAACCTAACCTAACATATCCCAACCTAAACTAACCTACCCTTCCATTCCCCCCCCACCCCCTAACCCAACCTAACATATCCCAACCTATTTACATATGAGTTCTTTTATAACAATGTTCTCTTTCAGGTATATTTTTTTGACTTGAACCAATTATCAAACACTACAACAACAGGGCCGGTCGTGAGCCAAACGCCGCCTAGCTCTAGTAAAAACCTCAAGGGCGCTCTATTGGGTGTTAGGTATTATCAGCTCCTTGGTAAATCGGCGCCCGGAGCGGACTGCTCCAATTGGGCCTGCACAGGGCCGGCCTAGGACATGGATCTTGTAACGTCAGAGACTGTTTCCATCAAGACGGAACCAGGGCCCCAGGAAATAGGTGGAGATGAAATCCCGTATATGGATATGGATTTTGACCTCCGAGATGTAAAGAAGGAATGTTTGCAGTACGCGGAAAGTACTCGGATAGCTAGTAAGTAGCATTACATAAAATGTAAAAATTGTGGAATGTTAAATCAGATTATTGGAATTCGCCTCTATTTTGATATTTTGAGCAGACAGCACACAACTCTTGCTTATAATTTATAATGCTTCTTATTTTTAATGTGATGCATTAAAAAGGTGTAATATTAGGTCCTTACGTATGAAATTGGCGTTTTGTATGGGAGGAACATAAAGTCGATTTTTTTAATATAATATATTTATTGAATCAAAGTATGTACCATTGCTGTCTATACACTTTTGCCATCTCATCGATCCCTTTACTAAAAAAAACCGTTCGGACGGGAATCAATAAAATCTTTCAAGGCGGTTTGGACTGCCCCATCGGAGTTGAATTTTTCCCCTTACAAGAAGTTATCCAAATTTCGAAAAAAATGGTAATCTCTTGAGGCAAGGTCCGGAGAGTACGGTGGATGTCTTAGACATTCCAATTGAAGTTCCTCTAATTTGGTAGCCGTCTGTTGTGCAGTGTGTGGTCTAGCGTTATCATGAAGCAGCAGTGGCCTAGAGCGATTAACCAGCCTCAGTTGCTGACAATAGACATGTAGGGGTCAACCCTACCTTCCATCTTCCCATTTGTGACAGCCCCACCGATCACGCCACTGCGATGACAGCGCCACCACGACGGGGTAGCGCGCAACGCGCCTACGCAGGAGAAGCCGCGTACCCGTCCTACGATCAACCGTCCGTTCGACTCTCTCTCTTGTTATTTTACGAATCATTACTGTATCATTTCAACTTAGGCTCTCAGTGCTTCTCCTGAGACGCAATAAACGTATCTACAACGAATCACTATTTAATTTCCACACTCACCTTCCGATCCCTAATCCCGTGACGCTCTCACCACCACGCCACCGGCCAATCCACCTCCACAGACATCTGCCGTAATCGTCTGGCCAGATTTAAGAAATCTGTAGTGAACGACACCAGTACTAGTCCACCAAACGCTCACAAGTAACTTTTTTGGAGTCAATTTTCTCTTGGAGCATGGTTTGGCTGGTTCGGCAGGGTTCAGCCATCGCGATGAGCGCTTCCGAATATCGTACAGGATTCACGTTTCATCACAGGTAATGATTCGATTTAAAATCCCTTCATTATTGTGCCGGTTGAGTAATGCAACGCAGCAGTAAACGCGCGTTTGTTGATTTGCTTCACTCAATTCGTGAGGTACCCACCATAGTTTTTTCACCTTCCCAATTTGCTTCAAGTGGATTAAAACAGTTTTATCACTAACACCGCAGCCTGCAGCTAACTCGGACGTGGTTAGCGATGGATCCGCTTCCACAATAGCCTTCAATTCTTCATTATCAATTTTTGGTCTCCGGCCGTCCACGCACTGAAAACGCACTGTATTTTCTTTTGCGGGACGGTCGGTATACACATCATTAATCTTTCGAGCCGTTTCTGCAGCACTGGTGCCACGGTGGAACTCGTACTCGTTAATAACGCGATATTTCTAGTTTTCCATTTTGTAAACTAAGTGACGCATAGCAAAAAAAACAATTAAGGAAAAAACAAATAAATTATAATTTTCGAAACACAAATACACGAGTAAGTAGCTGTATAAATTTAAATTTGGAATTCCTAACCAAAGAGAAGATATTTGAGATCAAAATTGCCAGTACGGCAAAACGCCAATTTCATATGTAAGGACCTAATATTTCAAGCAAGAATCATTTTTCCTTTGGCTATGAACACAAAACTCCATACTGAAGAGTGTTTCTATTTGAACAGGATTTGCTAGATCCTTGGATTAGTGCGCCCCATATGTAATTATTCTGCAACTATAAATTGTGATTTCACCTCAATGTACACATTTTCTGTATTTTGATTTTGCCTTTTTCGGTAGCATTAATGTGGAGACTGTTATCATCAAGAACGAACCACGACCTGAAGAAGGTGAAGGGGGCATACCTTATATGGAAATTGACATAGACCTGCCGGATGTTAAAAAGGAATGCTTAGACCGCTTTGAAAGAATTACCCCGACGGCAGGTAAAATCGAATGTGTTATATAGAATTAACAATTAGCGTTTTTCTTTTTTTTTACATTAACTCGACACAGGAGGCCCCGAGGAAAACAGTTTCCCTCAGGGCCTATGTAATCTGTTAAGATGCTCTGTGGAGGGTCTATTTGAGGAGAGGAAGGAGTGAACACGGGTCTTGAAGAGACCCATATTGTAGGATGGAGGAAACACAGGGGCCGGCAAATCGTTCCTCAGCCGAGCTGTTGAACTCAAGAACGAGTCGTATCGACCCGTTCTCATGTGACAAATGTCAACCGTGTACACACCCACACGGTACAAATTACCAGGTGATCTGGAACGTTTTATGTAATAAATATAACGATCATCGCGTACTCGCAGAATCATACTTTGACCGGTTATTGAAAATGCCTGTGGTTAACTCGGTCACTCCCGCTTCCTTAGAAAATTTTGCAGATACGTATGCGACAAACATTGCCGCGCTGAAACAGTTGCAAATCAAGGATCTCGCAGAATTTATGTTGCTACATCTGGGTCTTAAACGCCTTGATATAGAGACAGTAAAAGCTTTCGAATCTTCTATTCGAGACAATGAAAGCTTTCCGTCGAGCTCAGAATTAATAGAATTCGTAAGACAGCAAAGAATACTTACTCGTGCGCAAGTTACGCCAGCAACATCCAGCCGCCTCGGTTCAAATATTAATATTTCTGCTAAACCGCAAAGGACAAATTCCGCAAAGACATTTATGAATGTCGAGAAAAGTGACAATCACTCCATTGACATTTGTTTTTGTTGTCAAAAGGGATCGCACCTTTTATATCAATGTTCTAAATTTATTAGTCTAGAACCACGCAATCGATTTAATTTCATTAAGTCATCCAATACGCAAGTTTGTGTAAATTGCCTTAGTACTAGGCACAACACGAAATCATGCAAATCAAAGAGTACGTGTAAATCATGCGCTCTTAATCACCATACCTTATTGCATTTCAAGCAAACTGATATGCGAAAACCACAGTCAGACCCAATACCGTCTTCCGCGTCACAAGCAGGTACAGATAATAATAATTCAAATTCTCCGAATCCAGTATCGCTGTGTGTGACAAACACAAACTCTTGTGCTAATTCTACGGTACTTCTGGGAACCGCCATCTGTTTAACTCGAGATCTTAAGGGACAGGTTCAATCTATCCGTGCGCTAATCGATAGCGGCTCCCAAAGGGACATTATTACGCGTAAATGCTGTTCACGTTTGAATCTTACGGTACAATCATCTCCCAGCACTTACGTCACGGGAATAGGTGACGTAAGAAATCTAACAAAGGGAATGACTTGTCTCAAACTGTTCTCCCATTATAACGATGCTCACTCGTATACTATTCAACCGTACGTGGTAGAAAATATCACTAATGAACTGCCTACCGTTAACATAAACCGCGCCTCATTATCATATCTCGACAATTTACCCTTAGCAGACAAAACTTTCTGTACGCCTGGTGAAATTGATATTATTTTGGGATGTGACATGTTTGCTCGCATTTTAAATACCAACAAAATATCAGGTTCCCCTGGTCAGCCATTCGCTATTGAAACTACTTTAGGGTATTTAATATTAGGTACTGCTCCGACGATGATTGAAACCCCAAGTAACTACGTGACGCAATCATTTTGTACGTTCGCTGAAAATGAGGATTTTCGTCTTTCACGCTTCTTTGAATTGGAAGATATTCCAGATGAGAAGTTTTTAACGCCTGATGAACAAGAATGTGAGGACCAATTCAAGCTCACCACTTCTCGTGACACGACAGGTCGTTATATTGTCGCGTTGCCGTTTCGAAAAAGTCCATCTGTCCTTGGCGCGTCGTTGCCGACAGCCGAGCAGAGGTACCGATCTCTCGAACGCCGCTTAAAATCCCAACCCGCCATAAAAGTAGAATATGACAAAATATTGCGCGAATACCTTCAGAAAGGTTACATTTCCCCGGTCGACAATTCTGATTTACCGCATTACATAATCCCGCATCATATCGTAGTTCGCGAGGATAAACTGACTACTAAAATTCGCATGGTGCTGGACGCGAGTATGAAATCCGATTCTGGTTACTCGCTTAATGATATTCTACACACCGGTAAGAATTTACAAGGTGACTTGTTTCGCATTATCCTCAATTTCCGATTATTCCCCATAGCTATAACCGCTGACATAAAACAAATGTATCTACAAATTGTAGTGCAAGAAGAATGCCGTCGTTTTCAGCGCATGCTGTACAGATTTAACGATAGTGACCCTTTGCAATTGTTTGAATTTAATCGCGTCACTTTCGGCATGTCTTGTAGTCCATTCTTGGCAATGCGTACATTGCGCCAACTTGCGTCGCATGAACAACCTCGTTTCCCACTTGCTGCAAACCTGGTAGAAAAAGGCTCATTCTACATGGACGATTTTGTCACCAGTTGCTCGTCGGTCGAGGAAGCTACCGAGTTGTCTACGGAATTGATACAACTATTTGCCGCGGGAGGATTTGATCTTGTAAAATTCTCTAGTAATTCTCCAAACTTTTTGTCCACAATTCCTTCAGATCGTCGTGTCAAGGAACATGTGGAATTTAATCCCGATGAAAACCTAAAAATACTGGGGCTTCATTGGATACCCGCTTCTGATAATTTTATATTTGTTGTAAACGCTAATGAAAAAACTTGCACCAAACGAAACATCCTATCGACGATTGCTCGTCTTTGGGATTTGATGGGTTTCGTCGCACCGGTTGTTTTATTAGCTAAGCTTATAATTAAATCTCTATGGGAGTACAACCTGGATTGGGACGATACTCCTCCTGACACCGTGGTCACGCTTTGGCGCCAGTTTGAAAAGGAATTGCCATTATTGCAATCTATTAGAATTCCTCGCTTTTTAGGTGTTGAATACCAATGTGTATTAACACTCATCGGATTTTCTGACGCAAGCGAACGCGCATTTGGAGGTGTTGTATACTTACACGTTTACTGTCCGAATACTAATAAAATCACAATTAGCTTATTATGCGCCAAATCCAAGGTCGCTCCTGCGAAGGCGATTTCACTTGCGCGTCTAGAATTATGTGGAGCGCTGGTACTTGCGCGATTAATGCGTACGGTCAGTAACACCTACGCATCAAATTCGATAGTTCATACGACTTTAGCCTTTTGTGACAGCACGGTTGCGCTAGCATGGATAAATTCACCACCTGCTAGATGGCAGACATTCGTTGCCAACCGCGTATCACAAATACAAGATCATCTGCAGGCTGAATGCTTCCATCATATAAAAGGTAAAGACAATCCCGCCGACTGCCTGTCGCGCGGTCTAACCCCCGCTCAGCTAATAGACCATCCATTATGGTTTAACGGCCCCGCATTTGCTCAGTTACCTAAAAGTGATTGGCCTCTACAACGTTTTGATTCAAAATCTGTATCTGAACCACCCGAACTGAAAACAAAAATTTTGATGGCAGTTCAAAACAATAACCGCCTCAAAACGATTGCACCACCGTTATTATGCGCACTAGCTTCTCGTGTCAATTCTTGGCCGAAATTAATTCGAATTGTAATTTTTATTTTTCGTTTCATTAAGAAACTACCGCGAACATTCGAATTAAGTCATACTGCCGTTGCAGAACTCGCTGTTATAAAATCGGTACAGCAAGAACATTTTTCCGAAGATATGAAGGCAATGACTGACAGGAAGAAACTTCGGCGCGCTATTGCAAAATTGAATCCGTTTCTTCATGAAGGTATTCTAAGGGTAGGAGGCAGGTTGAAAAACGCTGAATTAGAATTTGACAGTCGGCATCCTATTCTTTTACCCCCACGTGCTCATGTAGTCAATTTAATAATAGATTACTATCATATCAAGAACTTACATACAGGTCCTACCTTACTCATGTCTTTGCTAAGACAAAGGTTCTGGATTCTTTCCTCGCGTAATCTGGTTAGGAAGCGCGTGCATCAGTGCAATACGTGCTTCAAGATTAATCCCAAACCGCAATTCCCAATAATGGGAGATTTACCCTCATGCCGCGTCCGCGAAGCCAAAGCTTTTCTACACACAGGTGTTGACTACGCGGGCCCGCTTCAAATAATCCCTTATAGACGTCGGGGTGTTCGAAGTCAAAAGGCGTACATTTGCCTTTTTATTTGCTTGGTGACCCGCGCTGTTCATATCGAACTCGCTTCAGATCTTTCCACTGAAGTCTTCCTTAATGCTTTCAAACGCTTTTTATCACGTCGTGGTCCTGTGAGCGTTATGTACTCTGATAACGGAACGAACTTTGTGGGCGCTAAGTCCCAGTTAAGATCTCTATTCGAACTTATAGAGTCACCAAATTTTAAGAATGAACTCTCAGATAATCTACGGGAAAACCGCATCGAATGGAAAAAAATCTCCACACTTTGGTGGAATCTGGGAAAGTAATATAAAGTGTGTGAAGAGTTACTTGAATAAAATAGTGGGTACATGTCTACTCGCGTATGAAGAGATGCAAACGGTGCTTTCTCAAATAGAAGCACTTCTAAACTCACGTCCGCTGTCCGTACTGAGTGTTACTGATGTCTCAGCTCCGTTGCCTCTTACTCCTGCACATTTTTTAACTCTTACTCCGTTAAAATCTCTACCCGCTGCTGACTTAACCCACGAGTCAGTAAACTTGTTGCAACGGAAGCATATCGTGGATCATCTCGTCCAGACTTTCTGGAATCGTTGGCGCATGGAGTACCTAAATACTTTACAATCTCGTCAAAAATGGAACACGAGCGCCAATCCGGTAACTACAGGCACTGTCGTAATCATCAAGTGTGACAACATCGCGCCTCTTCAATGGCCCATCGGCATAATAGTCAATGTTTATCCCGGTGTAGACGGAGTGATTCGCGTTGCCGACGTTAAAACAAACACCGGTACATACCGCAGGGCAGTGGTTAAACTTTGCCCTTTACCTTCGCAATAACATAGTCCGTTGACTTGGCCATCAGATATTGCATCTATGGCCCTTCTTTTAGCTTTAACTTTCACCAATTTTTAAATTTTGTTTATAAAGTGATTAGTACTACACTCTTAAGGTTTATGGAAGTGGATTCGTTCATCCCCTTCCAGGCGGGGGGCATGGTTGGGCATTTACACAGCTACACTTACATACATACATCTATACAAAACTATACACATACATGAACTGCTGTACTTGTAGCTAGTATTGTCACATTTCCTTCCTACCCTTCCCTATAAACCTGTCACTTTTTCCTGTTACCCACATCAGTCAATAATCGACCATCAACCTGTGAACATCAACATTATTTATCGCATCCGCATTTTTTCGCTATTGACCGCCGCAGAGAAGAAAGTACAAGTCCCGCAGTGAGTAATTCTATCCTTTTCCTTGTGTGCTTACCTTCTACTTGTGCAGTGGTTCAAACACATAACATACACATTTCAAGGTCCTTCTTTTAGAAAAAACTACACAAAACACGCAACAGTTAATATGCATTTTTTTTTGAAAAACTCTTTTGACTCACCTTAATTATATTAAGAGACAACCATTTGCATTGGGGGCAGTAAAAAATATTTAATTTTTAATTTCAATTACGTAAAATTCAAATTAGCTTTCGTTCTGTGAAATGTGACCGACATTTTCAAAAATTTTAGTCAAATGTCATTTTGTTATGTTAGTATTCTTGATACTAAACAACGAGCGGTCAGATTTTTTTTTTTTTAATGTTAAAAAAAAACTCTAATAAATAAAGCCAAATTAGTACATACCTAATACGCATGCATTGTGATTAATATTTATTAGCTTGAATTTTTTTTACCCCAAAATTTTTTTTTATGACAATTTCTGTGATGATATAGCGCTTGCTCGTGTCAAGGCAAGAAAAACATCCCAGTTTTCAAGTAGTTTACCGGCTACGCTAGGTTTGTGTAACATGATTTGTGATACAAAAGAAAGTGCCCCCTTTACAGCGCCTGCTCACGTCAAGGCAAGAAAAACATCCCAGTTTTCAAGTAGTTTAGCGGCTACGCTAGGTTTGTGTAACATGGTTTGTGATACAAAAGAAAGTTCTCCTTTTATAGCGCCTGCTCATGTCAAGGCAAGAAAAACATCCATGGTTTGTAATACAAAAGTGAATGTATTATTAAAAAAAAATAATTACTAAAAAATAAGCATGTTATTTTTAGATACGTTTTTAGATTTTCACGGCCAAAAGCATTTTCGTTGTTTGTTTTTGGGGTGTTATGCCGTGTTGTGCTACCTCCTTCTTTAGCCGACGTTTCGGACAGCGTTGCAGTGTCCATCATCAGGGCTGATGGTGACGGATCTGCCCTGATGATGGACACTGCAACGCTGTCTGAAATGTCGGCTAAAGAAGGAGGTAGCACAACACGGCATAACACCCCAAAAACAAACATCGAAAATGTTATTTTTACTTCATTTTATTTCCGAAACTCCGGTTCCTAAATTATTGCTTACCTAATACGACCAGATTTCGTGATATCTTCAAAATCTTCTAGCCTCTCGTTATATATAAAAATGTATCAGGGATACCAACATACTAAAGTGACAGTGATTACAAAATAGGCAAAATTTCTCAAGACGAAGCTAATTTAAATTTTACGTAACTGAAATTTAAAATTAAATTTTTTCCACTGCCCCCAATGCAAATAGTTGTCTTTTAATGTCATTATGGTGAATCAAAAAAGTGTTTAAAAAAGTGCGTAATAACCGTTTCCATCTATATCCAATAATTACCTAATATTTTACTATAATTGAATCCACAGTATAATATAAAGAGTACTTGTATAGTATCCAAATCATGTATTGACCACATATTCCTAAGAACAAAAAAAAATGCGAAAGGAACTGTATATCAATCAACCATAACTGACCACTTCTCAATAGTAATTGGCCTTATGAATAAAAAACCTATTCCCATAACTTCATGTGATAATAGAATAAAGACTAAGATCAATTTCGAAGAACTCACCTCTAAAATTAAATTGGAAAATTGGCTCTCTACCCTAAATTCCACAGACGTAGATGTTGCTTTTAATACATTTTCTGAAACACTATTGAAACTTATTGAGGCTGTTACCGTTGAATCCCCTTTGAATAACCCAAAAAACAAAAAACTTAAACCATGGATCACAAATGGTCTAATTTTTTGTATTAAAAAACGGGACAAGCTCCACAAAAACTTAATTAATAATCCAGATATATAATCACAAATATTTTACAAAAAATAAAGAAATATGTGTAACAACCTCATTAAAATCACTAAACAAAACTACTATAAAGAAAAATTGTCTAGAGTCGGCAATAACAATAAAAAAATTTGGCAAATTATTAAAGAAATATCTGACACTGACCATCCAATACCACCAATTAATAAATTGAACATCAACGGACTAGACACCTCCATAAAAGATGATCCAGACACTGTGACAAATCATATAAATGAATACTTTTGTAACATCGGCAAAAAATTTAGCGTCACAAATTTTAAACAAAACATCAAAAGATGAAAATGCTCTTGCTGACAAAATAAATAAATCAGTTTGTGAAACAAATAATTCACTCACATTTGACCCCACTAACTCTGCCGAAATTTCACAAATTATTAAACAATTAAAGTCCTCTCATTCATGTAATCATGACAAAATATCCTCAAACATACTCAAAATAATTGAACCTTTTATAAACCAACCACTGGTACATATCATTAACCTTAGTCTCAATAAAGGTATATTTCCAAATAAACTCATACTTGCTTTGGTTCAACCAATTTTTAAGACTCGTACTCCTACAAATATATCAAATTATAGACCTATCTCAATTTTATCGTCACTTTCCAAAATTATTGAAAAAATCGTTAAAAAAAGACTTATTGACCATCTCACAATACATAATATTCTCTCTTCAAACCAGTATGGTTTCAGAGAAGGACTAAGCACAAATTCAGCTATTCTAGAATTAACATCACACATAACGCAAGCCCTAGACAAAGGTGACAAATGTTTGGCAATATTTCTGGACTTGGCTAAGGCGTTTGATACAGTATCTCGATCAATCCTTCTAGCCAAGTTACAGAAAATCGGAATAAAGAATAAGGCATTCGAATGGTTCAAATCATACCTAACAGACCGAAAGCAATTTGTTAAGTTACCATCACTTAAAGCGTCTAATCCAACCAGAATCAACTTTGGTGTACCACAGGGCAGTGTACTCGGTCCCATACTGTTTCTCATATACATTAATGATCTATGTAGATTACAAATTGATGCCAATATGATCATTTTTGCCGATGATACTGCCCTGGTACTAAAAAGTAAAACATGGGAAGAAACATTCCACAAAGCAGAAGTAATCTTACAAAACATTAAAAAATGGCTGGATAATAATCTACTCACGTTAAACATAGCTAAAACGAAATATTTAACATTTAGCCTCAATAGTATAAGCCAACCCTCAACTAATCATTCACTAAAAATACATTATTGCAGAGATCTCGCTAGTTGCATATGCAATCCACTGGAACGCGTAGACTCCATTAGATACTTAGGGGTAATAATTGATAACAAACTTCGGTGGGAAGATCATGTAATCAATGTAACAAGTCGTATACGGAAACTAGCATATATCTTCAGATCACTACGAAATATACTAAATAAAAAGACATTAAAAACAGTATACTCTTCTCTATGTCAATCAATTATTTCTTACGGTATTGTTGTCTGGGGAGGGTGTTCTAAAACTATATTAGATCCATTAGTAAAGGCTCAAAAATTGATAATACGGACTATCTACAAAGTACATTACATTCATCCCACAAAGGACTTATTTAAAGACTTTAGATTACTTAATATACAATCCGTATATGTAAAATTCATTTCTTGCTATTTTAATTTTAAATTTATTAAAAAACATGTTTTTGAATCAAAATATAATACAAGATATTCCAACCAATGCAACTATATAAATCCAGTAACAAAAACCTCAATGGCCCAGTCACAGTTTAACTTTCTTGCTCCAAAAATCTTCAATAACTTATCAATTGAAATAAAGACAATAAACAAATATCACACTTTCAGGAAGACGCTTGGAGACTTTTTGATGAGTGAATGTGATAGAATTTGAAGCCTGTTTATATAATCTAATGCTAATGTACTTTTTTTCTCCTTTCTATTTTCTCCTTTCTATTTTCTATTTTCTATTTTATAATTTTTCCAATATTTAACATGATTTATACTAATTCCATGTTTACACTAGACTTCATATTTCATACAATGTAACTGTACTATATTGGTCACCATGATACAGGCAGCCGCCTAGTATGGTGATTTAATATATCAACTTTATGTAACATGTATTATATAAATAAAAAATAAATAAAAAAGTATAATAAATACATAAAGAAACATTTGATAAAGAATGCACAAAATTTTGCCTTCTTTCGCAGTTGACATTATTTGACAAACGTACCTTTAAATATAAGTGTAGTCAATCACAACTAACATTAATAATTATGGTAGACATAATATCTTATTTCCTTTTTTTTAAATTAACCATATTTTCAATTATTGCAATAATTGTATTACACGGTTATCAAACAGTCTGGCACGAGATTTCTGGCCGGCTGATTCTTCTTGTTGGCAACTAATTTGCTTTCATTTCTCGACCCATGTCTGTGTATCTCGTGATTGTAATTTAATGTTCAGTAGGAGTGTTTTAGGAAAAAAATCAACTTGTAATTATTTCTAAACGTAGACCGTTTTGTATTTTGTTTATTATATCTCGTGATTGTAATTTAATGTTCAGTAGGAGTGTTTTAGGAAAAAAATCAACTTGTTATTATTTTTTAACGTAGACCGTTTTGTATTTTATATTATGCAAGTATGGAAGTTTGAGCCTAATTTTATTTTCAGATGTACTGTAAAGGCAAAAGCTACTGAAATGTGTAGTTCCTTCTAAAAGTAGAAGTAGGTAATTTAGAATTAAGAAACAGATAGGAAATGCGTCTGATACATGAACAATTATATATAAATTCTACAAAACCAAAACCACAAGATGAAGCCGCGTTGCCTGTGAATCTAGAAGACGTGGCAGTGAAAGTCATATTGCCCGGTCTCCGGTGATATTTTCGATGTTCGATCTGATATTTTGAAAAAGTCACAGGAGACTAACATTTTATCTACATTTTTTCTCCGCATAATGTCAGGAATCACTGGTTAAAGTATGTCAAGTACGTCCCTTAACTCCCTGTATATATTAAAATAAACTTTTGTTCCACCGCAGGGGAAGCTTACGGCGCAGACTACACCAGTCAAAGAATACCATCATCACTGCCATGTTTGCCTGGATGGAGATGGAGTCCCCCCTGATGCCCTTCTGGAAATGGAAGCCTGTCAAATATCCCCCCTGAACGGATATTTGCATATTTTTTGAATTTATTATTATACACCTACCTACTATATTTTTTATTTATTTTCTGTTCCATTCTATGTATGAATGCTGTAACCGACGTGTGCACACCCTCGAATTCTTTGTTATCATAATTTTATCGTCGGCTGTATCCTCCAACCGATCGCATTTTTTGCATCATTTTTTATGGCATTTCTGAGAAATTCACCCAGAATTTCTGACCTATCAATGCTTCAGTACCGTGCCGCCGACGATAAATCATTTTCCCATAGGAATCTATAATTTTAATCATTGTTTCTCATTTTAATCTAATTATATTTATATCTACATGTAAATTGTAAACTATTATTTGTGTGTAAAATGTACATCTTCCCATTACAGCAAAAATAAAAGCTATTTTGCATACGCTGTTACTGGGAAGTTAAAATAACTGATATTTACGTAATTATGTGTTTTACAATCGCCGTAGATGTAGGGCTCGTTTATAAGTGAAAAGCTTCATGTGCTCTCGACTTTACCTACAATTCATACTTTTCACATTCTCCATATCAACTTGCCCCCCCCCCCCCCCCTCTGGGCTATCGGCTGGCGACGCCCTTGTTGTTATCTATTACATATTTGTTCTTATTATATTGCCTTACGTTATTTTACTGTTGTAATTTTTAAAACAATATTGTATAACCTGTAAGTAGATTCTTTGTAACACAGTTTTGATAATTATTTAGACTGTAACAGGCTATTAGGTTAGCCGCCATTGCTTTGAAAAAAAATTAACAAAAATGCCTAAAACTTGGCTGTGCTGGGGCCCTGATAAGAAGGTGAATTATTTAAGAAGTTAGCTACCTCCCATGAGTAGCATAAGTGACCAGTTTTGTGAGTCACTGGATATTAGAGATGAGGTACTAAATTATTATTTACCTGATAAAAGAAAGAAATAAATTGTTGATAATTATTTCTTTAATTATAAATATGTTTTGTTCTCTTTACAGCTGTGACATGATCGTTCCATCTCAAAAATGTATTTTTTTTTACACCAAGGAACTTAAAACCGCTTGGGCACAGAAGCTTGTTTTCACGACAATTTAACGTAGGTACACATAGGAATGACGTATGCCCCAGACCTTTAGTTATTAATGTTGACTACATTTTCTAAAGGGTTGCAATTACATGTTTGCAAACAATTATGAATAGACAAGTTATGAGTGACTTTTACTTGAAATACTAAAATTGATATATTTGGTTTTCTGTAAGTTCAAAGTTAAAATATTATTATTCAACCAACTATTTACCACTCTTAAACCGGTATTAAATTTGACTACATAAATCATTTATATAAATAAGAAACAATATTGGACCAAGCAAACTACCTTGCGGGACTCCAAAGGAGATTGATTTACCCTTGCTTAACATTTAATTTTTTCTACTTGTTGTGTTCTGTCAGTAAGATAAGATCTGAACCAGGCCATTGCTGTATTATTAATGCCTAAAAATTATATTTTTTAAGGAGCAATTCGTGGTAAACAGTATCAAATGCTTTTGACGTGTCCAAAAACACTGCTATAGCTTTGTTGCCCTAGTCCAGCGCGCTTGTAACTTTGGTTAATACCTTTAATACAGCATCACTCATACCTTTATTTGCTCTGAAACCGAATGGATTGTCGGAGAGTATTTTGTATTTTTCTAAGAATGAAACTAATCTTGACTTAGCCAATCTTTCTATCAATTTTGAGAGGGTATTGAGCAAAGATATGGGTCTGTAATTGTTAACATCTAGGTGATCCCCACATTTAAAAAGAGGTACAACCATAGCATTCTTACAATGAGAAGGAAATATGCCGCTCTTAAAACTAAGGTTAACAATATGAGATATGGGACCAGCCAACACGGAAACATGCTGTTTGTATATCATGATACTTAAGCCATCAATACCACATGTTCTACCAATTATTCATGTTCCATGGATGGGGTTTTTCTCCTCTATGGGTCCCCATGTGTCTTGTCAAATTTACGTTCCAATAACATAAATAGTTTCAATCCTAACACGAAAAAGGTTTTTCTCTATTGTGAGTCAGCATATGTTTTGTCAAATGTCCCTTTTGAGTACATACGTATTCGCATTTAGAACATGAGTAAGGTTTTTCTCCACTGTGAGTCCGCACATGACTAGTTAAATTACCCTTTTCAGAACATGAATAGTTACAGTCGGAACATGAATACGGTTTTTCTCCTCTGTGAGTACGCATGTGACTTGTCATATTTCCCTTCTTAGAGCAAGAATAGTTGCAGTCGGAACATGAAAAAAGTTTTTTTCCGCTGTGAGTCAGCATGTGTATCGTCAAACTTTCCTTTCGAGAACATGAATGGTTACAGTTGGGACATAAAAACGGTTTTTCTCCACTGTGAGTTAGCAAGTGTCTTGTCAAAACTCCCTTCTGAGAACATGAATAGTTGCAGTCGGAACACGAAAAAGGTTTTTCTCCCGTGTGAATCCGCAAATGTTTCTTTAAATCTGAATTTCGAGAACATGAATAGCTGCAGTCGGAACACGAAAAAGATTTTTCTCCAGTATGGATACGCATATGCATTTCGAACTTTGATTTATCAGAGCAGGAGTAGTTACATTGGGGACAAGATAATAGTTTTCCCACAGGATGCATCTTCTCTTCTCGAGGTCCTGGCTCCGTCTTGATGATAAAAGTCTCCACATTAATGCTACCTGGAAAAACAAAACCATAATACATAAATTAATTACTTACATGTCGAAACGCACAGCGTTTTTACATTACATATCACAGTCGTTCTTTTCCTAGAGTAGGTAATAAAATAAAACTTTTTTCTTCTATCTTAATTTTCATTCAAGTACTTATATGGTTTGCCAGCTAGTACATTTAATGTAATTACACGGTTGTATACATAGAACAGTACGAGTATAAATATATAAATTGCGGTTTAGTATAAGCGTTACATAACAAACAGGCATAAAAAAACCATCATATAAATAGTACGATATTGGTGAGTATATGATGTAGTATAAAATTATAAGTCTATAACAATACAAAGGTTTCAGTAGGGCATCAATATAAATGATCTGTATCTAATAGTCGAGAAGAATCTAATAATAGAAGTTGACAATTATATTTACTAACCAATAAAAAATTAATATACCTTGCGATTCAGGAAAAATTTAAAGGAATCAAACGCTTCTACCAAATTAACCACATATTAATGACATTTGTTTTGAAAACTAGAGCCTTTCTTGTGTTACGTCAGAACTAAGACAGATGTTCTCTAGTTTTAACAAATTTTATTCAAAAGAATGAATCTTCATGTGTATTAATTAGCAAGATACTCTTTTGCGAAGATGAATAGTAGAACAGGGTACAAGAAAAACATTTTACTCACCATGAGACAGCGTGTGTTTTTTCAAAGTTTCCTTTCGGGAAAATGAAAAGTTGCAGTTGGAACACGAATAAGGTTTTTCTCCAGTGTGGGTCGTCATGTGTTTCGTCAAATTTTCTTTTCGATTACATGTATAGATGCAGTTGGAACATGAATAAGGTTTTTCTCCACTATGAATCCGCATGTGTGTCGTCAAATGGCCCTTTTTATTACACGAATAGTTACAATCGGAGCATGAAAAAGGTTTTTCTCCACTATGAGTCCTCATGTGTATCCTCAAATCGCCCATTTGACGACACGAATAGTTACAGTCGGAACACGAAAAAGGTTTTTCAACACAATGGGTCTTCGCGTGTCTCGTCAAACTTCCTTTTAGAGAACATGAAAAGTTGCAGTCCAAACACGTAAAAGATTTTATTCCTCCGTGAGTCAGCATGTGTCTTGTCAAATCACCCTTCCGAGGACATGAATAGTTGCAATCCAAACATGAAAAAGGTTTTTCTCCAGTATGTTCCGTTCCGTGAGAATTTCAAATTATATAATCATACAACAAAATAAATCAATACATAATCTAGTTAACACATTTCTCAGAATTTTAATTTTAGTTAAATAAAATCATTAAAAAATAAACCCGAGAACGTGTTTTGTGACGAAAATATGTCAGTTTTTCTATTTATTTAAGGTCTTACAAACTAAAATATTTCAGTTTTTTTAACACACTTATTTTGTTTAGACATTATTGAAAAATCATAAATATTTATGATCACAAAATACGTGTAGAATTTAACGTGTAATAATTTATCATCGTGCGTTTTGTGCATTTTTATTGCTCACTTGAACATAGGTAGAACTTGAACATAACATACATTAAATCAAGTTTTGAATGAAATAAATCGATATATATTTTTTTTTTAATTTGACACGGGGAATAATTGACTTTCTGATCGGAACCTCTCTGTACAGTTGCAAGCATTTTTAAACTTTTATTCTCAGCCGCTAGTCAATGATTCTTGAGTTTTTTTTATGATTATATTTTCACTGTCGCATTGTGCATGCCCATTTGAACGGTTCATTTCACCTACTCGTTTTAGTGAAATACGGCTTATATGTGGAACGATCTACCGGCACATATCTTTCCCGCAATATTTAATACAGACCTCTTTAAGGTCCGAATTACAGAAATCTCTACCGACACCCTCGTGCCAGATCCTCCTCACAATGTCGCCCAACCTAGAGGTGATATTATAGTTCCCTCAGCTTCAGGTGAAACCCTTTCGTGAGGTGTGAAGTATCTCATAAAAATTGAAAATAAATGTAAATATAACTAAGCAGAATAGCGAAGGTACGATCTATATGAAGATATGAATGAGCATTTCGATATGGTGAAGCAAAAACGTGCAGTTTTATTTTCGATTGTATTTTGCATTTGTGCAATGCTGGGGCCGCATATGCGCCTATCGTCACGAAGCTTCGCGTAAACGTATTCTGTTTTTCAAATTTTCGGCATTACTTCGGGACGATAGGCGCAGATGCAGCCCCAGCATAACTTTTATGCACCATTAAAAAACAACAAAATACCTGAATTGTTTTCAGAAATAGATTCCGAATATTCTTTTTTGATAAAAGGATATTCTATATCGATTTCCGTTAATGTCACAGCAACACTCTTTTCCGCACTTGTGCCTGGTTCGAACTTGATGGCGGTGGAATCCATGGCGTGAAGTTAGGATTATGTAGTTCTGGTAAACTTTAACTTTATAACGAGGCTGAAGGGTTTCGTGAGAGGAGTGATTGTTTTAAATTAACGAGTAAACCAAATAACATAACAAAACAGAAGTGACAGCAAGTATTCTGACGAAGTTTATCCATAGATTACACAGAAAAGATAATAATTTTCGAGTTTATGAAGAAATCTAAGTGTTGCCATTTTAAGTCTTCAATTACGTTAATAATAAACTAGGTACTTAACTACGTTCATTTCCAATGGAACTGCAAGATGAGCAAGCGGCTTGATGGCCAGCACGTAAATTTGTTATCTATTGTTTTCTATTATTCTCTATGCTTTTAGGCTTGCCGCGGCGCATCAAGCCTCTCCTTCAAGCCTGGCCACGCCTTCGGTGATTTCGTGGCGGTCGAAAGGGGGGTTGAAAGTGAATTTTGTGCGAAATGGAATATAACACAGACAAAGCATTCTTTATTGTGTTATAATAAATTTTATATATTAATATTGTAATATAACATTAATTAGTAAAGTAAGGACAATTATTTTTCTCCATTTCTCAGATGTTTATTTATTTATTTAGGAAACTCGACAGATTGTTTACATCAATTAAAATAAAATTAAGAATAAAAATAAAATCTAAACAGATTTTCACATTACTATAATTATAATAAAAAAACTAAGTGGATTGAGATAAAATATTTACAAAAAATACAACATTGTGAAATTAAATATAATTTAAAAGAATATGTAAGAACATAAATAAATAACAATTTAAAGTTAACAAATAACCTGCTTAATAAATTTCAAATCATAATGTTTGGAAATATTTTTTTTTAAAACACAAGACCTGTACAATTTAACACATTTAATTAAGACAATAGCAGTTTAGTTATTATTAAACATTTAAGAAAATATTAAATTATTAGCACCAGTAAAAAATCATTTTAAACTCCATAAATATTGAAATTGGACGACGTTAATAGAATCGCATAAATAAGTGGTCTAAAAGTGACCTATCTACAATTTAAAAATGACAATGAATGCCGAAACAGCTTTCATAATATTTAAAAAGAACTAAAATACTTGCAGAGATTAAAAATAACATAAATTCGCATCAAGCCCGCCGCCAGCACGTAGTATTGCGCAATGCTTGTGAGAAAGCCGCAAGCAAGCTTTAGAGACGGTCAAAAGGCTTGTCACAAAGTGCCATAGACAAAAAACTACGTGCTTGCCATCAAGCGGCTTGCTCGTCTCGCAGTCCCTTAACGTAACTTCGAGAATCAGTTTGTGGGCAATATTTACCCATTGGCCTCAAACCCCGTCGTCCCTGCTGGTGTGCAACGCAATGGCGTAAACTCCGACCACGCTTGGATGGCGGGTCTGAAATGTGTCGGCTAAAAACCGAAAAATGGACAAAAGCGTAAAATCTGTTTTTAAAATTTTTATGCCAAAAGTTGTTTAAAATTAAAAAGGTATTTAGGCATTAAATATGTAGTATTGGAACAGCTTCATTGTGGTGGCTTGAACGGCTTCATCAAAATGGCGAGTGGTTCTGGACTCCATAAGCTTGCTGGGAAAACGCAATTCATATTAGCTCAATTAGAAAGTGTGTTGGTTTTATCTGACGATGATTACCACAGTAATCATGCGGTTTCTTCAGATCCGGAGACTGAGGTTGAGTAATCTGCCGAGAAGACGATAGAAATTTTGAATGTTCTGACAGCTTCAATGACCCCAGCTAAACGAAGTAAAAATGGCAATTCTAATGAATGGAAATGTCTCCAAACATCACTTGGATTCCATTTACTGGTCAGGAATAAGAAGCACTCTGAACAAAGTGGAAGAGGACAAGACAGAGTACACGGCATACTAGCAATTCTTCACTGCGGCATTTTGGATCGCGCTGGAAATGCAGTTCTTGCAAAGTTGCCCTCCATTAGGGTGTGTCAATTATTTCAGAACTTTTAATTCAGAAACGCCTGGTATTTCAAAAGTCTTACAAAGAAAATGAGAACTGCATACAATATATATTTTTTAAATGTTTATTAGCTCGCTAAAATACATTTAAAATCAGAAAAAAAACACCTAAAACATGTGTGCACCTTAAATTATGGTTACTAATATTTTTTTTCACAGTAATTACTATTATAATAACATGTTATCATTCAATTATCCATCATTTTTTAGCCGTTGTATTTTGTTAAAAACATTGGTGTAGTTATTATTAAGTATAAGATTTTTTCCGGAAAAAGTGTTATATTTCCTTTTTTATATTTTTAACAAACGTATCACTTTAAACATTTTTTTTTTGCATTCTTTGGACTACAGTTATGGAATAAAAATTAAGTTCCGCTACAGAATATAAAAAATGGACCCTTCGTTTTATTTTTTTGTTCCCAATCAAAAAAAAATTTTTTTCAAAACTTCCGGACACATAATAAAGATCATCAATTTAATTTATTTTTATATTTTCGAATAGCTACAGATCATAAGCAACTTTTGAGAACCCGGGCTTTTAAAAATAAGGCGATTTTTTTTCTTTCTATGGAGAGCGATACACGCTACCCTCCATTTCCCTGATTGCTTCGAGGGCTATCATACATTTTTTTTTGTTGTAAGTACTTATAAAAACCTAAAAAATAATTATGCCAATAAAATTGACCATGTACAATTTTTCATCAACACCTTGATTCAATACTAAGTAATTTTTTTTAAAATACGTTTTAACATGTAGTTTAAAGTAAGTTATATTAGATTTAGAATACCACTAAAGATTTAAAACTTTTGGTACAAAATTATTTTTTATGTGAAGGCCAATGGGTCAAAGAAGACATGTTTTAATGTATTTGTACACACCGATAGTATCAAAACTTAGTCTGGAACACCCGCCCACCGTCCCCTTTTATTCAGAATATGCTGATAGCGTGCAGCACTGTAATATCTGCTATACTTTAAAAATGTCAAAAAAACTGGCGCCCGCTCCAGGGGGACAAAAAGTTAAAAGAACAATGTTGAATTCATAAATAACCAAAAATAAATAAAGAAACGACGCCTCCGATAATCTTCAGGATAAGAGGGGACTGCGGGTGGGGGCTGCAATCTAAATTTTGATACTATCGGTGTGCACAAATACATTCAAAGGTATCATCATAAAAAAATTACATGTTCTATGAAAACTATTATGAAATTTTTAAATTGCTTTATTTTATTACCGACTAGGTAGCTGATACCCGCATGCGTTGCTACGCCAATTAAATAAATAATTTTTTTCTCCCTTCGTTCATTTCGTCCCTGTTCCCCTTCCGCCACCTCTTCCTCCCCCCCCCCCCCCACGACGCGGTTCCCGGATTCCCTTTACGCATTCCCTGCTCCCACTCCCATATCCCGCACTCCCCTTTCTCGCGAACCCTCCCCTCATGCATTCTGCTTCCACCTTCTTCGCCTTCCCCTCTCCCTCGTCCCCCCTCCCACGAAGCCCCCCTTTTTAATCCACCATCCGACCCTCCCGCATACCCCTCCCTCCAACCCCTTTTCCCTGCCACATAACTCCATAAAATACACCCATTTTTCCAAAAACTCGCGTGACCTGTTTAATTTTTATATGCAATTTCTTAAAACCAGAACTCATAAGTATACGATTAATTGTGTCAGCAAGATTGCATAAAAATCGAGGCAACTGAAGCTCTTAACATGTTTCTCCTTAAAATTCACAAAGGCCGGACACAATGCCGTCGGCGTTTTCTTTACTTCTTTTTTGTCAAATTTTCTTTCATTCCTTTAAGATCAATTATTAAAAATCAAACCTTTAAGACGATAGACTTCGCTTTTCGGCCCATACAAAAAGGACGCCCGGGAAAAAACACTTTTCTACATCGAAAATTGCACAAAATGAATATATTTTTTTACACTGCCTTCTAGAAAGTAAAAGCTATGTCGGTAGCTTTTTGAATTTTCGATGCGTTTCGTATTAACGTAAACATTCACTGTCAAACATATATAATTTATCAAAAAATATTATTTTAGGAAAAAGTGCTGCTAACTCAACTCTCATATAGAATTACAAAATTATGAAAACATACCGACGTAGCTTCTTCTTTTTAGAAAATATATATTTTTTTAAATTTCAATTTCGTGAAAGTTTCGGTGTAGAAAAGTGTATTCTCCATAAACCTGTTTTCAAGCGATTTCTGTAGGTAAATTTGAGAGTTTACGGCAGTCGTCTCATTCGCACATTTGACGGGTCGTGGCAAGGAGTGCATGGTCGGGGGGGGTGGAGCCATCGTTTTGGATAATAGTGATGGTAAGACCATTTTACATAATAATAGTGATGGGATTGATTTTTCTTTTATTCATGAGTTCTATTTAATTTCATAATAATGTATTTCAGATAATACATTTTTTACAATGGGTAATAAATATAATATTTTTTCATAAAACTGTTTACAATATTACTCAAATTAACACAAGCAATATCTTTCGCTTAGTGTGATGGTAGTAGGAGATTTTCAAATGTTGTTGGGTTATTCGTAACTCGAAAATGTTTGTCTTTCTTTAAAAAAAAAACTACATAAATAATGCTTAGTTAAACACAAAGAATAAATGTGAAATATTTTAAAAACAAGCTTCCTCGATCACCGAATAACATGTTCGGCGGAAACTTTTCTTTAAGTGATGGGCAACAAATTTGCAATCTTTTTAACGATTTTTTTCAAACTTTTTTTGTCCTTCCTCAAACTAAAAACATTTCCACAAAAAATGTAGATGTAGTCAGTTATAATATTTTATTACATCTTTGAAATCTGAAATTTTTTGTTGTGTACGGTCATTTTACATCACAAAATATAAAATATATCGCATACAACAGGGATTATGTTTTCATTACTGTCGTTTTTTTTTATAAATAATATTAACTCCTTACAGGGTTTCTCACCATCCCCCTAATAGCTTATCCATACTTTAACCACTCGAGCGCTTTTTGCCTCATTATGGCACACTTTCCAAAACCTCGGATTGCTTTGTTGGCAAAATGTGTCAAATTTTAAATTTTTTTTATTTTATTAAAACGACTATATAATATAATGTACATTCAAAATATAACAAAATAAATATTCTCTAAAATACCTTTTATAACTTTATTATTATTATTATTACTTTTTCAATAACTTTGATAAACAAACAACAGTCATATTCATGCAAGTTATCTTATTTTATTATTTTTTTTTCTTTTTCCAGTTTTTATTAATACAAAATATGTATGTAAGACCATAATTTGCAATGCAAACAGCAATTAGCTATTTTGTTTTAATCCTTTGTTTTTAAGTAGATAAAACTTTTATTATTTTTTATTTTATTTTATTTTATTTTATATTTTTTAAATTTTTTTATTATTTAAATAATTTTGTTAAAAAAACAACGGTTATCTTCATATTTTAATTGGTTAATTAAAATATGAAGATAACCGTTAAATTTAAATTAAAATTTAATTGGTTTAATTTTATTCTTTCTCTTCTCTTTTTGTTTTCTTCTTCTTATTTTATCCAACACATTTATATAGGACTTTTTATTATTATTATTATTATATTATTTAAGTATCTGTGTTCCATATATCATCCTAATTTGACTGCCCTAAAACGGGATTCTTCCTAGTTGGGTAGCCAAAACATTCAATAAATAATGTATATGTATAAAAAAGTAAATAAATAAAAAAATAAAAAAAATAAAAATCAGTTTGTATGTCTCCATATTCAAATTCGGAGGTATGATTTTTTTATGTGGGCGGAAAAATTTCCCTTAGCAATCCGATAAAAAATATTTTAATTGCACTGTTCCTCCAGTGGATAAGGGATTTTATTAAAAATAAAATACTTGCAATAGTTAGAAAACTCGGCCCACTTATCCAACATATATAGCCAATATTCATAGGTTCGAGTACCGAACAATAAACTTCAACTTAATAAATAAATATACCGTCAATCGTAAATCGAAAACAAACTTTATAGTATGGATAAGCTATTAGGAAAATGGTGAGAAACCCCCTCAGACAATTAGCGCAAATGAGGGGGTCGCAATTCTGGTAGTTAATTTTTTTATAATAAGTTTTATAAACTGATCGCCTGTTTTAAAATCCTAGTATTCGACCTTGGCGCACTTGTGCTCGAGCTACCATTTTGAAAAACTAACGGAATGTAAACCAAGTAAAACACTGTTTTTTGACCTGATTTTAGCGGATTTGAACCTCGATACCTGATAGAGACGAAAAAACATAAAACATATACCTAAGTCTTTTGTGAAATTTTATGTTCTACAAAATTGTTGATCATAATTTTTCTCGAAAATGCACTGGAAAAGAGATAATTAAGAAAACCAGTAGTGCAATATGCTTGTTTGTGCAAACTGGTAAGTTTTTTTACGGCTTTATAGTCCAGTCATAGGAAGGAAACATATTGGAGCCACCCCGGTGCCAATTACAATAGAAGATCCACCAGAAGGTCCTTCTGAAAATGATATTTTGCCGCTGCACCAAGGATTTTGTAATTTAGAAATGTGGATGCCGAAAAGCATTGATGAACTGTTATGCAGCCTGCCCCCGCTGCCAAGGGAAATGCCTCAACTGCGTGCCTGTTGCCGAGGACGACGATGAAGACGACATTACTGAGGATGAAGATGCTATGAATGAACAACCATTGCCAGGACCTTGCCAGACGTCCAAAGAGGATGAAAACGTTAATCCATATAAAGTTCAGAGTGTCACATGATGTTACTGAGAACAGTGAGGTTTATAATTTGGTGTATTAATGTAACGAAATAGAATAAAATTATCATGAGACTTTTCATTATAAACTATAATATAAAAATTTTCAAGTAACATGATTTTTGTCTACTTTATTTAATAACTGGAAGTGTGGTCAAACAAATTTTTAGGCGAACGAACAAAATTTGTGTGTCAATAGTAAGTTAAATATCTTTAGCAGCTTTATTAACCAGTGACATATTTAACAATTTGTATTTAACTGTTGTATATCTTTCTAAATGTATTTATGAAATATTCAACTAACTGTATCAAGTGTGCCTAGTCTGTTTTAACATCTGTGTATTTTCCTTTAAATGCCCTTTAAATTCGTGTTCTTTTGTAAAAATAATTTTCATAATTGTATAATGTTGTCCTTCCCGAAATGAGTTTTATTAAACTCAATGGGAATAATGTATTATAAATATTATGTATAATTTTGTAATATATTATCACAAAAAAAAAAAGTTTTTTTCTGAAATTGACAACACTTAAAATTAAAATTATAAATAAACTTAAAATTGCTGTAAATGTTGACTGGTTGGAGATTAATTTGCATATGTATATATATATATATATATAAATTACTCCAAAATGTAAAAAAACAATATTACAATTAAATCATAAATATCTCGGAGTAAAATTCTTTAATTCATTACCAGAAAATATTAGAAACATGAATACCAATTTAAAAAAATTTAAAACTCACCTTAAAAAGCACACTCAAAACCTGAACTAAATCATAAAAAATAAATAAAAACTATATAATAACACCCCTCCCCCCATACACACAAGCCCTGCTTTTTTATGGGGGTACATCAAACATATATTTATTATATAATTAATTAGTGTATAAAATGTATTTGTAATTTATGTATCTTTTTTGAATTATTAATAAAAAAAAAAAATAATAAAAATATATTCTGAAAGGGAATTTAATTCTATAGAATTTTTTGGGAGCGTATAACTCAAAAACGGCTGGGAATTTGAAAATCACACATAGAATAAAAGTTGAAGATAATTTTATGAGCATTCATGTAATGGAAAAAAAAATTACCCGCGGACCACCGTTTTCGAGATATAAGCGGAAACCCGAATATTGGGACCGTCCCCCCCCCCCCCTTTCCCTCCTAGCTCGACACCTAGACGTCAGGACTTTTGGTATGTTCACACCCTAAGCACCCTGATCAAGTTTATGAAGGAATCACTTAGGTACCTGCTCACGCACTCCACACCTCCTTCCTTGACTGGATTATTACATATCAGTACTTTTGAGAGATAGAAGATAATAATAAATTTAAAATAATTGTAGCAAATTTTAGGTTCCACGTATTTGCCACAGCTACTGGGGGAAAAATTTGCACTGTTTGAGATATTTTAGAAAAAAAGATTTTGTTGCGATTTCGTCTGTTTTTTTTTTTCAAAATGGCGGCACGAGCACGGGTGTGCAGGTCGAAAACTTGGATTTTACGTAAAGGAACCAGTTCATAAAACATTAAAAAAATGGAACTACCGGAATAAATACCATCCCGGATGGCTAATTGAACTGGCCTACAAAGACCAATGTCGGTGATTTATTACGATTACCCGCCGACCAAATGGGCAAATCATCACCAATCACCACCTTAGCCACCACAATGTAGTTATAATTTTTTTTACATTAGCTCCACACAGGAGGCCCTGAGGAAAATAATTTCCCTCAGGGCCTATGTCATCTTTGGGGATGCTGTGCACAGGGTATTTTAAGGAAAGGAAGGAGAGCGAGTTCTGGGAAGGAAAAGGGTATGAGGGGTGGGTAGGAATCTGGGGGTCGGTTTCTCCAGGAATAACAAACATGGAAATCCCAATGCGGTGCAATGGGATGTTCTGGGAGAGACCAACGGAGAGATCAAAAGGTTTCCCTCAACCAGTCTCTCCTGATATGGCCTGTTACGTAATTGGTGGGCAGACGCATCCGCCGCCAAGACCCGGACAAACCTAACCACATGCCCCCGGGCACCCCGGCTAAGTCACCAAACGTAGAGGGTGACTAAAACTTAAAGGGGTGACCTATGGCAGAGGTGTTGGTTATCCAATAAATGGTTCCCGGGGCGGCGGTACCTATACCCGCCGACCAAAATGAATAACATAATATAATAATAACATTTATAGTTTTAAATAGCGCAGGAAATTATGATAAACAATACCTACATGAATTATCACTTATCTAGTTATTGCCGAACATTCACTAATTGATTATATTATCCTATCAATGTGATTGAGGTATCACAAGTCAGGCGAGATCTAAATACTACGAATAACAAATAATAATTCCGAATTCCGAATGGTAGGTACCTACCTAGATGATTTGCAGCAAGGCGCTCGAAATGGGAATATGATATTATGCGGGGACCGGGGACACTGTATCACGTGTTAGTCGAGTGTGCGAGCGTGCGAGCTATTCAGTATTGTTGTGTGCAGTTGTATGTGTGAGCTTCATCTGAGTGGGACAGAGTTAGGAACAATAAATACCTAAACTTTCGGCGTATGGCGTAAAGTCTAACCTCTTAAGCTTAGGTTAGGTGAGGTTAGGTTAAGTTAGGTTAGGGGAGGGGAATAGAAGGGAAGGTTAATGTGAGTTATGAGTTATGCATTATCATGTGAGGAAGTATCGTTTCTGAATAAATTTACTACGGGAATTCAGAGATCTCATAGTCCGATTAGACATGAAACATGGAACCGAATAAAATAATATTGTAAATTGTCTATGGCTTCATCATTTCCTACTGACCCAAGCTTTCTTCATCGCCGATCGTTTCATCCCGTTTTCAATTCTGTTTCTACATCATACTATAGGTTAGCGATGGGAATGATCGAAACTTTTATATAATCGATTTTTTTTAATCGAGACATCACAATAATCGAATGATTAATCGATTTTTTGCTCGGAGTTTGGGAGCAATAGCTACGGTCAGGGGCAGAATTTTTGTCTGTGAGGGGGGGGGGTAGGAAGCCGAAAATTATTATGGTGCATCATGTATGGCAACGCTTATTTTTTGTTGCAATTTTATTTGTTGTTTTTTGGTATGCATTTCACAAAATAACAATTATTGTTAAGCTACTTAGTTTAGCCCGTTGGTAAAAATTTCCATTAAAAATATTTATGTATGTTTAACCCGTACGCGCTTTTGGAAATACTACTAATTCGCGAAACGGACGCCACGATTTCGCGCCTAATTTTGGAATTGGCTCGACTTTTACAATAATTCCGATAAAACAGTTATTTGCTAGCTTTTTGCCAAAACAAAAACTGTTCTAGAAACTAAATAAAATAATCTTTAAGACGTGTTTATTAGAAATCAATATTTTTGTTTCTAACTAATTGAATTTTAATATTAAAAATCAATATTAGCATAAAAAAACTTACCCGTGTATTTTCACAAAAAAACACTATAAAAATTAAGAAACTGAAGATTTGAAAATAAAATTCCTTTACTTAAAACTCTTTTTAATGAAATAGCCACCTCACTTTTTATTCATTTCATATAATTATTTTTTTTAAATTTGATATCAATCTGGATTGAAACTTGTTTTAGGTTATAAATTTACCATCAGTTGAACCACGTTTTTATTGTACTATATAATAATTTACGAAGAATATTTACAATACACATATGCCTAAGGCATTTATATGATAAATTAATGTCACTTCTGTTAATTTATTGCAAAATTTAATCTATATTTAAAGAATTTTATGTCACAATGGTCGAAAGTAACGTAAAAAACACTTCACTTTAAAAAACACTTTGTGATAAATACAGACGAAATAACCTCGATATAAATAGAAGATTTGATAGTTAATATAACATGATTGATCAAACCATTTAAAACAAACTGATTATCTACGATTTACGATAATAAGTTTCAAAATAAGAACGACAATTTTATAGACCAACCGACGATTTAACTGCCAAATCCGAACTAAAAACGGGATGTACGTTTCGTCTCAGCGCCACATGAATGAACATGAATCGTATTTTTCGCGCGAAACCGGGGTCAGTAGTTTTTACCCCGCAAAAATTCTATTTTAATTCGAATTGGACTAGTTGGAATCTATCATAACTTTTTTTTATAATGAAATAATACAATAATGTTGTTATAAACCGAATAATGTATTTAATAAATAAAAATATTCAGAATAATTTTTGTAAATAATTTCTTCTGTATATTATACATATTTTATTTTTTGCAAGACAAACATTCCCGGGTTACGAATAACCTGACAATATATTTTAAAATCTCCTACTACCACCACAGTAAGCCGAAAATCTTGGTTGAGTCATGATGGAGGACTTCGAAGCTGACAATAAGATGGAAGCTATGAGCCGAGGCATTGAACACACGACGCCTGGGTGGGACTTAAATGCAATGCCAAAATTACATTTTACATACATAGATAAAATTTATTTTTTTATGCAGAACATAATTAGAATGAATAATAATCTTATCAATATTAACAATTGCATAATATGTAATTTTTTTATTTTTTTTATTTAAATTTTTTTTTATTATTTATGAAAGCATAGTTATAATACATCAACAAAAAAGTCCTGCTAAGCCAATTGAATTTGCTTGTCAGCAGGTGCTTATAATTTAGTTACATAATTTACATCTTATATCTACAGATAACATTTTTTCATACATTTTTCATACACAATATAATTTATTTTTTTCCGATAGCCAATTTTTCACCATATATTTAACCTTATTCATAGAATTACCTTGCTTTATAGTGTCAGGTAATAAATTAAATATTTTCGGTACGTTGTATTCTAATATATATAATATATATATATATATATATATCGGAAACACTTGAGGATAATTGCATATCTTCATACATATTTGCTTTGGGAGCAATATTTTTTTATATTGAAATATTATGTCGACAGAGCAAATTTCATTCCCCACACAATGCAATCTCTGAGAACAGGTGTTGTACATAAAATTAGTGCGAGAAGCAACTACTTTGAATAAAGCATGGAGTCTAGTGTTGTGTTTATTGGGCACATTATAATTAATCATTCTCACTAGTGAGTCTAGACCTAGGTCAAGGATGTTTAAATGTTTGTTGATGATTTTAAATAATAATCGAACACAATTTTTTTTTCTGTGAATAAAAATAAATATTATGTACTATGAACTAAGAATAACTAATTTTTTTTGTAGTGGTTTTTCCAAAATAATTATAAAACCATTTAAATGTGATTATTAACCATTAAATTTGAATTTAAATATTCCCGTTTGAGAACAGTAGAGCTAAGATAAATTTAAAAAAAATGGTAATCAAACGACAAGAAAACAAACACGATAAAAATCGTTACATTCAAAACTAATAATACAACAACATAACAATAAGAAAATCGATATTCATAACAATAAGACAACAACAAAATAAATAAAACACTAAGATAAATTTTTAAAAAATGGTAATAAAACGACAAGAAAACAAACACGATAAAAATCGTTACATTAAAAACTAATAAGACAACAACATAACAACAAGAAAATCGATATTCATAACAATAAGACAACAACAAAATAAATAAAACGCTCAGATAAATTTAAAAAAATGGTAATAAAACGACAAGAAAACAAACACGATAAAAATCGTTACATTCAAAACTAATAAGACAACAACATAACAACAAGAAAATCGATATTCATAACAATAAGACAAAAACAAAAGACATAAAACACTAAGATAAATTTAAAAAAATGGCAATGAAACGACAAGAAAACACACACGATAAAAATCGTTACATTCAAAACTAATAAGACAACAACATAACAAGAAAATCGATGTGCATAACAATAAGACAACAACAAAATAGCTAACATAACCATCGGGACGTCCTGTGCGAAGGCTACCAGAATTAAAAAAAAAGGATGACTTATTCGAGCTATACAAAAAGAAGAAAAAAGTCATGTTATTGTACCAACTCAAAACAGATTCGTGTCTCCATCATCTAAGCCTACATGAATGATCACAACAGTAATAAAAAAATGATAATGTTAGCATTTTGTGACAAGTACATACGACACCAAACGCACTTCACAACTAGGCCATGCTTAATCCCAAAAGTTTTGAAACCTATTGCGTTAGGAAAAATAATTGACTTAAAAACGTTAACTAAACTTGCCATCAAAACAAGAAACTTAGAAAAGCGAACCCGCAACAAATGCCAGAATAATAAAAGTCAATTACTCGACTAAACCAAAAAATGTTAATAAAAGCCCGTAACAAAATGAAAAGATTTATTGGTTTTCAGAAATATATAAACATTATGCCGCTAGATTCGGAAAACTAACTATTGAAACCGTGACCATGCTTGCTAGGGCCCGTGATCGTTCTAATGTACAAAAGTTAAACAAAGCTACTTGAGAGTTGAAAGTAGGTGAATTGCAGGCAACAGTGCTGAAGATAATTCGACAACGTTGATAAAGAAACACGCATTAGACAGACTAATAAATTCAAATCTCCGCAGTAGCGTATTTTCCTCAAGAGAACCACGACGAGCGGTTGAGTGACGACTACATCGAATTATAATGTGCAAACCAGGTATTGGACCGACTGTGGGATGAAAATATACGCACAATTAGCCATCCAGATGATAACAATCAACAATAGGTGATCAGTCATGACAAATAGAACAGTAGCACTGTAACCCTAGGCCACACAATATGAGTATTCAGTCAGATTTATTTATATTTGAAAAAACTAATAAGATTCCTTTCTGCGCACACCACGGTCGCCGCAATGAATACACCATACCTGCGAAACTAAACGCAAGTATGATAATATTCAAAACATGGTACCACGCAGAGTGGTACCTCACAGAGTTTACAAATATAACCTGTTCTCTTGTCAACCCTGTTGCGGTCGGTACACCAAATGCACCGAAGGCGCCGTTTTTTATTCGGTGGAGGTTGTTCGTCGTTTGTTTCAGTCTGTGAGTCAGTGGTTGTGAAACTAAATATAGGGAAGTGTTTACCAGGGAAGAGGCGGGAAGGGTTGGAAAACTTGTCGTTACTAGTCGTTACTAGTCGTCTAGCCGGCATCAGACTCTGTGCTAACCGGAGATGCTTGTCCGCCAATTGCGACACAAGCGAAGTCCTGTGTATCAAAGTAGTTTTTGTCGATGCCGACGAATGGCGATACATCACGGTAGAGTTGTGAATACTCACGTTGAGCAGACGCTTGAACATCTTGTGGGTCCATTTAGGGCACCTCTTGCGTTCAACTAAGTAGGGTTCCAGCATCTGATCTTTTTTGTCAATACCTCCCATGTATTTATTGTATTCTCTGACAACTTTCGGCTTGTATACATTTGTCCTACCCCTGGAAGGTCCAAGTTCCATTTCCGCGCCATGATAGGTCGATATCGTCGTCACCTTTTTCTTATCTTGCCACGATAGTACGGCGACATCACCAGCGTGACGACCGAAATAATGTCCGTCCGCCATGTTTATACGACTGAATTCTGGTGGAACATTGGCCCTATTATTGCGCAACGTCCCGACGCAGTCAGTCTTATTTCTCTTGAGGAACCTAGCCAGTAGAGGAGAGTTGAACCAATTGTCCATCCAAAGAGTGTAGCCCTTATTCAACAGTGGCTTTACAAGCCTCTGCACCGTAGAAGTAGATTTCAAAACCCCGGGCGTCGAATCTAGATCAGTTGTTTTACCTGTATATATGAAGAACGACCACAAATAACTAGTCAGGGAATCACACAGTTCAAAAGTCTTTATTCCGAATCTTGCAGCCTTTGTTTTAATGTATTGCTTCATACCCAATCGACCTTTCCATAATGTTAAGGACTCGTCAATTGAAATATTTTGGCCTGGAACATAAAGTTCTTGAAATTTGGTATTCAAGTGATTTATTATAGGCAATATGCTCGAAAGTTTTTTGTCTTCAGGACTAGTGTACGTACCACCATCGCTGGCGTAGTGCAAACACTTGGCCAACTCGCAGTACCGTTTATAAGACATTAATTTTCTAAATACATTAGTTTTCATCACCCAATGGGTGGAGAAGCATGAATTTATTGTTGGCATGCGAATAATACCTAGCATCATGAAAAACGCGAACAATATTAAAATTTCATGCCTGTCAGTGTTCCTCCATGTAAGGCTTAGACTATCACAACGCCGAGCGTCCATCGCATATCTGTTCGTCTCTGCTGCAATTACATCAAGAATCTCATCAGTCCATATAGCTCGAAATGCGTCATAGATAGAATTATATGACGCGGTAGGCCCTGACATCTGAGGCACAAACGTTTCCCTTTGACCGGCAAATGAACTTATGCCGGCCCAAGAGAACTCTGATGCGTTCTCATCATCGGTCAAAAAATGAGCACCGGTATCCGAAATGGGGTCATCCACTTCGTCACCATCTGCCTCATCTGTTGACCGATTATCAGAACGCAACGGAGCACCTCGCGCTTGGCGAATGCGCGCCTCGCGAGCCATACGGGTAATTTGTGACTGAGATAAAGCCGAGAGCTCGGGAGGTACCTGGTCATTCGTTGCATAAACCTCAGTAGGTAAATTACCGGATACCCAGGTATCTCCCGCTCCAACAGGACGTCCCCTCCAGCTGCGCTTCCGGGCAGAATTTCGGACGTTTCCCCCTTCGGCTCCACGGCCGTTTCCGCGGGCGCCTCTGTTTCCGCGGCCGCGTCGACCTCCCCGTGACACCTCCAGCGGAACAACGAACTCGAACTCTAAAAATAATGGTTGAAGATATAAAAAAATGTTACTTTATCATATTTTGTAAATATTTAATGCAAAATAAAAACAAATAGCTATAAAAAATATATATTAATGTACCTTCTGCGTGGCTGCCACCCGCCTGGCCACCATCGCCACCATTGACGTCTGTGGTAGATTCTGAAAATATAACAAACTGTTAAAATGCAAGTAGGTACATAACTCGATGTACATATATTCAAAAAAATATATAAATGACTTTACGTTCTGCATGGCTGCCTCCCGCCTGGCCACCATCGCCGCCACTGACGTCTGTCGTAGATTCTGAAAATATAACAAACTATTAAAATGCAAGTACATAACTCGATAAACATATCTTAAAAAAAAAAAAAAGATTTTACGTTCTGCATGGCTGCCACCCGCCTGGCCAGCATCGCCGCCACTGACGCCTGTCATCAATTCTGAAAATATAACAAACTTTTAGAATGCAAGTACAAAATTCGATACAAATATTCTCATAAAAAAAACTGTGCTTTATATTACGTATTTATTACTACAATAATTTTAACTAGAACTCATACCGTCGTCTTCAAAAATGATGGTCATCATTCCTTCGTTTGTCGCTTTCGTAAAAAAAGATTTTGTCTGTAAATAAAGCAATTATATTATTATTGTACATTATTCACCGTATTATATCAAGAGCAGTGTTAAATAAAAATAAATTTTAAAGATACCTCTTCGAAAACATCAACCGGGTTGATAATTTCCTCCTCCAACATCTCCTCTTCTTCCTCGCCACTGCCATAATCGCCATCCGCCTCCAAAAAATCTAAAAATTCGGTCGGTGGCTCCTCCTCCGTGGCGCAATTCCATATTTTCCTAATGTAATTGTAACAATTAATTAGTTTAATATATTATTCTATCACTGTTACTGAATTTTGGTAGCTAAAATATCTTTAAACTAGATGTCTATCTATTAATTCATAATGTTATTTTATTCTCCAATTCATTACGGATATTAAATATTTTAACGATAATACATAAAAACAATTTAAAATTTAACAAATATATATTATATTATAAGCAATAATTATTAGCCTGAAACATCCATACAAACTGAAAAAATCTTCCGCCTTATTAAATTATGCCGCGGACAAAACTCGAACTCGTTTAAACATTGCAAATAATAATTTTTTATCCTTTGTGCTATGCAAAAAAACCTTGTCTTATTAACTTAAGTTTATTATTAAAAAAAAATAATAACTGCATACCCATAATCTTCCAATAAATTAATATCGATTCAATTTTAATGACTAGTTGAGTGACCCCATCACTAATCTAAGAATCCGTTGTTTTTGACAGCTACCAAAATATTTCGATACTCGGCTTGATATTTTCGAATAAAACTACGTAAATATATTGAAACGACATTACTGTTTTTCTAGAATATTGATTGCAAATATATGCTACCACTTTTTACACAAGAATATTCATGAAATAATGGAAATTCAATTAGTAAAAATGGATTTAAAAATGTGTTTCCAACGATTTTATAGCTTTTTAAATTTTCTATATTTAATTATATCACTATAAATCACCAAAACCTATCAAATGTAATATAAACAGGTATACAATACATAGATTAACAAATAAAAAATTACTTACCTGGACATTTCGTGTTATTTTTGGTTAAAATTGAACTTTTTGTGAAACTCTGCTTGCACTGCTTCTGAGTTCGTTTGCTCTTAACCTGAGAAAATGGCGCGAAATGAAACCGTCACTTTGGATCGAGATTGTAAAACATCTATGCAAGATAGCTCCGATATTTAAAAGACAATAAGAAGCATTATTTCGTTCTCTTTCTGGTTAAAAAAGCAGTACATACGTTTGTATGAGAGGAAGAGAGACACAACGCTTTTAAAATGTAAGGTCGCTCTGGGACGTTTTTGATCCTATGAAATTATAGCGGCGTTACGTGTTTTGGGATGTATTTACTCCTAAACAAGCAAACGGGTTAATCATATGTCAATAATTATAATTATATGACATTTTTGTTCAAAAACAATCTCTAAATAACATGTTTAAATAACGCAACATTAGTAAGTAAGTACTGCAACAACATTTCAATCACCGTTTTTCTTTCCTGGCAATGGCAAATTGGCAAATTCCTTTTTGTTTGATGGCAACATTAGTGTTATTCCTTTTTTTCACGAATTTCAAATATGTGGGCATCTCACAACAATAAAATTACTAATAAGATATTTAGTTTAGCCGGTAGGTACAAATTCCCATTAATAATATTGACAGTGTGTCTGTGTTTAACACGAAGATAATAATTTTATGTCGTTTTTGTTAAAAAAAATAACCTCTAAATAACATGTAGGTTATGGACACCTTTTCGTATGCAAATTATTATTAAATATTTAAATATTATCATTAAATATATAAATAAAGTTTTCTTACTATAGAAATCGTTTCATTTTTATTACAAACTAAGAAACACCTGTTAATTTCAAATAAATTAAATTTATTTGGATATGTCCATATGAAAACATATTACTTGCTGATTTTGGTAGAGTATTATTTACTGCCCTGAAGAAACTACGGTTTTAGCGAAACCCGGTCGGCATTAAATATAAAAATGGTATATACTAAGTTATTGTTTTATTTTAAATTAAATATACAATACCCAAATAGATGATACATAACCTCATAATAAACATTTTTAAATTGTTGAAAGCTATTACCATCGCAATCTTTTACGTATAAACTATACTGAAAACGTAAATCGTTACCTAAAAGTATTCATTCATAATTTAAAATTCACACATCAGGTTGTTTATAACATGTACCTATAAAATATTTCGATTGTCAAGCAAAATCACTTTCGATGACGTTTCAAGACTATGCATTCGAATTCTGACATCGAGAAGCGAGAATCGATTCCAAGTTCGATGACGTTTAAAACCGATTGTCTCGGACTGTGCATTCGAATGGATTCTGACATCGAGAAGCGAGAATCGATTTCAAGTTCGATGACGTTTCAAACCATTGTCTCGGCCGTGCATTCGAAAGAATTTTGACATCGAGAAGCGAGAATCGATTCCAAGTTCGATGACGTTTCAAACCGATTCTCTCGGACTGTGCATTCGAATTAGCGATGGGCACAATCGATGAATAATCGATTATTTACTCGATCTTTTTTACCATCGAATGATTTCGATTCATTTCCATAGAAAAATCGATTCTCGCTTCTCGATGTCAAATTCATTCGAATGCACAGTCCGAGAGAATCGGTTTGAAACGTCATCGAACTTGGAATCGATTCTCGCTTCTCGATGTCAAAATTCTTTCGAATGCACGGCCGAGACAATCGGTTTGAAACGTCATCGAACTTGAAATCGATTCTCGCTTCTCGATGTCAGAATCCATTCGAATGCACAGTCCGAGACAATCGGTTTTAAACGTCATCGAACTTGGAATCGATTCTCGCTTCTCGATATCAGAATTCGAAAAACGAATCGAAAGTGATTTTGCTTGTCAAACGAAATATTTTATAGGTACATGTTATAATCAACCTGATGTGTGAATTTTAAATTATGAATGAATACTTTTAGGTAACGATTTACGTTTTCAGTATAGTTTATACGTAAAAGATTGCGATGGTGATAGCTTTCAACAATTTAAAAATGTTTATTATGAGGTTATGTATCATCTATTTGGGTATTGTATATTTAATTTAAAATAAAACAATAACTTAGTATATACCATTTTTATATTTAATGCCGACCGGGTTTCGCTAAAACCGTAGTTTCTTCAGGGCAGTAAATAATACTCTACTAAAATCAGCAAGTAGGTAATATGTTTTCATATCTGCTTTATATGACCAAATATATTTAATTTATTTGAAATTAACAGGTGTTTCTTAGTTTGCAATAAAAATGAAACGATTTCTATAGTAAGAAAACTTTATTTAATGATAAACTACAAATATAAAAATATAAATACAAATAATTGCATACGAAAATGTGTCCATAACCTACATGTTATTTAGAGGTTATTTTTTAACAAAAACGACATAAAATTACTATCTTCGTATTAAACACAGACACACTGTCAATATTATTAATGGGAATTTGTACCAACCGGCTAAACTAAATATCTTATTAGTAATTTTATTGTTGTGAGATGCCCTCATATTTGAAATTCGTGGAAAATGGAATAACACTAATGTTGCCATCAAACAAAAAGGAATTTGCCAATTTGCCATTGCCAGGAAATAAAAACGGTGATTGAAATATTGTTGCAGTACTTACTTACTAATGTTGCGTTATTTAAACATGTTATTTATCAAAATTTATTATTGTTATAATTATTATTATAATTATTTATTGTTTTTGACAAAAATGTCATATAATTATAATTATTTTCATATTATTAAACATACATAAATATTTTTAATGGAAATTTTTACCAATGGGCTAAACTAAGTAGCTTAACAATAATTGTTATGTTGTGAAATGCATACCAAAAAACAACAAATAAAATTACAACAAACAATAAGCGTTGCCATACATGATGCACCATAATAATTTTCGGCTTCCTACCCCCCCCCCACCCCGTCACAGACAAAAATCCTGCCCCTGACCGTAGCTATTGCTCCCGAACTCCGAGCAAAAAATCGATTATTGTGATGTCTCGATTAAAAAAAATCGATTATATAAAAGTTTCGATCATTCCCATCGCTAATTCGAATGAATTTGACATCGAGAAGCGAGAATCGATTTTTCCATGGAAATGAATCGAAATCATTCGATGGTAAAAAAGATCGAGTAAATCATCGATTATTCATCGATTGTGCCCATCGCTACTATAGGTACCTAAAACTGTTTGGCCCTGTCAGTTAAATTTATCACCACATGATTGTGAGAGTTACAGGTGAGTTCTAAAGCCGATATTTTCTATCCGAGTATTAATGTATTCAGTACTACGTTCCCAGGATTAGTTCGATAGATCGATAAAATCTTATGTCAGTACGATATTGACTAAATTCGTGATCTATAGTCAATTGGCGATATTTGCGAATACGGTAAACATATGTTTCCTACAGTCGGTTGACAAAAGCCGCCTATTTTAGCGCGACCTCCTGTTTCTCAGATAAGCTGTCAATATACACAACTTTTTTATAATAATGTCGTTCGTTATGCAAAATATCTGACCTATTAATGAATAAAGGTGAACTAACCACGCATTCCGTTCGATTTTGGATAAGCGAACGTGGTTAAAATGTGACTAAAGACCTCATTTAACATTCAACGTATATTTAAGTTATATTTTAATACGTAATAAATTGTCAATTTATGAGTATTTGTATTTTTTGGAAAATTAATCTATAGACGGATCCGCTAGTGTTGCCAGCGTACATGGATTCCTTATTTATTGCTATAAAAATGTCGGTTCGCAACCGTGCTCGGAATATCGATCCGATATTGTAAATTTACTGATTTCCTGAGCTTGACCTCCAAATCGACTTGCTTACTTGTCCTAGGCACGCAACACGTGTGACCGCGCGACAAGTTGTCTATAGTTCTTACGAACATAGTGCGTTAGTTGATTCGACTTTGTTTTTAGGTTATGTGTATGTGTTTCACTTCTCAGCAGACGCAATTTGTAGCTTTGTCACGTTTTGTGATTCTGAATTGTATATGTGGACCACTTAGTATAATTTGACCAACATGACATGTATGGACAATATGAATTTTGTTATTATCTCCGAAACCGTTGGGTTTTAGTTTCCCATTTAAACCGTTATTGGTAAGCACCAATACTGATATTATTCACGCTATTCATTTCGGTAGTGGCCGTTATTCCAAACCAAACTGAGCGACCACTGTTCTTTAATTCTAGCAGGCAGGCTCACATGCACAACTGCGCTGTGTCTAACGCGACCTAGCTTACCTTACCAACGCCAATCTGTATACCTACATGTGTTAGGGAATTAATTTTATGTTTTGGTCGAGAAACATTTAAACTGTCAATTTTAAGTATACCTAATATTGAGTTTCTATGGTATAATTGAATTGCTACTTCGTCTATATCAGTACTTCAGTGAGATAGCAATAGTCTGCGATATATATTCGGCAGCACATACTCTCACTTTCTTCTTATTCTAGAAATCCGATGGCGTAGACGTCAGTCATGGTAATTTTCGTTGTTACTCGTATTGCTTATTGAATAAATCAGTTGTGCACTTCTTATTAAGCCCTGCACTCAATAACACAAATAACATTGGCGGAGTTGGTTGTTATAAATACGTCCCTAAACAGAATTAGCGGATTAAATTTCTCAAGTTGCCTTGATTAAATTTCTCACATTATAAAAAATGGAACTACCGAATGTTTAGAAGTAGATACTGTATTTATTGAGTGATGCCACGATAGATGGCCATTCTCTCAACCGTTTTCGAATGTCAATGGCATGATTCAAATACAGCTACAATAATTATTAAATAATTGTTTCAAAATATGAGTTATCTATCCGAATTCACTGTTTTGGGAAAATATATTTCAAACAAAACCAAATATTCATTTGTTCTGTTTCAGGAAAATTTGTTTTAGCTTGAACCAATTACCAAACGCTATTTACAGCAGTGCCATGGATCTACTAAATCCTGAGACTGTTTCCATCAAGACGGAACCAGGCCCCGAGGAAGAAGGCGGAGGTGTAATGCTGTATACAGATTTCGATCAACCAGACGTAAAGAAGGAAAGTTTGGCGTATGCGGAGAGTACTCAGACATCCAGTTAGTTTAATTAAAAAAATAAAAAAATGGAGAACGTTGAATTTGGAATTTGAACTTAATTGTATTGCAAGCAATCATTTCCCAATTCCTCAAAATTTTACCTCTTAATTTGGGACATGATTTAAGTTACTCTTATTATTATACACTAAAAATGCCTAAAGATTGATGGAAGTGAACACCATTCCATTGAATTCTTCAAAAGCAGGGTCCTGCATCAGTTCCTGAAGCGGACATCTGGTGTCATTCTTTTTTCGTATATTGATCTTTAAGTTTCTTATCCAAATTCCCTCATTAATAATTCAGGTGCGGCGCATACGTCATTCCTATGTCTACTTACGTTTAATTACCAGCAACATATATTAACCGCTTGGGCGGTATCTTTATTTATTATCTTTCAAAAATATATTTTTTATGAAAAAATTAGTTTTTTTTTTATGTATCATTAATCAATTGTCTTTTAGGCAGCATTAATGTGGAAACAATTGCCACCAAGGCGAATCTTGAACCCCGAGAAGAAGATGAAGGTGGTTTTACTCATATGGAAATTGACATCGACCTGTCGGATGTCAAAAAGGAATGCTTAAAACGCGTTGACAGAATGAAGGAAACATTAGGTAAACCGATTTTTAATTTAACATTTAGCGATATCCATTTTGTTATCGTTTATATACATTTACTGTGCTTATCTACACTTAGCGCGTGCAATAAGTCTTAATAAGCCTTTTTTAACCTATGTTTTTCAAATTTGTCGACAGATCTGAAAACGCGTCGTCTGGAAAAACAATTCTCTTGTCCTCATTGCATCTACTCCTGCACTCAAAAGAACGATTGTAGAAGTCATGTTCGCACTCATACTGGAGAAAAACGTTTTTCATGTACCGAGTGCAACTATTTATGTTCTCGAAAGGGCCATTTGACTATACACATGCTGACTCACAGCGGAGAAAAACCTTTTTCATGTTCAGAGTGCAACTATACATGTTCTCAGAAGGGCAGTCTGACAATCCACATGCTGACTCACAGTGGAGAAAAACCTTTTTCATGTTCAGAGTGCAACTATTCATGTTATTGGAAGTCAAATTTGACAACTCACATGCTGACTCACAGTGGAGAAAAACCTTTTTCATGTTCAGAGTGCAACTATTCATGTTATCAAAAGGGCGATCTGATTAGACACATGCTGACTCACAGCGGAGAAAAGCCTTTTTCATGTTCCGAGTGCAACTATTCATGTTCTCGGAAGGGCAGTCTGACAATCCACATGCTGACTCACAGTGGAGAAAAACCTTTTTCATGTTCCGAGTGCAACTATTCATGTTCTCGGAAGGGCTATCTGACTAGCCACATGCTGACTCACAGCGGAGAAAAACCCTTTTCCTGTTCCGAGTGCAACTATTCATTTTCTTGTAAGAGTAGTCTGAAGAACCACATGCTGACTCACAGTGGAGAAAAACCGTTTTCATGTACCGAGTGCAACTATTTATGTTTTCGAAAAGGCCATTTGACTAGACACATGCTGACTCACAGCGGAGAAAAACCTTTTTCATGTTCAGAGTGCAACTATTCATGTTCTCAGAAGGGCAGTCTGTCAATCCACATGCTGACTCACAGTGGAGAAAAACCTTTTTCATGTTCAGAGTGCAACTATTCATGTTCTCAAAAACAAAATATGACGAGACACCGGCTGACTCACAGTGGAGAAAAACCTTTTTCGTGTTCCGAGTGTAACTATTCATGTTCTCACAAGATCAGTCTGACGACCCATATGCTGGCTCACAGTGGAGAAAAACCTTTTTCATGTTCAGAGTGCAACTATTCATGTTATTGGAAGTCAAGTTTGACAACTCACACGCGGACTCACAGCGGAGAAAAACCCTTTTCATGTTCCGAGTGTAACTATTCATGTTATCAAAAAAGCCATCTGACAATCCACATGCTGACTCACAGCGGAGAGAAACCTTTTTCATGTTCCGAGTGTAACTATTCATGTTCTCTGAAGAGCAGTCTGAAGTCCCATATGCTGACTCACAGTGGAGAAAAACCTTTTTCATGTTCCGAGTGCAACTATTCATGTTATTGGAAGTCAAATTTGACAACTCACATGCGGACTCACAGCGGAGAAAAACCCTTTTCCTGTTCCGAGTGCAACTATTCATTTTCTTGTAAGGGTAGTCTGAAGAACCACATGCTGACTCACAGTGGAGAATAACCGTTTTCATGTACCGAGTGCAACTATTCATGTTCTCGGAAGGGTACTCTGACTAGCCACATGCTGACTCACAGCCGAGAAAAACCTTTTTCATGTTCCGAGTACAACTATTCATGTTCTCGGACTTACGAAGGTAGAATATTACACTGTTTGTTATTTATATTTTCGTTGCTCTATGGCTCGGTCAGTTGGAGATTTCACAAAAATTCTGTTGTTTCATTTTCGTTCCTAGCTCTATCTATTGCTCGGTTGGGGTTTCCCTTGAAATATTCCTCGCTTGTCACCTGTGTCATTCGTTTTTCTTTCGTTCATTGTTACCTTGTTACATATTGATTGACGGTAATTAGTGAAAAGGTCGTCATATTATTAGTGTTTTCAAAAGTGTTCAAAAGAAAAACCCAGGAAAGTGAATTGGATACTTCGATTTTTTTAATAAACGATAACTTAAGAACTCAAATCCTGAATTTAATTATACCTGATTCGATCGGTAAATGTGTAAAAAAAACCCTGAGACTCTAATTTTATGATTTATTAAATTTAATCATACTTTACGACAGGGGAGGGGAACCTTTTTGTCGTCGGGACCTATTTTGATGTATGTATTATCACCCGAGAAAACACAACTCAGATTTTAATATTTCTATTTTTGAAACTGATAATTCGTGGTGGAATTCCATTATAATAGTATAATAAAACAAATTAAAAACTTTTTCCACTTTTAATTTATTGACCGTAACCGGTTTCAGCTTGTCAAATCCATCTTCAGACTGGTGAAAAATATTCTTAACCTAGGGATTTTATACAATGAGGGGGGAAGGAGGGGGAGGGGGTGCTCTACAGGGATTTTTATTAAATTATGGATTTTATTACATTTGTTGTTAAGTGGTCTTGTGAATTCACATTACTTGTAAGGTATTTCCCAAACAATACTGAAGTATGTAAGCAACCAACCCTATGTTATAAGCCTACTGGGAATTACCAAAAAAATAATTAGATAGTTGGACACTCAAGACCACTTAACAACAAATGTAATAAAATCCATAATTTAATAAAATCCCCCCTCCCTAATATGTTTTGTATAAAATCCCTAGGTAAAGAATATTTTTCACCAGTCTGAAGATGGCTTTGACAAGCTGAAACCGGTTACGGTCAATAAATTAAAAGTGGAAAAAGTTTTGAATTTGTTTTATTATCAGATTTTAACTTAAGATTGATTCTGCGTAAGGGTCCATAAGTTTAAACAATAGTTACATTTTCTCAATTTGTCAGAAGTTTGAAGCGTATAGTGTACAACGCAAATGTTAAGCTTCATTCGATACATCAGAATGTCTTCATTTCATGAATCTGCATCTTGCGATTTAATTTATCATTATATTCTGAACACACAACTGGTTTAAATTAAATTTGTTTGCGGGCAATCAAAACTACACTCAAAACATGAAGATGGTTTTTCTTCGATTCTGGCAGCAGATACATAGAAAATAACTAGAATTTAATAACCGCACTTTGAATAGAGAATGGTTTCGTTTGAAATGTGTCAGCAGAAGTATACACAATCTACAACTGAAATTTAACTGTAACATTCTGAAGACAAAACTCGTTTTAAATAAAGAGTAATTCTGCGTGAGAGTCCCCATAATTAGTATTACTCTCATAATTTTCCTACGAATTAAAAATTTTACAGCATATATTCTGAAACCAAAATATGGATTGATTTCATTTTATTTTATTATTTTTTATGGCAGAAGTGTGCCAATATATAAAAAAACGCACATAATATTTATTTTCCTTCCTGAGTAAAGTTGTCATCAATACAGAGATATTTTTTCAATATTGATTTCCCTATCGTAAAAGAAAAATAAATTAAAATAAAACTAAAAAATGAGGTTGGACCACGTATGTATATATGACATACTTATCAGCCATGTTATAACTTTCGCTGGGTTAAGTAATAATAACTTACGTAGCTGAAAAACCGCGAAAGAAAACCTAGCTGTCTGAGTGTAATTTTTCACCGAAATGCTCGCGGGCCGCATCAAAAAGCTTCGAAAGTCGCAAGCGGCCCGCGGGCTGCAGGTTTCCCACCACTGCTTTACGATTATAAGATTTTTTATCAATTTTAATAGTTGTAATTCTTGTATTGACACCGTGTTTTCCGCCCCTTTTTTCTTTTTCCACCTGGGTGTCCAGTCATAATTCTTTTTGGGACGTTTCAGGTATACACATATAATAAAATATTTTTGTGCAAACTTCGCATACCATTGGCTACTTTTTGATAATTCAGCCACATTTTTTGTAACATAACTTTGAATGCATTTCATTATCCTTCGGATCAACACCAAATAATAAAGTGTTCGCTGGCCGCAACAAAAAGCTTCACGAGCCGCAGCTTCCCTACGTAATATAACACATGATGCATTTATTCTTAAGAAAGTTGTGAAATCTGGAAAATATCCACTATGGTACACGGCAGCTATGAACAAAATAAATAAAAATAATTAAAAATATTATTTGGAAAATGCATTCATTATCCAGTCATGTATATTAATTAAACTTTTGTAACCCTTTGTTTCTGACCAACAGGAAGTGAGTTCAATCCCCGGTGGGAACATATGTAATCCAGAGTTGCTCAAGCCATTTCATGGAATGTTTGGCTTGTGATTGGTGATCTCTCACCACGGCGATACTGAGAGTATGAACCAGTCTCCAAGGTAATAATTCCTTACAATATCTGTTTATTTTTCAATGTGTGTGACTGAATAATGAATTTTGCTTCAATGTTTAATTCTTTTCTTTAAATAGATCCACATTCCGATCTCTTCTTTTTGTAAATTAAATTATATTTAAAATAATATTTAGTTACCTTTAGAGGCACAATTGCAAGATATGAATATGAAATATATATCTATATTATTACTATTAAACAAAGTGCACTTAAACTTCGTTTTAATTTCATTATGTTTGTTATCCATGGGTTAGTAGCCAAGTTGTCTAAAGCTGTGGTTCCCAGTGAGGTGTCATGGATTCAATCCTCTTTTCCTAGCTCCAGTCCTCCATGGTTGCACAAGCAACATTTTCGTGTCCAATATTTTCTAGCCTGAAATATTATATACTCACCAAACATTTAAAACAACTTAACTCAATAATGTACGTATATCACCTTTAGGGATGCTATGTGGAGGGTCAAGGCCTAGGTTTCCCACACGAAGTCTGTGCTCCAAAGGTTACAAGACACAACTCATCAAACAGACTGCCGTTTCTGCACAGTGCCAAGAGTTTTTCAGATTTTCGGGGGCTCCAAACCAGAGGTTGCTGTCAAATTGTACAGTGAGTTAGTACTTGCAATCTGTACATAGTGAACAGTCGTGTACTGTAGTATCTGTGGGCCCTGTACAGTACGCTCAGCTTCTGAGACACCAATTTGGTTTTGGCTTCGATGGAGCCCATAGTAAGTTATATTTAAATATGACTGATAGTTTTGTTGGAACATTTTGGAAATTGAGGTAAAAGAGGCACAATTTGCATTAAATACATAAATGTAATAAAAAACAAAACATTTCAAGATATACTTTTATTGCTTTTCAGAGTACAATACATATTTATAATTAAGGAAATAATTATTTACAACTTATCGATTTCCCTCTTTCATCTGGTAATTTATAATAATAATTTAGTACCTCATCTTTAATATCCAGTGACTCCCAAAGTGGTCACTTGTGCTACTCATGAGAGGTAGCTAACTTCTTAAATCATTCACCTTTTTATCAGGGCCCTTTTTATTTTAGGCATTTTTCTTAATTTGTTTTCAGACCAATGGCGGCTAACCTAATAGCCAATATGCAATAGTTATACAATATTGTTACAGAAAATAACAAAGGGCAGTGGAATAGGTAACATAGAAAAGTAACACAATGGAAACAACTTAAAAGGAAACAAGTCAGAGAAATTATATAAAACAAAACATAATGACAGTTAACAAATTATTATAAACAATCAATAATGATGTGGATAAAGAAGCGGTAGAAATAAAAATATAATTGAAACAAACAGGAAGAGTCTCAGAAGTAATGTTAAAGTTAGGTCTGCAAAACTGTTGTTGTGCTTCAGGAGTAAAACCTTATGTTATTTCAACACAGCCCAGAACAAAGGCATATTAACTATATTAGCATATGCATTACCAACCAAGTGTCATCTATTTATAGCAGAATTGTGGCCAGACACAAGCTTGTATTAGTGTGACAATAATATTCGCAACAATTCCTAGTTAGTATCAACTAGGATTTCAGGGCTGTCCAACAGATTATTCACACTTTTAAATGTACATGCAACATCAATTCATATTCTTCTGCCTTTATTAAAACAGTCTTATTGGAGCAAAACAAAATAATATGTTAATAATTTCAACAGAATTAATATTTGAAAAATAACACTTTTTATAAATTTGCGTTGAACTCTTTCAACAGTATTAAAATGGTTACTATAAGGAGACAGATATTAGAGAATTATATTCTATGAGGCTTCTAGTTAGAGACACTACCAATATATTTATTTTATTTCACTGGAGTGACACAGAGAATTGTTAAAAAATTCCTTTAGTGCTCGCCACTTTCAAAAATTAATTTTGAAAATTTCCCGCCCTTATTAAAAAAATCATGACTCCACATTTCTGTATGTAAACATATAAACAAATTGTAGTGCTATACAGCCAATGAATTCACCTATATTTGAATAAGTATCCTATAATTTATAAAAATTATCAAAATATCTTTAACTTTTTAAATGTGCGAAATTTGTGCTTCAATGATTTGAAGATTTGAAATTGCCGCCAGTGGATATTTTTAATATCTATATTAAATATTGTCTTCGTTTTTATGTTCTCTATGGCCTGTTTGATAACCACAGATGCAAATATATACTGGAAATTTTTTTTTTATATGTTTACATCAAATCAAAATTTTGGTTTGAAAATTATTTTGAAGTTCATTTGTAGAAATGGAGCTTTCCAACCGCCAAAAATCCATTCTAGATGAATTCAAAGACAACTAATTAATCGATAAGGCCATAGACATAAAGTCTATTTTATCAACTATTTGATAGAATAAATTGCTGGCCGTGAAAATGTTTCAAATAATTAAAATAAATGTTTTACGAAACTGTGGACCGCTATCAATCGCAGAAAAATATAAGTGGTCGAAACTTGGACCTAAATCTCTCCAGTGGATAAACTTTATAAATCCTTTGAGGTGTTTAGAATATAAGTCAGCAATTCCTTGGCTCTGCTAGCAATTGAATAATGTTATTTGATTTTATTTGGAGACATAAAAACTACCAAAGTAGGTACTACAATAACAATTTTACATAAATATTTTAAACCTTGCAATACAACACAGGAAAGAAATCAGTAAAAAGATATTTTACAATTTACTTAACAGATTTGACATGTGTCACTGCTAACGCCTCGGTGTCTATAAAAGCAACTACTTTGCGGCTTATCAAGGATTAGCCCGCTTAAATTTAAGCGATGAATCCCACACTTAGCGAGGATAAGAAGCTACTGATATACCGGACATTTAAAAATACACTTTTTGTTCAATGGTTAACTTGTGGTGTTTTCCACCCACCCACCCTGTTTCTGTCACCCGGTGGTTGGGATTATAGTTAGTTGGGATTACAGAGACTATACTGTACATAGAATTAAACTTAATGAAACATTATTAAATACACAAATTAATTGACTTTCAAGAATAACAGTATTCCTGTCTCAATAATACATATTATTATCAGATGTAGGATAAGTACTTTTATACAGAAACTAGCCACATTCATGTATTGAACTATTAATATATAGAAAACATCAAAACAAAGAAATAAATCAGTAACTATAGATACATAAATAGACCAAATATTAATAAAATGTTGTAAACAAAAGAAGTTTGAAGTAGAACATATAAAACTCCATAGAAAAAGAAAAATAATTTGAATTTTGAGTTTTATTCAATTATTAAAGACAAATATAATATGTGTTTATACTAGCGATGGGAATGATCGAAACTTTTATATAATCGATTTTTTTTAATCGAGACATCACAATAATCGAATGATTAATCGATTTTTTGCTCGGAGTTCGGGAGCAATAGCTACGGTCAGGGGCAGGATTTTTGTCTGTGACGGGGGGGGGGGGGGGGGGGTAGGAGGTCGAAAAAAATTATTATGGTGCATCATGTATGGCAACGCTTATTGTTTGTTGTAATTTTATTTGTTGTTTTTGGTATGCATTTCACAACATAACAATTATTGTTAAGCTACTTAGTTTAGCCCATTGGTAAAAATTTCCATTAAAAATATTTATGTATGTTTAATAATATGAAAATAATTATAATTATATGACATTTTTGATCAAAAACAATCTCTAAATAACATGTTTAAATAACGCAACATTAGTAAGTAAGTACTGCAGCAATAATTCAATCACCGTTTTTATTTCCTGGCAATGGCAAATTGGCAAATTCCTTTTTGTTTGATGGCAACATTAGTGTTATTCCATTTTCCACGAATTTCAAATATGTGGGCATCTCACAACAATAAAATTACTAATAAGATATTTAGTTTAGCCGGTTGGTACAAATTCCCATTAATAATATTGACAGTGTGTCTGTGTTTAATACGAAGATAATTATTTTATGACGTTTTTGTTAAAAAAAATAACCTCTAAATAACATGTAGGTTATGGACACCTTTTCGTATGCAATTATTTGTATTTATATTTTTATATTTGTAGTTTATCATTAAATAAAGTTTTCTTACTATAGAAATCGTTTCATTTTTATTACAAACTAAGAAACACCTGTTAATTTCAAATAAATTAAATATATTTGGTCATATAAAGCAGATATGAAAACATATTACCTACTTGCTGATTTTAGTAGAGTATTATTTACTGCCCTGAAGAAACTACGGCTTTAGCGAAACGTCGGCATTAAATATAAAAATGGTATATACTAAGTTATTGTTTTATTTTAAATTAAATATACAATACCCAAATAGATGATACATAACCTCATACTAAACATTTTTAAATTGTTGAAAGCTATCACCATCGCAATCTTTTACGTATAAACTATACTGAAAACGTAAATCGTTACCTAAAAGTATTCATTCATAATATAAAATTCACACATCAGGTTGATTATAACATGTACCTATAAAATATTTCGTTTGACAAGCAAAATCACTTTCGATGACGTTTCAAGACTATGCATTCGAATTCTGACATCGAGAAGCGAGAATCGATTCCAAGTTCGATGACGTTTAAAACCGATTGTCTCGGACTGTGCATTCGAATGGATTCTGACATCGAGAAGCGAGAATCGATTTCAAGTTCGATGACGTTTCAAACCGATTGTCTCGGCCGTGCATTCGAAAGAATTTTGACATCGAGAAGCGAGAATCGATTCCAAGTTCGATGACGTTTCAAACCGATTCTCTCGGACTGTGCATTCGAATGAATTTGACATCGAGAAGCGAGAATCGATTTTTCTATGGAAATGAATCGAAATCATTCGATGGTAAAAAAGATCGAGTAAATAATCGATTATTCATCGATTGTGCCCATCGCTAGTTTATACAATGTAATCAAAATATGTTTTAATTCTTAAAATAAAACCAGTTTTTCAACACTTTATGTCTGTGGTTCACCTACATGTATTGTGTTTAGATTAATTATGTCTTACATCAAGTAAATATGTTATTAATTTCTGTTACAGGTGTCAGCAATGTATTAACCTTTGGGCCATGTTCAAATGTATGAATGTATATGTGTATGTATGTAATTGTAATTGGAAGTGTAAATAAACATATTTCACAAGATTATTCCTTTGTGTAAAGCTTACTCAAATAACTCATCCATATCTTAACTATTCCTAAATAATAGCTTTGGGACAATGTCAATATAAACAAAATGTGATATTACCGAGTACAGGGTTCCGAGTACAGGGTGCCGAGTGCCGAGTACAGAATGCCGAGTGCCGAGTACAGAGTGCCGAGTTAAGTTTGCCGAGTAGAGAATGCGGAGTACAGAGTACCGAGTGCTGAGAACAGAGTGCCGAGTACAGAGTGCCGAGTACAGAGTACCGAGTACAAAGTGCTGAGTGCCGAGTACGGAATGCCGAGTGCTGAGTACCGAGTGCCGAGAGCCGTGTACCGAGTGCCGAGTAATTAGTGCCGAGTGCCGAGGGGATTCCTTCCTCTGTTTGTGTTTCAATTCTGTATCCGATTGTTTGATCTATGCATCCATATAACCAGCGTTATTGTTTTAAACAAGAATTTGTTTATAAACTTATTTACAGTGTATGCAATCTTACTAATATATACTTTAACCTGTAGCGTAGAGGTCGGGAAGAAACTCAGTTTGCTGTCCTTGTGGGCCGGAGTATATTTTAACATTCGCGACACTACCGTAAAACAATGCATTGTTATTATACTGCTATCACTAGAGTTATGAAAAAAATGTATGACGGAGGTTAAATATGTAAACTTGTTTTGGTTATTATTAAAACATATGATTAGTTTAATAAACTAGGTTTAAGAGCAATAATTTAAAAAAATATTACATTTATTTAGTGGCATCTCCAAAAGAATCATTCACCGTTTGTTTATAAAGTTGACAATCAAAAAAAATCTTTAACGACGCCCAAGAATGTACTTGAAACTAACATATTAGATATTGATAAACTAATTGTTTTGGTAATGAATTACATTGATTCGTATTATAAAACTTACATTTTTTTCTGCGCTTACGTTACACGCACACTATCAGAGAGCGCATTGTACGAATACAATAGGGTGAATAAACATTCAGATTTTTATATAGTAGGTACATAAAATACATTATACAAATAAACATTGATCGTGTAATAATTTTTAAAATGAATTGTCACAAATGTAATTGGCAGGAAACATTGAAAATAATCAAATCCGTGGGAATAATAAAATGTCACTGCGTAAGTAAGAAAACTGAGGATTACATTCTTCGTAAGTCCGATATTATCAACGCCTTTGAGGTGATTTTTCATAAAAACGGCGCTGTACAAATTATCCAATTATTGTTTTTATCAGATTCACCTTCATACAAATCTCCGTCACTATCCGGTATACTTCTAGTCTTACTTTAAAACAAATCTTCCAATTTCATCTGCATTGTGACATGTAACAAAGTAATAATCTCACTTGCTCCAGACGGGGGCAGTTGGGACTCTTGTACCTTATTCACATTAAAAAAAAACTCCTTCCCCTCCCCACTATCTTATACCTTATAACATACCCCAATTTGGGATGCCTTAGTCTGACTGGCTCCAGACGGTTGGGAGCAGTTGGGACTCTTGTGCGGTAGGTACTTACATAAAAAATATGATTGTTTTTTCTAACTAACATGATATTATATTGTGTAGTCTTGACGGGTTAAACTGATTATTATTTAAGTATTTTTATTTTTTAAATTCATAATTCGGATATTTTGCTTTAAATTCAGATAAATTCTTATTTATTGCACTTTCTTTAATGGCAGTACCTTTATTTACTAAAGTGTCTACTATAGACCAATCATCATAGTCTAAAGCAATACTAAGAGCTATACCTACACCAGCATTGACATCTACTCCCCTCTCCAGCAGCAGCTGCAGTATATCCAACTTCCCAGACCGTGATGCCTCAGACAGTGCGGTCCTTCCTTCCCAGTCTACCTTGTGAGGGTCCACCTCCTTCTGCAGGAAGTATTCTACTAGCGGGAGATGTCCCCTTGATGCCGCCCTATGAAGTACAGTCTGGCCGTCCCTACCTGTATAATGGATGTCAGCACCTCTTTGAACAAGATACTTAACAGTTTCTAACTCTCCATGCCAGGCCGCATGCTTCAGAACAGACTCGCCTTCTCCGCAGTGGGCATTAATGTCTGCCCCGCTCTCCACCAAGTACTTCACAATGATACTCAGTGAACCCCGCAGAGCAGCCACGAGTAAAGGAGTCCTCCCCCAACTATCCCTCTGAGCCAATAGTTCCTTAGAGGTATCAGCAGATTGATCCACGAGTAGTCTAACAATATCAAGGTGGCCACTCCGTACAGCAAGGTGAAGAGCTGTTTGCATATTAAACCGATCATAATGATGTATTAATAAAAAGCAAGACCGTTCAACATTATTTTTTAATTTCTCGAATAATATATTTTTTAAAAGTTCAATATTATTATCAGAAATAGCCGCTATAAATGGATAAATTAATGATTCAACTTTTTTTATTCTTTCAATTACTTTAGAGGTACAACTAAAATAATTTGTAATAAACTGATAAAATAAAGCAATGATAATTATGGGTTCTTCTTTTATGGTTCTAGTAAAGTAAGGTCTAGTATTATCATGTAGATAAAATAAACGTTCAAAATAGAACTTATCCACATTTATATCTAAATTTGGATTATTTCGGTTGAATAAAATTGCAAAAAAAATTTTTGCTTTAGTATCATCAGAACATGTTTCGATACACTTTAAAATATTTGTTATCATTGTGTCCAATAACAATTCATCATCACAGAGATCAGGTTTACGCAAGAAATTAATTGCAGTATTATTTTGAAGATCATATTGTTTTATTAAAGATACAAAGGCTTCTTGTGCACTTTCTATGTTCAGTGCAGTAAGGAGCAGTGTGGTGACATATACATTATTTTCTATGATGGCAATATGAAGAACAGTTTGGTACTCCTCATTCCTGAATATGGAACTGTCTTCATTCCACAGTTGAATAATGCATTTGGAATTTAATTCAAGTGCCTTCTCTGATATTGGTGTTTCATTTAATAGTGCATTTATAAACATCCTGATGATCTTACTGTCTGGATGAAGCAGGATTTGAGGGAAAAGTATTTCTTTAAACAGTTCATACCTGCAATGGAGAGTTCGTTGATTGAGCCAGTGGACAACCATTTGTGCACAAAGATATTCTGCGTATGTACGGTGTACAAAATGGAATTCAACCTCTCCCTTTGCTTGAATCAATCCAACTCTGTTTAATTTATTAAGCCACTCTTCTTCAATGGCGTCAAAGTGCTCAACATAAAAATCAGGAAAGAATGTTTTGAATCCAAGTTTACAGTGCATAAGGGCTATAATGTCAGTATTTTTTTTTATTGTTAGTTCATCCGCCGCTGCTCCAAGAGATGTTTTATCATTAAGGTAAATTTCATATTTTAACGAAATAAACTTCTTGTATAGATTTGATGTACTTTCTATTTTGATTTGTTTTAATACACCTTCTGAAGACTGCCCCAACAGACCACTTTGTGGTCTGAAGACTTCGGCCAGCATCCTCAGCTTCAGGGGAATCCCCATGAAGTTCACGTCTGGCCCCAGTACTTCCTCTGCTTGTCTTAGCACCTCTCTGACATATTTCATTAGTTGTGTCTTCTCTTTCTCTCCGTACTCTCTCAGCTCGAGGGGAAGAAATGAACACCAAAACCTAAATAAAAAAACCTCTCGCTCTTGTGCATTGATCTTCACGAATGTTGTAGAGAATTGACTTAAATTTTTTTCTAAAGATTCCTTCAAATACTCTCGAGCCGTCAGAAATACTTCAATCGTTGGTTTACTTTGCAAAAAATTTACAAGTTGTACAATTTTATTCTTTGAACTATTTTTATTTTTATTGTAATCTTCTATTTCGTCAAATCCATCAACCATCAAAATGACCCGCTTATAACACACTTTGCTATTTATAAAATATAATAATAATCCGTGAGCTAGAGTTAGAGTACTGTCAGAATTAGAGCAGGAAGAACTTAATATAAAAGTTGCCACTTTTTGGGCAGTGAGCTGATCTGGTAAACTGTCAATATACTTTTTGCATTGATTTAATTCAATGTGTATCACCCACGGAGCTTCAAGGAGCCCTGACAGCCTCGCCAGGGAAGTTGTCTTCCCCATCCCGGGCTCGTCTGTTATGACCACCAAGTTGCGTTCTGTTTTGCTCAAGGACAGTTCGTCTATGGGCGCCAAGAATTCGGTGGACATACAAGGACGCAGGCCCTCCACAGACCCGTGGGAATAACGCCACTCTACTATGCTGTCACTGTCATTTTGTTCTTCTATTTTATCAACTTGAATTAACTTGATAAAATGAATATTTTTACGAAAATAATTAGTAATTATTTCTACCTCTTGCTCTTTAGTGTTGGCTATCAGTATATTTTCTTTAAACGTTTCCCTTTCCTTACATTTCTCTGACAATTCTAAAAGTAAGGTTTTATGTTCGTCACTACAAACAACAAACAGGTCATCAGCATGCTTACTTTCGGCAAACTCTTTTAAGTTAATAGATGCTCGATGCTGAAACTTCCTGGAGACATAAAGTTTTCTATTAAATATTTGTTTGCAGCGGACATCTGCCTTGGCGTCCCCGGAAACTTCAAGCAGATAAATAGTCTTATCCTTATTCTTATCGCAGGTGTTCTTAAAGAACAGCTCTGCATCTCCCTCGGCGAGGATGATCTTCTCCTTGAAGTGCTCCCAGGCGGCCCCAGTCTCCAGATCCTCGCTGTTCAAACCACTGACCACTATCAGGGAGTCGGGTAAATCTACACATTTTAAGTGTTCCTTGCTTGTCTTGGTGTTAGTTTTAATTGATGGCGTTTGGTCACTAATCGTTGGACGCGTGTCCTTTATTTTAAAAACATAGTTTTCTTCAGTCACAATGCTCTTTAAACAATTTGAACTTATGACATCATTAAATTCACTTAGAGAACAGTTTTCTCCCATAATCTCTCGGTAGCTAAGCTTTTTATTTCCGGTAAAATTGATCATTTTTCTATTAATTATATTTTTTTGCGACTCGTCGGATAAGTCCATGAGATTAATTTTTCGATTGGCATTAAACGTTTTAACGTTGATGGTGTCTATTGGGTGTGACAAGATAATAACAAGTTTTTTCAAGTTGGGAGAAGAGTTTTGTGGGTAATTATTTAAAAAAGACTGAAGTTCTGAGCTTATAGTTGGTGACGAACTAGCATCAACTATCATCAGGTTATTCTGGTCGACGGGGGAACCGTAAGTATTAAATAGAATTTGTAGGCGCGGCCAATCTAGGAAAGTATAATATCCTTCGGTTGTATATTGATTGAGTGTGTCTATTGATTGAGTGTTTGTTTTATTTTGGGAAAGTACAATGTTATGAAGGCGCGTCATCTCAAAGGAAACGTCTTGTGTAACTATAAAGAAAGCTCGCTCTTTGGAAAGCAAAAAGTCCCGGAGGCCGATGGAATCTGTGAAATCAGACCGAGTCTTCTGTACGGAGTTTAAATATGTTCGACCCTCCTTACGGTAAATCAAGTCTGTAGTTCTACTCTGCTTCTCGACTGCCTCGGAGAACTCTGGCCCCAGCCACCGCATCAACTGCTTTACACGCGCACTTAATTCTTCCAACAGTTGTTTAGATTCGCAGCAAATTGTTCTAATTTTATGATTGATTTTAAAATTGGCAAATAATTTATCACTTTTTATATCAAGTTTTTCCTTTAAAAGAAATTCATTTAAAATCGTTATCTCTGATTGCTTTAGAATAATCACCAAATAATCGAGAATTTGCACTTCATCCTCAGAAAAGGCGTTTAAATAACTTGTGAAGTTAACTTGAGGTTCAGAAGGAATCACCTGATAACGTTTTTTAATTTTTTCGAAGTATATATCTTTTTTTTTTGACTCTATGTGGAAATCATTGGCCTGGTTCAGCGTTTGGTGCTCAAAAAGGGATTTATATTCATCGCTGCCCTTAGCCCAGTCCAACACTTCCCTAATATTTGGTGAATTTTCTTTAAAAGCTTCCACGAAATTACCGATTCCGTGTGTCTTTACATTATATAAAACAGAATCCAAATCTTTGGGTTTGTATTTAGATAAATCAATCAAAACACGATAAACTGTTCGGAGATGTGGTCCGCAAGTGTTAATGCGGTTTGGCGCCGAAACGTAAACCGTTATGTCTAACCTGTCTAACCTATCCAAAAACTTGGTTCCATATCTAGGGTAATGCTTATCCTGAAGTTTGTGCAACATGTCCTTTGCTCCGGGGCTGTCGAACGCCACGGCCTTGGCGTGTAGTCCATCGCTGGTATTGTGTATCAGTACCCCGTCAGACACCTTCACATACTTAACTGTAAAAGCTGTGGCCTGAGTCAGCCATCCCCCGAGGGAGTGGCCCGTTATGGTAAGGTTATAACGCCTTTTAGCTTTTTGTGGTTTAGCGTTAACACTATGTATGACTCGACGAATATAGTCTACGAACGTAACAGAGGAATTCATGCAACTCGTGTATTTATTAAAGACTATTCCTTTAACATCTGTATACAGTGCTCCTACCTTGGTTGGAATGGTTCCCCGGTGGGCCACCACAACTTGCTGCGAGCCGGTGTGAATGAACGCAGCACCGAAGTACCCGTTAAGGAAGTCTGTATTGGAAGCAGTGGTCAGCAGCCACCAGCCCTCGGGCAGAACAAGTCTCTTGCCGTAAGCTTGGTCGGTTTCCTTCTTCTTCTTCTCTTCGTAAGCAGCCTCTGCAAGCAGTGCCAGGGTGAGGTTGCTGGGGTGAGGGTCTGAGTTCAGGATATCTAGAAGGTACTCCTCCGAGGATTCCAGGAGGGAATCAACCAATTGTTCCTCTGAACGCTCCAACAGCAATCCTTGGTCGACATCCATAGCTGGAATCAACTGAAACAATAGTACACAATGATACCAAATAGTCACGAATTCACACTATGCCACATCATATAGGTTCGTCATTATATTCAAACTTTGCTATTGTTTCTTTTTATTTATACTCTAATAATTGTTGACGTCCATAAAAAATATTTTTTTTTTACAATTCCCTGCAACTTCTCATGATAAAGTCTTGATTTACCTACCAATGGACAATGTCAGTGGGACCCTAACACCTCAATCTGTTTAATGTGCGCTCCGTTTGATAGATTCTACCGTCTTAACAAACGGATTGCAATTTTTAGAACACAGGCGTCGGGTGGGAATTCTATCCTTGTTCTACCAGTATTTCAATGGATGATGCTCCGAGGAACTAAGTAACTGTAAGTGGGCTCCCCACAGTTTGATAATGCCTTCAGAAGGCGAAACAACTGTCACGTAATAATAAAAATAAATATTATTTTTTAATTTTAATTGTTAACCTCACTGGGACAAGCCTGTGTTGAGGTTAACAATTATTTACTTAAAGTAACAAAAATAACACAAAAGGAAAAACAAAAATTGTACTTCAAAAACACAAAATAATATATGTAAAATAAAAATGATACTTCAAAGAACAATATTGTTACACAGATAATGGGCAAGCTAAAGGCCCTTGGCACATTACAATGTAAACAAAGTAGGTTGACCATAGTTGATTTAAATGTTGAAGGACTAAGATAAAATAATAAATATATGTATATAATATATTATGCTATTATGTATGGCAACGCTTATTGTAATTTTATTTGTTGTTTTATTGGTATATATATATATATATATTTTTTTTTTATTATTTATTAACCAAAAAATACATGTTATGTACATTCTTTTAGGTATATGCCACCTCTCTAGCCATATATATATTTATATATATACATTTCACAACATAACAATTATTATTAAGCTACTTAGTTTAGCCTGTAGGTACAAATTCCCATTAATAATATTTATCAATGTCTAATAATATGTCAATAATTATAATTATATGCCATTTTTGTTAAAAAACAATTTCTAAATCACATGTTTAAATAACGCAACATCAGTAAGTAAGTATTGTAACAAAATTTCAATCACCTTTTTTCTTTCTTGGCAATGATTTCCTTTTTGTTTGATGGCAACATTAGTCCTATTCCTTTTTTCCACGAATTTCAAATATGTGGGCATCTCACATATTTGAAACTTTACAATTATTAATAAGTTATTTAGTTTAGCCGTTAGGTACAAATTCCCATTAATAATATTGACAGTGTGTCTATGTTTAATAAGAAGATAATAATTTTATTTTGTTTTTTGTTACAAAATAACCTCTAAATAACATGTAGGTCGTAGGCACCTTTTGGAATTTTTGATTGAATCATTCGTATGCATTTTTTTATTTTTTATTATTTATTTATTGTTTCTTTACATGGTAGGTATTATTGTTCACATTTCAATGTTAACCTCACTAGGACAAGCCTGTTTTGAGGATAATAAGTTTATAAAGTAGTACAAATAGAACAAAAAATATTTAGGTACCTATTGATAAAACAACAAAGGACAAAGATAAACCAATGGATGGCAATTTTAACACCGATAATTTAATATTTCAAAATAAAATGTAAAAAATGCACAATATGTCTTAATGGTATGTGTTCTGGAAGGATACTAAATATAAGTGTAAACTGACACAAATAATATCTTTGACTAAGAGAATTTTTTTTTTTGAATTTCCATAAAGTTAAGAATGTGAAAACATAATTATAATTTAAGGGTTATAAGGATTGTAGCCAGTTCGACATATGTTTTTTGTATTCTGAAAGATTAAATGTTTTATATAGTGTTGGAAGTGAATTGTATAATTTTATAGCCTGGTATCTGTAGTGTTTTTGTCCAGAGGATGTTTTTATTTTAGGTATTTCTAGTTGCTGTGCAAGTCTTGTTCTAGTATTGCGAGAATTTTGTGAGGTGTTAAATGTGTTTAAGTTCTTGTAAAGGAAAATTAGTATTTGTTTTGAATATAGTTTTTGAATTTTCAGCACTGGGAATTTTTTGAATATGATTGATGTGGGTGTTAGTATTGGTAATTTAAGTATTACTTTTATTAAAGTTTTTTGAGCTTTAAACAGTGTGTTGATGTATTTTTTACTGGCGCAGCCCCAAGCAATAATGCCGTATTCCATTATCGATTGTGCTAATGCGAGGTATATATTTTTTATATCATATATGTTTAGAATATTTCTCACGTTTTTGAAAAAGTAAATCAACTTGTTTAATTTTCCTATTACCGAATCTATATGTCTATCCCATTTTATATAACGATCGAAGTATATACCAAGTTATTTAATATTTTCCGTTTGTGTAATTGGGGGACAATCGCATGGGGTGTGGATTGGTTGACAGGAATGTATTTTAAGGTTGATGTTGTTTGGGGGTTGGCCTTTCGAGTTTATGCTGAAAGTTATGAATTTAGTTTTTTCTATATTTAAAGTTAATAGGTTAGAGTCGAGCCATTTTTTAGTAATATTTAAGCCAAGTTTTTTTAGTAATATTTAATAATTAACAATTATCATTATATAATGTTATTGAGAACTAACAAATAATACAATTATCAGTATATTTTGGCGAATGTTACTGCTCTAGATTCTAGAGTTAAGAGCTAAAGCGGGAATCAGACAGTTCACTCGAGTGAAGGTTTACGCCATGTTTTTTCGGCCTAATGTTCCATCTTTGTTTCATTCCATATTCAGACGGCGCTATAGAAATAAGCGTTCACTCGTCCATTCCCACCACAGCGTCGCCGAGCGAGGTCAGGCGCGCTGGAATTCGTTTGATTTCCAGCACTGTCCGGCCTCGAATTTTAAGGAAAAACATGTCAGATGCATCGATTTTTACGCAATTTTGTTGACACAATAAAATAAAAAAAATATGTAAACAAAAAACAGTATTGTTTCGTCTTATAAACCTTTTTATTTTTTATGACATAATAACACAATTTGATTTTACTTTTTTATTACGAACATTTACCTACAAATTAATAATCTTACATAATATATTTAAAAATATATATAACACATGGAAAATAAGGGAGACCCAACAACTTCTATGAGACGTGTTCCCAAAAGCAAACAAATTTGCCGAACAAACACCATTTTGACGTTTTGCGTGCGACGTGATAGCGTCCTTCCAGTACAGGACGCGATACAAACTGATTGAGATTTCACTCCGTGTTCAGACGTTTCACTTTGCTCTCCTCCGCGCGCGAGTGAAGGATGCCGAACGGAAATATCCAACATTGTTGGATCGGTTCACTTGAAGATTTCATACGGCAGTATTCGTCACTTTCGTTTCATTTCGTGTTCAGACGTGTCATTTCTAGTAAAATAGGCCGAATGAAATACAGAAATGAACGATTAGTGAACCGTCTGATTCGTGCATAAACGCGGTGAGCATGTTGTCTATATAAACGTGTTTCTTTGTTTCCTCTCTAGATTTTGACAAGAGCGCAAAAATTTGGGAATATAATATAGTTTATCAACATCTGGTGTGCCACCAGATTAGTGTTGGGTAGGACACGATATCAGAATGAGTTTGTATGAGGTACTCAAATACTGGAATGAGGTGGTGAGGTGTCCCAACTCATTTGCGGTGAGGTGTTTGGGGGAAATATTTGGGGGGGTAGATAATTGGCGAAGTCGGTACTAGTATTTTCTGTTTGTTATTTTTGTAACGCTAAAAATGGTATTATAATTCTCACGACCAATACTGTTATAATAACTATGTATTATGGATTTATATTGTTTAGATAGAATGATCGTAAGTGCTGTCATAATACATTTATTTATGTGAAGGGTTGTTTATGTTTTTATTTTAAAAATTCAATGGAAGTGGAAATACATGTTGATTTAATTGTGTGCGCAGTTTAAACAATATATTGTGCAGTGCCCGCCTGCTATCTATGCTCGACAATGACCATCATTATAATTTAATGTAAGTACCCTTTCACATAAATAAATAAACGCTTCATTAAATTAATGTTGGAGAGTTAATAGTATTGCATGATAATGCACGTAACCTTCACGAAATAACGTGGTAGGTACTTAGGTATTGCAGTGGCTACGATCACCTCAAACAAATGTATTTATTACTATTCTATGAATAGTGTTGAGTCCCTAACTGGCTCCAGACGGTTGGGAGCAGTTGGGACTATTGTGCGGCATAAAAAAAGTCGACTACCCCTTACCCCTTCTCAAAACCCCCCTCTCACCACCCCTCCCACTCACCACACCTACTCAGTCACCCACCCCCCTCATCACAACCCTACCTCAACGCCCCCCCACCCCCTTGGGAGCAGTTGGGACTCTTGTGCGGTATTTATTTATTTATTTAATTTCGGCGGTATAAACATACCGTAAACAATATTTACATGTCACATTAAAAACCAAAAGCAAATATTAGGAATAATTAAAAAACAAAAAAAGAGAATAACAATTGATTGTGGCTAACAATTGATTGTGGCTAACAATTTATTCACATAATATTAATTTAATACATATTTATATATACTAAGTCCCAATACTGTACGGCTCTCTTCAACTCTTCACGCCTCGCGGCTCTAATACAAATAAGTCGCATACACGATAGTACCACTTCACCAACTCGTACCTCACACCTCGCGGCTCACTTCAAATACGTCCCGGATGCGAAATGAAGTGGCACTACATGAACCAGCTCGCACCTCACACCTCGCGGATCTAATACAAATAAGTCGCATACACGAATGTACCACTTCACCAACTCGTACCTCACACCTCGCGGCTCACTTCAAATATGTCCCAGATGCGAAATGAAGTGGTACTACACATACCAACTCGCACCTCACACCTCGCGGATCTATTACAAATAAGTCGCATACACGAATGTACCACTTCACCAACTCGTACCTCACACCTCGCCGCTCACTTCAAATTCGTCCCGGACGCGAAATGAAGTGGTACTACACCAACTACCTCACTGCCTCATATTTGAAGTGGTACAAAAATGAGTTAGACCTCAAATACGTCCCATGCAATACTACACCAACTACCTCACCACCTCATATTTGAAGTGGTACAAAGAAAAAGAGTTGGTACAAACACATTTTGTGAGGTGACGGGACATTTTACGCCTTTGTATGGGACATTTGTAGTGCATTGTAGTGCAAATTTAACAATGTTTTCTTTAAGAGCGATTGACCAGCAGCTGAGAATAAAAGTTTAAAAATGCTTGCAACTGTACAGAGAGGTTCCAATGAGAAAGATCAATTTTTCCCCGTATCAAATTTTTTAAATAAAAAAAAAAAATATCGATTTATTTCATTAAAAACTGGCATTAATATATACCTACATTCAAGTTAGCAATAAAAATGCTCAAAACGCAGGATGATAAATTATTAAATACAGTGAACTTCTTGTAAGTATTTTTTGATCATAAGTATTTATGATTTTTCAATAATGTCTAAACAAAATAATTGTGTAAAAAAAATTGAAATGTTTTAGTTTGTAAGTCCTTAAATAAATAAAAAAACTGGGGTATTTTTGTCACAAAACACGTTCTCGGATTTATTTTTTAATGATTTTAATTTAACTAAAATTTAAATTTTGAAAATTGACTTGACTAGATTATGTATAGATTTATTTTGTTTTATAATTATACGATTTGAAATTTGTGTAATTTAATAGAATCTATCGTTTGAAAATTTAACAAATCTGCCAACGACCGACGGTATAACCTTAGTATATTAAAAATTAACTTAGTTTTTCAAAATTTTAAAACTGCGTGTACCAGATAAAATAGCAATCATTCAAAATCAATTTATGTTTTTTTGTAAAAAAAGAGTCAATACGTCTAGAATTTGATTTAAAAAGGACTAATTTCCTGTATTCTCTGGTAATACCCTCTTAAGAGCCAAATGTACAGATAACGAAAAACTTCTTCTTATATGGTGATAAAAAAATCTTCAAAATCGGTCCAGTTTTGGAGGATAAAACAGAGTATTAAAAAACCTCGATTTTGACGATTTTATTTATGTTTAATAAGCCTGAGGTGCGTTGTCACTTTCGCTTAGGCATTTGGGAGCACGCCCCGAGCCCCACGCGCCACGCACCACGCCCCACATCCGAGGGCCACCCGTTCCAGAGATGTGACCACGTAAGAAAGGAGGACCACTTCTTTCCTCGGTATGCGTGACGCTAACACTAGTACATATTATTTGTGTCGCTAAATTAAAATATAATAGTAGGTATGTATTTTGTAACTTACTGCGTGATGGTTATTTCTGACGTCAAGAAGTGGTTATGGGGAATGTATCCTTATAAAGAATGGGGCTCTGTTTGTGGTTGTGCCTTGTGGAGTATAGAGCGACTGGGAGAGACTGGACAGACTGCCACATGACTCAGCACAGCAGCCGTTCGGACTCTGATTTTGGAACTGGAATCCGGATTGTGAAAACGCAGACTTTTTATACATAAAGCAGGAGACAGAGACAGGGATGGACTGCAGTAAAGAAACGTCTAATTTTGTAAATGACTGCGCTGCCTTTTTTATACAAACACAAAAATTTGGATTTGAGCCCAAATTACCCAACCAAAGTAATTTTTTTGTCAAAAGGACTTAGCAAATATCTAGTATAGTAAAGTGCTTCATTATTTATTTGTCTTTTCAATTATAAAATAGTAGCCATTAGAATCCAAATTTTTATAATTTAAAGAAATCTTTGGTCAATTTTTGCTATATTTATTACAGAAATGTTATAAAGAGTATAAAGTATAATATTAATAATGATTTAAAAAAGGAATTAATTAGGAATTATTATTTCACAATTAATTATTTATAAATAATATATAGTATATTTGCGGCACGCTCCAGAGTGGCAGATACTCTTAGTATCGCCCTGGTGTAAGAGCATTATTCAGAATTGAACGTTGCTTGAAATGGCTTTAGCCGTGTTTAGTGACTAGATCTGAATAGCCAGTTACTTCCTCACCTTCCTCTTCCTCGTATCCTTCCCTTCCCCACATACCTTCAGCCTCATAACATACACCAATTGAGGATGCCATGGTCTCACAGTTTGGAGTCTTCTGAGGTATTCACTACACAAAAAAAAAAATATATATATATATTAATTCATTTGGCGGGTAAGAGGTAAGCCGCCGTAGAGCACCTGACCGGACATCAGAAGGACACGGGTTCGGGTCCCGTCAGCGGCACGTATCTTTTTTCGGAAGATTTTTTTCAATGTAGATGAGTGTTTCAGGCTGATAATTATTACTTATAATAATTATGACCCTTTGTGCTATGCATAAAAATTTTGTCTTTAACATTAGTTTATCAATTAAAAATAATCAATACTTTATTCAATTTGGTTGGGTAGTAAACTTTAGAAACATTCAACTGTCAAAAAAGAAAACAAAATGGCGCTAGATGGCCATTTGATTACTTAATCACAAAAATGTCCCCAGTAAGGACACATTATCTTATAAAGAAAAATTGTTACATTTTAATAAATAAATAAATTACCATAATTAAATACACACGTGAATTTCTATAAAACTCCTGGCCTAAAATCCTTAAAGCACCTAGTCGGGTCCTGCACTTGAATCAATAGTTTTTTTTGAGCCCGCTCTCCTGGTCTGGGATTATACCTGCGAAATGCACGTCTCAAGTTCATTATTGTAGCCTGGCTGTGACCTTGTAACCATGATGCATACATAATACATTATCCGCCAAAACAGACTTGTAAGTTACTCGAAAAGCCAAAAGAAATACACCAGAGTCATAATTGAATGCTTACTGGTTTTTTCCCTTTTGATGTTTTGCCTGCTCACCTGTCTTAGCAAGTAAAAAGTTGTTTTGGCGAAAGACGATGACGGCATTGGTTTATTTATGACGATGACTAAAATGTCACTGAAAACCAAAATATCATTTACATTTTTTACTCCAAATAATGTCAGGAACCAATGGTTAAAGTAAATCAAGTAGTGCACTAAACAGTCCATATTATGTAGGTAGGTACATTAACAGACTTATCAAAATGCGGAGAAGGCCGGTTTACAAGAACCGGTTTTAGAATCTGGTTTGTAGTATGACCTTTATTTAACAACCAAAAATGAAGCATAATATAATATTCTTTTGGCTTTTGGCAAACATGTTATTGTAAAATCTCTAACTAACAATTTCGCGACTTCTCCGCAGAGGTAAACATAATTATTTGAACAGGATTCATAAGTCTATCTCCGAATATATATATTTTTTGGTTTCATCCACAATTCATCCGCATGGCTATATATGATTTTATTCTTATGTTGTGTAATCAATTTATTATTTGTTCGTATGATTGCAATTTATTATTTGATTTTCCCAAGTAACCTACACATTGTACATTGCACTGGCGTAGTCAAGATAAATATATTACAGTCCTCCATCATTGCCCTTGACTTCTGTACCAGGAGTCAAGGATTTTTCAAGGAGGTAGTCTTAATGACATCTTTGGGGGTGCTGAGTGCTGCGCCGTCCGACTGATTTCTCATTAAAATCGTTAGAAAAGCGGTGACCCAAGGATCCAAATATATTTTCTAAGAACCTGGCATATGACCGAGCCCTAAGTGTCCAGCATATTTGTTCCTAAGCGATTCAAAATAAAATAAAATTTTAACATAATTTCGTTACATGAATATTGTACGCGTTCAGTACCTATACCTAAATAAATAAAATAATATTTTCAATTGTCTAAGGCTTCATTATTGCCTATGCCTATTGACGCAAGCTTTTTTCACCGCCGACGTTTCAACCTGTTTTCAAATTTATTTCAACATTATTTTACCATATGAGTTGTGTAAAAGCAAAGGCAGCAATCTCCAATTCGGACAGATTGCTATGTTTGCTTTTGAAACGACAAGGAGATTGCTATTTTTGCTTTTACGTACAATATTACATACAAATATTGTATACACATACATTACATACCATATTTGTATGTAATATTTGTACGCAAAAGCAAAGATAGCAATCCCCAGGTCATTTCAAAAGCAAACATAGCAATCTGACCGAAATGGAGATTGCTGCCTTTGCTTTTACACACCTCATATAATGTATAACCCTGCCAGTTAAACTTATCACCACAGGCTTGTGAGAGTTTCAGGTGAGTTCTAAAGCTGATATTTTCTATCCGAGTATTTAGGTAGATGGTAGACACACTGGGTCCACGTAAGCAATATATTGAGTACTACGTTCCCAGGATTAGTACAATAGATCGATAAAACCTTATGTCAGTAAGATATTGACTAAATTCGTGATCTATAGTCAGTTGGCGATATTTGCAACATATGTTTCCTTCAGTCGGTTGATAAAAGCCGAGAATTTTAGCGCGCCTCACATGACATGTATCAGATAAACTGTCAATATACACAACTTTTTGAAGTAAATACTTCTTTACGCACGCTTGACTTGGGGGTAAGCTGGCGAATGTGTAACGGATATTGAAATGCGTTAAAAAGAGAGAGCAATGCGCGCGCACATTTTCTTTCTTTCTTCCTCTCATAGCCCGTGCATGAAATATTTCAGTCAGTATTTTGAAATACGAAATACCAGTGACGCGCCAAACGAAGGGGAGCGGACATCGATGCGCACGGCTTGATCGGGCGAGGCAAATGATAATAAATTTAAATAAATATTTGTAGAAAATTAATATATTTTATACCTACATATAAACATATATATGGATATACACAGAGATGGAGCTAAAGAAGTATTTACTTCAGTCGTGTGGTCTAGAGCACACTCGTATTTTTTTAACAGTGTCGTTCGTTATGCAAAATATCTGCCTTATTAATGAATGAAGGTGAACTAACCAAGCATTCCGGTCGATTTTGGATAAGCGAACGTGGTTAAAATGTTACCAAAGACCTCATTTAACAATCAACATATATTTAAGTTACATTTTAATACGTAATAAATTGTCATTTTATGAGTATTTTTATTTATAGACGGATCCTATGATGAAATATAGCGATTTGCTATAAATATTAAATTTTTTCGGCTTTTAAATCGACCATTTCTGCTTGTGTAGTGATTACACAGCACCGGAGCGGCCGGATTTTTTCAGCACAGTAAGGGAAAGGTTAAGCCCTTCAAACTAGAATTAGGTATTTACCATTATTTCGTTCCATATTAACTCTGCGTTCAATACCTACATTAATAAAATGTTGACCAGAATGTTCAGTGGAAAAGTGTATGAATATTGAGTACAAACTTTTCATCGGATGTTAATTCCTCACATGATAATTCATCATGTCTTGAAGCGTCGAAAACTGATAATTGGGGTTTTTAACCTTAGGTTAGTTTAGGTTAGGTTAAGAGAGGAGGGGGGGAATAGAAGGGTAGGTTAATGTGAGTCATGATGTGATGAATTATCACGTGAGGAAGTATCGTGTCTGAATAAATCTCATTGTCCGATTAGACCATAAATAAACCAATAACGATTAGACATAAAAACGAATAAAATAATATTATCAATTGTCTACGGCTTCATCATTGCCTACTGACGCAAGCTTTCTTCACCGCCGATCGTTTCATCCCGTTTTCAAATCTGTTTCTACATAATATGGGTACCTTAAACTGTTTAGCCCTGTCAGTTAAATTTATCACCACATTATTGTGAGAGTTACAGGTGAGTTCTAAAGCCGATATTTTCTATCCGAGTATTAAGGTAGACAGAGTGGGTTCACGTAAGCAATGTATTCAGTACTACGTTCCCAGGATTAGTTCGATAGATCGATAAAATCTTATGTCAGTACGATATTGACTAAATTCGTGATCTATAGTCAATTGGCGATATTTGCGAATACGGTAAACATATATTTCCTACAGTCGATTGACAAAAGCCGCCTATTTTAGTGCGACCTCCTGTTTCTCAGATAAGCTGTACACAACTTTTTTAATAATGTCGTTCGTTATGCAAAATATCTGACCTATTAATGAATTGAGGTGAACTAACCAAGCATTCCGTTTGATTTTGGATAAGCGAACGTGGTTAAAATGTGACTAAAGACCTCGTTTAACAATCAACGTATATTTAAGTTATATTTTAATACGTAATTAATTGTCAATTTATAAGTATTTTTATTTTAAGGAAAATAAATCTATAGACGGATCCGCTAGTGCTGACAGCGTACTACATGGATTCCTTATTAATTGATATAAAAATGTCGGTACGCAACCGTGCTCGGAATATCGATCCGATATTGTAAATTTACTGATTTCCTGTGCTTGACCTCCAAATCGACTTGCTTACTTGTCCTAGGCACGCAACACGTGTGACCGCGCGACAAGTTATCTATAGTTCTTACGAACATAGTGCGTCAGTTGATTCGACGTTTGTTTTTAGGTTATGTGTATGTGTTTCACTTCTCAGCAGACGCAATTTGTAGCTTTGTCATGTTTTGTAATTCTGAATTGAATATGTGGGCCACTTAGTATAATTTGACCAACATGACATGTATGGACAATATGAATTTCGTTATTATCTCCGAAACCGTTGGGTTTTAGTTTCCCATTTAAACCGTTATTGGTAAATACTAATACTGATATTATTCATTTCGGTAGTAGCCGTTATTCCAAACCAAACTGAGCGACCACTGTTCTTTAATTCTAGCAGGCAGGCTCACATGCACAACTGCGCTGTGTCTAACGCGACCTAGCTTACCTTACCAACGCCAATCTGTATACCTACATGTGTTAGGGAATTAATTTTATGTTTTGGTCGAGAAAAATTTAAGCTGTCAATTTTAAGTATACCTAATATTGAGTGTCTATGGTATAATTGAATTGCTACTTCGACTAGAGCAGTACTTGAGTGAGATAGCAATAGTCTGCGATATATATACGGTAGCACATACTCGCACTTTCTTCTTATTCCAGAAATCCGATGGCGTAGACGTCAGTCATAGTAATATTCGTTGTTACTTGTATTGCTTATTGAATAAGTCAGTTGTGCACTTCTTATTAAGCCCTGCACTCAATATCACAAATAACATTGGCGGAGTTGGTTGTTCTTAATACGTCCCTAAACAGTATTAGCGGATTAATGTTTTAAAGTTGCCTTGATTAAATTTCTCACATTATAAAAAAGGGAACTACCGAATGTTTAGAAGTAGATACTGTATATATTGAGTGATGCCACGATAGATGGCCATTCACTCAACCGGTTTCAAATGTCAATGGCATGATTCAAATACAGCTACAATAATTATTAAATAATTGTTTCAAAACATGAGTTATGTATACGAATTCACTGTTTTGGGGAAATATTTCATACAAAACCAAATATTCATTTATTCTTTTTCAGGAAAATTTGTTTTAGCTTGAACCAATTACCAAACGCTATTACAGCAGTGCCATGGATCTACTAAATCCTGAGACTGTTTCCATCAAGACGGAACCAGGGCCCGAGGAAGAAGGCGGAGGTGTAATGCTGTATACAGATTTCGATATACCAGACGTAAAGAAGGAAAGTTTGGCGTATGCGGAGAGTATTCAGACAGCCAGTTAGTTTAATTAAATATTTAAAAAAAATGTAGAACGTTGAATTTGTAATTTTAACTTATTGTATTGCAAGCAATCATTTCCCAATTCCTCAAATTTTTACCTCTTTTAATTTTGGACATGATTTAAGTTACTCTTATTATTATACACTAAAATTACCTAAAGATTGATGGACGTGAACACCATTCCATTGAATTCTTAAAATCTTCTCCTGCATCCTCCTTGAAGCATCAGTTCCTGAAGCGGACATCTGGTGTCATTCTTTTTTCTTATATTGATCTTAAAGTTTCTTATCCAAAATCCCTCATTAATAACTCAGGTGCGGGGCATACGTCTTTCCTATGTCTACCTACGTTAAATTGTCGTGAAAACTAGCAACATATATTAACCGCTTGGGCGGTAAATATATTTTATCTTTCAAAAATATATTTTTAATGAAAAAATTAGTTTTTTTTATGTCTTTTATGATTATCATTAATCAATTGTCTTTTAGGCAGCATTAATGTGGAAACAATTGCCACCAAGGCGAATCTTGAACCCCGAGAAGAAGATGAAGGTGGTTTTTCTTATATGGAAATTGACATCGACCTGTCGGATGTCAAAAAGGAATGGTTAAAACGCGTTGACAGAATGCAGGAGACATTAGGTAAAACCGATTTTTAATTTAAGATTTAACATTTAGTGATATCCATTTTTTAATCGTTTATATACATTTACTGTGCTTATCTACACTTAGCGAGTGCAATAAGTCTTGATAAGCCTTTTTTAACCTATTTTTTTCGAATTTGTCGACAGATCTGAAAACGCTTCGTCTGGAAAAACAATTCTCTTGTCCTCATTCCATCTACTCCTGCTCTCAAAATAATGATTTTGGAAGTCACGTTCGCACTCATACTGGAGAAAAACGTTTTTCATGTACCGAGTGCAACTATTCATGTTCTCAAAAAATCAATCTGACTAACCACATGTTGACTCACAGCGGAGAAAAACCTTTTTCATGTTCTGAGTGCAACTATTCATGTTCTCGAAAAATCAATCTGACTAGCCACATGCTGACTCACAGTGGAGAAAAACCTTTTTCATGTTCTGAGTGCAACTATTCATGTTCTCAAAAAATCAATCTGACTAGCCACATGCTGACTCACAGTGGAGAAAAACCTTTTTCATGTTCCGAGTGCAACTATTCATGTTCTCAAAAACAAAATATGACGAGACACCGGCTGACTCACAGCGGAGAAAAACCTTTTTCATGTTCTGAGTGCAACTATTCATGTTCTCAAAAGGGCACTCTGATTAGACACATGCTGACTCACAGCGGAGAAAAACCTTTTTCATGTTCAGAGTGCAATTATTCATGTTCTCGGAAGGGCAATCTGACAATCCACATGCTGACTCACAGTGGAGTAAAACCTTTTTCATGTTCAGAGTGCAACTATTCATGTTATTGGAAGACAAATTTAACAACTCACATGCGGACTCACAGCGGAGAAAAACCCTTTTCATGTTCCGAGTGCAACTATTCATGTTATTGGAAGTCAAATTTGACAACTCACATGGGGACTCACAGCGGAGAAAAACCCTTTTCATGTTCCGAGTGTAACTATTCATGTTTTCAAAAAACACGTTTGACGAGACACCGGCTGACTCACAGTGGAGAAAAACCTTTTTCATGTTCGGAGTGCAACTATTCATGTTCTCAAAAGGTCCATCTGACTAACCACATGTTGACTCACAGCGGAGAAAAACCTTTTTCATGTTCTGAGTGCAACTATTCATGTTCTCGAAAGGGCCGTCTGACTAGCCACATGCTGACTCACAGCGGAGAGAAACCTTTTTCATGTTCCGAGTGTAACTATTCATGTTCTCAGAAGAGCATTCTGACGACCCATATGCTGACTCACAGAGGCGAAAAACGTTTTTCATGTTCTGAGTGCAGCTATTCATGTTCTCTAAAGGGCCATCTGACTAGCCACATGCTGACTCACAGCGGAGAGAAACCTTTTTCATGTTCCGAGTGCAACTATTCATGTTATTGGAAGACAAATTTAACAACTCACATGCGGACTCACAGCGGAGAAAAACCCTTTTCATGTTCCGAGTGCAACTATTCATGTTCTCAAAAGGGCAATCTGACGATCCACATGCTGACTCACAGAGGAGAAAAACGTTTTTCATGTTCTGAGTGCAGCTATTCATGTTCTCTAAAGGGCCATCTGACTAGCCACATGCTGACTCACAGCGGAGAGAAACCCTTTTAATGTTCCGAGTGTAACTATTCATGTTCTCAGAAGAGCAGTCTGACGACCCATATGCTGACTCACAGTGGAGAAAAACCTTTTTCATGTTCTGAGTGCAACTATTCATGTTCTCAAAAAGGCAATCTGACGATCCACATGCTGACTCACAGTGGACAAAAACCTTTTTCATGTTCCGAGTCCAACTATTCATGTTCTCTAAAGGGCCATCTGACTAGCCATATGCGGACTCACAGCGAAGAGAAACCTTTTTCATGTTTCGAGTGCAACTACACATGTTCTCTGACGGGATATTTGATAACTCACATGCGGACTCACAGCGGAGAAAAACCCTTTTCATGTTCAGAGTGTAACTCTTCATGTTCTCACAAGAGCAGTCTGACGACCCATATGCTGACTCACAGTGGCGAAAAATCTTTTTCGTGTTCAGAGTGACACTATATATTTTCTCGAAAACACCATATGACGAGACACCGGCTGACTCTTAGTATAGAAAAACCATGTACATGTTCCTAATGCAGCTAAACGTGTTCTCAAAAGAGAGATTTTTTTGTTCATTATGATATACACACTACATTATAATTCGAGGTATAAAGTATATTAAATTATTACATGGTTTTCGAAAGTACTGCGTTAGTCCGTAATATAACTTATAACTTCGGATAGAATATCGGTTCAATTACTTTGTTTGGTTTTTATTTTATTTTTCAAGAGGTAAGAACTCTTACCATCACTGGATTATTTTTTCTTTACCTACTTATACCGCCGATATAGGTCAGTAAAGTAGAATTCGATTAAAAGGTATTTTATTTTTAAATATCCTTACATATGTGTTAATAATATTAAGTGGGTTTATTAGTTGGTATAAAAAAACCGGTTCCCAAGAAATTTCCTCTTTCTTCTATCAATTCAATATACAAAGAAAATGTAGATCAAACTTACGAAGGTAGAAAACACTGTTTGTTATTTATATTTTCGTTGCTCTATGGCTTGGTCAGTTGGAGATTACAAGAAAATTCTCTTGTTTCTTTTTCGTGCCTAGCTGTATCTATTGCTCGGTTGGGGATTCCCTTGAAATCTTCCTCGCTTGTCACCTGTGTCATTCTTTTTTCTTTCGTTCATTGTTTCCTTGTTACATATTGATTGACGTGAATTAGTGAAAAAGTTGTCATATTATTAGTGTTTTCAAAAGTGTTCAAAAGAAAAACCCAGGAAAGTGAATTGGATACTTCGATTTTTTTAATAAACGATAACTAAAGAACTCAAATCCTGAATATAATTATAGCTGAATCGATCGACAACTGTGTGAAAAAATCCCTGATACTCTAATTTTATTAATTATTAAATTTAATCATACTTTACGACAGGGGAGGGGAACCTTTTTGCCGTCGGGACCCATTGTGCAACCCAAATGTTAAGCTTCATTCGATACATCAGAATGTCTTTATTTGATGAATCTGCATCTTGCGATTTAATTGATCATTATATTCTGAACACACAACTGGTTTAAATTAAATTTGTTTGCGGGCAATCAAAACTACACTCAGAACATGAAGATGGTTTTTCTTTGATTCTGGTAGCAGATACATAGAAAATAACTAAAATTTAATAACCGCACTTTGAATAAAGAATGGTTTCGTTTAAAATGTATCAGCAGAAGTATACACAATCTACAACTGGAATTTAACTGTAATATTCTGAAGACAAAACTCGTTTTAAATAAAGATTAATTTCTGCGTGAGAGTCCCCATAATTAGTATAACTCTCATAATTTTCCTACGAAATAAAAATTTTACAACATATATTCTGAAACGAAAAACTTAACTGTACATTAGAACGGTTGTCTTCGAAATGCGTCAGCAGATTAATTCGCTAGCAAAATTTTGACAGATCATACGGAATATGAAACCGGTTTTAACTTAAGGGTGAATCTCCATGTGAGTCTCCAGCTATAATTAATACTTCACCCAGAATACGACAAAAGTTTTCCTCCGATTATTGCACCTGGAACATATGGATGGTTTCCTTCAAAAGCGCCAGCAGATGAATTCGCAATAGGAATTTGCATTATTAACATAAGAGTGGTTTAAACTAAGGAATGGATCTGCGCAGGAGTCCACCAGCTGAAATTACATTGTACTTTGAACACTTGAATGGTTTCCTGCACTTTACAGCAAATGTATTGACTGCAATAATTTTTTTATAATTTTATATGTATTTAATTAGGATTTACAATAATTTATAAGGATTTATTTTGTTTTTTTTTAAATATTTTTTTTATGGCAGAAGTGTGCCAATATATAAAAAAATGCACATAATATTTCTTTTCCTTCCTGAATAGAGTTGTCATCAATACAGAGATATTTTTTTAATATTGGTTTCCCTATCGTAAAATAAAAATAAAACTAAAAAATGAGGTTGGACCACGTATGTATATATGACATACTTATCAGCCATGTTATAACTTTCGTTGGGTTAAGTAATAACAACTTACGTAGCTGAAAAACTGCGAAAGAAAACCTAGCTTTCGGAGTGTAATTTTTCACCAAAATGCTCGCGGGCCGCACCCCTGCTTTAGGATTATCGGATTTTTATTAATTTTAACTGTTTTAATTCTTGTGGTGACACCGTGTTTTCCGCCCCAGGTGCCATCCATGCTAGCTACGCCACTGTAGATCATACTTATGGCACAAGATTTAGTAAAAGTGAGGGTATGTCTATTCCGAAAATTATAATTATATACGGACAACATAATTTGCTTATCTTGTGCCTACCATATTTAATAAGATTCCAAAGCACATAAAAGACCAATCAAATTGCACCACCGACGTAAAAATCAAAATTAAAAAAATGGTTGATGGATGGCTTTTTTGTATTGATATTGTTTGTAAACTTATTTACTTTTTATTTATCTTATTTATAATTTTCCTGTGTAATGGCTGGCTGTATGTGTATTTTTTCGCCTTGTTGTTTTAAAGTTATTCCTGTGTATTTGTTTTCTATATTTTTTGGCTTATTATATGTGTGCTTTTATATTATAAAATATACTTTTAAATTGAAAAACTGCTTTGGCAGTTTAGCGGGTGATTAAAACGAAGAAAAAAATGACAAGGCCTCTCGCCTTTCTTTATCTAAAACGGAGAGCCGGTCTGTACTGAGTATTAAGGTGTTAAAAAGTGCAATGTCATGTCTTGTTGAATTGTGAATAAAAACTCAGCAATTGTTCTCGTCGAGTGTTTAATTAAAAGGACCCATCCAATTATGAACATGAGCCTAGATGGTGATTAAAGCGGATTTACAGGAATTATAAAAAACTATTGGCCAAAAAAACCACTATGGACGAGCATAACATCACATCACATCGCTTCAAGAAAAGATATTAGCCCTCCTTTTATCTTCCTATCATATTCCGAAAACCCCAAAAAATATGTTAAATCATAATTTTTAAATGCAATAGAAATATATTTATTGTTCAAAAATTTCACTCCAATGATAAAAATGCGAGTCATAATCTAGAAGTTTGATTACATATATTAAGGCTGCCCAACCCCAGGCCACATTGTGGCCCGTGAACGAATTATGAATGCCCCGCGTGAGCAAGTTCAAAAAAAAAAATTCCGCCAACTTGCAAATTATTGTAAACCCACAATTCGTATAGTTTTGAATCAGTTTTGACTGAAATAATTCATGAATAATGTTTGTAAATACCCAATCAATTACAACTATGACATACAATTTTATGTGTAACGGATATTACAGGATGGCGGACTTCCAAGTGGAATCTAATAAAATGACAAAAACTAAATAATTCAAATCCTGAAAGTCTACAGCCATCCCCCCAAGATGGTTAATTCCTCTCAGTGGCCCGCCTGTGATTTAAATCCGCCAATTTGGCCCGACTGCTAAAAAGGTTGGGCAGCCTTGACATATCGTCGCTCTAGTTCGTTTTTGTCTAACAGACCATTTTTCGTGAACTTGAGTTAAGTATGCAGTTGTTCTCAAAAAGCCTTTATTTATGCCATAATCGTTAAAAAAAAAATTATTAAAGATTATTTAAGGGGTTTTCAAAACGCACTTTGTCTCCCGATTTACGTTTTGGTCTGTTGGATAAAAACGAACTGAAGCAACGATATACAATAACAATACAAAAGACATTATATATTTTCCTTTATATCTTTATACGTAGATTATAATTTAATATACTAATAATGTTTGTGAAGATTTGTTATTAATTTTCGAATCTTGTTTACACCTCAAAATCTAACAAAAAAAATAACACAGCTGTTGTTCCTTCTCTAGGTGTTTTGTGAACAAGTTTTAAAATAATATTTTATTGATGTTTATTGTCATCGTGGTTAAACAAGGGTCTTATAAATAATCGCGGTTTTTAAAAGGTCAATTCACTTTCCGTTATCGAAACGAAAATAAGATACTGTCAACGTCCGGGTTACATTGCCTAATTTTCAATATTTTTTTAGTTATTTTTTAGTTTTTTCAATTTTTTTATAAGAAAATGTACTTTGAATTTCATTTAATTCAATTGTTTGGGTTATGAGAATCATTATTTATGGTTTGTTAATGTTTTTAATCAGCGGGTTAATTTTTTTTCAAAATAAGAATTAGGCAAAGTTACCTTGTGGTTGGGGTTTCTTTGCCTACTCCACTATATATATATTATTTTTTTAATTTTTCTTTATTCATTAAACTGCTAATTACATGTTTTGAGAATTTTACGACCACTACGCTAGGAACATGCCCGTGTTGTGGTGGTCAGTTATCTATAGAGTACATTAACATAATGAACTATAAAATAATGTGAAAGAATATAAAGTTATATAAATTAACATAATATGAAAAAATTTTTAAGAAAACAAAATAATAATATATATGAAAGAATATAAAAAGAATGCGATTTAAAAAAATATAAAATCAAAGTAAGTATAATAGAGTGAGCAGGAAATGGAGGATTATTATTGCTAGCGTATTAATAATATAGATAATGATATTTTATATGTGCATGTTAAGATACATTGCTAGGTATGCACATCTGTTAGCAATATTTCAACGAATAAATGTTTGAATTCATGTTTAAGTAAGTCTGCCGAATAAACGGTGTGAATCATTATTGTGATCATTGTTGTGATACTGATAATGTACTAGACTAGAGTGACACTGATTAGGTATAAGGAAGTCAGAGGCGCTAAACAGTTTTAAGTAATTGATGTAAATGTATTAAAGATAATGTACACATAGTTTTCGGTTTGCATATACAGTTACCTAGCCAAATGTTGTTATTTTATAGTCATTTAAAAACATTTTATCTCGGAGTTGTCTGTAGTTAGTTATTGGCTCGTAGGCAATCGTATCCCCAGGTTCACCTTCATTTTCATACATACTTTTAAGGATTGTACGCAAAAATAACAATACAATAATTAATTTCAAATATAATCCAATTTTTATTGCATAAAAATAAAATAAAACTCCTTCCCAGAACCCCCTTTCTTTCCTTACCCTGAAAGTCACTCCACACAGCATCCCCAAAGATGACATAGTCCCCGAGGGATTTTTTTTTCGGGACCTACTGTATAATGCTAATGTTAAAAAAGATCCACTGCACTTTTTTAACAAAATTTGAAGTCATAAATGAAAGATTATCCTCTTTTAGATGACAAAGATTATGAAAACACCAATAATTAGTAATAATTATATAAAGAAAAAAACAGTAAAATGTATGTTTTTTACCTGTTATGTATTGTTATTAGTTCCAAATGAAATTTTCAAATATCGATCTTATAATAATTCATCACTTGTCATAACAAAATAGTCTATTTCATTTTGAAGCAGAAGGACTCAAGTCCATACTGATTTATTTTAAACATTTATTTTTAGGCTGTGCATGTAAAATATTTCATTTTATTTTCTCAATTTTAAAACAAAACTAATTGATTTAACAAATTAAAAAAATTTCATCAATCAGCATGAATATCTGCAGAAGTTATGAGACCATAATTACAGAAATACAACGGTTTTGGTTCTCCTGAACATTTAGCTTTTTGGAGTTGCATCCGTATGCTTCTCAGGTACAGAAATAAATAATGTAAGGAAAATGAAGTTACCGCTACAGTTTGGTCTAGGTCTATACCGAGTATCATGACAGCGTTGAAAGCATCGGCAGTCCGGTTTATTTTCTTTCTTGAAATTGTTATCCTATTCGGGTAAGATTCGGGATTTTCACAATCCGCTATGTTCTTCAGGAGAAAGTCAGCGGGACCCTGAAATATTTGTTAGTAACACGAAATTGAGAAATCACATATTTCTGTTGCTAATAACATTATTTGTCTCAAAATTAGAAAGGATGTCTGCGGAACATTAAATCGTTTATCAAAAATTATTCGAAGAAACTTGATAGAATATGAAAATAATTAAGAAATCCATTTTATCAAAAATTTTATCCGTTTTAACTGAGTGCTTCAAACGTGTTGAATATTTTTTTTTTGTATGAGAGTTAATATATTAATGATCTCAAAAGGAAATAATAACACTTCGCGCAGAAAAAATGTATAATTATTTAGTGAGCAATTATCTGTTTACAAAAAATGCACTGTTTTACCATGCGTAAAGCAGTTGAGGTGATGCATTACTAACCAATGCAAAATGCACTGTTTTACCATGCGTAAAGCAGTTGAGGTGATGCATTACTAACTAATGCAAAATGCACTGTTTTACCATGGGTAAAGCAGTTGAGGTGATGCATTACTAACCAATGCAAAATGCACTGTATTACCATGCGTAAAGCAGTTGAGGTGATGCATTACTAACCAATGCAAAATGCACTGTATTACCATGCGTAAAGCAGTTGAGGTGATGCATTACTAACCAATGCAAAATGCACTGTTTTACCATGCGTAAAGCAGTTGAGGTGATGCATTACTAACCGATGCAAAATGCACTGTATTACCATGCGTAAAGCAGTTGAGGTGATACATTACTAACCGATGCAAAATGCACTGTATTACCATGCGTAAAGCAGTTGAGGTGATGCATTACTAACCAATGCAAAATGCACTGTTTACCAAGCGTAAAGCAGTTGAGGTGATGCATTACTAACCAATGCAAAATGCTCTGTTTTACCAAGCGTAAAGCAGTTGAGGTGATGCATTACTAACCAATGCAAAATTCACTGTTTTACCATGCGTAAAGCAGTTGAGGTGATGCATTACTTACCAATGCAAAATGCACTGTTTTACCATGCGTAAAGCAGTTGAGGTGATGCATTACAAACCAATGCAAAATGCACTGTTTTACCATGCGTAAAGCAGTTGAGGTGATGCATTACTAACCAATGCAAAATGCACTGTTTTACCATGCGTAAAGCAGTTGAGGTGATGCATTACTAACCAATGCAAAATGCACTGTATTACCATGCGTAAAGCAGTTGAGGTGATGCATTACTAACCAATGCAAAATGCACTGTATTACCATGCGTAAAGCAGTTGAGGTGATGCATTACTAACCAACGCAAAATGCACGGTTTTACCAAGCGTAAAGCAGTTGAGGTGATGCATTACTAACCAATGCAAAATGCACTGTATTACCATGCGTAAAGCAGTTGAGGTGATGCATTACTAACCAATGCAAAATGCACTGTTTTACCATGCGTAAAGCAGTTGAGGTGATGCATTACAAACCAATGCAAAATGCACTGTTTTACCATGCGTAAAGCAGTTGAGGTGATGCATTACTAACCAATGCAAAATGCACTGTTTTACCATGCGTAAAGCAGTTGAGGTGATGCATTACAAACCAATGCAAAATGCACTGTTTTACCATGCGTAAAGCAGTTGAGGTGATGCATTACTAACCAAAGCAAAATGCACTGTTTTACAATGCGTAAAGCAGTTGAGGTGATGCATTACTAACCAATGCAAAATGCACTGTTTTACCATACGTAAAGCAGTTGAGGTGATGCATTACTAACCAATACAAAATGCACTGTTTTACCATGCGTAAAGCAGTTGAGGTGATGCATTATTAACCAATGCAAAATGCACTGTTTAACCATGCGTAAAGCAGTTGAGGTGATGCATTACTAACCAATGCAAAATGCACTGTTTTACCATACGTAAAGCAGTTGAGGTGATGCATTACTAACCAATGCAAAATGCACTGTTTTACCATACGTAAAGCAGTTGAGGTGATGCATTACTAACCAATACAAAATGCACTGTTTTACCATGCGTAAAGCAGTTGAGGTGATGCATTATTAACCAATGCAAAATGCACTGTTTTACCATGCGTAAAGCAGTTGAGGTGATGCATTACTAACTAATGCAAAATGCACTGTTTTACCATGCGTAAAGCAGTTGAGGTGATGCATTACTAACCAATGCAAAATGCACTGTATTACCATGCGTAAAGCAGTTGAGGTGATGCATTACTAACCAATTCAAAATGCACTGTTTTACCATGCGTAAAGCAGTTGAGGTGATGCATTACTAACCAATGCAAAAAAGCACTGTTTTTCCAAGCGTAAAGCAGTTGAGGTGATGCATTACTAACCAATGCAAAATGCACTGTATTACCATGCGTAAAGCAGTTGAGGTGATGCATTACTAACCAATGCAAAATGCACTGTTTTACCATGCGTAAAGCAGTTGAGGTGATGCATTACTAACCAATGCAAAATGCACTGTATTACCATGCGTAAAGCAGTTGAGGTGATGCATTACTAACCAATGCAAAATGCACTGTATTACCATGCGTAAAGCAGTTGAGGTGATGCATTACTAACCAATGCAAAATGCACTGTTTTACCAAGCGTAAAGCAGTTGAGGTGATGCATTACTTACCAATGCAAAATGCACTGTTTTACCATGCGTAAAGCAGTTGAGGTGATGCATTACAAACCAATGCAAAATGCACTGTTTTACCATGCGTAAAACAGTTGAGGTGATGCATTACTAACCAATGCAAAATGCACTGTTTTACCATGCGTAAAACAGTTGAGGTGATGCATTACTAACCAATGCAAAATGCACTGTTTTACCATACGTAATGCAGTTGAGGTGATGCATTACTAACCAATACAAAATGCACTGTTTTACCATGCGTAAAGCAGTTGAGGTGATGCATTATTAACCAATGCAAAATGCACTGTTTTACCATGCGTAAAGCAGTTGAGGTGATGCATTACTAACCAATGCAAAATCATGTGATTTCGTTTGAAAATGAGATCGCTTCAATTATTTTTAATGCTTTAATTAAATACTGCTGAGTAGAACTCATATTTGCCTTTGAAATAATTTTGTGGTTTTTTGGATATGATTTTAGATTTTTATGGCCAACAGTATAATAGTAACTTATTTTTGGGTTATAATGCCGTGTTGCGCTCTCTCCTTCTTTATCAAACGTTTCGGACAGCGTTACAGTGTCCGAAACATTAGCTAAAGAAGGGGGTAGCGCAACACGGCATAATAACCGAAAAATACCAATAATGAGTATGTTTTTAATAAATAGTCTTTTTATAAGCCCAGAAATTATAAAGTATCAGGTCTAGAAAACTTGCTTTTTTTGGAACTTTTTTTGGTTATGATTTTTTACTTGCGTAATGTTGGACATGATGTAAATATTATTGTGCCTGAGCTTCACAAAATAAAATAAAACGCGGTTTTTGGTCATGTTTTTTCGTGAATAAATCAGAACAAGCGGCTGGTGTTGAACGGGAATGAAAACCTTGACGCCATCTGTTATTATAAGTAGCCTAATCCCAAATTTTACACTACATGGCGCATCACCTTAACCGACTCGACAGAAGTTAAAATTTTAAATCTTTCAGTAGAGTATTGGAATTATGTACCTGCTTTATAAGGCATAATAATATTGTTTTCACATCTTACCAGCAGCTGTGGTTCAGAATAAGTATCTTTGATAACGTTGATAAATATAACAACGTAAATAGATAATATTGTCGAAATGCACAATCTTTGAAAGGCCATGTTTATCATTATACGAGACGAGTGGGACGTTTGTACAAATACTGTATTTCTACACTGCGTTCACGCCAAGAGCCTTTCAGAGCAGAGATTAATTGACCACTGTGCGAAAATGATTATCATTTCCCAATATGGAAAGGAGTCTGATTGTAGTATGGAATAAAACACTTGCAAATATTTCAACTTGGATACTTGATTGAAGGAGGCTTGTTTGTTCTTCGGTGATGGTTTTGAACTGATTTGTGATGAGATGTGACTCTCTATTTATAGGACCAGCCCTAGTTGAACTCTCATTGCAGAAAAACTCCCTTTCTTTGTGGGAATTTTTAGTTAGGTATTTTTTCTGATTGCTATGTTTTTGTTTAAAAATTGCACGCGATAGTTTTTGCCAAGTCAGTCCAGTTCTCTAAAACTATTATCTCGCCGAGTTGTTTTTCCCAGCTGCAGTTTGAAGCGTGAATATTGATCTGTTAATAGCCAACCTCCAATAGGATATATAGAGGGCACCAGAGCAAAGATAAAAGGCTGTGCTATTAAAAAAGTAATTAAATAATATTTTACATGAACATAATTTCCGGACAGTTGAGTATAATCATCATTTACAAAGACTAAAAAGGCCGAATCAAATCGGCGTAATGTCCATAGTATACTGAAAACTGACATAATATCATGATTTACTTATAATAAGATTACACACATTTGCGTGTGGATAAAATATTTAAATTTAAAAAAAAAAACGTTTCAAAGTTACGCTTTTTATTACATCTCTATTGTATTTTCGTCAGAATTCTTGATTGTAGTAAATAATTATAATGTTATTTTGAATGCCCAGCGTGCGTTTTACCATGAAATCAATGTAATTACGGTTTAGGTATTATACTATTTTTTATTGTCCCTTGTGACGAATCAAATTTCGTCACAAGTAAATTTGAATAAGAGAATATCTAGCGTGAGCATTCGAAGACAAAGAAGGTGTTAATTGACATGGGTTGCAAGTAAGAAAGGGAAGAAGGGAGAAGTGCGGGGTAGAGCAACGGGTCCTCGGAGTTCATAGGGCACAAGACAGTCAAGACCGAGACGGGAGAGAGAAGAGTTGGAGATAGGAGTGGTGGTGAACCACGTGTTCCCCGCCCAGCGGCGTGATGCTGGGCGGTGGATGAAGAAGAAGACAGTCAAGACCGAGACGGGAGAGAGAAGAGTTGGAGATAGGAGTGGTGGTGAACCACGTGTTCCCCGCCCAGCGGCGTGATGCTGGGCGGTGGATGAAGAAGAAGACAGTCAAGACCGGAACGGGAGAGAGAGAGGTTTTTGGAGACAGGATTGGTGATGAAGCACGCGTTCCCCGCCAGCGGTTTTGATGCTTAGCGGTGCATGAAGAAGTAACAGTTTTACGTGCTCGATAAAGTGATTCGCAAGACGTGTGTTCCTCCACCCGGCGACGTAAAGCTGGGCGTGAGACGTTAAGTGTGGTGACCAGACGCGGCCGGTGGCCAAAGTGCGAAGACAACGGTGCTGGCAGGAGATCAGGAGACTCGGCTAGGAGGGCCTGAGCTGCAGAACTGCGGGAGCTGCCATCAAGGATCTCGGCCTCAAAGGAAGACCCACGCAGTGATAAGAGTGACAATAAAGGTAGTTGCAGCGAACAAGTAATAGTGTAATAATGACAATATAGAAGCGACCCCGAACCATATGACAACTAATTAAGATTTAGATATAAGTAAAATTAAGATTATATATTAATTTGGCCAAACCTGATTAAAATCCACAAACCTAAATATTTCTTTGCAATCAAATTCATCCCCATTGTACGGAACCCAAGCGATCCAAATTGGTGAGATGGCAGAGTGGCGAAAGCACAGAGGTAAAGTATAAAACAGCATTTATTTTAATATAAGATAACTATTTCTGAGCTAGTTTCCGGAGGAACAAAAAAGTAATCGTTACAACCTACTCATATTAAGAGGGTATATAACCAGAACAAATTCTAACATTTACTCTTTTTTACAAAAAACATAAATTTATTTTGAAAGATTTTTATTTTAACTGCTGAAAGCAGTTTTTAAATTTTGAAAAACTAAGGTTGTACCGTTGATTGGTTGGTTGTTAAATTTTCAAACGAAAGATTGTATTAAAAAATACAAATTTCATATATTTTTTTTTAAATTAGCTTTACACAGGAGGCCCCGGGGGAAAAATTCCCTCAGGACCTACGTCATCTTTGAAGATGCTGTGTGGAGGGTCTTTAATTTTCTAATTTTCTTAAAAATTGCGGTTTAGGCGTGAAGGATTAAAAGACTGATAGTTAATGCTATGTGTAATGTATGTAAATTGAAAATGAGAATTTTTGATGTTGATTCATAATATCTAAAAGTTATAAATAAATAGTTAGTTACTGAGTACACTTCTATAAACTAAGTAAATTGTTTTTTTTTTTTTTTATTCTGCGTAAAATGCATATTTTGCGATGTAGAAACGCGTGAGCAAGCAACGTAGAGCTTATGGGAGGAGAATATGGGACAACCCAACTATTGTCAACCAATATTTCCTGTATTCCACCTCGGGTTTTTTAGAGTTATCGTACGTCCACCATCTGGTGCTCTACACCTGTACAAAATATATAATTTTTATTTTATTTTTAGTATATTTTAAATGCGGCTTTCGATATTTTTTGTTAAATTTTCCTTCCCTTATGCATAGTAATAAATGATTTAGTGCATCACAGGGCCGTTGAATCATATTTTTTGTAAAAGTATCATAGAGCTTTTGATCAGTTTCTGGGTTCGGTATCTCCGCACTTATGATTTTGTCAACTTTATTATGACGTAATTTTTTCGTCAACGTGCACGTGAGACAAACATATTTTTTTGTAAACTAATTAACATCATTCAGTAACGCGTCTTGTAAATGAAAATAGTTTTCTGTTCACATTTTCGTTTGGATCAAAGCAATAACTCTCCATTTTGGTGTACACAAACACCAAAAATTGATGAAGGAGAAGTCTACATCGAAGCCAGAAATTAAAATTGTTGCGACATATGATACGCATAAAATTCTTTGCAGGACACTGTTATGTTAGATATGGTTTGTTGGGTAACTGGGTTTGTCTGAGGAATGTCAAAGCTTTATCCCTCTTGTCCATTCCAAAAAATTATTGGTTATTTATTCATAAAATCTATGAGTGTCCGGAACTTCTAGTGAGTCGGCCATTGTGCGCGTGAACAATGATTTACCGAGACGTAGTTTATTCACTACTAACTAATACGGCAGCTATTTTATTTGAGTTCGGGGCTTTGAATCGTCTTTCTTGTTTAAGACGTGGTAAACTATCTCGGTGTATCTTGTAATTATTGCTAGTAACTCTATCTTTAGCTATTTTAAATTCAAGCAATAATGTTGTGATCATGTACAACTGGTTGTATTTTTACCTTGTTTCTTTCTACACTTGTGCTTCTTTATCCCCCCCTGAAATAAACTTGCAAAAATTTGGGTGCCTATTTGTAGCAGGAAGCAAAGAGCCAATTGTCTGGTATACTTGGATTGTGAAAGTCGGGCAAAATCCTGCCATTGATACAATGTTATCCGCCCCAAAAAATGTCACATGTTTTTTAGAAAAATGCGAGACTCATCTGTTTCATAACAGAAAAGTTCTTTAATGAACCTCTTACTGGCTCGTCTGTTGAAGTAAGGGCTACTTTTCCGCCCGAACAACATATGCCTGCTGCTTCCTCTTTCCATTTAAGAGCATCGCAAAATCTGCATTCTTTGTCCCTCGCTTCTATTGTTATAACCTTTTAGCTTTCACAATCAAGAGTCTCGTCTTACTCAAATCAAATTTATCGAAAACACCCCACGTTTTTTTGGTGAATATTTGACGCATTGCATGTCGCAAAGAGTAACAAACACACATACATCCATACAAACTTTCGCATTTATAATATTAGCAAGATAAAATAAGATAGCTTATATGTTATTCTGACGAATGAGCTATATTATTGTAAAGTTCCATTAAAATCCATTCATTCGTTTTTGCGTGAAAGAGTAACAAACACACATACATCATTAATAATAATATAAAGTAAGATTTACACAAATCTCATAAAGATATAAATCACAATTGATAAATAATAGTTCAGGTACTCCACCAGTACTCATTTAATTCAAATTGAAAAAAAATAATTACTGATCAAAGTGGATTGAACAAATTTCAAATCAATATGACAGCTAATGAATTCTCATATGGAATGTCAACTCAAAATTTGAATACAAAAAATTCCAATAAAAAAAAAATTTTACACACTCAAAATATTAAAATTATTTATTGAAACCGTAAAAGAAAACAATTATTTACATATTAACACCACAAACGGATTATTAATTAATGAAGGCAATGATAATCTTCAGTACATTTGAACCCTAGTAGCATATTGTTTTTATGGTTGATAAGGAAAATTAGTATGAAAAGTCAAAAATCTAACAAAAATTAATATTTGTAATATATGGAAAATAGCCTTATAAATTATAGCCTTTATGTTATTCTGGTGTATGAGCTATATTATTGTAAAGGTTCATTAAAATCCATTCAGTAGTTTTTGCATTAAAGAGTAACAAATATACATACATCCATACAAACTTTCACGTTTATAATATTAGTAAGATGTAAATGGAATTTGTGAATCTTAACTTAATTTAATACTATTTGAATCATCATGTACCCACCTATCGAATATTTATAATACCTTTATATAAATCAAAATATAACAACAAACCAAACGCACGACAAACGGAAAATTCTGGAAACAAGCGCTCAATATAATATGTACACGGTTGACATTATCTGTCACATGGGAACGGGCTGTTTCTATGACTCGTTCTTGAATTAACAGCTCAGCTGCCGAACGATTTGTTGGCCTCTGTGTTTAGTCCCTCCTACAACATGTGTCTCTTCAATACTTATTAGCCTGGAGTGAAAGAGGTCGAAATTTTTTTTTTTAATTTCGTGACCCCTGTATTACTAAATGTTCTATGGATTATATTATTTATAATTATTATAAGCTGTTGAAATTTTTTTTTTCACATAGGATCCTCAGGTGGAACAGAGGGCTTCAAATTTTGAAAAAAATGATCAATCCCAGAAATTTAAAAAAAATTTAAACCAATATTATTATCAATTTTTCTCTTTATTGTCTGCATTAAAATACAAATAAAAATAAAATTATATATATTTTTTTAATAATATAAGCCTTCAGTCGTGTCATCTGCATATGGGGTAGCTCTCTGAATTTCAGAGGAAAAGTCTGATTTTGGTCGAATTTCGGCATTTCTTTTCTCGATTTTATTCTTGCTCGAATATATCCATCGCTTGCTGTACTTCCGCAAACAGCCAAACACGCTTCAGTGATCAGCTTCACACCTCTCTCCACAGCCTGAGTGTGATGGGGAAGATTTTCAATACGGATATTTATATCTTCGCTCATAATTTTGTCCCATAATTCACTATCAATGTACTGAGAATCTGGCTCTTCTACAATTGTTTTCCTGTGATATTTGATATCATGTTTTTCTTCCATAATGGTCTTATCTTTCCGACCATCAAAATATAAACCACTTGTCTTTCCGTCAGACCTCCTGAAGCTCAAAATCTGTGTTTTCTGCAACTCTTCCCGAACTTAATTTACTTATATCTATTACTTTTGAGGGATCTTGCTTAGAAATAAAACCAACATCTTGCTGGCGATGGTTGATGCGGATCTGTCGAAGACACCAGTCCTGTCACAGACAGTGGCAAAATTTTTTAATCGATGCCTCATCTGATTTGTTTGTGATTTCGGTGTGGATGGCTTGGAGTAGGTATACCGGCAAAAGTGTATGAATGCTGTCTGTTGATGTTGTCTGATAATCTTACACTATCATTCAAGGTCTCTGCAGTCAATGGAGTATCTGCTATTAGTGCGGGGCTCAGAGGTTTCTTAAAAGCCTGTTTTTGAAGTAATTTATTTTGTCTCATCAGTCGTAATTGCCTACTCTCCAAAGCCTTGGTTGCCACTATATCTTTTGTGCCGATATACATTTTGCGGCTACCTCTTTCATCTTGCAGGAATTCCAGCTACTCCTTGGGTATTTTTACTAAACATTTACAAAAATCGACAGAAACGCACTTGCACACAGCAATATCAAAGAGTTTTTTTGTTGCATCTTCATAAAATTCAGTTTTCTTTTTAGGTATTCGATATTTATTTAAGGATTTTTACTTGTGATAATACCGGGTTGGTCTAATTACAATTTCACGTTACAATAGGAATAGACGCTTTATTCCCCATATAATTAGTTCAATTGCAAATATTTCACATAGGTATGTCTTTCACAGAAAAATCTTTTCCATTAGATAACCACCGCAAGTCATTCTAATCCACAAACAATACTTTATTACATCCTAATAAGTTGGTAACGCATTGTCTTTTAATTTTTCTAGGTCACTAACCACAGAACACAATGATTTTTTTCTTGTTAGGCATATTACAAACAGATCAAAATCATGTTTGCGAGGCTAATAGCCGGTTCACACGGGGCGATTTTTGTCGGTCAACTTTTTTGTTGAAAGCTAATTGTCACGTGTGAACACTTTGTCAACAAAGTTATCAACTTTTTTTGTTGCTAGCGAAAGTTGATAGCCCGTCTACTTTTGTCGTTCAAGTATGACTATCGCCATTTTGGTTTTACTAATCGTTCGAGTTTTACATCGAATCGTCGCGTCTGAACACATGCTTATCATTTTTAGTTACTCGCGGGAAAAAGTAAACGTCAGGCGTTTCATTTATTCGGTACTAGTTTCTACCGTCGTGGAATCAGTTTCAACCAAAAAATATCTGAAATGATCGGACGATTTAATGTTCAGATTTATGGATCTGTACCAAAGCCATCCCTGTCTTTCGGATCAAAAACAAGAAGTATACAAAAATAGAATATTATTTTTGAAATGTAAATAATATTATTTTGAAAAAAATTGTGTTGGATGCGCCTAATAGACTCCTTCTCATGATCCATTTTCTCACCCAAGTACGACGTTTTTTATGTTTTTTCATAATCTCCAGCTCCTCTCACAGAACATCAGAAATTAGATAGACGCACGCACTAACAATTTCAGTTGACGCCATTTTGAATGTCAAAATCGGTTCAACTTAAATTGAAACGTGTGAACAAAATGTTGCTCAACTTTTTTCGTAAAATAAAAGTTGGTCAACAAAAATCGAAACGTCAGAACGCCCCATTATCCAACAAATGTGCGCCCCGCGGTGATATCTGTTTTTGCTGATTGACTGCATTGTGTATATGAGTATATATAACTAAGCGCCAGTCAGACGTTTCACTAATCGCTCATTTCCGCATTTCATTCGGCCTAGTTTACTCGGAATGACACGTCTGAACATGAAATGAATCGAAAGTGCCGAACACTGCCGAATGAAATCTTCAAGTGAACCGATCCAACAATGTTGGATATTTTCATTCGGCATCCTTCACTTGCGCGCGCATGCGCGCGGAAGAGAGCAAAGTGAAGCGTCTGAACACCGAGTGAACTCTCAATCAGTTTGTTTCGCGTCCTGTACGGGAAGGACCATGAAAGGACGCTATCACATCGCACGCAAAACGTCAAAATGGTATTCGTTCGGCTAATTTGTTTGCTTTTGGGAACACCCCTCATAAAAATTTTTGGGTCTCCCTTATTATCCATGTATTTTATATGTTTTTTAATATATGTAAGATTATTAATATGTAGGAAAATGTTCGTAATAAAAAAAGTTAAATCAAATTGTGTTTTTATGTCATAAAAAATAAAAAGGTTTATAAGACGAAACAATACTGTTTTTTATATTTATTTAATTGTGTCAACAAAATTTCGTAAAAATCGATGCATCTGACATGTTTTACCTTAAAATTCGGGGCCGGACCGCGCTGGAAAACAAACGAATTCCAGCGCGGTTGACCTCGCTCGGCGACGCTGTGGTCGGAATGGACGAGTGAACGCTTATTTCTATAGCGCCGTGTGAACATGGAATGAAAAAAAATGGAGGATTAGGCCGAAAAAACATAGCGGAAACCTTCCCTCGAGTGAACCGTCTGATTCCAGCATAAGCGCCATTCAGACGTTTCACCAATCGCTCATTTCCGCATTTCATTCGGCCTAGCTTACTCGGAATGACACGTCTGAACATGAAATGAATCGAAAGTGCCGAACACTGCCGAATGAAATCTTCAAGTGAACCGATCCAACAATGTTGGATATTTCCATTCGGCATCCTTCACTTGCGCGCGCATGCGCGCGGAAGAGAGCAAAGTGAAACGTCTGAACACCGAGTGAACTCTCAATCAGTTTGTCTCGCGTCCTGTACGGGAAGGACCATGAAAGGACGCTATCACATCGCACGCAAAACGTCAAAATGGTATTCGTTCGGCTAATTTGTTTGCTTTTGGGAACACCTCTCATATAAATTTTTGGGTCTCCCTTATTATCCATGTATTTTATAAGTTTTTTAATATATGTAAGATTATTAATTTGTAGGAAAATGTTCGTAATAAAAAAAGTTAAATCAAATTGTGTTATTATGTCATAAAAATAAAAAGGTTTATAAGACGAAACAATACTGTTTTTTATATTTATTTTATTTAATTGTGTCAACAAAATTTCGTAAAAATCGATGCATCTGACATGTTTTACCTTAAAATTCGGGGCCGGACCGCGCTGGAAAACAAACGAATTCCAGCGCGGTTGACCTCGCTCGGCGACGCTGTGGTCGGAATGGACGAGTGAACGCTTATTTCTATAGCGCCGTGTGAACATGGAATGAAACAAAATGGAGGATTAGGCCGAAAAAACATGGCGGAAACCTACCCTCGAGTGAACCGTCTGATTCCAGCATTATGAGCTTGCTGTAATTATGAAAGCATAATAAAATAATTGTGAATAGTGGTTTAATACCAAGCCGATACTGAGAGTATCTTCCATTCTGGGAATGTGCCGCAAATATACTTAATGTTAAATTCAATTGTGAAAACGCAAATCAATCGAATAATTTTTATCTGCGCGCGCCGGGATTTGAGCCCGCGACCTCAGGATCGCTAGTCGAGAGCCTTGCTCCTCGACCACGGAGGCACGTCGATGTGACTTTCACATAACAATACAGTGATTATTTACTTGGAACTAAAATTGGTAAATTTTTACCTAATCGGGACACGGTTAATATGCAGTAAAAAAAAATATTTATATTGTGGTAGATAGATAATAACTAGTAGTAATCAATTCAGCAACCGGAATTGAAAAATAATGCATTTTAATTGTTATTTTTTAACTTTCAAAATACGAAATGTCACTTTTCACCGACCGCCATGTTACGAATTAAGACGGTAAATACGAACTTTTAAAAGAAAAAAAAACACTACTTTTAAAATAAAAAAAACTACTTCGTATCAGTTAGATAATAATAAATAATACATATTAATCATTATTTTGTTCGATTTAGAAACGCAAAAACTCATTCACCCCGATCGGTGCCATATCTGAGCGACCGACGCACATTTAGCAAATAGGCACTGCCAACCTAAATACAAAAGCATTTGTGTTACCAGTGGCTAGAAACAATATTTAAACAATAATTAATACCCATAGGTTTTAATGCGAGTTTTTTTTTAATGAGAATTTTTTGAAATAACAAAAAATTATAATAAATAAACGCCGGTTTTTAATTTCAGTAATTATTTTTTATAAATAATACGTTCACTTTTGTATCACAAACCATGTTACACAAGTCTAGCGTAGCCGCTAAACTACTTGAAAACTATGATGTTTTTCTCTTTCTTTTGTGAAGAACTGCTTTTGCATAATTTAACCGCACAACCATTTTTCTATGTCTTATCAACGTTTTACCAGGAGCACAATGCGCGACCGAAGTGTGACAACCAATGTTAGCCGTGTGGGTAAAATTCTCGAAAAGACACACTTTATGCAGGCGGACACACTCAACATGCCGTCTCTATATGGATGAAACCTTCTTGTCCTGTAGGAACATTTTGACATTTCATTTTTAAAATAATATTTTAGGCTAATGGATTGGGTATGTTCGGAAGCAGGATTATATTGTCTATGGTCGTGCTTTTTTGAGTTTTTTCTCTATCCTCGTCTATGGTGTGTGACGTCAAAACTTCCCTTTGCTGCCATATCCATGGTCGACGACCGTCCGTGGTCGGGTGGTAAGACACTTGACTCCCGATCGGAAGGTCGCGGGTTCGAACCCTGCGTGCGCAAATAAATTTTATTTGATTAATTTGTGTTATTTCACAATTAATTAATAAAATAATATATACTATATTTGCGGCACGTTCCAGAGTGGAAGATACTGTCAGTATCGCCCTGGTGTAAGACCACCATTCAGAATTGAAACGTTGCTTAATAATGGCTTTAGCCGTGTTTAGTGACTAGATCTGAATAGCCAGGTACTTTCCTACCTTCCTCTTCCCAATCTCCTTCCCTTCCCCACTTTCCTTCAGCCTCACAACATACCCCAATTGGGGATGCCATAGTCTCACTGGCTCCAGACGGGAGCAGTTGGGACTCTTGTGAGGTATTCTCTATAAAAATAAAAAAATAGTGACCAAAGTTACCCCATACAAAAAAGCCGAAGATATCAATCTAATAAGTGGTTTATTTATGCGCGGGGATTATAATTCGTTCGCGGGCCACAATGTGGCCTGGGGTTGGGCAGCCTTAATATATGTATTCAAACTTCTAGAGTATGACTAGCATTTTTATCATTGGAGAACAGTAGGTAGTGAAATTTTTAAACAATAAATGTATTTCAATTGCACTTAAAAATTATGATTTAACATATTTTTTGGGGTTTTCGGAATATGATAGGAATATAAAAGGAGGGCTAATATCTTTTCTTAAAGCGATGTGATGTGATGTTATGCTCGTCCATAGTGGATTTGTTGGCCAATAGTTTTTTATAATTCCTGTGAATCCGCTTTAATCACCATCCAGGCTCATATTCATAATTGGATGGGTCCTTTTAATTAAACACTCGACGAGAACGATTGCTGAGTTTTTATTCACAATTCAACAAGACATGACATTGCACTTTTTAACACCTTAATACTCAGTACAGACCGGTTCTCCGTTTTAGATAAAGAAAGGCGTGAGGCCTTGTTTACTACTAGTCATTTTTTTCTTCGTTTTAATCACCCGCTAAACTGCCAAAGCAGTTTTTCAATTTTAAAGTATATTTTATAATATAAAAGCACACATATAATAAGCCAAAAAATATAGAAAACAAATACAGAAGAATAACTTTAAAACAACAAAGCGAAAAAATACACATACAGCCAGCCATTACACAGGAAAATTATAAATAAGATAAATGAAGTAAATAAGTTTACAAACAATATCAATACAAAAAAGCCATCCATCAACCATTTTTTTAATTTTGGTTTTTACGTCAAAGTGAGTAAAACTAATTATGGGGACTCTAACGCAGAGTTACTCTTTATTTAAAACGAGTTTTGTCTTCAGAATGTTACAGTTAAATTCCAGTTGTAGATTGTGTATACTTCTGCTGACACATTTCAAACGAAACCGGTATCTATTCAAAGTGCGGTTATTCAATAGTTATTTTCTATGTATCTGTTGCCAGAATCAAAGAAAAACCATCTTCATGTTCTGAGTGTAGTTTTGACTGCCCGAAAACAAATTTAATTTAATCCAGTTGTGTGTTCAGAATATAATGATAAATAAAATCGCAAGACGCAGCTTCATGAAATGAAGACATTCGATGTATCGAATGAAGCTTAACATTTGCGTTGCACACTATACGCTTCAAACTTCTGAAAAATTGACTAATTGAGAAAATGTAACTATTGTTTAAATTTATGGACCCTTTCGCAGAATCAATCTTAAGTTAAAATCTGAGTAGTGTTTTCGGTTATGGCATTCGTAGTTGGCCCTCGGGTGATAATACATACATATAAATAGGTCCTGACGGCAAAAAGGTTCCCCTCCCCTGTCGTAAAGTATGATTAAATTTAATAATTAATAAAATTAGAGTCTCAGGGATTTTTTCACACAGTTATCGATCGATTCAGCTATAATTATATTCAGGATTTGAGTTCTTTAGTTATCGTTTATTAAAAAAATCGAAGTATCCAATTCACTTTCCTGGGTTTTTGCTTTTGAACACTTTTGAAAACACTAATAATATGACAACTTTTTCACTAATTCACGTCAATCAATATGTAACAGGGTAACAATGAACGAAAGAAAAAAGAATGACACAGGTGACAAGCGAGGAATATTTCAAGGGAATCCCTAACCAAGCAATATATAGAGATAGGAACGAAAATGAAACAACAGAATTTTCGTGGAATCTCCAACTGACCGAGCCATATAGCAACGAAAATATTTTTTTTTTTTTTTTTTTTTTTTTTATTTGTGAAAATTTTAATTATAACATTATAAATATATTTTATTTAACATTTATATTAAATTACTACTCTTCCATTTAAAGCATTTGCTTGTGTATGGAAGAGGAGTGTACATAGGTGATGTTATTAATTATTACTTAGATATTTAATTTTACATGCTATGCGCATATATGTATATGCGTGCTATAGTTGGTACATGTTATGATGGAAAATAATAAAGATATACAATAATTTTTTTTTTTTTTTTGTTATAAAGTTGAATTTATATTTAATAGAAAATATTAATTAAAAATAATAAATATATATATATTTTTTTATATGTAATAAATATATATATATTTGTGATGTGTGTATTTTGAAAAAAGAGAGAATGTTATGGAGAATAAAAGATATTTGCAAGAATTAATTTAATTTAGGTTTTTTTTTTTTTTTAAGATTGTCTTTAAAATGTTTCTTGATAGAGTGCAACATTTGAATTTTATCATTAATGCTTCTGATTTCTTCCGGTAGTTGATTGAAATAGGTTCTTCCCTGGTAAGTATAATGGTGTTGTGCAAATGTGGTATTTAATTTTGGGCATAAAAAAATATATTTAAGACGAGTTCGGTTTTCAGTTAAAAATTGATATTTGTGTTTTTCTTTTATAATTTGAATTAATGAATTTTTAATATATAAATCTTTAAATGTAGGTACTTGAAATTCGTCAAACAATCGTTCCGTTGGGTAGTCCAAAGGTTTTTTTAATATAATTTTAATTATTGTTCTTTGTACAATTTCTATTGGAAGAAGGTTAGATTTATATGCGGATCCCCAACTTATAATGGCGTATTGTAAAGTGGATTGAACTAAGGCATAGTAAATTAAATATAGATTTTTTATCGATAGAAAATTTCTGATTCTTAAAAATACATATATAAATTTTCTAATTTTTTTTACAACTTCACATATTTGTTCTTTCCATTTTAAATTTTTGTCGATAATTACTCCTAAATATTTGATTGTGTTTGTGGTTCTTAATATTGAGCAGTTTTGTAAACAGTAATTTTTATTGTGCGATTTAGAGTTGTCATGAATGATAATGTTAAAGTTTTTAGGGGTATCATTTGTCTGTATTGCAAATGGAATTACATATGTTTTATCAGTATTTAGTGATAGTAAATTAATGTCGAAGAAATTCTTAAGAGTATTTATGTCTTCAGTGGCTTTTAATATTACATTTTCCCAAGTTTTTTCGCTTATTATTAGTACCGTATCGTCGGCATACGAAGTAATTTGGCCGTGTAGGGGTTGAAAAAAAATGTCGTTAACATATATGGTAAAAAGAATTGGTCCGAGCACTGTACCTTGCGGAATTCCAAAGTCTGATGTGTCTTTATCGCTATTAATCTGATTTATTTTTACTACTTGTTGTCGATTTTTTAGGTAGCTTGAAATCCATTTAATTGCGTTGTATTTTATACCAATATTATTTAATTTTTTCATTAGCATCTTATGGGATATGCTATCGAAGGCTTTTCTAAGATCAATAAATATACCTGCACATTTTTTACCATTATCTAATGATTCGTAAATATATGAAGTTACACTGGAAATAGCGTCTTGTGTGCTTAGTGATTTTATAAAACCAAACTGATTTTTGTGAAGTATTTTATTATTATCTAGGAAATTTACCAATTGTTTTTTTACTATTTTTTCAAAGATTTTTCCTATATTAGAAATTAGACAAATTGGGCGATAATTTGTTACTAGATGTGGATCTCCAGATTTGTAAATAGGTGAGATTATTGTATTCTTATAGTTCATTGGAAATATTCCATTTGTTAAACTTAAGTTTATTAAATGAGTGATGGGTTTTATTAAATAATATTTCATAGATTTTAACAAGTCTGCCGTAATAGAATCAAAACCGGGAGAAGAACCTCCTTTCATATTATCTATTATTTTTATGATTTCACATTCTGTTGTTTTTTCAAACGTTGAGAGTATATTACTTTCCTGTAAGTTTTCATTTATATGGTTTTCAGGGTTTGAAAGTTTTTGTATACTTTTCGCAAGATTTTTTCCAACATTAGCAAAAAAGGAATTAAATACGTTTGCGCATTGCTTAGGCTGTATATTGGCGTCTATAATTTTGTTATCCTGCTCAATGTATTTTATGTTTTGTGTTTTTTTTGTATTGCCTAAGGCTAAATTAACTGTTTTCCACATTTGTTTATGGTTATTTTCAGAAGATAATATTTTATTTTTAAAATAGTCTTCTTTACTTTTTTTAATATAGGTTGTTAATTTATTTTTATATTTTTTGTAGAAAATATAGGCTTTTTCATTTTGGGGATTTTTTAAAGTTGTTTTGTAAAGTTTTTCTTTGTTTCTGATAGATATTATAAGACCTTGGGTAATCCAAGGTTTTAAACATCGTAATTTTGATTTTATGTGAGTTGTTATTTCAGTTGTTGAATTTTTAATGTGTTCTGATAGTAAATTTTCGAAGTTAGTCGAGCATATTTCGGTATCGTCACTGTTTAAGACATTGCTCCAATTCTCCTTTTTTAACTTTTCAGAGAGAATGGCCATATTTATGGTGGATTTTTTATTTATTATATTATGTTTTTTATGTTTAATATTGTTATTATACAGAAGTAAGCATGAATGATGATCGGTTATGTCGGTTTTCCAAACAATTGATTTTAATTTATGAAGGTCTTTAATATTTACGTTTGTCCAGATATGATCTAAACAAGTTGGAGTATGTTTTTTTATTTCTCGAGTATTTTTATTTATGCAAGATATGAAATTTTGTTCAGTCATACAATTGATGTATTCATTTTTGTTATTGTTTTCTATTTTTTCATTAATGTTTAAATTAAAATCACCTACAATAAAGCAAAGTTTATTTTTGAATTTCGATAATATGTATTTGAGGTCATTAATAAAAGGAATAATACTCGAGCCGTGCGTTCTATATATAGCTATTAGATGGTACATTGATTTGCCGAGTTTAAAATGTATTTCGATGCAGTTTACTAAGTGTATTGGGTGTTCAATTATTTTAACAATACTAAATTTATTATTCGCAAATATTATTAGTCCACTATTTTTGTTGATGTCTATGTTGGTAGAGATATAATTGTATTCAGGTATGTGATAAGGCGGTGACTCAGCGGTCGTAAATGTTTCGGATAACACTATGAAGTCCGGTTTTTTAATTAAATTATTTATTTTTAGAATTAGTTCTTCAAAATTTTTTTGAATACTACGTATGTTTAGGTGCATAATAAATATATCATTGATGTTTTTAGAAATAATTTTGTTGCATGAGTCAGTGGATATACATTCATATTCTTGAATTTTAATATTTCTTTCTAATTCGTTATTAATGAAATCATCCATTTAATGCTTTTTTGGTTGTATTTTGCAAAATTAATTTTAAGATTTTTATTCAATGTCGTAGTTTATTCTTTCTTTGGCTAATTTAAGCATGTAAGATCGGAACTTACATGTTTCGCTATTTGTCCGGTGGTCTATTTCATTCATTTTGCTGTTTAGGGAGTTTGCTTCTTTCTTCTTGTTAGCTGAGTAGCAGTTAGCACATTTAGGTGGAAGTTCCAGGGATTTACATTCGGAGATGGGATGATCTTCTGCACAGTGTTTGCATGTGGGTTTTTCCATTTTATAGTAGCACTTTTGAGCTGTGTGTCCAAATTTTTGGCAGTGGAAACATTGGGTAAGAGGATTACAGTCTTCTACATAAATTCTCATAAATCCAAGATGAATTTTTTGTTTATTTATAAGATGTAATCTCATTTCAGCGTTTGTTTGGATAATAAAGTTGTTATTGTTTGTTTTTTTGTTTGTAATTATGGCTTTAACTTTTAGTATTTGTGTGTTTGGGTATTTTTCGGAAATCATTTTTATGTCGCTATTTTGCTCAATAATGTCTTCAAGGAATTCATTTTCGGTATAGTCCTTATCAATACCTTTGAATATTACGCACGGTTCCGTTTTTAGAAGTTCCTCGGCTGTTATGGTTTTGTCGAATTCATTTATCTTGTCTTTTAACTTTCTTGCTTCTTCTTTTTCGGGGCATGTTATTATAAGTTTGTTTTTTTAATATCGCATACTCGGATACCCAATTGTGATATTTTAATTTTCTGTATTTTTTCTTTTATTTTTTCAGTGTTTTCTTCTTTTAAGCTTTTTATTATTATTGGAAATCTTTTTTCGTGTGTCTGTGGTATTAAGTTTTTTACAGCAGAAGAGTATGAAAATATGGGGTTTTGTTGTATTTCGTTTTTTTTTTGAAGTTCACATTTTTCTTTTAATGTTGCTAATTCAATGGCCATATGTGAAATCATTTCCATAATGTTGCTGGTTCCTTTCATCATTTTTGATTTTGTTTCTTTGGTGAGTTTAGTACCATTTTCTTCTATGATTGAGAGTAGATCGGCTATATTTTGTTTAGCCTTTGTAATATAGGCGTGCGGATCAACCGCTTCCTCCATTTTCTGAAGTTAAGATTATTTTATTTTTTCACTTATTTCAATATTTTTCTTAAAATTAATTTGCTTTGGTTTGAAGGTGTTATTTTTACTATTTCACCGCTCACTCACGTCCAACGCCGCTTGAGGTTTCGGTGACACAAAAAATAACAAACAGTGTAATATTCTACCTTCGTAAGTTGATCTACATTTTCTTTGTATATTGAATTGATAGAAGAAAGAGGAAATTTCTTGGGAACCGGTTTTTTATACCAACTATAATAAACCAACTTAATATTATTAACACATATGTAAGGATATTTAAAAATAAAATACCTTTTAATCGAATTCTACTTTACCAACCTATATCGGCGGTATAAGTGGGTAAAGAAAAAATAATCTAGTGATGGTAAGAGTTCTAACCTCTTAAAAAATAAAATAAAAACCAAACACAGTAATTGAACCGATATTCTATCCGTAGTTATTAGTTATATTATGGACTTATGCAGTACTTTCGAAAACCATGCAATAATTTAATATACATTATAACTCGAATCATAATGTAGTGTGTGTCATAATAAACAAAAAATCTCTCTTTTGAGAATACGTTTAGCTGCATTAGGAACATGTACATGGTTTTTCTCTACTAAGAGTCAGCCGGTGTCTCTGCTTTCGAAAACATCAATAGTTGCACTCGGAACATGAAAAAGGATTTTATCCACTGTGTGCCAGCAAGTGGGTTATCATATTGCCCTTGCGAGGACATCAATAGCTGAATCGAAATATAGAAAAGGTTTTTCTCAATTATGAATCAGCTAGTGTCTCATCATACAGCATTTTCGAGAACATAAATAGTTGCACTCTGAACACGAAAAAGTTTTTTCCCACTGTAAGTCAGCATATGGGTCGTCAGACTGCTCTTGTGAGAACATGAACAGTTACACTCGGAACATGAAAAGGGTTTTTCTCCGCTGTGAGTCCGCATGTGACTTGTCAAATTTCCCTTCCGAGAACACGAATAGTTGCACTCGGAACATGAAAAAGGTATTTCTCCACTGTGAGTCAGCATGTGCCCGGTGAGCGTAAACTTTTGAAAACATGAATAGTTGCACTCGGATAGGAAAGGGGTTTATCTCCGCTGTGAGTCCGCATGTGAGTTGTCAAATTTGACTTCCAATAAGATGAATAGTTGCACTCGGTGCATGAAAAAGGTTTTTCTCCACTATGAGTCAGCATGTGCCTAGTGAGAGTAAACTTTTGAAAACATGAATAGTTTCACTCGGAACAGGAAAACGGTTTTTCTCCACTGTGAGTCCGCATGTGAGTTGTCAAATTTGACTTCCAATAACAAGAATAGTTGCACTCGGAACATGAAAAAAGTTTTTCTCCGCTGTGAGTCAGCATGTGGCTAGTCAGATAGCCCTTTTGAGAACATGAATAGTTGCACTCTGAACATGAAAAAGGTTTTTCTCCACTGTGAGTCATTATGTGGATTGTCAGAGTGCCCTTCCGAAAACATGAATAGTTGCACTCAGAACATGAAAAAGGCTTTTCTCCGCTGTGAGCCAGCATGTGGCTAGTCAGATGGCCTTTTTGAGAACATGAATAGTTGCACTCGGAACATGAAAAAGGTTTTTCTCCACTGTGAGTCAGCATGTGGATTGTCAGAGTGCCCTTCCGAGAACATGAATAGTTGCACTCTGAACATGAAAAAGGTTTTTCTCCACTGTGAGTCAGCATGTGGATTGTCAGACTGCCCTTCTGAGAACATGAATAGTTGCACTCGGAACATGAAAAAGGTTTTTCTCCGCTGTGAGTCAGCATGTGGCTAGTCAGATGGCCTTTTTGAGAACATGAATAGTTGCACTCGGAACATGAAAAAGGTTTTTCTCCGCTGTGAGTCAGCATGTGGCTAGTCAGATAGCCCTTCCGAGAACATGAATAGTTGCACTCTGAAGATGAAAAAGGTTTTTCTCCACTGTGAGTCAGCATGTGGATTGTCAGACTGCCCTTCTGAGAACATGAATAGTTGCACTCGGAACATGAAAAAGGTTTTTCTCCGCTGTGAGTCAGCATGTGGCTAGTCAGATAGCCCTTCCGAGAACATGAATAGTTGCACTCTGAACATGAAAAAGGTTTTTCTCCACTGTGAGTCAGCATGTGGATTGTCAGACTGCCCTTCTGAGAACATGAATAGTTGCACTCGGAACATGAAAAAGGTTTTTCTCCGCTGTGAGTCAGCATGTGGCTAGTCAGATAGCCCTTCCGAGAACATGAATAGTTGCACTCTGAACATGAAAAAGGTTTTTCTCCACTGTGAGTCAGCATGTGGATTGTCAGACTGCCCTTCTGAGAACATGAATAGTTGCACTCGGAACATGAAAAAGGTTTTTCTCCGCTGTGAGTCAGCATGTGGCTAGTCAGAGAGCCCTTCCGAGAACATGAATAGTTGCACTCGGTACATGAAAACGGTTTTTCTCCACTATGAGTCAGCATGTGGTTCTTCAGACTACCCTTACAAGCAAATGAATAGTTGCACTCAGAACAGGAAAAGGGTTTTTCTCCGCTGTGAGTCCGCATGTGAGTTGTCAAATTTGACTTCCAATAACATGAATAGTTGCACTAGGAACATGAAAAACGATTTTGTCCACTGTGAGTCAGCATGTGGATTGTCAGACTGGCCTTTCGAGAACATGAATAGTTGCACTCTGAACATGAAAAAGGTTTTTCTCCACTGTGAGTCAGCATGTGGATCTTCAGACTGGCCTTACAAGAACATGAATAGTTGCACTCGGAACATGAAAAAGGTTTTTCTCCACTGTGAGTCAGCCGGTGTCTCGTCATATGTTGTTTTTGAGAACATGAATAGTTGCACTCTGAACATGAAAAAGGTTTTTCTCCACTGTGAGTCAGCATGTGGATTGTCAGACTGCCCTTCTGAGAACATGAATAGTTGCACTTTGAACATGAAAAAGGTTTTTCTCCCCTGTGAGTCAGCATGTGTCTACTCAAATGGCCCTTTCGAGAACATAAATAGTTGCACTCTGAACATGAAAAAGGTTTTTCTCCACTGTGAGTCAGCTTGTGGATTGTCAGATTGGCCTTACGAGAACTTGAATAGTTGCACTCGGAACATGAAAAAGGTTTTTCTTCACTGTGGGTCAGCATGTGGTTCTTCAGACTACCCTTACAAGAACATGAATAGTTGCACTCGGTACATGAAAAACGTTTTTCTCCAGTATGAGTGCGAACATGACTTCTAAAATCGTTCATTTGAGTGCAGGAGTAGATGCAATGAGGACAAGAGAATTGTTTTTCCAGACGACGCGTTTTCAGATCTGTCAACAAATTTGAAAAACATAGGTTAAAAAAGGCTTATTAAGACTTATTGCATGCGCTAAGCGTAGATAAGCACAGTAAATGTATATAAACGATAAAAAAATGGATATCACTAAATGTTAAATCTTAAATTAAAAATCGGTTTTACCTAATGTTTCCTTCATTCTGTCAACGCGTTTTAAGCATTCCTTTTTGACATCCGACAGGTCGATGTCAATTTCCATATAAGTAAAACCACCTTCATCTTCTTCTCGGGGTTCAAGATTCGCCTCGGTGGCAATTGTTTCCACATTAATGCTGCCTAAAAGACAATTGATTAATGATACATAAAAAAAAAACTATATTTTTCATTAAAAATATATTTTTGAAAGATAATAAATAAAGATACCGCCCAAGCGGTTAATATATGTTGCTGGTTTTCAGGACAATTTAACGTAAGTAGACATAGGAATGACGTATGCGCCGCACCTGAATTATTAATGAGGGAATTTGGATAAGAAACTTAAAGATCAATATACGAAAAAAGAATGACACCAGATGTCCGCTTCAGGAACTGATGCAGGACCCTGCTTTTGAAGAATTCAATGGAATGGTGTTCACTTCCATCAATCTTTAGGCATTTTTAGTGTATAATAATAAGAGTAACTTAAATCATGTCCCAAATTAAAATAGGTAAAAATTTGAGGAATTGGGAAATGATTGCTTGCAATACAATTAAGTTAAAATTCCAAATTCAACGTTCTACATTTTTTTAAATATTTAATTAAACTAACTGGCTGTCTGAATACTCTCCGCATACGCCAAACTTTCCTTCTTTACGTCTGGTAGATCGAAATCTGTATACAGCATTACACCTCCGCCTTCTTCCTCGGGCCCTGGTTCCGTCTTGATGGAAACAGTCTCAGGATTTAGTAGATCCATGGCACTGCTGTAATAGCGTTTGGTAATTGGTTCAAGCTAAAACAAATTTTCCTGAAAAAGAATAAATGAATATTTGGTTTTGTATGAAATATTTCCCCAAAACAGTGAATTCGTATACATAACTCATGTTTTGAAACAATTATTTAATAATTATTGTAGCTGTATTTGAATCATGCCATTGACATTCGAAAACGGTTGAGAGAATGGCCATCTATCGTGGCATCACTCAATATATACAGTATCTACTTCTAAACATTCGGTAGTTCCATTTTTTATAATGTGAGAAATTTAATCAAGGCAACTTGAGAAATTTAATCCGCTAATATTGTTTAGGGACGTATTTATAACAATGTATGTTTACCGTATGTGTATGTTTACCGTATTCGCAAATATCGCCAATTGACTATAGATCACGAATTTAGTCAATATCGTACTGACAAAAGGTTTTATCGATCTATTGTACTAATCCTGGGAACGTAGTACTGAATACATTGCTTACGTGAACCCAGTGTGTCTACCTTAATACTCGGATAGAAAATATCGGCTTTAGAACTCACCTGTAACTCTCACAATCACGGGATGAAACAATCGGCGGTGAAGAAAGCTTGCGTCAGTAGGCAATGATGAAGCCATAGACAATTGATAATATTATTTTATTCGTTTTCATGTCTAATCGTTATTGGTTTATTTATGGTCTAATCGGACAATGAGATTTATTCAGACACGATACTTCCTCACGTGATAATTCATCACATCATGACTCACATTAATCTACCCTTCTATTCCCCCCCCTCCTCTCGTAATTAACCTAACCTAACCTAAGGTTAAAAACCCCAATTATCAGTTTTCGACGCTTCAAGACATGATGAATTATCATGTGAGGAATTAACATCCGATGAAAAGTTTGTACTCAATATTCATACACTTTTCCACTGAACATTCTGGTCAACATTTTATTAATGTAGGTATTGAACGCAGAGTTAATATGGAACGAAATAATGGTAAATAACTAATTCTAGTTTGAAGGGCTTAACCTTTCCCTTACTGTGCTGAAAAAATCTGCCCGCTCCGGTGCTGTGTAATCACTACACAAGCAGAAATGGTCGATTTAAAAGCCGAAAAAATGGAATATTTATAGCAAATCGCTATATTTCATCATAGGATCCGTCTATAGATTTATTTTCCTAAATATAAAAATACTCATAAAATGACAATTTATTACGTATTAAAATATAACTTAAATATTCGTTGATTGTTAAATGAGGTCTTTGGTCACATTTTAACCACGTTCGCTTATCCAAAATCGACCGGAATGCTTGGTTAGTTCACCTTCATTCATTAATAAGGCAGATATTTTGCATAACGAACGACACTATTAAAAAAATACGAGTGTGCTTTAGACCACACGACTGAAGTAAATACTTCTTTAGCTCCATCTATGTGTATGTCCATATATATGTTTATATGTATAAAATATATTAATTTTCTACAAATATTTATTTAAATTTATTATCATTTGCCTTGCCCGATCAAGCCATACGCATCGATGTCCGCTCCCCTTCGTTTGGCGCGTCACTGGTATTTCGTATTTCAAAATACTGACTGAAATATTTCATGCCCTGGCTATGAGAGGAAGAGAGAAAGAAAATGTGCGCGCGCACTGCTCTCTCTTTTCAACGCATTTCAATATCCGTTACACATTCGCCAACTTACCCCCAAGTCAAGCGTGCGTAAAGAAGTATTTACTTCAAAAAGTTGTGTATATTGACAGTTTATCTGATACATGTCATGTGAGGCGCGCTAAAATACTCGGCTTTTATCAACCGACTGAAGGAATCATATGTTGCAAATATCGCCAACTGACTATAGATCACGAATTTAGTTAATATCTTACTGACATAAGGTTTTATCGATCCTGAGAACGTAATAGGTACTGAAAACATTGCTTACGTGGACCCAGTGTGTCTACCATCTACCTGAATACTCGGATAGAAAATATCAGCTTTAGAACTCACCTGAAACTCTCACAAGCTTGTGGTGATAAGTTTAACTGGCAGGGTTAGACAGTATATATGGTAAAATAATGTTGAAATAAATTTGAAAACAGGTTGAAACGTCGGCGGTGAAAAAAGCTTGCGTCAATAGGCATAGGCAATAATGAAGCCTTAGACAATTGAAAATATTATTTTATTCATTTAGGTATAGGTACTGAACGCGTACAATATTCATGTAACGAAATTATGTTAAAATTTTATTTTATTTTGAATCGCTTAGGAACAAATATGCTGGACACTTAGGGCTCGGTCATATGCCAGGTTCTTAGAAAATATATTTGGATCCTTGGGTCACCGCTTTTCTAACGATTTTAATGAGAAATCAGTCGGACGGCGCAGCACTCAGCACCCCCAAAGATGTCATTAAGACTACCTTCTTGAAAAATCCTTGACTCCTGGTACAGAAGTCAAGGGCAATGATGGAGGACTGTAATATATTTATCTTGACTACGCCAGTGCAATGTACAATGTGTAGGTTACTTGGGAAAATCAAATAATAAATTGCAATCATACGAACCAATAATAAATTGATTACACAACATAAGAATAAAATCATATATAGCCATGCGGATGAATTGTGGATGAAACCAAAAAAATATATATTCGGAGATAGACTTATGAATCCTGTTCAAATAATTATGTTTACCTCTGCGGAGAAGTCGCGAAATTGTTAGTTAGAGATTTTACAATAACATATTTGCCAAAAGCCAAAAGAATATTATATTATGCGTCATTTTTGGTTGTTAAATAAAGGTCATACTACAAACCAGATTCTAAAACCGGTTCTTGTAAACCGGCCTTCTCCGCATTTTGATAAGTCTGTTAATGTACCTACCTACATAATATGGACTGTTTAGTGCACTACTTGATTTACTTTAACCATTGGTTCCTGACATTATTTGGAGTAAAAAATGTAAATGATATTTTGGTCTCCAGTGACATTTTAGTCATCGTCATAAATAAACCAATGCCGTCATCGTCTTTCGCCAAAACAACTTTTTACTTGCTAAGACAGGTGAGCAGGCAAAACATCAAAAGGGAAAAAACCAGTAAGCATTCAATTATGACTCTGGTGTATTTCTTTTGGCTTTTCGAGTAACTTTAAAGTCTGTTTTGGCGGATAATGTATTCTGTTTTGCAGCATGGTCAAAAGGTCACAGCAAGGCCACAATAATGAACTTGAGACGTGCATTTCGCAGGTATAATCCCAGACCAGGAGAGCGGGCGCAAAAAAACTATTGATTCAAGTGCAGGACCCGACTAGGTGCTTTAAGGATTTTAGGCCAGGTGTTTTAAAGAAATTCACGTGTGAATTTAATTATGGTAATTTATTTATTTATTAAAATGTAACAATTTTTCTTTATAAGATAATGCGTCCTTACTAGGGACATTTTTGTGATTAAGTAATCAAATGGCCATCTAGCGCCATTTTGTTTTCTTTTTTGACAGTTGAATGTTTCTAAAGTTTACTACCCAACCAAATTGAATAAAGTATTGATTATTTTTAATTGATAAACTAATGTTAAAGACAAAACTTTTATGCATAGCACAAAGGGTCACAATTATTATAAGCAATAATTATCAGCCTGAAGCACTCATCTACATTGAAAAAAATCTTCCGAAAAAAGATACGTGCGGCTGACGGGACCCGAACCCGTGTCCTTCTGATGTCCGGTCAGGTGCTCTACGGCGGCTTACCTCTTACCCGCCAAATGAATTAATATATATATAAGAATATTTTCCTTGTGATTTGGATTTTTTGTTCAATTAAAACACAATTGAGTTTCTCTGTGAAGAAAGAATGGTTTATTTTGTTAATCTAAATAATAATAATCTTAATCTCACAAGATTAACATAAAGAAATGTATTAAGGTAATAAAACATTACCTGTGAAGAAAGAAACGACATTTAATGTTATTAATTGTAATTCCTTAATCTCAATCACAATAGTAATTAATCTTCTCAATTTGTTCTGTCAGCTCATAGACTCTTTTTACTATTGTTTTAATAATTCATTTTCAAATTAAGAATAAAATATTGAGTCGACTATTAAGTAGGTACTGGGCGCATATCCAGTGACAGTCTACAATACATATAACCACAATGGCGAGACAAGCTCGGCATTGTTTTAAATCAAAGAAAATTATATTTTTCTTTATATATATATATTTTTTTTTGTGTAGTGAATACCTCAGAAGACTCCAAACTGTGAGACCATGGCATCCTCAATTTGTGTATGTTATGAGGCTGAAGGTATGTGGGAAAGGGAAGGAGACGAGGGAGAGGATGGTGAGGAAGTAACTGGCTATTCAGATCTAGTCATTAAACACGGCTAAAGCCATTTCAAGCAACGGTCAATTCTGAATGATGCTCTTACACCAGGGCGATACTAAGAGTATCTGCCACTATACAAATATACCATATATATTTTTTATAAATAATTAATTGTGAAATAATAATTCCTAATTAATTCCTTTTTTAATTTTTTTTTTTTTTTTTTAATGGTTTATTCCAGATCTCGGGGAGGGTGGTGCAATTCCACGAGCTCCATATTATACATAGAACATATTATCAAATTAATATTAAAAATATATACATATATATTGTGAGATACTGCACACATAGTAAGATAAAACAGAATAAAAATAATACAGTAAAAAAACATGAAAATAAAGTTTTTTTTTTTTTTAACTCATCAGGAGTTGGCTCCATCGCTTGTAAATAGGACCCTGCCAGAAGTGCAGTGCTGCCATCACAAGACCGTTTTCACTCGTGGCTAGTCGCGTTCTAAAGCTGGTGATCCGTTTTTTGAGTAGTGCTCGGAATGCAGGAACACGCCCTTCTACAAACATCTCAGTGGCACTGCAGTACCAGGACAACCCAAAAAGTATTCGGTATGAATTGTTGTACTGTACTTCCATTCTTTTTAGAGATGCTTTGTTGTAGTTGGTCCACAGCTCCGAGGTATATAGGCTCGTGCAGTATGTGTTAAAAAGTTGCCTTTTTGCTTCTGGGCTACACTTATTAAATCTTCGAGAAATCATATTTGCCCTAATGCACAGTGATCTTCTCTGTCTCTCAATATCAGTATCATCATTGAGTTCCGCTGTTACGATATGTCCTAAGTATTTGACCTCCGGTTTTTCAGATATTTTTGTGTCGTTAATTGCCGGTTCCCACGGGGCGACTTTTGTCGGTCAACTCGACAGTTGAAAGCTAATCGACACGTGTGAACACTTTGTCAACAAAGTTATCAACTTTTTTTGTTGCTAGCGAAAGTTGATAGCCCTTCTACTTTTGTCGTTCAAGTATGACTATCGCCATTTTGGTTTTACTAATCGTTCGAGTTTTACATCGAATCGTCGCGTCTGAACACATGTTTCAAGTCGCTTATCATTTTTAGTTACTCGCGGGAAAAAGTAAACGTCAGGCGTTTCATTTATTCGGTACTATTTCCTACCGTCATGGAATCCGTTTCAACCAAAAAATATCTGAAATGGTCGGACGATTTAATGTTCAGATTTATGGATCTGTACCAAAGCCATCCCTGTCTTTCGGATCAAAAACAAGAAGTATACAAAAATAGAATATTATTTTTGAAATGTAAATAATATTATTTTGAAAAAAATTGTGTTGGATGCGCCTAATTCACTCCTTCTCATGATCCATTTTCTCATCCAAGTACGACGTTTTTTATATTTTTTCATAATCTCCAGCTCCTCTCACAGAACATCAGAAATTAGATAGACGCACGCACTAACAATTTCAGTTGACGCCATTTTGAATCTCAAAATCGGTTCAACTTAAATTGAAACGTGGGAACAAAATGTTGCTCAACTTTTTTCGTAAAATAAAAGTTGGTCAACAAAAATCGAAACGTCTGAACGCCCCATTAGGCTGACGGGTAGTACCTTTGTAGGGCCTGCGCCCGATTTCAATACAAGTAATACAGATTTAGTTGGGTTGTAGACCATGTTATGTTCAGCGGCATATTCTTCGCATATCTTTAACAGCTTTATCAATGCTTTAATGCTTGGAGACAAAATAACCATGTCATCTGCATATGCAATGTTATTTACGCAAATGTTTCCCAGGTAACAACCTACCTTTGCCGAGGTGAGTTTATCGCTTAAATCATTCATATAGACGTTAAATAAAATCGGTGATAAGCATCCCCCTTGTCTGACGCCGCATTCCGTATTCACTGGTGCTCACATTTTATTTTTCCAGATAACTTGGTTCTCTTGTTGATGATGCCAGACTGCCAGAATGTTAATTATTGAACTGGGCACCTTCCTTTCTTTTAATTTTTTCCAAAGCAGTGCATGAGATACTCGATCGAAAGCTTTACTTAAGTCTAGAAAACAAGCATACACTGTTGTTTTTCTTGCCTTATAATATTCGATACTTTGTTTCAAACTGAATATAGCCATATCTGTTGACAATTTCGATTTAAAACCAAATTGGTTATCGGACGTAAATAGTTTGCCTTCTATGTGAATTTGTAAAACCCTTTCAAATATTCTGGATGTAATCGTGGCAAGGGATATCGGCCTATAGTTGGAAGAACTGGATATGTCTTCTTTTCTGGATTTAACTAATGGAACTATAATTGTACGCGAGAAGTTCCTTGGCATATGCGTATGTTGAAGTATCTGTGTGAATAGCGTTGCTAGAAGCGTGTATATTTTTTCACCGGCATTTCTAACATGTTCAATGCTCAGGCTATCGTAACCGGGCGATTTTCCAGCTTTCATTCGTTTTACAGCTGTTTTGACCATACCTTCCGTAATGATTATGTTTTCGTCCTCATCTTTGCATGGTTTTTCTAAGATGGTGGGTTCGTTTCTTTCCGATATTTTTGAAAAGTTGGTTATAAAAATATTAGCAATCTTTTCTGCGTCCGATTCTCCTTATATGAGCGGATATCTGTGCTTTAGATTTTAAAACGTTGCTAGTTTTATGATTTAACATATTTTTTGGGGTTTTCGGAATATGATAGGAAGATAAAAGGAGGGCTATTATCTTTTCTTGAAGTGATGTGATGTGATGTTATACTCGTCCATAGTGGATTTTTTGGCCACTAGTTTTTATAATTCCTGTGAGTCCGCTTTTCACCATCCAGGCTCATGTTAATAATTGAATGGGTCCTTTTAATTAAACACTCGACGAGAACGATTGCTGAGTTTTTATTCACAATTCAACAAGACATGACATTGCAATTTTTAACACCTTAATACTCAGTACAGACCGGTTCTCCGTTTTAGATTAAGAAAGGCGGGAGGCCTTGTTTACTGCTAGTCTTTTTTTTTCTTCGCTTTAATCACCCGCTAAACTGCCAAAGCAGTTTTTCAATTTAAAAGTATATTTTATAATATAAAAACACACATATAATAAGCCAAAAAATATAGAAAACAAATACAGAAGAATAAATTTTAAGTCTTTAAAACAACAAAGCGAAAAAATAACATACAGCCAGCCATTACACAGGAAAATTATAAATAAGATAAATAAAAATTAAGTAAGTTTACAAACAATTCCGATACAAAAAAGCTTGATCAACCATTTTTTTAATTAGGTTTTTCACGTCGGTGGTGCAATTTGATTGGTCTTTTATGTGCTTTGGAATCTTATTAAATATGGTAGGCACAAGATAAGAAAAAGTCCGTTGTCCGTATATAATTCAAATTTTCGGAATGGACATACCCTCACTTTTACTAAATCTTGTGCCGCGTGTATGATCTACAGTGGCGTAGCTAGCATGGATGGCACCTGGGGCGGAAAACACGGTGTCAGCACGAGAATTAAAACTATTAAAATTAGTAAAAAAATCCGCTAATCGTAAAGCAGGGGTGGGAAACCTGCAGCCCGCGGGCCGCTTGCGGCTTACGAAGCTTTTTGATGCGGCCCGCGAGCATTTTGGTGAAAAATTACACTCAGAAAGCTAGGTTTTCTTTTGCGGTTTTTCAGCTACGTAAGTTATTATTACTTAACCCAGCGAAAGTTATAACATGGCTGATAAGTATGTCATATATACATACATACGTGGTCCAACCTCATTTTTTAGTTTTATTTTTATTTTACGATAAGGAAACCAATATTGAAAAAATATCTCTGTTTTGATGACAACTCTATTCAGGAAGGAAAAAAAATTCAATCCATATAAATTATTGTAAATCCTAATTAAATATTTGTTCGTATGAAGCAGTTACTTTGTGATGTGACATTATAATTTAAAAATAAAAAACAATAACTTTGTAAACACCACTTTTATTTTTTTATACTTAATGCCTAATGCCATTGACAAAGAACATTCACATTCTAACCCCCAGTTCCTTACTCCAATTACGTCTTGCACCGGCGGAACCCAGCCCATTTCTTCAATCCCCTGAATATATTATAACACATGTTAGATATTAGTAGAGATTATACTGCCCTGAAGAAGCTACGGTTGTAGCGAAACCCGGTCGGCATTAATTATAAAAAAATAAAAGTGGTGTATACAAAGTTATTGTTTTATCCTAATTAAATACATATAAAAATATTGCAGTCAATAAATTTGCGAAAAAGTGCAGGAAAACCATTCAAGTGTTCAAAGTACAATATAATTTAAGATGGTGGACTCCTGCGCAGATCCATTCCTTAGTTTAAACCACTCTTATGTTAATAATGCAAATTCCTATTGTGAATTCATCTGCGGGCGCTTTTCGAAGGAAACCTTCCATATGTTCCAAGTACAATAATCGGAAGAAAACTTTTGTCGTATTCTGGGTGTAGTATTAATTATAGCTGGGGACTCGCATGCAGATTCACCCTTAAGTTAAAACCGGTTTTATATTCTGTATGATCTGTCAAAATTTCGCTAGCGAATTAATCTGCTGACGCATTTCGAAATCAACCGTTCTAATGTGGAGTTAAGTATTTGGTTTCAGAATATATGATGTAAAATTTTTAATTCGTAGGAAAATTATGAGAGTAATACTAATAATGGGGACTCTCACGCAGAATTACTCTATATTTAAAACGAGTTTTGTCTTCAGAATGTTACAGTTAAATTCCAGTTGTAGATTGTGTATACTTCTGCTGACACATTTCAAACGAAACCATTCTTTATTCGAAGTGCGGTTATTAAATTCTAGTTAATTTCTATATACCTGCTGCCAGAATCAAAGAAAAACCATATTCATGTTCTGAGTGTAGTTTTGATTGCCCGAAAACAAATTTAATTTAAACCAGTTGTGTGTTCAGAATATAATGATAAATTAAATCGAAAGATGCAGATTCATGAAATGAAGACATTCTGATGTATCGAATGAAGCTTAATATTTGCGTTGCACACTATACGCTTCAAACTTCTGACAAATTGACTAATTGAGAAAATGTAACTATTGTTTAAACTTATGGACCCTTACGCACAATCAATCTTAAGTTAAAATCTGATAATAAAACAAATTCAAAACTTTTTCCACTTTTAATTTATTGACCGTAACCGGTTTCAGCTTGTCAAAGCCATCTTCAGACTGGTGAAAAATATTCTTTACCTAGAGATTTTATACAAAACATATTAGGGAGGGGGGATTTTATTAAATTATGGATTTTATTACATTTGTTGTTAAGTGGTCTTGAGTGTCCAACTATCTAATTATTTTTTTGGTAATTCCCAGTAGGCTTATTACATAGGGTTGGTTGCTTACATACTTCAGTATTGTTTGGGAAATACCTTACAAGTAATGTGAATTCACAAGACCACTTAACAACAAATGTAATAAAATCCATAATTTAATAAAAATCCCTGTAGAGCACCCCCTCCCCCTCCTTCCCCCCTCATTGTATAAAATCCCTAGGTTAAGAATATTTTTCAAGAGTCTGAAGATGGATTTGACAAGCTGAAACCGGTTACGGTCAATAAATTAAAAGTGGAAAAAGTTTTTAATTTGTTTTATTATACTATTATAATGGAATTCCACCACGAATTATCAGTTTCAAAAATAGAAATATTAAAATCTGAGTTGTGTTTTCTCGGGTGATAATACATACATCAAAATAGGTCCCGACGGCAAAAAGGTTCCCCTCCCCTGTCGTAAAGTATGATTAAATTTAATAAATCATAAAATTAGAGTCTCAGGGTTTTTTTTACACATTTACCGATCGAATCAGGTATAATTAAATTCAGGATTTGAGTTCTTAAGTTATCGTTTATTAAAAAAATCGAAGTATCCAATTCATTTTCTTGGGTTTTTCTTTTGAACACTTTTGAAAACACTAATAATATGACGACCTTTTCACTAATTACCGTCAATCAATATGTAACAAGGTAACAATGAACGGAAGAAAAACGAATGACACAGGTGACAAGAGAGGAATATTTCAAGGGAAACCCCAACCGAGCAATAGATAGAGCTAGGAACGAAAATGAAACAACAGAATTTTTGTGAAATCTCCAACTGACCGAGCCATAGAGCAACGAAAATATAAATAACAAACAGTGTAATATTCTACCTTCGTAAGTTTGATCTACATTTTCTTTGTATATTGAATTGATAGAAGAAAAAGCAAATTTCTTGGGAACCTTTTTTTTATACCAACTAATAAACCCAATTAATATTATTAACATATATGTAAGGATATTTAAAAATAAAATACTTTTTAATCGAATTCTACTTTACCGACCTATTAGTAATGTAGTGTGTAGGGTTGGTGTGTAGGGTGTGTAATGGACAAAAAATCTCTCTATTGAGGACACGTTTAGCTGCATTAGGAACATGTACATTGTTTTTCTCCACTAAGAGTCAGCCGGTGTCTCGTCATATAGTGTTTTCGAAAACATGAATAGTTGCACTCGGAACATGAAAGAGGATTTTATCCACTGTGTGCCAGCAAGTGGGCTATCATATTGCCCTTTCGAGAACATGAATAGTTGCACTCTGAACATGAAAAAGGTTTTTCTCTGCTGTGAGTCAGCATGTGTGTAGTCAGATGGCCCTTCCGAGAACATGAATAGTTGTACTCGGAACATGAAAAAGGTTTTTCTCGGCTGTGAGTCAGCATGTGGCTAGTCAGAGTGCCCTTCCGAGAACATGAATAGTTGCACTCGGTACATGAAAACGGTTATTCTCCACTGTGAGTCAGCATGTGGTTCTTCAGACTACCCTTACAAGAAAATGAATAGTTGCACTCGGAACAGGAAAAGGGTTTTTCTCCGCTGTGAGTCCGCATGTGAGTTGTCAAATTTGACTTCCAATAACATGAATAGTTGCACTCTGAACATGAAAAAGGTTTTTCTCCACTGTGAGTCAGCATGTGGATTGTCAGACTGTCCTTCCGAGAACATGAATAGTTGCACTCGGAACATGAAAAAGGTTTTTCTCCGCTGTGAGTCAGCCGGTGTCTCGTCATATTTTGTTTTTGAGAACATGAATAGTTGCACTCTGAACATGAAAAAGGTTTTTCTCCACTGTGAGTCAGCTTGTGGATTGTCAGACTGGCCTTCCGAGAACATGAATAGTTGCACTCGGAACACGAAAAAGGTTTTTCTCCACTGTGAGTCAGCATGTGGATCTTCAGACTGGCCTTACAAGAATATGAATAGTTGCACTCGGAACATGAAAAAGGTTTTTCTCCACTGTGAGTCAGTCGGTGTCTCGTCATATTTTGTTTTTGAGAACATGAATAGTTGCACTCTGAACATGAAAAAGGTTTTTCTCCACTGTGAGTCAGCATGTGGATTGTCAGACTGCCCTTCTGAGAACATGAATAGTTGCACTCTGAACATGAAAAAGGTTTTTCTCCACTGTGAGTCAGCACGTGTCTAGTCAAATGGCCCTTTCGAGAACATAAATAGTTGCACTCTGAACATGAAAGAGGTTTTTCTCCACTGTGAGTCAGCTTGTGGATTGTCAGACTGGCCTTCCGAGAACATGAATAGTTGCACTCGGTACATGAAAAAGGTTTTTCTCCGCTGTGAGTCAGCATGTGTCTAGTCAAATGGCCCTTTCGAGAACATAAATAGTTGCACTCTGTACATGAAAAAGGTTTTTCTCCACTGTGAGTCAGCCGGTGTCTCGCCATATGTTTTTTTTTTAGAACATGAATAGTTACACTCGGAACATGAAAAAGGTTTTTCTCCACTGTGAGTCAGCATGTGGATTGTCAGACTGCCCTTCTGAGAACATGAATAGTTGCACTCTGAACATGAAAAAGGTTTTTCTCCACTGTGAGTCAGCACGTGTCTAGTCAAATGGCCCTTTCGAGAACATAAATAGTTGCACTCTGAACATGAAAGAGGTTTTTCTCCACTGTGAGTCAGCTTGTGGATTGTCAGACTGGCCTTCCGAGAACATGAATAGTTGCACTCGGTACATGAAAAACGTTTTTCTCCAGTATGAGTGCGAACATGACTTCTAAAATCGTTCTTTTGAGTGCAGGAGTAGATGCAATGAGGACAAGAGAATTGTTTTTCCAGACGACGCGTTTTCAGATCTGTCGACAAATTTGAAAAACATAGGTTAAAAAAGGCTTATTAAGACTTATTGCACCCGCTAAGTGTAGATAAGCACAGTAAATGTATATAAACGATAAAAAAAATGGATAGCGCTAAATGTTAAATCTTAAATTAAAAATAGGTTTTACCTAATGTTTCCTTCATTCTGTCAACGCGTTTTAAGCATTCCTTTTTGACATCCGACAGGTCGATGTCAATTTCAATATAAGTAAAACCACCTTCATCTTCTTCTCGGGGTTCAAGATTCGCCTTGGTGGCAATTGTTTCCACATTAATGCTGCTAAAAGACAATTGATTAATGATACATTAAAAAAAAACTAATTTTTTCATAAAAAATATATTTTTGAAAGATAATAAATAAAGATACCGCCCAAGCGGTTAATATATGTTGCTGGTTTTCACGACAATTAAACGTAAGTAGACATAGGAATGACGTATGCGCCGCACCTGAATTATTAATGAGGGAATTTGGATAAGAAACTTAAAGATCAATATAAGAAAAAAGAATGACACCAGATGTCCGCTTCAGGAACTGATGCAGGACCCTGCTTTTGAAGAATTCAATGGAATGATGTTCACTTCCATCAATCTTTAGGCATTTTTAGTGTATAATAATAAGAGTAACTTAAATCATGTCCCAAATTAAGAGGTAAAAATTTGAGGAATTGGGAAATGATTGCTTGCAATACAATTAAGTTAAAATTCCAAATTCAACGTTCTACATTTTTTAATTTTTTTAATTAAACTAACTGGATGTTTTAGTACTCTCCGCATACGCCAAACTTTCCTTCTTTACGTCTGGTAGGTCGAAATCTGTATACAGCATTACACCTCCGCCTTCTTCCTCGGGCCCTGGTTCCGTCTTGATGGAAACAGTCTCAGGATTTAGTAGATCCATGGCACTGCTGTGGTAGCGTTTGGTAATTGGTTCAAGCTAAAACAAATTTTCCTGAAACAGAACAAATGAATACTTGGTTTTGTTTGAAATATTTCCCCAAAACAGTGAATTCGTATACATAACTCATTTAGATTTTGAAACAAGAATTTAATAATTATTGTAGCTGTATTTGAATCATGCCATTGACATTTGAAAACGGTTGAGAGAATGGCCATCTATCGTGGCATTACTCAATATATACAATATCTCCTTCTAAACATTCGGTAGTTCCTTTTTTTATAATGTGAGATTTTTAATCAAAACAACTTAACAACTTTAATCCGCTAATCTTGTTTAGGGGCGTATTTAGAACAATCAACTCCGCCAATGTTATTTGTGTTATTGAGAGCAAGGCTTAATAAGAAGTGCACAACTGACTTATTCAATAAGCAATACAAGTAACAACGAATATTACTATGACTGACGTCTACGCCAACGGATTTCTGGAATAAGAAGAAAGTGCGAGTATGTGCTACCGTATATATATCGCAGACTATTGCTATCTCACTCAAGTACTGCTCTATTTGAAGTGGCAATTCAATTATACCATAGAAACTCAAAATTAGGTATACTTAAAATTGACAGTTTAAATATTTCTCGACCAAAACATAAAATGAACTTCCTAACACATGTAGGTATACCAATTGCTTTGATTATATAAATGTACATGACATTAGCTGCTACTCAGGGTTTTACAATTAGCTGCTACTCAGGGCAGCGAGCGGTCGTGTGTCGTGTTCTCTGCGCCGGTCCGACAAATAACATTTTAAATAGTGAAATAATCGAAGCGGGAGTGAGAGCACAATAGCAGAGAGTGAGAGTACAATAACAAACCGCGCAAGCGGTTTCTAGCTAAACTCATTATGGACGTGCTGTCCATTATTGAGATTATAAAAAGTGAAATAGCTAGTATATCAACTAAACAAGATGCAAAAGCTAAAATAAATCTGGAAGCAAATATAAAAACTCTTGAAGAAAAATGGACGAAAGAAAAAACAGAATTAACAAATAAGATATCTTCTCTACAATCCAAACTGATTGATAAGCTTGAAAAAAAAATCGAATATTCGAGAAAATTGCTAATTTGGGAATCGCTGTAAACGGTGTACGTAAAGCCGCACAAAATAAACTAATAATATCCTGCCAAACAAAAAATCACGCTGAAAAATTGACAGAAGAAATCAACAAAACACTCAAAAAACAGATGATCGCGGAGGAATTAATAAAGAAAAAACCAAAAATTTTCGTTAGAAACTTACAAGCAGATTTTTCTGAAATAGATATAATTGAAGCCTTAAAATCACAAAATGAGGGCATAAATGATATCTTGGAAAACGACCCAAAAAACACGATAAAATTAATCAAAATGTTCAAACCAAAAAACCAAAATGGACTGACAAACTACATACTGGAAACAAGCGGACAACTAAGGACGCACCTCATCGAAAGGGGAAAAATAAATATCGGATTCAACAGAGTACGTGTAGAAGATGCAAACCCTATAACACAATGTTTTCATTGTCTTAAGTTTGGCCACACTGCCATCAAATGCTTTAACAAAGAAAAAAGTGCAACGTGTTTGCACTGCGCAGAAGACCACGATTGGAAGGAATGCCCAAACAAAAACGAAGAAGAAAAGTGCAGCAATTGTATCTTTCAAAACAAAAACTTCAAGATGAACCTAAATACAAACCACAAAGCAAATAATTCAACCTGTACCTACTTCAAAAAGATGATGAATATAGCCCAGGAGTGCTAGCACAATGAAATCGATAACTTTACAATATCGAATAGACAGAGGCAACTACCGATAATATTATACCGACTGACATTGGGTAGATAAAGGTTTGGTAAAACACGCTAGCAACACTGGAAAGATTTTCTATGTTGTCTATGTACATAAAACGTCAAACATATTGTGTCAAATGTCAAATTATTTTATTCAAACCTTATCGGTTAGTATACATTAACAACAAAATGAAAATCATCAAATTTCCGTTTTGATATATTTTAAAGATCGATTTAGATACATAACAAACACAGAATATTTGAAGTGAGCATAATAAACAACATTTCTGACAATCGGCTAGCCGAACGGGCAATAGGCAACGAACGATTCTCCAACTGTTTTCACATTTATTGGAGTTTTTTTTTTATTTACAAAAGATTTGAAATTATTATTCTTTTTTCTCATGGAATTTCGTTGAATGGACAAATACGTAACGGCAGGTTATATTCACCACAAATATATTTTATCATTTTTCTTGTTTTTTGTTTGAGCAAACATTACAGCTTTTGCAAGTATAGGTCACGGCATATGTTTAGCCAGCATTTTGGCAGATAACCGTAATGGAACATCTTGTGACGCACGTGGACCAACTTCAGGGTGCGACGAAATATGATATTTTTCTAATAATTGTCTTATAACATATACTTAATTGATAATCAGGAAAACTAATATCTTTTCAACTAACGGTTTTGGGCATTATGTATGAATTCGGTAAATATTAATATGTAGGATGAAAGAAAACTTTTTTGTACCACTTAATTGATTTTCGTAGGGCATTTACACTAGTTATATCCGATTTATCTCTTAAGCCCATATTTTTGTTATAATCTTCGATACAATTTGGATTTGAAATTATTTCTCCTCTTCTAAAATTTATTTTCCCTGTTGGAGAAACTGTATCATCGTGAAGCGTTGTTAGAATACGCATTTATCCTTTGTCGTGCCATTTTAATACTATCAGTGAACCAGAATAATGTGAGGCAATTTACCCCTTCTTCGATTTATTGAATTTTGATATGTTTTTACGGTTTTTTCGAACTGTTCCACATACGTAGGTTTGGTAGTCATGCAGAAATGTAAATGATATTTTATTAGTGTACCAATTATCTACATACAATTTGTGGCCTTTACCTACGTAGTCTTTTAATAGAGTGGTGACAACAGCTCCGGAAGCCCCAAGACATTGTTCGTCAGTAACATCCATCACTTCACCACAATAAATAATTACATCTAAAATATAACCGTCTGCACGTTGCACAAAACAAATATTTTTATTCCAAATCGTTGGCGTTTGGATGGAATATACTCCTTAAACTTAAGACATCCTTTGAACTCTATAATGCTCTCGTCAAGCATAGATTTTCATACGGCACCACTGAGTCCTTAAAAATTTATCCAGTGTAATTGACAAGAACTCGAATTTCATTTAATTTTTCTCCAGCAATTTGAGTAGCAGGATCTGACACATGCATACAAAACTAAATGTAAAAATAGAAGAGCAAACTTTCAATTCAGGTATAAAAACACAAATCCACATTTCAAAAACATTAAAATAAACTTTTAGAACCACTCCACTAACAATGAGCCAACGCGTCATTTCTACAGACTCGACAAAGCGCGGGATTTTGAAACAAAATGGGCGAAGAAAAATGCACTCCTTTTTTGGATGCTGCTTTGAGTAATGTTAACAATATAAATAATCAACTTTTTTGGGTGATCTCGCTAATAAATAGTTCATTATATTTTTACGAAGTAATATTTAGCCCCATATACACTTAGAGCTTTGAAATATCATCCTTCGAACATTTACACCCGTGATTTACATCTTCCGTTGTATTATACCGTTCCGACAGTTTATATCGAATGTCTTAGCACGCTTTCACCGTTGCTAAAGAAACCGATATCGGAAGGAAAAAAATACTAAGTCGGTATAAGATGGCAACACTGGCACCTTTTTGATGGATTTACGTTACTAAATTTCAAATGAGATATTTAAAAATTAAAAAATACTAATAAATTGACAATTTCAAATTGAAATACTAACTTTAATATACATCGGCGCTTCGCATTTACTTTTTGCGATCTCCGGGAGTTAAATAGTTGATACGATCCAAAGACATATTTTATCAAAGTTCGTATCTCGAAGCTAAAATGAATAAATTGATCTCGTCTTAAATGAATGCATGTAAGTTTATGGGTCGCATATACGATTTCTTTAAATACTAGGAGGTTTTTAGGTTAATCTCCATTAATTAATAAGTCAGTTAACTTGCATAACGAACGACATTATTTAAATAAAACTGCATATTGATATCTTATCTGACACTACGGAAGCCGCGCTAAAATCAGTGACCTTTATCTACCGACTAACGGAATAATCTTTTCACTGTGCTCGCAATTATTGCTAACTGACCATAGACAACAAATTTAATGAATTTCATATCTATCCTTGGGTTTTATCGATGGACCATGCTAGGGTCACAGCCAAGATCGCATACGATTTGGCGAGCTTTTGTCAATCGTCGGTTGGATTATGTCTTATCAATAGGTGACTGTGCTAGCACATATTGATAAGTGACCAAAGATGACGGATTTTGTCAATGTAGTATAGATATAGGGTTATATCGATGGACCATGCTAGCACCCCAGAGTCGTATAGAATACGACTAGGTACATATAATCTATAATAACACATATATCTAAAATACTTTACATAAAATCTATTATAATGTTAGTAACAAAAATTTTATATTACTACTTTTTATCACCTTTTCATAAAACTAACAATATCTATATTTTACTTCTCAAGTACAAACATTTCATATCCATGCGTAAATCACCGTTAAACATATATTTAAATGTATTGTCCTATTACCAAAGTGTTAACAAGAGCATACCGAAATTTATTCAGGGGCTCCCATGTACTTATTTACTTATATATGTAGAGGGTATTATAGTAAACTTTAACATGTGCCAATTATTAATTCTACCTTATTTTGGAACGAAACGTCAACAATGCATACTAGAAAGGCGCACTACTATAATACTATCTACTTATATATTATGTATCCTTACACATATTTTTAAATTACGGCTGCAATTTAAAATATCATTCAATGTGGCGATTTAAACGGTGAATTTGACATGTCTGAAATTGACTATGAACGCACGCGAAGTTTTGATAAATGGATTAACAAAAAACATGTATCAGGAAATAATAATTTAACTGCAATCAACTTAAATATTCGATCATTATCAAAATATTGGGATACGTTTCTTCTCGTTATCTCTAGCTCTCTGAGTAATATTGATATAATTACGCTTTGCGAAACGTCCATAAATCAAAATGATATAAATCTATACACAATAGTGGGATTTAGTTCTCATTACTTTTGTCGAAAAAACAGATCGGGTGGCGGGATTATTATATTTGTAAAAGATCACCTTACATTTGATGTAATTAACATATTGCCAACAAATTTTGAATGCGTTTACGGAACTATTTCTGTCAATAAACATAAACGTCTACATATACTGGCAATATACAGACCACCAAATTCTAATAAAAAAATATTTCTCGAAGAGCTGGAAGTTATATTGGGAAATATCGGAATTAAAGAATCTGTTATGGTACTCGGGGATACAAACATAAATTTATTAAATTATCAGGAATCAATTGTAATGCAATATGAAAACCTAATGGCCAAATTTGGACTTTTAAAATGTATTTATGATGTGACCCGTGAAGCCGTAATGATTAACTATGTAACGGCTACATGTCTAGATCATATCTATGTAAGAGTGAGAGAGACAAATGAAATCTGCTCGTGCGTCTGTGAAACCAAAATAGCGGACCACTACCTTATTGCAACCACGATTCGTTTCTCTAAGTATGAGACAGGTACCTCCAGTAAATCGCACCATGCGACATATACTGTAATATCGGAAAAAAAATTGGATCTACTGATTGAAATCACTGATTGGAATGAAATACTAAACATAATGGAACCTAACTTAATATATGAAGAAATAAAATCAAAATTTAAATATATTTACGAAAAAAGTACCATAACAAAATCAAATACAAACAAAAATAGTAATAACCAAAAAGACTGGATAAATTATAACCTAATTGAAAATATAAAAATACGAGACACACTATGGAGAAAATGGAAAAACACACCTAACAATAAAACATATGAAATCGAATACAAAAAATACAGAAATAAACTAAATAAAAAAATATTAAACACAAAAAAAATATACTATAATAATAAATTTAATCATTGCTTCAAGGACATTAAAAAAACATGGAATGAAGTAAATCAAATATTGGGAAGGAAAAATAAATCTGATTGTGATGAAATCATATCTAAATATTTCTTAAATTCTCAAACTTCGGATGTGGTATTAGAAAACTTTGTAAATTTCTTTGACGAGGGCGTAAATCAGTTATTGCACGAATGTAACGTTCGAGCGTCTGAGTGGAAGCATGAACATTTGCAACATTCAATGTACCTACCAAGAGCTAATACAAAACAAACTGAATGCATTCTCGGAAGAATGAAAAATTCTAAGACACCGGGCATGGATCTAATTCGCATGTATGATCTAAAAAAACATGTAAAATTATTTAGTCCTATAATTACACATTTAATTAACAGAATTGTTGACACAAGCATCATTCCAGCTGAACTAAAATGCAGCATCATAAGGCCGATTTATAAAAATGGAGATCACACAGTTATAAATAATTATAGACCTATTTCATTATTACCTGCATTAGAAAAAATCTTAGAAAAATATATATCAATAAATTTGGATAAATATTTAAATAAATTGGGCATTATTGATAAATGTCAGTATGGATTCCAAAAAAATAAAAACTGTGATAAATTGCTCGAAAATTTTTCTAATTATATAAACTCTCAGCTTAACTCTAGAAAACATGTACTAGTATTATTTATCGATTTCTCAAAAGCTTTCGATACACTTAGCCATACACAATTAATCAAGGTACTTGAAATCATAGGAATCCGTGGTAAACTCCTATCATTTTTCAAAAACTATTTAACAAATAGAAAAATGTATGTAAAGATTTTAAATAAATTAAGTAATTTTAGATTTATCAAATCAGGAGTACCTCAAGGGTCAATTTTAGGCCCTAAATTATACATTATATATGTTATTGCCTTGTCTAAACTTTTTAAAATAGCCCGTAGATTCATTTTTGCAGATGATACTGCACTAGTTGTATCAAATGAAAACCCAGAAACAGCTATTATAGAATTACAAAGAGACTTCAACGAGCTACTCAAATGGTCTCATGATGTAGGACTAATTATTAATGTCAAAAAAACTAAATGTATGTATATAAGATCACCGAGTTTGAAAATGTGGAATTTACCTAAAATAACTGCACATAATTTTGAATGTATACATAGAAAAATTGATAATATTTGCTACTGTGAAAAAATTGATTTTATAAATGAATATACCTACCTTGGCATAATCGTAGACAATAACTTTAAATGGGATAAACAAGTGATCAAAATTTGTAACCAGCTCCGATGTTTGGCGAGTAATTTTTATAAATTAAAATTTGTTTTGCCTCGATGCACTCTCAAACTTATATATTATTCTATGGTCGAATCCATACTTAGATATGGAATTCGAACCTGGGGACACTCGAGCATAATTAATATCAAATACATTCAAAACTTACAAATTGCCATAATTAAAAACATTGTCAAACCTAGCATATATAAACAAAGAAACAACTTAAAATTACTGTATGGGTCTGAGGGCATACTTCCAATTAAAGGGCTTCTCTGGTACATAATAATTATGGACAATTCAGGAGAAAGCGCGTATAAAAAGTTATTGGTGCATAGTCACACAACAAGATTTACCGAAAACGAAGGCTTAAAAATACCACGAATATCAAATAAGTATGGTAGCAGAACGCTCGAATATATGATACCTTTAATATACAACATATTTCATAAAAACATTAAATTTAAAAAAAATGAGAAACCCTGCCCTAAACTGACAAAAAAGTGGCTAATAAATGAAGAACAAATTTATCTTTCCTAAATCTTATATTAGGTATAAATATTGTAACAAGCTAAATTGTATTGTGTAATAATATTGAATGGTAGAACCTACAGACAAGCTGATCTTTCACAGCTTTGTGGGACTACCCATATTTTATACTGTATTACATGTAATTATGTGCAAATTTAATAAATAAATATTAAAAAAAAAAAAAAAAAAAGACCAATTGGTGTTAGTAAGGTTAGCTAGACAGGTCGCGTTAGACACAGCGCAGTTGTACATGTGAGCCTGCCTGCTCGAATTAAAGACCAGTGGTCGCTCAGTTTGGTTTGGAATAAAGGCCGCTACCAAAATGAATAGCGTGAATAACATCAATATTAGTACTTACCAATAACGGTTTAAATGGGAAACTAAAAACCAACGGTTTCGGATACCACACTTGTCATGTTGGTCAAATTATACTTAGTCGTCCGCATATTCATTTCAGAATCACAAAACGTGACAAAGCTACAAATTGCGTCTGCGGAGTAGTAAAAAACATAAAAATAACCTAGAAATAATCGTCGAATCAACTGACGCGCTGTGTACGTGAGAACTATAGACAACTTGTCACGTGGTCACAAGTGTTGCGTGCTTAGGACAGAGCCAAATGACCTGGGGTGCTAGCATGGTCCATCGATATAACCCTATATCTATACTACATTGACAAAATCCGTCATCTTTGGTCACTTATCAATATGTGCTAGCACAGTCACCTATTGATAAGACATAATCCAACCGACGATTGACAAAAGTTCGCCAAATCGTATGCGATCTTGGCTGTGACCCTAGCATGGTCCATCGATAAAACCCAAGTATAGATATGAAATTCATTAAATTCGTTGTCTATGGTCAGTTAGCAATAATGGGCCGTTTTCTGAGTAATTCCAAAATATCCACGAGATGGCAGCACGGTCGTTACCGGTCCTCCTGTCATCTAAGCTGTGGACCAAATCTATGGACTGACGTCTTTCAATGATCTGTCATTTCGATAGCTATTTGCAATTTGTTTTCCGACAAGTTGGCTTATTTATGAGTTTAGCCAAACCTAGTTTGCTCTATTTGTAAGTAAAATGCACAAAAAATACGGTCAGTGGACTATTTTCCAATTGAAGGAAGAGTTGAAAGGACGTAATGCCAAAACTTTTGGTAAAAAAACAATTCTCGTAGAAAGGTTAGTAAATACACCACTATTGCTTATTTGTATTGCCTACGATAATTTCTTTTCTAATTTATCACTAAAAGTTATTATCATAATGCGTTTTATTTAAGACTCGAAGACTATGATAAACATCATAATTTCAATCCTGCTGGCGTTGCGGACGAAGATGTCTTGGAAATGGTTACGCCGAAGCCAGAAGATTTTCAAGACATCAACATGGCTTCCAATATTCCAGCACTGACGCGGGAAGAACTTCATAAATTCAGTGTTTCCTGGGAAAGTTTGAAGAACACCGACAAAGCGGTAAATATCTGAGTGCTGAGTGTTCGAAGTGCACATGAATATGGCACAACCGATATTTTAGGAAAGTGTGCTTCGTAGTACAGGAAACATCTCTCTTATGCTGTCTATATACATTATAATTGTAACACTTTACGTATGTAGCTGGCGTATTGGCACATTGCAAGCACGCATTTGTAGTTCTACATGGAATAGTAGATTTTAGTGAAAATAAAAAATCGATGTTCAACAAAGTTGTACAAGCATGCTACAAAATTTTCATTCACCGAGGAAATATCATGGTGCGCCTATAAAAGCGGAATATCTGCAACTAAAAAAACAGCAGTTGTCTCAACAACAGCTCCTTGATTTTGATCCTAGGCCTACTACTTGCATTAAGTCTACTACTTTCCGTCTTGTGTATATGTAAGCACTTGCATACTGCTACCTAACACCATACGCACGGACATTGGAGGTCTAGCTTCGTTTTATTAAATGTAGAATCGTTCTTATTCAAAAAAAAATCGCACCCTTGCGAGAGCCTTGAAGGAGTGACCTTATGTTACTTATACCAGGGCGGGTAAATAGTAGACAACCTCCAATGACTACCTAGTGTAAAGAAGTAGTAATTAAATACATGTCATCCAAATATAATTATTGGAAAAATAATATCTTGCATATTTTTAATTATTTTAAATCAAATAGGATTTAAAATATTTTACTAAGTGTATCTATTACTATGCATGGCAGCTGTTTCGCCTTCTGAAGGCATTGATTTGACAAACTTACTTGAAAATATTTATGTTTTTATTCTACACTAGTTGCATATTTAATTTGTTAATCTTATTTTCTTTATTTTAACAGGTTGACTGTTCACAAAGTTTATCACGCGTTGACCGATGCTACCACAACCATATAATATTTGGATGTAAAAAAATAAAATAAGTGCCAAAACAATAAATAATTTATGTATAATGTTAACTATTTGCTGTACTGATATGTTCTTCTATGTGTATAATGTTTGTAAATGTTTTACGACATATTTATATTATGTCTGTAATCTTGTTCTTTTCATATTGACCTCGAGAAATAAAAGAAAGTTTTTTTAAATTTATTTATATATTTGTTAAATTATTTTGTGTTATTTAGTACAACTAAACAACAATCTTTTTTAACCACGGCAGTAGCTGTCGTGCAAGGTCTCAGAAAACCATGACAAAACTGCACCGACACCCACACTTTATTTTAATAAAACAAATATAATAACAATCGTTTATTTCAGAATGTTGCGCAATGCAATACTATCCATATTTTGAAATAGCACAAATACTGACAAAATAACAATGCATTCATACGTAGAATGAAACAGAAAATAAATGAAAAATATAGTAGGTACCTATATAATAATAAATCCAAAAAAATATGCAAAATCCGTTCATGGGGGAATTTGACAGGCTCCCATTTCCAGAAGGAGGGACTCCATCTCCATCCAGGCAACCATGGCAGTGATGATGGTATTCTTCGACTGACTGGCGTAGTCTGCGCCATAAGCTTCCCCTGCGGTGAAACAAAAGTTTATTTTAATATATACAAGATGTTAAGGGACGTACTTGACTTACTTTAAACCAGTGATTCCTGACATTTTTCGGAGAAAAAATGGAAATAAAATGTTGGTCTCCTGTGACTTTCAAAATGTCACATTGAACATCGAAAATATCACCGGAGACCGGGCAATATGACTTCCACTGCCACGTCTTCTAGATTCACAAGCAACGCCGCTTCATCTTGTGGTTTTGATTTTGTAGAATTTATATATGTTTTTTCACGTATCAGATGCCTTTCCTGTCTGTTTCTTAATTCTAAATTACCTACTTCTACTTTTAAAAAAAAAATACACCTTTCAGTAGCTTTTGCCTTTACAGTACAACTGAAAATAAATTAGGTTCAAACTTCCATCCTTGCATGATATAAAATACAAAACGGTCTACGTTAAGAAATAATAATAATTTGATTTTTTTCCTAAAACACTCCTACTGAATATTAAATTACAATCACAAGATACACAGACATGGGACGAAAAATGAAAGCAAATTAGATCGCCAACAATGAAGAATCAGCCGCCCAGAAATCTCGTGCCAGACAGTTTGATAACCGTGTAATAAAATTATTGCAATAATTGAAAATATGGTTAATTTATAAAAGGGAAATAAGATATTATATCTACCATAATTATTAATGTTAGCTGTGATTGAGTTCACTTATATTTAAAGGTACGTTTGTCAAATAATGTCAGCTGCGAAAGAAGGCAAAATTTTGTGCATTCTTTGTCAAATGTTTATTTACGTGTTCATTATACTATACAAGTACTCTATATATTATATTGGGGATTCAATTATAGTAAGATATTAATTAAATGAGTCATGTAATTACTGTTATGGTTAATATTATTGAATACACAATCTGTGTCCCTGAAATGAGCTTTACAGACTACAGAAGTACGAGTCGGTGCCCATTTGGAACGCCTGATGGAATGATTCCATTTCGCTTTCAAGTCTCTATCTTTGGGAAACTCGTGCCCACTCCTATTTCTACACATTAGAACACTACAACAGGTTGAAGGCATTATTATAATATTTAAAAACACTAAATTGCGTCAAACGGCCTAAAAAATGTATGGGATCTGACAGTTAAATAAAATAGTTGGACCGGTAGGACTATGAGCGAACCTAGCGGCCAAAATCGTGCGAAAACGGCCCATTGCGAGCACAGTGAAAAGATTATTCCGTTAGTCGGTAGATAAAGGTCACTGATTTTAGCGCGGCTTCCGTAGTGTCAGATAAGATATCAATGTGCAGTTTTATTTAAATAATGTCGTTCGTTATGCAAGTTAACTGACTTATTAATTAATGGAGGTTAACCTAAAAACCTCCTAGTATTTAAAGAAATCGTATATGCGATCCATAAACTTACATGCATTCATTTAAGACGAGATCAATTTATTCATTTTGCTTCGATATACGAACTTTGATAAAATATGTCTTTGGATCGTATCAACTATTTAACTCCCGTCTAATCGCAAAAAGTAAATGCGAAGCGCCGATGTATATTAAAGTTAGTATTTCAATTCGAAATTGTCAATTTATTAGTTTTTTTTAATTTTTATATAGCTCATTTGAAATTTAGTAACGTAAATTCATCAAAAAGGTGCCAGTGTTGCCATCTTATACCGACTTAGTATTTTTTTCCTTCCGATATCGGTTTCTTTAGCAACGGTGAAAGCGTGCTAGGACATTCGATATAAACGTCGGAACGGTATAATACAACGGAAGATGCAAATCACGGGTGTAAATGTTCGAAGGATGATATTTCAAAGATCTAACTGTATATGGGGCTAAATATTACTTCGTAAAATATAATGAACTATTTATTAGCGAGATCACCCAAAAAAGTTGATTATTTATATTGTTAACACTACTCAAAGCAGCATCCAAAAAAGGAATGCATTTTTCTTCACCCATTTTGTTTCAAAATCCCGCGCTTTTATTGTCGAGTCCACTTTGGTCGAGTCTGTAGAAATGACGCGTTAGCTCATTGTAAGTGGAGTGGTTCTAAAAGTTTATTTTAATGTTTTTGAAATGTGGATTTGTGTTTTTATACCTGAATTGAAAGTTTGCTCTTCTATTTTTACATTTAGTTTTGTACGCATGTGTCAGATCCTGCTACTCAAATTGCTGGAGAAAAATTAAATGAAATTCGTGTTCTTGTCAATTACACTGGATAAATTTTTAAGGACTCAGTGGTGTCGTATGAAAATCTATGCTTGACGAGAGCATTATAGAGTTCAAAGGATGTCTTAAGTTTAAGGAGTATATTCCATCCAAACGCCAACGATTTGGAATAAAAATATTTGTTTTGTGCAACGTGCAGACGGATATATTTTAGATGTAATTATTTATTGTGGTGAAGTGACGGATGTTACTGACGAACAATGTCTTGGGGCTTCCGGGGCTATTGTCACCACTATGTTAAAAGACTACGTAGGTAAAGGCCACAAATTGTATGTAGATAATTGGTACACTAATACAATATCATTTAAATTTCTGCATGACCACCAAACCTACGTATGTGGAACAGTTCGAAACAACCGTTAACACATATCAAAATTCAATAAATCGAAGAAGGGGTAAATTGCCTCACATTATTTTGGTTAACTGATAGCATTAAAATGGCACGACAAAGGATAAATGCGTATTTTAACAACGCTTAACAAAAATAAATTTTAGAAGAGGAGAAATAATTTCAAATCCAAATTGTATCGAAGATTATAACAAAAATATGGGCTTAAGAGATGAAGCGGATATAACTAGTGTAAATGCCCTACAAAAATCAATTAAGTGTTACAAAAAAGTTTTCTTTCATCCTACATATTAATATTTACCGAATTCATACATAATGCCCAAAACCGTTAGTTCAAAAGATATTAGTTTTCCTGATTATCAATTAAGTATATGTTATAAGACAATTATTAGAAAAATATCATATTACGTCGCACCCTGAAGTTGGTCCACGTGCGTCACAAGATGTTCCATTACGGTTATCTGCCAAAATGCTGGCTAAACATATGCCGTGACCTATACCCGCAACGGATAAAAAACAAAAAGCTGTAATGTTTGCTCAAACAAAAAACAAGAAAAATGATATAATATATTTGTGGTGAATATAACCTGCCGTTGCGTATTTATCCATCTCAACGAAATTCCATGAGAAAAAAAATAATAATTTCAAATCTTTTGTAAATAAAAAAAAACTCCAATAAATGTGAAAACAGTTGGAGAATCGTTCGTTGCCTATTGCCCGTTCGTGCTAGCCGATTGTCAGAAATGTAATAATGTTATTTATTATGCTCACTTCAAATATTCTGTGTTTCATGCACCTAAATCGATCTTTAAAATATATCAAAACGGAAATTTGATGATTTTCATTTTGTTGTTAATGTATACTGATGTATACTAACCGCTAATGTTTGAATAAAATAATTTAACATTTGACACAATATGTTTTATGTACATAGACAACATAGAAAATCTTTCCAGTGTTGCCAGCGTGTTTTACCAAACCTTTGTCTACCCAATGTCAGTCGTTATAATATTATCGGTAGTTGCCTCTGTCTATTCGATATTGTAAAGTTATCGATTTCATTGTGCTAGCACTCCTGGAGATCTAGCACAGTGAAATCAATAACTTTACAATATTGGATCGATAGGCGAAACTTCCTACGATTTTATATGGATATTCCGAGCACGGTTGTACTGTTGCCAACCGTTATTTATAGAAGTTAATAAGGAATCGATATACACTGGCAACACTGGTCCATCTGTCTATGAATTTAATTTCCTAAAATTAAAAATACGTATAAATTGATAATTTATTACCTCTTACAATATAACATAAATATAGGTTGATTGTTAAATGAGGTCTTTAGTCACATTTTAACCACGTTCGCTTATCCTAAATCAACCGGAATTACAAGTTCACCTTCATTAATTAATAAGACAGATATTTTGCATAACGAACGACATTATTAAAAAAATACGAGGTGCTCTACGGCGGCTTACCTCTTACCCGCCAAATGAATTAATATATATATATTTTTTTTGTGTAGTGAATACCTATAATACAGTCCAAACTGTGAGACCATGGCATCCTCAATTGGTGTATGTTATAAGGCTGAAGGTATGTGGGAAAGGGAAGGAGGCGAGGATGAGGAAGGTGAGGAAGTAACTGGCTATTCAGATCTAGTCACTAAACACGGCTAAAGCCATTTCAAGCAACGTTCAATTCTGAATGACGCTCTTACACCAGGGCCATACTAAGAGTATCTGCCACTCTGGAGCGTGCCGCAAATATACTATATATTATTTTTAAATAATTAATTGTGAAATAACACAATTTGTAAATTAATTCCTTTTTAAAATCATTATTAATATTTTACTTTATACTCTTTATAACATTTCTGTAATAAATATACCAAAAATTGACCAAAGATTTCTTTAAATTATAATAATTTGGATTCTAATGGCTACTATTTTATAATTGAAAAGACAAATAAATAATGAAGCACTTTACTATACTAGATATTTGCTAAGTCATTTTGACAAAAAAATTACTTAGGATGGGTAATTTGGGCACAAATCCAAATTTTAGTGTTTGTATAAAAAAGGCAGCGCAGTCATTCACAAAATGAAACCTTCCTTTACTGCAGTCCATCCCTGTCTCTGTCTCCTGCTTTATGTATAAAAAGTCTGCGTTTTCACAATCCGGATTCCAGTTCCAAAATCAGAGGCCGAACGGCTGCTGTGCTTAGTTCTGTGGCAGTCTCTCCAGTCTCTCCCAGTCGCTCTATACTCCACAAGGCACAACCACAAACAGAGCCCCATTCTTTACAAGGATACATTCCCCATAACCACTTGACGTCAGAAATAACCATCACGCAGTAAGTTACAAAATACATACCTACCTACTATTTTATTTTAATTTAGCGACACAACTAATATGTACTAGTGTTAGCGTCACGCACACCGAGGAAAGAAGTGGTCCTCCTTTCTTACGTGGTCACATCTCCGGAACGGGTGGCCCTCAGATGTGGGGCGTGGTGCGTGGCGCGTGGGGCTCGGGGCCTGCTCCCAAATGCCTAAGCGAAAGTGACAACGCACCTCAGGCTTATTAAACATAAATAAAATCGTCAAAATCGAGGTTTTTTAATACTCTGTTTTATTCTCCAAAACTGGACCGATTTTGAAGATTCTTTTATCACCATATAAGAAGAAGTTTTTCGTTATATGTACATTTGGCTCTTAAGAGGGTATTACCAAAGAATACCGGAAATTTGTCCTTTTTAAATCAAATTCTAGACGTATTGACTCTTTTTTTACAAAAAAAACATAAATTGATTGTGAAAGATTGCTATTTTATCTGGTACACGCAGTTTAAAAAATTTTAAAAACTAAGTTAATTTTTAATATACTAAGGTTATACCGTCGATCGTTGGCAAATTTGTTAAAATTTCAAACGATAGATTCTATTAAATTACACAAATTTCAAAAATAAAACAAAATAAATCTATACTAGTCAAGTCAGTTTTCAAAATTTAAATTTTAGTTAAATTAAAATCATTAAAAAATAAATCCGAGAACGTGTTTTGTGACAAAAATACCCCAGTTTTTCTATTTATTTAAGGACTTACAAACTAAAACATTTCAATTTTTTTTTACACAATTATTTTGTTTAGACATGAAAAATCATAAATACTTATGATCAAAAAATACTTACAAGAAGTTCACTGTATTTAATAATTTATTTATTTATTTATTTATTTATTGGTAAGAGACAGACAGCTTATACATAAAATATCAAGATAAATATATACATTGTTAAATGAAGTCAAGCCAAAAAAGTCTCCTATGTTAAAGTTGAATGGAGATGGAGTTTTATTACATACAATTAGTTTTGGGTGAGAAGGAGAGGAAGAGGAATATAGGATGAGGATAGGAGATGCTCCGAATACATTCAACACTCTTGTATTAATTTTCGATCGTACGTGTTACTTCTAATCGATATTTGTGAAGTGTATTGTTAAATATGTCAATATTTTGAAATTTTGTGTTATATTGTGCACATATACGGGGAATTGGTGAATTTTTTCTAAAGTTAGTTTTATGTGTAGGCAAATGAAACAAATGGGATTGCCGTGTTGATCTTGTCGGAATATGAATATTTATTAAGTTGGTTAGTTCTGGCGAGTCCAGGCCATTATTAAGAATTTTAAATAATAAGATTTGGTCAAAAATTAAACGTCGTGTATGAAGGGAGTCGAAGTTATGGTAATTAATAGATTCGGTGTAATTTGAGAAGTTTATTTTTTTTTTATAATTTATGTATTTAAAAAACTTTTTTTGAATTTTTTCGATTCTTTCAATGTGAGCTTGGTAAAAAGGAGTCCAAATCGGTGTGCAGTGTTCTAAGTGGGGACGGATGAACGCTGTGTAAAGGGAATATAGAGTCTTAAGGTTGCGGAAAGGTTTCGTTATTCGAATGATAAATCCTAGCATTTTGTTGGCTTTGTTAATGATTTCATCAGTGTGTTGTATAAAGTTTAATTTAACATCCAGTACTACCCCAAGGTCCCTGATAGATTCTACTTCTTTGATATATGTCCCGTTTAATGTATACATAAAGGGAATTTTATTTTTGTTACGTGTAAATGTTATTTTATTGCATTTTGAGGTATTAACTACAAGTTTGTTTGATTCACAGTAGTCAAAAAGACGATTTAGGTCCTCTTGAAGTTTAATGCAATCTTCGATTGATTTTATAACTAGGTATATTTTTTTATCGTCTGCATATGCTAGGTAATTGGCGTGTAAAAAACATTTGTGAATATCGTAAATATATACATTAAATAATAATGGCCCTAAATGAGAACCATGAGGAACACCGGAGGGCACGAAAAAGAAGCTGGACTTAGTTCCCTCAACTGATACACATTGAAGTCTACTCCGAAGGTATGAAGTGAGCCACCGAAGTAAGTCACCATGGATGCCTAATTGATTTAATTTTTTAATTAGAATGAAATGGTTTACCTTATCGAAGGCCTTAGAGTAATCAGTGTAGATTACATCTACTTGGTTTCTATTGTCCATATTGCTCGTTAAATATTCAGTAAAATTTACCAAATTTGTTAGTACCGATCTTTTTTGTAGAAATCCGTGTTGTTGGTTTTGTATGTTGCGAACAATTGTTGTATAAATTTGATCGTAGACAATTTTCTCAAAGAGTTTACTAAATACTGTTAGAATTGAGATTGGGCGATAGTTTACAATGTTGCTTTTTGAACCTGTTTTATGAATAGGGATTATAGTTGCCTCTTTGAATTTTGTAGGAAATTTTCCTGCTTCTAGTGACATTCTAAATATGTTAGTTAGTGGGTATGAAAGATTTTTGGCACATTTTGAGACAAAGTATGGCGGTATACCATCACTGCCAGCACCCTTATTAATGTCTAAATTCTTCAGGTATTTATTGATCAATAAATTGTTTATTTCTACGTTCCCAATCGGGTTATGATTATTCATATAGGTAAAAGTATTGTTTATACTCGGATCATCGTGTCATTATCGTTTACGTAGGTGGACTGAAAATGTTTCGCGAATAATTGGCACACTTGATGAGCGCCAGTGCCTGACTCGTCTTCAAGGTGCATGATTTGTGGAATGCCATTTGTTTTACTTTTGTTTTTAGCGTAGTTCCAAAGTTGTTTATTATTTATAAGAATATTATATTCAACTGAACTTATGTATTGATTATAACAATGTTTCTGCAAGTATTTTTGTTGCGTACGTTTGATTGAGAACTCTATGTAGTCAACTGGATTATTATAGGATTTCCATTTTTTATGAAGTTTTTGTTTGTCTTTAATGATTTTAATTAGATGAGCTGAATACCAATTTGGAAATTTTTTTTTTTTTATGATACGTTTAGGGACAAACTGGTTAATGGTTTTGTTTAAAATGTTGTAAAAAGAATCGACTACTACGTCGACATCTGCATTCTCCCGAGTAAATGACCAGTCTGTCATTGACAGATGTTGGTTAATTAAATCGTAATTGGCATTTTTAAATTGATAAATTTCTTTGGGTGGGGCGTGAATAATAGGAAGTGTATCGATTTGTAGCATAATTTTAAGTGATGGGTGGTGCGAGTCTTCGCTGACAAGAGGATCGTGTGCGCGAGATACTTTGCATTCCTCATTACAGATAACTAAATCGAGGATTCGGTTATTTGCATTTTTTATGTAATTATACTGGTTTAATTCAGAATAATGGATTGTGTCAGCAAGTGAGGAACTAATTGTGTTCAAGTTTTCAGGTGTCAAGTGTGAATCATTGTTTTGTACATTCCATGTTACGGTGGGCATATTAAAGTCTCCAATTACAAGTAAGATGTCATCGGGATATTGATCTTTTACGTTAGCAAGTAAGCAAAGAAATGAACTGAGCGCAGTTTCATATCCTTGACTCTGTGGCAGATAAACACAGGCTACATGGATAGTACGGTTGGAGGTAGAGTTAGAGGGAGGAATAGTTACCCAGATGCATTCAGCATTGCAGATTAAGTCTTCGCGAGGGTACGCGTTAAGATTGTTACGTGTTATGATCATCACTCCTCCGCCTCGACGAGAATCTTCTTGGTTGTTTATACTATTAATTGTAATGTTACTAGATCTATCCCGTCTGAAAACGCTGTAAAATTCTGTTGGTGCTAGTTCTGGATCTAAAATAGAATTAATAAGCCAAGTTTCAGTAATACCAAATATGTGACAATCGTCATTCAATAAAATATTATTGTGAAATATTTCTGTTTTAGTCCGTAGTCCTTGTTGGTATTATTGTCTATGCCCATTTTCTACCCGATGGTCTGTGGTATATAAATCCTGCCTGTCATCACTTGTAATCTAAATGTCCGCTCGGCTGGTAATAAATAACGTACCAAATACAATCGTGTTATAATTAATATCCACCACAACACAACATGGTGTCAGGTGTGTCTTTTTAAAAACGTTGTGAGTGAAGTCAAGTCAAGTCAAGTCAATATTTTGTCGTGCCAAACAAACTGTCGCAAGAACAAATAAAATGTCGAGTCACGTCGTTCAAATGGCGATTGTTCCGGATATGTCGGGCGAGTGGAAGAGGTTCAAGCAATCTTTCCTGATTTACATGATGGCCAATAATTTCAACGAGGAAAAGGAAGTGCAAAAAGTAGCAAGGCTTTTACATAACATCGGACCGAAAGGAGTAGAAATTTTCAACTCATTCGGAATTACAATTGAAAAAAGTACCCTTCAAGAAATCATTCAACTTTATGATAAACATTTCATTCCATTAATAAACGTAACAGTGGAACGATTCAAATTTTTCACGAGGAAGCAAGACGAAAGTGAATCAGTGGATGAATTTATCGCGGCATTGCAAAATCTTAGCCAAACGTGTGATTTCGGCAACCTAAAGTCATCATTAGTAAAAGATATATTTATATGCAACCTGAACCGAAACTTCTATTACTTGAAGGAAAGACTTTTACAAGAACCGTCTTTAAACTTGGAAAAAGCGATTATTTTATCAAAAGCGATTGTTGTATCGAGGGAAAACACGAGAAGTATTGAGGAGAATAATATACAACAAGTTCAAAGAAGCCCTTCTTCATCTTCGTTATCAGCCAGAAGTCAATCCAGAAGTCAATCCGGAAGTCCTAGCAGTCTATCTAGAAGTCAATCCAGAAGTCAATCCGGAAGTCCAAACAGTCAATTGAGAGGTCAATCCAGAAGTCAGGGCGGAGTCTGTACCAAATGTGGACAAATCCACCGCACAAACTGCCCAGCGTCATTAGCTAAATGCTTTAATTGTCTCAAGATTGGTCATTATTCGAAATTTTGTTTTAATAGGAAGTTAAAAGGTAGGAAAATTAATGTTAATACATTGTCACAAAGTAAGATACCTAACTACGACTACACAATTGATACATTAAATTGCAACAATATAAATACAACATTGAATTCATGTCACATTAATTTAAGAATAAATAATGTTATAATTTCATGTCTTCTAGATACCGGTGCCAATGTAAATGTAATGTCTTTTACAAATTTTAAAAAACTTGGTTTGTCCGAAGAAATTATCACAGAATCGGCATTTAAAATAAATTCTTTCGGTGGTACTCACATTCCTACAAAAGGAATGTGTAAATTAAATTGCTTTTATAATAATGATAAAAATATGTCCATTTCCTTCGTCATTACTGAATTGCAATCTTGTCAAACTATTTTAGGGCTAACCACCTGTCATGCGATGGGAATAATAAAACGTGTTTACTCTAATACGAATAATTCAGAAAATATTCCCAACAATGATTTGTCAATGTATAATACGAACAACGTAATAAAGAAATTTAATGATGTTTTTCAGGGTCTCGGATGTTTGCCTCACGAATGTCATTTAACAGTTCGAGCTGATGTTCAACCAAAAATCGATGCGCCAAGAAAGATTCCATTCAAGCTGCATGATAAGTTAAAAGAAGAATTAGGTAGAATGGAGGAAATGAAAGTCATTGTCAAGGTTACAAAACCAACACCGTGGGTGAGTTCTATTGTTGTTGTAGAGAAAAAAAATGCACAGTTAAGAGTTTGTTTAGACCCGCGAAATTTAAATAGGGCTATTTGCAGAACACATTACCCAACACCTTCCATGGATGAGATTAGATTTAAAATTAAAGGAGCAAATTATTTCTCAAATTTAGACGCATTCTCAGGATTTTGGATGATACCTTTAGATGAAGAAAGTTCTGATTTGTGCACTTTTCAAACGCCTTTCGGCAGGTATCAATTTTTAAGACTTCCGTATGGAATAAATTCCGCCCCTGAATTTTTCTCTAGAATAATGACGGAAATATTTGCTGATCTAGAAGGGGTGATAGTTTTCGTTGACGATATTTTAGTATGGGAAGAGGATCTCGAATCTCATGAAAGGAGATTAGAAAATGTGTTTAAAAGAGCCAGAGAAGTCAATTTAAAATTCAATCTAAATAAATGTCATTTTGGCTTACAGGAAGTAACATTTCTAGGTCATATTTTTAGCAATCAAGGGATCAGGCCAGACGAGTCAAAAGTTAGAGCTATTCGTGAATTACCAACTCCCACTTGTAAGAAAGACTTACAACGGTTTCTAGGTATGATTAATTACTTGGGTTCTTTCATAAAAGATTTGTCAAAAGAAACCGAAATTTTAAGGACTTTGTTAAAGAAAGACATCAGCTGGTTATGGGATGCCAACCACGATCAGTCCTTTGTCAATTTAAAGAAAATTATAAGTTCGTCTCCAGTACTTATTAACTTTGATATTAAAAAACCACTAAAATTATCTGTAGATTCTTCACAGAGCGCAGTGGGCGCAGTTATTTTGCAGGAAAGTAGACCGATTGCTTACGCATCAAAAACACTAACATCCAGTCAGCAAAATTATGCACAAATAGAAAAGGAATTATATGCGATTTTATTCGGTTGTCAAAAATTCCATCAATATATCTATGGTCACATTGTAGATGTGGAAACAGATCACAAACCATTAGTTACACTTTTTAAGAAATCACTTTCTGAAGTTCCCGCAAGGTTACAGCGAATGATGATGTCGTTACAATGCTACCACCTAGAGGTCAATTATGTACCTGGTAAATTTATGTATATTGCCGATACATTATCTAGAGCACCGTTGCCTGATACAGAAGTAACGGATGCAGAAAAAGAAATTGACATTCATATCAATTTATTGATGTCCAGTCTGGCCGTTTCAGAAGAAAAACTGAAATCAATCACCGAGGCGACAAAACAAGATCAGACGTTATTAACTTTAATTAAATATTATAAAACCGGTTGGCCGTCAAGTAAAAATAAGATTGAACCTTGCGTTAAACCATATTGGAATTTTCAAGCAGAAATTCATGTTGTCAATGATCTGGTATTTAAGGGACCTAGTTTAATTATACCATTAATTTTACGTCCTGAGATCTTAAAAGATATACATAAAGGTCACTTAGGTATGTCAAAAGCAAAAAGTCTAGTCAGAAATATGATTTTTTGGCCGAATATTAATTCTGATATTCAAAATGTTGTCGATCAATGTCAGATTTGTACTAAATTTAAACCTAATAACCCTTCACAGCCTCTTTTGCCACATGGTATCACTAATTTTCCCTGGGAAAAAGTAGGTGTAGATTTAATGCATTTTAACAACTCAAATTATCTCATCGTTACTGATTATTATTCAAAATACATAGAACATTCAATTTTGTACAATTATAATGCGGAAACTGTCGTCACACACTTAAAATCAATATTTTCACGTCACGGAATACCGTTAACGCTTGTAAGTGATAATGGACCACCATTTCAATCAGCCATTTTTAAAAACTTTTTATATGAGTGGGATATTGAACATATCACCACCAGTCCAAACTATCCTCAGTCAAATGGTCAAGCTGAGAGTTCAGTAAAAATAGTTAAGAATATTTTAAGAAAATGCCTTGAATCCAAAACTGATCCATATCTCGCTATGTTACATTACAGAAATAGTCCAAAAAATAATTTTCCATCCCCTGCAAGTCTTTTAATGTCACGACAACTTAGATGTAATTTACCAGTAACATCCAGTCAACTTAGACCAAAAGTTGTACGCTTTAAAGATTATGAAATTAAATTTAAAGATCGTCAAAACAAAATGAAAAAATATTTCGACAAAAAGGTTCGCAACTTGGCTGAGTTAAAGATAGGCGATAAAGTAGTATTTAAGAAAAATGTGTCATGTTCATGGTCGCCAGCTACTGTAGTAGAAATTGTTAAAGGATGCCCAAGGTCATATATTGTTGAAACTCCTGATGGTTCAAGATACCGCAGGAATAGGAAACACTTGAATTTAGACAGATCACGTCAGGAATCATCATCACCGCATAATGGAAATAATTCATCGAAGGAAGGTGTACGTTTTGACAATGATTTTCATTCAATTCCGTTTTATTCATATCCCACAACTTCTACTGAGATGACTAGCAATGAGGCAAGCATTCGAACCCGTTCGGGCAGAACTGTCAATAGACCCGATAGATATAATCCATCTGATTATAATTAATTTTGTTCATTTATTCCACTTGTATGATTTATTACTATGTCATGTATAATGTAAAGATCAAATCTCATATTTGTACTGTTTATGTTATTATAACTTGTTTTTTTTTATTAGGAAAAGAGGGATGTTGGTATTATTGTCTATGCCCATTTTCTACCCGATGGTCTGTGGTATATAAATCCTGCCTGTCATCACTTGTAATCTAAATGTCCGCTCGGCTGGTAATAAATAACGTACCAAATACAATCGTGTTATAATTAATATCCACCACAACACAACAGTCCTCTACAGTTTTGATACATAATAGTTATCATCATGAATTATATAAGTTTTTCTATAAGTGTAAATACTTTTGGTAAAGATGAGAGAAAAAGTATACAATAAATGAAGAGTTTTATGAATGACATGCGAGATATTATATTATACTGGTAAAATAGTGAAATAGAAATGAGAGCAGCAAGTACGAGGAGCATTTTAGGAGTGAGGGGGGGAATGAGAGTGGAGTGGGGGAATGGTGTTATGTTGTGGATAAACAATACGTCGATTATTCGACGTATTATATAATCGATATCAAAATGAAACATACGATAATAAACAATATCAAAAAGATAACTAGGTATAAATAAAAGAAGAAAAAAATCTAAATATGGGCTGTATTCAACGGAAGGTTAAATAAAAAGGATACAAAATATAAGAAGTGAGTGATGATCGTAAATAATATGGTTGAATGTTAATGAAAAATGTTGTTAGCATCAACAGGATATGTATAAGGAATATAATTATTTCTAACATTATATAGATAGGTAAGTGAATTATTGGTATATGTGAGTCATGAGTGACTTGTGAGATACATATTTATGTATATATATATATATATTTTTTTTTTTTATGAATAGTGAAATATAATAATATTTTGATTATGCGCAATGTTCAAAGCGTCACATACTTATGTACATAGATATTTCAAAGCAATTACAAATTTCAAAGGCATCTATGAAGTTAATTGAAGGTGACAGTATGTTTAAACAATATAAAATAGTACAGGTGTATATATATATATATAAAACATCAAAAAAAGAAAAATTTAAAAAGAAGAAGTCAGAGCAGATAAAGGCAAACTAAATGCTAATGTATCAATAAAAAAAATTAACAAACTGTTTACGTGCGTAAAGCAGAGTTGAAAGATAGACTCACATTCGTATTATAATATCATACATAATACGAATGTAAATCTTCATAACATAATATTATAAATGAAATGTAGGTACCAAGACGTTGTACGCAGCGAGCGGTGTGGTTATGTCTACTTAAGTACCTACGTGTTTATACAAGTAGTTAAATTAAAATCGGCTTTGTCTTTCTATTGTGCACAGTAAATAATAGCCGGTAAGTAAATAGAATATGGCCACAAGCGCATAATAATATATAATAGATACTATGAGTTTGTGTAGAATAGAAGGCAGATACACACGTGTTGTAAAAAGCAAAAAAAAAATAAAGTAGGTGAATTATGATAGAATAATAGATAGAATGAGTCTAGGTTAATTTTATCGAAATAAGCTTGTCAAGTTCTTAGCATCAATAAACCCATACAGATACTACATAATGAGTCGTTATTAATTACGATGGGTTATATATTCCTATTAGTATCATTATTATGCATAATAGTTTATACAGAACAGTGGTAAGTACGTATATAAATTATGTTCCCGGGCACATTATAGTTCATTAGGTTGAGTAAGCTTTAAAGATGATTTTATGAATAATGTAACCACATATATAAATAAAATTATAAAAAAAATTAAAGCACATGATTTGAATTGGAGCAGACAGAAACGTTAGTATGCCTTCAAATTATCGAAATAAGTATATAGGCCAAATTAAAATTAGTAACAGTACATATATATATATCTACATAGGAACTATATAAGTGTGTCTATAATCATTGTTATAATAAATTATATCACACCTCGATAATTTATAGTGGTTTTGAAAGCATTGGACTAGTTTTTTTTTATTTTTGCAAAAGAATTAGTTATAAAGTACCTACCTAATTAAATGTTATTGTTTTGTTGGAAGAAGATTATTAAATTATTACAAATCTACCATTAAGCTAGCAAAATTGACAATAAAGTAGAATATGTTAATCTGCGGAAAAAATAAATAATATATCACTTATCAGTCTTATCACTAATCACTTAATAACACTGACTCCTATTTCTTTGCGTTTATTCTTGAACGCAGGCCGATCGTCCTGGAGCTATCATGTTGTGGATCTGGACCAGTTGAGCTGGAGCCGGTGTTTGTGCTGGTAGATGGCTTAGGAGGTTTGTTCACCAGGGCGGCCGCGGCATCTAACTCCTTCTGTGTGTTGACAGCGCGCTTGGTGCCGTCAGGGAGAATCACCATAATTGTGCCGTCATTGGTCCAGCATCTGTTGTTAGTAAAAACAGCACGGACTGATGTAAAGAGTTTCTGCCGTGTGATGGTTAGAGATTCCGTCAGGAGAAGAGGTGATCCTTTTAGACATCTCTTCTTCTCCCAAACAGATCTACGATGCGCCGAGCGATGAAATTGGAGTAAAACAGGTCTGTTCTTGTTGGGCTTCGGGCGACCTAACCTCCTGCATTCTATGTCGTTAATGGCTTCTTCGGGGCATCCTAGGCCGGAGAGCACTGTGGTCACCAGGGATCTAGTGTCTTCCGAAGGTTCATCTTTGATGCCGTGAAGTAAGAGTAGGTGATTCCTCGAAGCGGCGTCGATGGAGTCTACTCTGAGCTCCAGACGAGCCATCTCCTCATGAAGGGCACATAATTCCGTGGTCACCTTTGTTTTAAAGGCAACGAATTCTTCTCCGAGAAGTTTAAGGTCTGGTTGAGAGTGGCCGGGTTTATTAGTTGCTTTTTCGAGACGCTTCTCGAAATCATTCATTGTTTCCATAAATTTTTGATTAAATGTTTCGAACGACATATTTATCTGTTTCGGTGGGTGGGTAAGAATTATTAAATCACTGTCACTGATATATTACAAGTGGGATAACAATATCATAAAATGGTGATTATTATTGGTTTTTAGGTGTTAATTGTATTATACGATCACGCACTGTTCTTATATTACATTATTAAGTTAATTTTATACGTATATATATTATCATCCTGCGTTTTGAGCATTTTTATTGCTAACTTGAATGTAGGTATATATTAATGCCAGTTTTTAATGAAATAAATCGATATTATTTTTTTTTATTTAAAAAATTTGATACGGGGAAAAATTGATCTTTCTCATTGGAACCTCTCTGTACAGTTGCAAGCATTTTTAAACTTTTATTCTCAGCTGCTGGTCAATCGCTCTTAAAGAAAACATTGTTAAATTTGCACTACAATGCACTACAAATGTCCCATACAAAGGCGTAAAATGTCCCGTCACCTCACAAAATGTGTTTGTACCAACTCTTTTTCTTTGTACCACTTCAAATATGAGGTGGTGAGGTAGTTGGTGTAGTATTGCATGGGACGTATTTGAGGTCCAACTCATTTTTGTACCACTTCAAATATGAGGCAGTGAGGTAGTTGGTGTAGTACCACTCCATTTCGCGTCCGGGACGAATTTGAAGTGAGCGGCGAGGTGTGAGGTACGAGTTGGTGAAGTGGTACATTCAAATATGCGACTTATTTGTAATAGATCCGCGAGGTGTGAGGTGCGAGTTGGTACGTGTAGTACCACTTCATTTCGCATCTGGGACATATTTGAAGTGAGCCGCGAGGTGTGAGGTACGAGTTGGTGAAGTGGTACATTCGTGTATGCGACTTATTTGCATTAGATCCGCGAGGTGTGAGGTGCGAGCTGGTTCATGTAGTGCCACTTCATTTCGCATCCGGGACGTATTTGAAGTGAGCCGCGAGGTGTGAGGTGTGAGTTGATGAAGTGGTACTTTCGTGTATGCGACTTATTTGTATTAGAGCCGCGAGGCGTGAAGAGTTGAAGAGAGCCGTACAGTATTGGGACTTAGTATATATAAATATGTATTAAATTAATATTATGTGAATAAATTGTTAGCCACAATCAATTGTTATTCTCTTTTTTTGTTTTTTAATTATTCCTAATATTTGCTTTTGGTTTTTAATGTGACATGTAAATATTGTTTATGGTATGTTTATACCGCCGAAATTAAATAAATAAATAAATACCGCACAAGAGTCCCAACTGCTCCCAAGGGGGGTGGGGGGGCGTTGAGGTAGAGTTGTGATGAGGGGGGTGGGTGACTGAGTAGGTGTGGTGAGTGGGAGGGGTGGTGAGAGGGGGGTTTTGAGAAGGGGTAAGGGGTAGTCGACTTTTTTATGCCGCACAATAGTCCCAACTGCTCCCAACCGTCTGGAGCCAGTTAGGGACTCAACACTATTCATACAATAGTAATAAATACATTTGTTTGAGGTGATCGTAGCCACTGCAATACCTAAGTACCTACCGCGGTATTTCGTGAAGGTTACGTGCATTATCATGCAATGCTATTAACACAAATTTAATGAAGCGTTTATTTATTGATGTGAAAGGGTACTTACATTAAATTATAACGGTGGTCATTGTCGAGCATAGATAGCAGGCGGGCACTGCACAATATATTTTTTAAACTACGCACACAATTAAATCAACATGTATTTCCACTTCCATTGAATTTTTAAAATAAAAACATAAACAAGCTTTCACATAAATAAATATATTATGACAGCACTTACGATCATTCTATCCAAACAATATAAATTCATAATACATAGTTATTATAACAGTATTGGTCGTGAGAATTATAATACCATTTTTAGCGTTACAAAAATAACAAACAGAAAATAATAGTACCGACTTCGCCAATTCTCTACCCCCAAATATTTCAACACCTCACCTCACATGAGGTGAGACACCTCACTACCTCATTCCTGTATTTGAGTACCTCATACAAACTCATTCTGATATCGTGTCCTACCCAACACTAATCTGGTGGCACACCAGATGTTGATAATCTATATTATATTCCCAAATTTTTGCGCTTTTGTCAAAATCTAGAGAGGAAACAAAGAAACACGTTTATATAGACAACATGCTGACCGCGTTTATGCACAAATCAGACGGTTCACTAATCGTTCATTTCTGTATTTCATTCGGCCTATTTTACTCGGAATGACACGTCTGAACACGAAATGAAACGAATGTGCCGAATACTGCCGAATGAAATCTTCAAGTGAACCGATCCAACAATGTTGGATATTTCCTTTCGGCATCCTTCACTCGCGCGCGGAGGATAGCAAAGTGAAACGTCTGAACACGGAGTGAAATCTCAACCAGTTTGTCTCGCGTCATGTAAAGGACGCTATCAGGTCGCACGCAAAACGTCAAAATGGTGTTTGTTCGGCAAATTTGTTTGCTTTTGGGAACACGTCTCATAGAAATTGTTGGGTCTCCCTTATTATCCATGTGTTATATTATTATATTTTTTTAAATATATTATGTAAGATTATTAATTTGTAGGTAATAAATGTTCGTAATAAAAAAGTAAAAATCAAATTGTGTTATTATGTCATAAAAAATAAAAAGGTTTATAAGACGAAACAATACTGTTTTTTGTTTACATATTTTTTTATTTAATTGTTTCAACAAAATTGCGTAAAAATCGATGCATCTGAGATGTTTTTCCTTAAAATTCGAGGCCGGACAGTGCTGGAAATCAAACGAATTCCAGCGCGCCTGACCTCGCTCGGCGACACTGTGGTGGGAATGGACGAGTGAACGCTTATTTCTATAGCGCCGTCTGAACATGGAATGAAACAAAGATGGAACATTAGGCCGAAAAAACATGGCGTAAATCTTCACTCGAGTGAACTGTCTGATTCCCGCTTTAGCTCTTAACTCTTGAATCTAGAGCAGTAACATTCGCCAAAATATACTGATAATTGTATTATTTGTTAGTGCTCAATAACATTATATAATGATAATTGTTAATTATTAAATATTACTAAAAAAACTTGGCTTAAATATTACTAAAAAATGGCTCGACTCTAACCTATTAACTTTAAATATAGAAAAAACTAAATTCATAACTTTCAGCATAAACTCGAAAGGCCAACCCCCAAACAACGTCAACCTTAAAATACATTCCTGTCAACCAATCCACACCCCATGCGATTGTCCCCCAATTACACAAACGGAAAATATTAAATAACTTGGTATATACTTCGATCGTTATATAAAATGGGATAGACATATATATTCGGTAATAGGAAAATTAAACAAGTTGATTTACTTTTTCAAAAACGTGAGAAATATTTTAAACATAGATATATGATATAAAAAATATATACCTCGCATTAGCACAATCGATAATGGAATACGGCATTATTGCTTGGGGCTGCGCCAGTAAAAAATACATCAACACACTGTTTAAAGCTCAATAAACTTTAATAAAAGTAATACTTAAATTACCAATACTAACACCCACATCAATCATATTCAAAAAATTCCCACTGCTGAAAATTCAAAAACTATATTCAAAACAAATACTAATTTTCCTTTACAAGAACAAACACATTTAACACCTCACAAAATTCTCGCAATACTAGAACAAGACTTGCACAGCAACTAGACATACCTAAAACAAAAACACTACAGATACCAGGCTATAAAATTATACAATTCACTTCCAACACTATATAAAACATTTAATCTTTCAGACTACAAAAAACATGTGTCGAACTGGCTACAATCCTTATAACCCTTAAATTATAATTATGTTTTCACATTCTTAACTTTATGGAAATTCAAAAAAAAAAAAATTCTCTTGGTCAAAGATATTATTTGTGTCAGTTTACACTTATATTTAATATCCTTCCAGAACACATACCATTAAGACATCTTGTGCATTTTTTAAATTTTATTTTGAAATATTAAATTATCGGTGTTAAAATTGCCATCCATTGGTTCATCTTTGTCCTTTGTTGTTTTATCAATAGGTACCTAAATATTTTTTGTTCTATTTGTACTACTTTATAAACTTATTATCCTCAAAACAGGTTTGTCCTAGTGAGGTTAACATTGAAATGTGAACAATAATACCTACCATGTAAAGAAACAATAAATAAATAAAAAAATAAATAAAAAATTGCATACGAATGATTCAATCAAAAATTCCAAAAGGTGCCTACGACCTACATGTTATTTAGAGGTTATTTTGTAACAAAAAACAACATAAAATTATTATCTTCTTATTAAACATAGACACACTGTCAATATTATTAATGGGAATTTGTACCTAACGGCTAAACTAAATAACTTATTAATAATTGTAAAGTTTCAAATATGTGAGATGCCCACATATTTGAAATTCGTGGTAAAAAGGAATAGGACTAATGTTGCCATCAAACAAAAAGGAAATCATTGGCAAGAAAGAAAAAAGGTGATTGAAATTTTGTTACAATACTTACTTACTGATGTTGCGTTATTTAAACATGTGATTTAGAAATTGTTTTTTAACAAAAATGGCATATAATTATAATTATTGACATATTATTAAACATTGATAAATATTATTAATGGGAATTTGTACCCACGGGCTAAACTAAGTAGCTTAATAATAATTGTTATGTTGTGAAATGTATATATATATAAATGTATATAAATATATATATGTCTAGTGAGGTGGCATATACCTAAAAGAATGTACATAATATGTATTTTTTGGTTAATAAATAATAAAAAAATAAAAATAAATATATATACCAATAAAACAACAAATAAAATTACAATAAGCGTTGCCATACATAATATATTATATACATATATTTATTATTTTATCTTAGTCCTTCAAAATTCAAATCAACTATGGTCACCCTACTTTGTTTACATTGTAATGTGCCAAGGGCCTTTAGCTTGCCCATTATCTGTGTAACAATATTGTTCTTTGAAGTATCATTTTTATTTTACATATATTATTTTGTGTTTTTGAAGTACAATTTTTGTTTTTCCTTTTGTGTTATTTTTGTTACTTTAAGTAAATAATTGTTAACCTCAACACAGGCTTGTCCTAGTGAGGTTAACAATTAAAATTAAAAAATAATATTTATTTTTATTATTACGTGACAGTTGTTTCGCCTTCTGAAGGCATTATCAAATTGTGGGGAGCCCACTTACAGTTACTTAGTTCCTAGGAGCATCATCCATTGAAATACTGGTAGAACAAGGATAGCATTCCCACCCGACGCCTGTGTTCTAAAGATTGCAATCCGTTTGTTAAGACGGTAGAATCTATCAAACGGAGCGCACATTAAACAGATTGAGGTGTTAGGGTCCCACTGACATTGTCCATTGGTAGGCAAATCAAGACTTTATCATGAGAAGTTGCAGGGAATTGTAAAAAAAAAAAAAAAAACGTCAACAATTATTAGACTATAAATAAAAAGAAACAATAGCAAAGTTTGAATATAATGACGAACCTATATGATGTGGCATAGTGTGAATCCGTGACTATTTGGTATCATTGTGTACTATTGTTTCAGTTGATTCCAGCTATGGATGTCGACCAAGGATTGCTGTTGGAGCATTCAGTGGAACAATTGGTTGATTCCCTCCTGGAATCCTCGGAGGAGTACCTTCTAGATATCCTGAACTCAGACCCTTACCCCAGCAACCTCACCCTGGCACTGCTTGCAGAGGCTGCTTACGAAGAGAAGAAGAAGAAGGAAACCGACCAAGCTTACGGCAAGAGACTTGTTCTGCCCGAGGGCTGGTGGCTGCTGACCACTGCTTCCAATACAGACTTCCTTAACGGGTACTTCGGTGCTGCGTTCATTCACACCGGCTCGCAGCAAGTTGTGGTGGCCCACCGGGGAACCATTCCAACCAAGGTAGGAGCACTGTATACAGATGTTAAAGGAATAGTCTTTAATAAATACACGAGTTGCATGAATTCCTCTGTTACGTTCGTAGACTATATTCGTCGGGTCATACATAATGTTAACTCTAAACCACAAAAAGCTAAGAGGCGTTATAACCTTACCATAACGGGCCACTCCCTCGGGGGATGGCTGACTCAGGCCACAGCTTTTACAGTTAAGTATGTGAAGGTGTCTGTCGGGGTAGTGATACACAATACCAGCGATGGACTACACGCTAAGGCCGTGGTGTTCGACAGCCCCGGAGCAAAGGACATGTTGCACAAACTTCAGGATAAGCATTACCCTAGATATGGAACCAAGTTTTTGGATAGGTTAGACAGGTTAGACATAACGGTTTACGTTTCGGCGCCAAACCGCATTAACACTTGCGGACCACATCTCCGAACAGTTTATCGTGTTTTGATTGATTTATCTAAATACAAACCCAAAGATTTGGATTCTGTTTTATATAATGTAAAGACACACGGAATCGGTAATTTCGTGGAAGCTTTTAAAGAAAATTCACCAAATATTAGGGAAGTGTTGGACTGGGCTAAGGGCAGCGATGAATATAAATCCCTTTTTGAGCACCAAACGCTGAACCAGGCCAATGATTTCCACATAGAGTCAAAAAAAAAAGATATATACTTCGAAAAAATAAAAAAACGTTATCAGGTGATTCCTTCTGAACCTCAAGTTAACTTCACAAGTAATTTAAACGCCTTTTCTGAGGATGAAGTGCAAATTCTCGATTATTTGGTGATTATTCTAAAGCAATCAGAGATAACGATTTTAAATGAATTTCTTTTAAAGGAAAAACTTGATATAAAAAGTGATAAATTATTTGCCAATTTTAAAATCAATCATAAAATTAGAACAATTTGCTGCGAATCTAAACAACTGTTGGAAGAATTAAGTGCGCGTGTAAAGCAGTTGATGCGGTGGCTGGGGCCAGAGTTCTCCGAGGCAGTCGAGAAGCAGAGTAGAACTACAGACTTGATTTACCGTAAGGAGGGTCGAACATATTTAAACTCCGTACAGAAGACTCGGTCTGATTTCACAGATTCCATCGGCCTCCGGGACTTTTTGCTTTCCAAAGAGCGAGCTTTCTTTATAGTTACACAAGACGTTCCCTTTGAGATGACGCGCCTTCATAACATTGTACTTCCCCAAAATAAAACAAACACTCAATCAATAGACACACTCAATCAATATACAACCGAAGGATATTATACTTTCCTAGATTGGCCGCGCCTACAAATTCTATTTAATACTTACGGTTCCCCCGTCGACCAGAATAACCTGATGATAGTTGATGCTAGTTCGTCACCAACTATAAGATCAGAACTTCCGTCTTTTTTAAATAATTACCCACAAAACTCTTCTCCCAACTTGAAAAAACTTGTTGTTATCTTGTCACATCCAATAGACACCATCGACGTTAAAACTTTTAATGCCAATCGAAAAATTAATCTCATGGACTTATCCGACGAGTCGCAAAAAAAAAAATTAATAGAAAAATGATCAATTTTAACGGAAATAAAAAGCTTAGCTACCGAGAGATTATGGGAGAAAACTGTTCTCTAAGTGAATTTAATGATGTCATAAGTTCAAATTGTTTAAAGAGCATTGTGACTGAAGAAAACTATGTTTTTAAAATAAAGGACACACGTCCAACGATTAGTGACCAAACGCCATCAATTAAAACTAACATCAAGACAAGCAAGGAACACTTAAAATGTGTAGATTTACCCGACTCCCTGATAGTGGTCAGTGGTTTGAACAGCGAGGATCTGGAGACTGGGGCCGCCTGGGAGCACTTCAAGGAGAAGATCATCCTCACCGAGGGAGATGCAGAGCTATTCTTTAAGAACACCTGCGATAAGAATAAGGATAAGACTATTTATCTGCTTGAAGTTTCCGGGGACGCCAAGGCAGATGTCCGCTGCAAACAAATATTTAATAGAAAACTTTATGTCTCCAGGAAGTTTCAGCATCGAGCATCTATTAACTTAAAAGAGTTTGCCGAAAGTAAGCATGCTGATGACCTGTTTGTTGTTTGTAGTGACGAGCATAAAACCTTACTTTTAGAATTGTCAGAGAAATGTAAGGAAAGGGAAACGTTTAAAGAAAATATACTGATAGCCAACACTAAAGAGCAAGAGGTAGAAATAATTACTAATTATTTTCGTAAAAATATTCATTTTATCAAGTTAATTCAAGTTGATAAAATAGAAGAACAGAATGACAGTGACAGCATAGTAGAGTGGCGTTATTCCCACGGGTCTGTGGAGGGCCTGCGTCCTTGTATGTCCACCGAATTCTTGGCGCCCATAGACGAACTGTCCTTGAGCAAAACAGAACGCAACTTGGTGGTCATAACAGACGAGCCCGGGATGGGGAAGTCAACTTCCCTGGCGAGGCTGTCAGGGCTCCTTGAAGCTCCGTGGGTGATACACATTGAATTAAATCAATGCAAAAAGTATATTGACAGTTTACCAGATCAGCTCACTGCCCAAAAAGTGGCAACTTTTATATTAAGTGCCTCCTGCTCTAATTCTGACAGTACTCTAACTCTAGCTCACGGATTATTATTATATTTTATAAATAGCAAAGTGTGTTATAAGCGGGTCATTTTGATGGTTGATGGATTTGACGAAATAGAAGATTACAATAAAAATAAAAATAGTTCAAAGAATAAAATTGTACAACTTGTAAATTTTTTGCAAAGTAAACCAACAATTGAAGTATTTCTGACGGCTCGAGAGTATTTGAAGGAATCTTTAGAAAAAAAATTAAGTCAATTCTCTACAACATTCGTGAAGATCAATGCACAAGAGCGAGAGGTTTTTTTATTTAGGTTTTGGTGTTCATTTCTTCCCCTCGAGCTGAGAGAGTACGGAGAGAAAGAGAAGACGCAACTAATGAAATATGTCAGAGAGGTGCTAAGACAAGCAGAGGAAGTACTGGGGCCAGACGTGAACTTTATGGGGATTCCCCTGAAGCTGAGGATGCTGGCCGAAGTCTTCAGACCACAAAGTGGTCTGTTGGGACAGTCTTCAGAAGGTGTATTAAAACAAATCAAAATAGAAAGTACATCAAATCTATACAAGAAGTTTATTTCGTTAAAATATGAAATTTACCTTAATGATAAAACATCTCTTGGAGCAGCGGCGGATGAACTAACAATAAAAAAAAAAATACTGACATTATAGCCCTTATGCACTGTAAACTTGGATTCAAAACATTCTTTCCTGATTTTTATGTTGAGCACTTTGACGCCATTGAAGAAGAGTGGCTTAATAAATTAAACAGAGTTGGATTGATTCAAGCAAAGGGAGAGGGTGAATTCCATTTTGTACACCGTACATACGCAGAATATCTTTGTGCACAAATGGTTGTCCACTGGCTCAATCAACGAACTCTCCATTGCAGGTATGAACTGTTTAAAGAAATACTTTTCCCTCAAATCCTGCTTCATCCAGGCAGTAAGATCATCAGGATGTTTATAAATGCACTATTAAATGAAACACCAATATCAGAGAAGGCACTTGAATTAAATTCCAAATGCATTATTCAACTGTGGAATGAAGACAGTTCCATATTCAGGAATGAGGAGTACCAAACTGTTCTTCATATTGCCATCATAGAAAATAATGTATATGTCACCACACTGCTCCTTACTGCACTGAACATAGAAAGTGCACAAGAAGCCTTTGTATCTTTAATAAAACAATATGATCTTCAAAATAATACTGCAATTAATTTCTTGCGTAAACCTGATCTCTGTGATGATGAATTGTTATTGGACACAATGATAACAAATATTTTAAAGTGTATCGAAACATGTTCTGATGATACTAAAGCAAAAATTTTTTTTGCAATTTTATTCAACCGAAATAATCCAAATTTAGATATAAATGTGGATAAGTTCTATTTTGAACGTTTATTTTATCTACATGATAATACTAGACCTTACTTTACTAGAACCATAAAAGAAGAACCCATAATTATCATTGCTTTATTTTATCAGTTTATTACAAATTATTTTAGTTGTACCTCGAAAGTAATTGAAAGAATAAAAAAAGTTGAATTATTAATTTATCCATTTATAGCGGCTATTTCTGATAATAATATTGAACTTTTAAAAAATATATTATTCGAGAAATTAAAAAATAATGTTGAACGGTATTGCTTTTTATTAATACATCATTATGATCGGTTTAATATGCAAACAGCTCTTCACCTTGCTGTACGCAGTGGCCACCTTGATATTGTTAGACTACTCGTGGATCAATCTGCTGATACCTCTAAGGAACTATTGGCTCAGAGGGATAGTTGGGGGAGGACTCCTTTACTCGTGGCTGCTCTGCGGGGTTCACTGAGTATCATTGTGAAGTACTTGGTGGAGAGCGGGGCAGACATTAATGCCCACTGCGGAGAAGGCGAGTCTGTTCTGAAGCATGCGGCCTGGCATGGAGAGTTAGAAACTGTTAAGTATCTTGTTCAAAGAGGTGCTGACATCCATTATACAGGTAGGGACGGCCAGACTGTACTTCATAGGGCGGCATCAAGGGGACATCTCCCGCTAGTAGAATACTTCCTGCAGAAGGAGGTGGACCCTCACAAGGTAGACTGGGAAGGAAGGACCGCACTGACTGAGGCATCACGGTCTGGGAAGTTGGATATAGTGCAGCTGCTGCTGGAGAGGGGAGTAGATGTCAATGCTGGTGTAGGTATAGCTCTTAGTATTGCTTTAGACTATGATGATTGGTCTATAGTAGACACTTTAGTAAATAAAGGTACTGCCATTAAATAAAGTACAATAAATAAGAATTTATCTGAATTTAAAGCAAAATATCCGAATTATGAACTTAAAAAATAATAATACTTAAATAATAATCAGTTTAACCCGTCAAGACTACACAATATAATATCATGGTAGTTAGAAAAAACAATCATATTTTTTATGTTAGTACCTACCGCTCAAGAGTCCCAACTGCTCCCAACCGTCTGGAGCCAGTCAGACTAAGGCATCCCCAATTGGGGTATGTTATAAGGTATAAGATAGTGGGGAGGGGAAGGAGTTTTTTTTAAATGTGAATAAGGTACAAGAGCCCCAACTTCCCCCGTCTGGAGCAAGTGAGACTATGGTATCCCCAATTTGAGTATGTAGTGAGGCTTTAAGTAGTACGAAGGGGAAGGAGTTTTTTTTGTGAAAACCGCCCAAGAGTCCCAACTTCTCCCAAACGCCTGAATCCAATGAGACTATGGCATTCCCAATTGAGGCATGTATTAAGGTTGAAGGTAAATGGGAAGGCGGAGGAGATGGTGAAAGAAGGTGGGGAAGTACCTGGCTATCCAGATCTAGTCACCATACACGGCTAAAGCCATTTCACGCGACGTTTCAATTCTAAATGGTGGTCTTACACCAGGGCGATACTGAGAGTATCTTCCGCTCTGGAACGTGCCTCAAATATACATTATATTATTTAAAATGACGAAATTGTGAAAACGAAAATTTACCTGCGCCCGCGGGGATTTGAACTCGCGACCTTTGGAATGCTAGTCGAGAACCTCACCCCTCTACCCTCAAAGACAACATTTTGTCCCAGATATGGTATATCGTGTCTCTGGTGTCAGATATGGTACAACCTCTGTATCTCTGCTGATATTGACTTTTTGTGGTGAATACGTCACTTTGTGATCCCAGGGGTTCTGTAGCCTGAAATGGACAAATTTAACAACTTTTGCAAAAATAAAATACTATGAAAATATGTTATAGATACACTCGGGGGCGTCGCTACAATAGATATTGGGTTACCTGTGTATCCTTCTTGACTAGATCTGAATAGCCGGGTACTTCCCCTCCCCACTCCTACAGTCCCACAACATTATTGCCATTGTCTTAACCTACATCTACCTACAGATTAGACGTGTCATCTTTGCTCATACGAGTTTAAAGAAATAAACACAAATAAAGCTATATTTTAAGCAGTAAAAAGTGCAGAATATATATAGACTCATTGGCTCTGGTCAGTTTAGGCCATTACAAAAAAAGTACCATTTATTGTCCTGTCTGGGGCCTAGGAGTGGAAGAGTTTGATGCAAACTGGCGACATCAGTTTTCTTTGAAATGGGAATAGATCTCCCTTCTAGACATTATCCCATCAGTGCTTTAAACCAAATCTGTCTAAACTCCCAACAGGACTGGCTTCAATTAATTAAAACACTGAATAGACAACACACACTAGAAATGCCTTCCATGTAGATTTGAATGGAAACCAATGTCGCCACTGACTTAATTCCTTTTGATTCTAGCTCATTTAGCACGCGCTCTGTCTCTCTTACACTTGCCTGACATTATGTGACGTGTTGTCATCCCATTTGAATTTCATAATTTTGATGAAACACTGTTCCGTATTTGAAATTAGGTCCGATCGTTTTTCGGGATGGTTTTTGAGCAATTGTGAATTCAGAAATTTGAAATAAACTTTAAAATTTTATTAAAATGTTTAATTTAAAAACACATTAGAGCTGTTAATATAAAAAAAAAATTATTGTCTATTATTTATATTTATTATTTTTTATATTTTGTCAATTTACTAATATTTTGTCTACAGCGTTAACGCGTATGTAGGTATGACATATAAATGTAAATATTAACTTTCGAGTGTCCAAATACGTAAATATCTAATTAGTGCCAGAATTTAAGTATGTTGTTCATTGTCAGTAAATAAAGTATAAAGTAGGACACACTAATTTTCCTCCTATTTCTATACAGTGAGAAAACACGGACCCTTTGAGATAGCGAAATAAAGCGGATAGACTCCCTCGTAATGTGGAGCAGGAGAAAAATGCTCAGGATTCCATGGACAGCTAAAAACCACAAATGTCTTCATTCTGGAAGAGCTAGGCATCAGCAATAGTTGTAGACAGCAGCATACAACGCATTTTAAGATAGCATATTTTGGTCACGTTGTTTGCCAAACTAAGGACTTCATAGACCCTAATAGGAGAAAATCATGTAGGCCTAAGATATGCGTGAAAATTAAAACAGAAAACTCCCAAGATGGACCAAATAAAAAAACAATCACAAATTTATTGAAGCTACACTTTCGGCACACTTTGTTCCGGTGACTAGAAACAAATTGTAGGGGTCTCGGTCACGTGACAACATCTACCACCCTCAACCAGGGAGGTTGAGGGTCAGCACCACGTGACGCTGTATTAATGAGAAGAGGATTGTTAATGAATATTCATCACTTTCTGGTGAAATAATCACACACCAAGTAGTACAATAACGCAGCAGATTCTTGTAGTTTCACCGAAGAGAAAAATTACCAAGCATCGACCGAGTGACTGTGAAATCTGCTTTGATTATGATTGTCATTTTCGAAATAGGAAATGTAGATTTTTGCAGATATACAAAAGAAAGAAATTACAAAGCATCGACCGAGTGAATGACTGTGAAATCTACTTTGACTTCAATTGTCAATTATAATGTCTTTTTTCAATTATCTATAGTTACTGATTTATTTATTTGTTTAAATGTTTTCTATATACATATTAATAGTTCAATACATGAATGTAGCTAGTTTCTGTATAAAAGTACCTATCCTACATCTGATAATAATATGTATTATTGAGACAGGAATACTGATATTCTTGAAAGTCAACTAATTTGCGTATTAATAATGTTCCATTTAGTTTAATTCTATGTACAGTATAGTCTCTGTAATCCCAACTAACTATAATCCCAACCACCGGGTGACAGAGACAGGGTGGGTGGGTGGAGAACACCACAAGTTAACCATTAAGCGGGCGACAAACGCGAAGTTCACATCAAAAAGATACTGCGTTATAAGTATCTTTTCTACCGACACACTACGTTATAAAATATTCCTTCCTACGGCAGGAGAAGGGGTCAGTGAAATCGGAAGCGGTCGAGAGAATATCATTTCTTTGTACTGGATATGTTAACTTGACAGCTCCGTGCATGCTCCGTGTATTAAAAATGACCCCCTCTCCTGTTTACCGTAGAGAGGGGGTCGCATAACTTTTCTGATACCGCCACTGTAGCGAATACGAAAAATAATTCGATTAGCGAAGATTCAAACCGCGATCACAGCGCATCATCTTTTACGTCTGGCGGGTCTCATGGGATTGTATGGCGAGCGCTATTGTGTTATAAATAACTTTTTGATGTGAGCTGCGAGTATGTCGCTACCTTTATACAAAAAGTGTATTTTTAAAGTGCATTATGTCCGGTATATCAGTAGCTCCTTATCCTTGCTAACAAGGGATTCATCGCTCAAATTAAAGCGGGCTAATTTTTGATAAGCCGCAAAGTAGTTGCTATTTTAGACACCGGGCGTTAGCAGAGACACAAACCTGTCAAATTTTACTGTTATGTAAATTGTTAACAAAATCTATTACTTACTGATTTTTTTTTCTATGTTGTATTGAAAGGTTTAAAATGTTTGTATAAAATTGTTATTGTAGTACCTACTTTGGTCTTTTTTATGTCTCAAAATAAACCAAATAACATTATGCAATTGCTAATAGCCGGTTCACACGGGGCGATTTTTGTACGTCAACTTTTTTGTTGAAAGCTAATTGACACGTGTGAACACTTTGTTAACAAAGTTATTAACTTTTTTTGTTGCTAGCGAAAGTTGATAGCCCGTCTACTTTTGTCGTTCAAGTATGACTATCGCCATTTTGATTTTACTAATCGTTCGAGTTTTACATCGAATAGTCGCGTCTGAACACATGTTTCAAGTCGCTTATCATTTTTAGTTACTCGCGGGAATTCATTTATTCGGTACTAGTTTCTACCGTCATGGAATCCGTTTCAACCAAAAAATATCTGAAATGGTCGTACGATTTAGTGTTCAGATTTATGGATCTGTACCAAAGCCATCCCTGTCTTTCGGATCAAAAACAAGAAGTATACAAAAATTGAATATTATTTTTGAAATGTAAATAATATTATTTTGAAAAAAAATTGTGTTGGATGCACCTAATTCACTCCTTCTCATGATCCATTTTCTCACCCAAGTACGACGTATTTTATATTTTTTCATAATCTCCAGCTCCTCTCACAGAACATCAGAATTAGATAGACGCACGCACTAACAATTTCAGTTGACGCCATTTTAAATGTCAAAATCGGTTCAACTTAAATTGAAACGTGTGAACAAAATGTTGGTCAACTTTTTTCGTAAAATAAAAGTTGGTCAACAAAAATCGAAACGTCAGAACGCCACATAACAGAGACTAGGAATTGCTGACTTATATTCTAAACATCTCAAAGGATTTATAAAGTTTATCCATGGAGAGATTTAGGTCCAAATTTGGACCTCTATTACTTTTCTGCTATTGATAGCGGTCCAAAATTGGACCACACTTTCCTACCATTCGTAAAACATTTATTGTAAATATTGAAAAATTTTCATGGCCAGCAATTTATTCTATCAAATAGTTGATAAAATAGACGTTATGTCTATGGCTATCGATTGTCTTTGAATTCTGCTAGAATGAATTTTTGGCGGTTGGAAAGCTTCAGTTCTACAAATGAACTTCAAAATAATTTTCAAACCAAACTTTTGATTTGATGTAAACATTAGCGATGGGCACAATCGATGAATAATCGATGATTTACTCGATCTTTTTTACCATCGAATGATTTCGATTCATTTCCATAGAAAAATCGATTCTCGCTTCTCGATGTCAAATTCATTCGAATGCACAGTCGGAGAGAATCGGTTTGAAACGTCATCGAACTTGGAATCGATTCTCGCTTCTCGATGTCAAAATTCTTTCGAATGCACGGCCGAGAGAATCGGTTTGAAACGTCATCGAACTTGAAATCGATTCTCGCTTCTCGATGTCAGAATCCATTCGAATGCACAGTCCGAGACAATCGGTTTTAAACGTCATCGAACTTGGAATCGATTCTCGCTTCTCGATGTCAGAATTCGAATGCATAGTCTTGAAAAGTCATCGAAAGTGATTTTGCTTGACAAACTAAATATTTTATAGGTACATGTTATAAACAACCTGATGTGTGAATTTTAAATTATGAATGAATACTTTTAGGTAACGATTTACGTTTTCAGTATACTTTATACGTAAAAGATTGCGATGGTGATAGCTTTCAACAATTTAAAAATGTCTATTATGAGGTTATGTATCATCTATTTGGGTATTGTATATTTAATTTAAAATAAAACAATAACTTAGTATATACCATTTTTATATTTAATGCCGACCGGGTTTCGCTAAAACCGTAGTTTCTTCAGGGCAGTAAATAATACTCTACCAAAATCAGCAAGTAATATGTTTTCATATGGACGTATCCAAATATATTTAATTTATTTGAAATTAACAGGTGTTTCTTAGTTTGTAATAAAAATTAAACGATTTCTATAGTAAGAAAACTTTATTTATATATTTAATGATAATATTTATATATTTAATGTTAATTTGTTTGATACGAAAAGGTGTCCATAACCTACATGTTATTTAGAGGTTATTTTTTTAACAAAAACGACATAAAATTATTATCTTCGTGTTAAACACAGACACACTGTCAATATTATTAATGGGAATTTGTACCTACCGGCGAAACTAAATATCTTATTAGTAATTTTATTGTTGTGAGATGCCCACATATTTGAAATTCGTGAAAAAAGGAATAACACTAATGTTGCCATCAAACAAAAAGGAATTTGCCAATTTGCCATTGCCAGGAAAGAAAAACGGTGATTGAAATGTTGTTGCAGTACTTACTTACTAATGTTGCGTTATTTAAACATGTTATTTAGAGATTGTTTTTGGACAAAAATGTCATATAATTATAATTATTGACATATTATTAAACATACATAAATTTTTTTAATGGAAATTTTTACCAACGGGCTAAACTAAGTAGCTTAACAATAATTGTTATTTTATGAAATGCATACCAAAAAACAACAAATAAAATTACTACAAAAAATAAGCGTTGCCATACATGATGCACCATAATAATTCGGCTTCCTACCCCCCCCCCCCCCCCCCCCCCCCCCCACAGACAAAAATCCTGCCCCTGACCGTAGCTATTGCTCCCAAACTCCGAGCAAAATATCGATTAATCATTCGATTATTGTTATGTCTCGATTAAAAAAAAACGATTATATAAAAGTTTCGATCATTCCCATCGCTAGTAAACATATTAAAAATGTTTTTCTAGTATATATTTGCATCTGTGGTTATCAACAGGCCATAGAGAACATAAAAACGTAGAACAATATTCAATATAGATATTAAAAATATTCACTGGCGGCAATTTCAAATCTTCAAAACATTGAAGCAGAAATGCGCATTTATAAAGTTAAAGATATTTTGATAATTTTTCTATCAATTTTATAAATATAGGATACTTATTAAAATAAATGTGAATTCATTGGCTGTATACCACTACAATTTGTTTATATGATTATACATACAGAAATGTGGAGTCATGATTTTTTTAATAAGGGCGGGAAATTTTCAATATTAATTTTTGAAAGTGGCGAGCACTAAAGGAATTTTTTAACATTTCTCTGTGTCACTCCAGTGGAATAAAATAAATTATATTGGTAGTGTCTCTAACTAGAAACCTCATAGAATATAATTCTCTAATATCTGTCTCCTTATAGTAACCATTTTAATACTGTTGAAAGAGTTCAACGCAAATATATTAAAAGTGTTATTTTCAAATATTAATTCTGTTGAAATTATTAATATATTATTTTGTTTTGCTCCAATAAGATTGTTTTAATAAAGGGAGAAGAATATGAATTGATGTTGCATGTATATTTAAAAGTGTGAATAATCTGTTGGACAGCCCTGAAATCCTAATGCCAATGTTGTTTTCTTGCATCGTTGATACTAACTAGGAATTGTTGTGTATATTATTGTCACAATAATACAAGCTTGTGTCTGGCCACAATTCTGCTATAAATAGATGACACTTGGTTGGTAATGCATATGCTAATATAGTCAATATGCCCTTTTTCGGGGCTGTGTTGAAATAACATAAGGTTTTACTCCTGAAGCACAACTGCCCTATGTTATTTTACTGTCGTAATTTCACAACCAATATTGTATAACCTGTGTAGATTCTTTGTAACACAGTTTTGATAATTATTTAGAATATAACAGAGTATTAGCTTAGCCGCCGTTGGTCTCAAAACAAATTAACGAAAATGCCTAAATTGAAATAAAATCAGTTTTATAAAAGCATTATGTAAAATTGTGAAGTTCAACAAATAGACGGAATAGTTCAGTGTTGCCATTTAAAGCTGTTTGTTTTCTTGATTTAAATATTGACCGATGTTTACTGTCGAGACTTTGATAAAAAAACTAGACAGCTAAGTTAATCCTAAGGATATTGGTTTGTTATCAATGTGGCCATGCTAGGGCCCTGAGGAGAAAGTGAATGATTTAAGAAGTTAGCTACCTCCCATGAGTAGCACAAGTGACCAGTTTTGTGAGTCACCGGATATTAAAGATGAGGTACTAAATTATTATTTACTAGATAAAAGAAATAAATAAATTGTTAATAATTCTTTCCTTATTTGTAAATATGTAAAACAATAAATATGTCTTGAAATATCTTGTTTTTTATTACATTTATGTATTTGGTGCAAGTTATTCCTATTTTCCAAAATGTTCCAACAAAACTATTAGTCATATAACTCCATATAAAATATAGCTCCATCAAATCCAGAACCAAGTTAGCGTCTCAGAAGCTGGACGTACTGTACAGGGCTCACAGAATCTATAGTACACAACTGTTCACACTGTACAGATTGCAAGTGCACCACCCCACTGTAGAATTTGGCAGCCACCTCTGTTCTGCAGTACCAAAATACCTGTAAAACCCTTGGCACTGTGCAAAAACAAGCAGTCTGTTTGATGAGATGTCCCTTAACAAACGGACTGGAATCTTTGGTGCAAACTTCAGGTGAGAAACCTGGGCCTTGACCCTTCACACAGCATCCCCAAAGGCGACATTAGTATATTATGGAGTTAAGTTGTTTGAAACGCTTGGTGAGTATACAATATTTTAGGATAGAAATAAATAGGATATGGAAATCTGGCACACCACCCTGGGAACCACAGCTTTGGACAACTTGACTACTAACCCATGGATGACAAACATAATAAAATAAATAAAACCCAAGTTTAAATGCACTTTGTTAAATAATAATAGTATAATCAAGAGATATATATTTCTTTAATATTTCATACACATACACAGTGGCGGTTCGTGGTCTTTTTAACGGGGGGTTCAGAAATTCAAGAGAAGATATATTGTCTAATCAAAATTTACTCTTATAACACAAATTAAAAAAAGTTAGTGGAGGGGTACCTAAATAGGTACTATTGTTCTTAAATAACTGGATACTCCTCGACACAATTATTAAAAAACCTAAATGGTTCTAGAGGATTTAAATTGTTTAATGGTTTTTACGACACTCAATGTACGTTTCTAATTATTATTTTTTTCAATTAGAAAAATTTCGTAGAATGTAGAATATAATATAATTGATATTTTAAACAAAACCTAAAAAAAAACAAGAAACACAAATAAAGGTGGCCACGAAATAAAATTAGCTTTTTTCACTTACACAAAAATTCCACTATACACGTATACAAAAAATAATTATATTTAATTTCCAAACTTTTTTCATGAGCATTAGCGTTATTTTTGTATATAACACTGTATTCCGTCATTGTGTGAAAACATTAGGACAGAATATTCGCGACAACCGATAAACGCAACAACTTTCAATTTGAAAGCCGAAACAATACTAGGAAAGCTCAACACAAAATTGCATAACTAGCGACGTTGTTTGCCGAAACTTTAGTAAATGTACTCGTAACTAAGGGATATAACGACTTATCTATAAAAAAAAATACGAAAACAGAAGTCAAAATCGGTCCACTTCAATAGTAGATTTACAAATGCCATTAGTAAACGGTTGGAGAAATGCAGAAACAAGAAAATAAAAAATGTACAAAAATGACTACAAAGTTAAATACCATAATATATAACATTTAACTTGCATCCGTCGGTGCAAAAGTCGGCCGTCAGCCGGTCATCCTGCGACAATCTCGGGCTTCGTTTCGGCGAGACTCGTCAAAGTTCGGAGGTCACGTGACATCTTGACTCGTGAGCAGCGCACCAAGCTGCGTAGTTTTGTCCATTCTACCGTCACAGCGATTCGTATCGGCTATGATTTTTTCGTATGGACAAATGTGTGCGGATCGCAACGCGCACAAAATGGGAACAGATACCTACCGTATTTTTCGGTGGCGCGAGTTTTAAAGACGGAATTTTAATGTCGAGCTATCTGTGATGCGCTTATATTACTATACAACAAGATTGTTTTATTTTGTCATATTTTTAATGGGGGTTCACCGCACAACCGCACTTTAGAGAAAACCGCCACTGCACATACATAAAGTAATATTGACATATTTCTCAATTGCGCCTTTTAAGGTAACTAAAGGTGTATTTTAAAAATAATTTAATTTACAATTAGAAGAGATCAGGTGTGCTAGCACGGTCGCTCGATATGAAGTTACCGACCGATTGTCGGTAACTTCTCATCGTTCCCTAGGACAACTGCAGATCTCAAACGTACAAACGACAGTTGATATCGAATATTTTAAGGACACTTAGTCATTGTGAACTGTCACCTATTCGTTTGCGATCTGCAGTTGTCGCAGGGAACGATGAGAAGTTACCGATAGTTATCCTATCGATCGTTATAAAGCAAGCGTGCTAGGGCCTCAGAAAGTGAAAAAAGAATTAAACATTGAAGCAATATTCACTATTCAGTCATAGACATTGAAAAGTAAACAGATATTGTCAGGAATTAGTTTCTTGCAAAGTGGAACATACTCTCAGTATCGCCCTGCTGAATAGCTTGAAATGGCTTGAGAAACTCTGGAAAGTGCATTATTACATATGTTCCCGCCGGGATTTGAACTCAACACCTGTCCCTCCCAGTCAAACAGTTACAAAGGTTTAATTAATACATATGACTGGATAATGACACTTTCCATATTTTATTTATTTAGCAATAAAAACAAATGTAAATAAATATAAACTTCACATTTCTAGACATCATATTCCTTTAGTACACTGAACACAATATGATCTCTAGAAATGTGAACTAAATCCATTTCAAGTAAAATTGGTGGCAACAATTTATACGACCTTACTACTCCTAGGCCCAAGACAGGTCAACGAAATTCAATCTTCAAAAAAGATATTTGAAAACTTTTGATCGATTTCAACCAAAGTAAGAAATTATTGAGCTCACTTCAACATGGGTCTTGTAAACACCAACAGAAACAGTCGTAGAAGCAACCAGTTCGAGCACCTTTCATTGAAATACCGGTAAAACAAGGACAGCATTCCCACCTGAAGATTGCAATCCACTTTTTAATATAGGGGAATCTATGTTTTTAATTTAAAATAATGAGTCGATGGCTTTTTGCGGGTATTTTGTGTCTCAAGACCAGGGGTGCTAGCATAGTCCATCGATAAGGATCGGTAGGATAATTGTCGGTAACTTCTCATCGTTTCCTAGAACAACTGCAGATCGCTAACGTACAAACAACAGTTTATATCGAATATATTAGGGACACTTAGTCATTGTGAACTGTCACCTATTCGTTTGCGATCTGCAGTTGTTCTAGGGGACGATGAGAAGTTACCGACAATTATCCTACCGATCCTTATCGATGGACTATGCTAGCACCCCAGAGGTGGTCGTAGAGACCCTGTAAAGTACGCCCAGTTTCTGAGAGGATAATCTGACTCTGGCTTGGATGGAGTCCCCGTACCTGAGCTGGTCACTTAGAGTTACACCGAGCATATTATCAATGGAAGACCTGTTGGGAAGATTGCTTCCGTTGAAGGAGACCAGATAGACATTTCGATCCCTTTTAGACACATTCGTAATCAGACGTGAAATATAATAATGTTAAGTTGCCATTAATGAATATTAGATGTAAGTACTCCAGACAAAACAAGTGTATAAGTAGCGAGGACTTCATTCTCCGTAGATCAATGCGGGCAGATAATGATGATACTAAATGTATGCGTATTAATTAGCGAATTAGGTTTTATTCGCCTCTCTTAACTAAATAATAAATAATTATAAATTATTAGATTAGAGATTCGAAATCGCTTATAAAGGAAGAACATTGAGGTGAAAATAATACTTTTTCATTACATTAACTCCTCACAGGAGGCCCTGAGGAAATGAATTCCCTGAGGGCCTATGTCATCTTTAAAGATGTAGGTAGGGTATTTTTGTGTAGGGTATTTCTAGGAGGAAGCAGAGAAAGTTCTGAGAAGGAAAAAGGTTTTTTGGGGTGGGTAGGAATCTGTGGGTCATATGAATCCATCCCTCCCACGGCGGTGCAAGACGATAGGTCGAGAGAATCAGGCTGGAGAGGTCAAAAGGTCTCCCTCAACCAGTCTCTCTCGGTCCGGCCCGCTACACGACAGGTGGGCAGACACATTGGCCGCCAAGACCTAGACAAACCGCACCCCGTGAACCCGGGCACCCCAAAGACACCAAACGTAGTAAAACTTGGAGTGACCTAAGGCAGGGGTGTTGGTTATACAATAAATAACTTAGTTAAAAGCCTGTTTTTGAAGTAATTTATTTCGTCTCATCAGTCGTAATTGCCTACGCTCCAAAGCCTTGCTTGCCACTATTAGTCCAGTCAAGATGTACATCCGTGCTTGCAAAAGGTCCGATCTTTCTGAATTTTTTATATGTTGTTAGGACCTATACCAATATTAAAAAAACAGATTTGCAATTTCCAAAGTGCTGTGCGAGCGGCGGTGTACCCAAAAAACCATTAAATTTTCGGACTTTTTTCAGTTTTTGCTCAATATCTTAGTGAAGGAAGGGTCTGACCGGTATAGTTGTTCAACACTATTTTAAAGTAGACTAAATTTTTACAATTTGAGACCAAAAAAAGTTCTATACAGTAATTAGTTTTTAAGATACAGTTCTTCGAAAATCAACATTTTTTTCCAAAAAATGATTTTTTCTCGAAATGGTCACTTATTTTATGAAATATTTTCTAAAATACGATTCCCACCTCAAATATTATATGAAATGAAGTTGTAGTAAATTTAATTACCTTTCATTTGATACCGGTTTGGTACCTGTGGGTCCAGCGGTTCACTCAAAAATTCAAAAATGGCAGATAACGGACGGATTTTCCTTAAGTGTTTTCGTTGTCCCCTCACTTGACCTCCTTACCCGCACCCGGCCCTTCCAGGGCAGCTCTCAAAGTGTTGTGTAATGTCTATCCGTCTGAGCGTGTGTTTTGTGTGTCGTGAGGACCTCGATACAGGTCCTGTTGTAATCATCAAAGAACGAGGAATTCGAACACTAATTGAAGTGAGTCAAAAACGTGGTCTCACAGAAAATAAAAATTTCCTCTAAAATTTCAACCAGGAAGAGATATACAGCTGTGTGTAACGTTGAAGGAAGGGATTCTGCTTCCCAACCGAAGACTTTATCGACAAGATTATCAAGTGAACTGGCTCCTACCTTGAGAGGGATTTGAATTTTGTGTGGTGATGCTATCACTGAATAATTTCTCGGGCAACAAAGCAAACTGCCCTTGGCAAGAAGGAATGTGGTCCGTACAGTTGAGAAGTTGGGAATGAAGCAAACTATTTTAGATACAGCTAAACGCCAAGGTGACGATTGGAGGAGCACCTCCTCGCCATTGGCGACCTGATTGCTGCAGACGGAACCCACAGATTGTGCTACGTGAGCCTATTAAGATTACCACCTGCTACTGGGAATAAGAGAGGGTATCGTCCAGCCAGTAATTCTGAAGAAGCGATGGAGTATGTGTACGATTACTTATTGGAAAACAGTGATGAATGCCATTTTTATTTATCACACCTTCTGCAGCAAATTAGGGGTGATTGTATCCCTGATGTCAAAACAGCGAAAACTTACCTTCAATAACGTTTTAGCTCCAACAAAGGGACACTCGTCTGCTTCATAAACACCGGCAATAAAATTTTGTATGATGATTGGTACAAGGAACAAAAAGGCGGTGCGCAGCAAGAGCGGTGAGAGTTGTGAAGGCAGCAGCAGAAATCATCGTAGAAGATACCCGCACACAAGTGTATAAAACCAGTCAGTATCCCACCTCGGAGGATTTTTTCAACAATGTTGATTCTGTCACCCCTGAGTCAGTACAGCTATTTTTTGAGACTGTTGTTCTCAAAAACATGCGTGGCCTCCTTGGAACATGGAAGAAGAAGTGTGTGTTATTTTCTCATGCTCTGATAGTGCTGTACGAACTCGATCTTCTGTTTCCTCCCTTCTGATTGGAATTAATATCTACTTTTACCGAAAATATGTGCGCTGCGCTGGGGTTATCCTGTTCTTATTCAGTAGCTGTGCAGCTTGAAACTTCGGCGATCTTTCGAGATGAATCCTCACCACCAATAGGAAAATAAGATTTTATCCTATTTGTCTCTGACAATACGGAGGTGAACGTTAACACCCTAGATGGTGATAACACATTTCATGAGATGGAAGGCATTATATGCGTGACCCGCCCGAGAGCAGTAATGCGAGACAAAAATATCCCACGTATGCAGAACTATGTTTCTGCTCAAAATGTGACCTCCAGCAGTGAAGTACAAATCAAATGAAGTACAAACGGCGCTTTAGTGGGAGAAGACGCCGACCTGCTCGTTCTTCTCAATGGTTTAGGCGCTGAAGAGACAAAAGTCTACGTACAGAAGAGCACGAAGGGCGAAGCTGGTTGCTGTCACTACTCTACGACCTGCTACAACCACCAGGGGTGCTAGCATGGTAGTCATTGTAAACTGTCACCTATTCGTTTGCGATCTAAAGTTGTCCTAGGGAACGATGAGAAGTTACTGACAATCGGTCGGTAACTTTATATCGATCGACCGTGCTAGGGGTGCAGGGACGTTATATACTATTCACCCAAGCGTTTACCGGGTGTTTTACTATCACAGCACCGTTTGGCCAAGGAAAGACCAAAATCACCACACTCCTGAGCAAGAGTGAACCACTTGCTGAGCAAGTGGAGGTCGTCCTTCGTCCACCCCAAAAGCCGTGAGAGAAGCAGACATCAAGTGCTTTGTGGCTTCATATGGGGGTGACATCGCGAGGGATACTTTGGATTTCCTGAGATATAAGACGTTTGTCACTTCAACGAGCATAAACCTCGCCCGTTGCCACAGGTCATATGCCGCAGGCCACCATGCAGCAAGGTGCTTCCTCCAAGTGCAGAAGTAGAGGTGTGTCAACTAGAATCCCACTGATTGGGGTGGAAGCTGTCTTCTCAGGTACTCACCCCCATCCCCACCACCGTTAATCCCGCACCTCCTGCACTTCTGCGAAAAATTTCATGTAAATGCAAGAAAGGGTGCTCTGGGAGCTGTGCAGATGCAGAAAGGCTGGACTCCACTGCTCAGTCCTCTGGCAAATTGTGCATGGTACACGATAAAGATGACCCGACTGCAGACTGGACGCCTCTCCCAGCGTCCATCACAGCCTTCGAGACACCATCTTCGTGCGAGCCCAAGCCCGTGCCATCTGAGATAAAAAGAATGGCATGATTTGGCCATCAAAACACAATCCTAAATGATTTATATTATTTTCTTTTTTGAGTAAATCTAATTTGTCCTTATAGTAGGTACCATGATGTTTGTACAAGCATTTTAGTATGTAGGTATATAAAACAATGTTTGATGATCACATAATTCCCGATAGGTAAGTTATCTTATTCTTTTTCCATCAAACAATTTGTTAACAATAACAAAAATAAATAAATTGTAACTGTTTGATAAGTAAAGCCATAAAAAAACGTGGGGTCAGTTTATTTGCATTTCCCCCAAAACCCACTTTGACTTTGGTTATCTGCAATTTTTGAGAGAACCGCTGGGCCTACAGGTAGCAATTTGGTTTCAAATGAAAGCTAATTAAATTTACTACAACTTCATTTCATATAATATTTGAGGTGGGAATCGTATTTTAGAAAATATTTCATAAAATAAGTGACCAATTCGAGAAAAAATCATTTTTTGGAAAAAAAATTTGATTTTCGAAGAACTGTATCTTAAAAACCAATTGCTGTATAGAACTTTTTTTGGTCTCGAATTGTAGAAAATTTAGTCTACTTTAAAATAGTGTTGGACAAATATACCGGTCAGACCCTTCCTTCACTAAGATATTGAGCAAAAACTGAAAAAAGTCCGAAAATTTTATGGTTTTTTGGGTACACCGCCGCTCGCACAGCACTTTGGAAATTGCAAATCTGTTTTTTTAATATTTGTTTAGGTCCTAACAACATATAAAAAATTCAGAAATATCGGACCTTTTGCAAGCACGACCTCCTTTTCATGTTTAACTTGACTGGACTATATATCTTTTGTGCCGATATACATTTTGCGGCTACCTCTTTCATCTTGCAGGAATTCCAGCTACTTCTTGGGTACTTTTACTAAACATTTACAAAAATCGATAGAAACGCACTTGCACACAGCAATATCAAAGAGTTTTTTTGTTGCATCTTCATAAAATTCAGTTTTCTTTTTAGGTATTTGATATTTATTTAAGGATTTTTAGTTGTGATAATACCGGGTTGGTCAACTTTTTTTTATTTTATTTTTTTTTATTATTTATTAACCAAAAAATACATGTTATGTACATTTTTTTAGGTATATACCACCTCACTAGGCTGAGCCTGTTCCGAGGTGGCAGTAATTTAATATTTTTTTATATCATTTTCAAAAGAAAGAATAAAATAAATTATTAATTAATAAATAGAATTTACATAAAATGAAAATAAACATAAAATGAAAATTAATAAGAGAAATAGAAAAGAAAAGAAAAAATGGAGAAGAGATGATATAAAGAACTTAAATTATTTGAAAAAAAAAAGAGAGATAAAATTTAATACAGGTAGCTATTATATTGAAGAAGTTTTTTTTTTTTTTTTTACATTAGGTCCACACAGGAGGCCCTGAGGAAAATAATTTCCCTCAGGGCCTATGTCACCTTTGGGGATGCTGTGTGGAGGATATTTTTAAGGAAAGGAAGGAGAGGAAGTTCTGGGAAGGAAAAAGGTATGAGGGTTGGGTAGGAATCTGGGGTTCAATGTGTCTAGATCATCCGCCGCCAAGACCTAGACAATGAACCCCATGAACCCGGGCACCCCTGCTAAGTCACCAAACGTAGCGAACCACTTGGGGTGACCTATGGCAGAGGTGTTGGTTATCCAATAAATGGTTCCCGGGGCGGCGGTACCCATTCCCGCCTCCCAAATTGAAAAATGTCCGCAGTATATAATGCCCTTGTTTACAATCCATGTATGTATTTTGTGTTTTAGATTTACGCTTTTTATCAGGTGAATGTCTTTAATGTCTTTTTCAATTAAATTTGAAAGTTTTGGAGCCAGATTACGGTAATGTCTTTGTCCATAGGTGGTATTTATCTTCGGAGTCATGTGTCGATGTCTATGTCTTGTACAGTAGTTGTGTTGTACAGTATGTTGGTTTAGCTTGTCTTTTTGGTAATGTATAGATATAATTTTGATGTACAGTTGCTGTATGTTCAGTACTGCGAAGTCCTTAAATAACTGTATTGTAGAGAATCTATAAGGTTTTTTTGTGATAACTTTAATTAAGGCTTTTTGCGCTTTGACGAGAGGTTCCATGATAGTCTTAGCAGCACCACCCCAACCAATCATACCGTGGGTGATAACCGATTGGCCTAACGCGTAGTATATAGTTTTTAAAGTCTTCATTGGCATTATGTTTCGAATGTTTTTAAAAAGATATATAAGTTTTCTGACTTACAATTTGACATTGAGTTACAATAGGAATAGACGCTTTATTCCCCATGTAATTAGTTCAATTGCAAATATTTCACATAGGTATTTCTTTCACAGAAAAAAATCTTTTCCATTAGATCACCACCGAAAGTCATTCTAATCCACAAACAATACTTTATTACATCCTCATAAGTTGTTAACGCATTATCTTTTTTTTTTCATTGTTTGTATTTCTTGCTAGAGCAATCCCGATGAGTTACAAAACTCATTTTAGGACAGGAGGAACTTACAATTCATAGGTAGGAGGTAGTAATTACAATTTTACAAAGGTATTTTGATATTATAATATAAGTTTTACATTCAGTACAGCATAAAAATGAAAAAAAGGCAAGTTAAGTAGAACAAACAACAAAAGAAAACAAGTAAAGAGAGGGAAAAACTGATACGAGTATATAAGATAGAACAAAAAAAGACAAGACGATTACATATTTTCATTTTTAAATGTAGTTAAAAAATATTCTTTTAAAGCATTGCTTTGCAATTTTTTATTATGCTGGATGTTTTTGTACATATCTGGAAGCGAAGTATATAGTGCATAGGCAATATAGTTCTTTTAATTTTTCTTGGACACCAACCACAGAACACAATGATTTTTTTCTAGTTTTAGGCATATTACAAACCAATCAAAATCATGTTTGCGAGGCTAATCCAACAAATGTGCGCCGCGCGCTGATATCTGTTTTTGCTGATTGACTGCATTGTATTGTAACGCAAAATAGTGTCAAAAGGTGGAGGGCATGAGGGGTAAATTAGATGGTTGAAAATAAAATATATTTTGTGCCGTTTAAACCGGATTAGACGAGGTGTTTGTTTACTAACAAAATCTGAAAAAACACACTTTTTGTAAAACTTTTGGTTCAGTGCGCCACCTTAAGATGAAGTAAGAATTTAATGATATTTTGTGTACTTTACAGGGTACTACTAAGGCACCCATTGTTAAGTATTATTATAAAAATATTCTTATATTATTATAAAATATTCTTATATATATATATAAGAATATTTTCCTTGTGATTTGGAATTTTGATCAATTAAAACACAATTGAGTTTCTCTGTGAAGAAAGATATGGTTTATTTTGTTAATCTAAATAATAATAATTTAAATCTCACAAGATTAACATAAAGAAAAGTATTAAGGTATTAAAACATTACCTGTGAAGAAAGAAACTACATTATTAATGTTATTAATTGTAATTCCTTAATCTCAATCACGATAGTAATTAATGTTCTCACTTTATTCTGTCATAACTTATAGACTCTTTTTACTATTGTTTTAATAATCCATTTTCAAATTAAGAATAAAATATGGAGTCGACTTTAAAGAAAGTGTTTGATATTTCGTCTCGCAAATGCAATGATTTCAGTAAATGTGACTGTCCTAGAGATCAAAAATTACCTGTTAATGAATAGAGTTTCATTACTGACTAACGTACTACACCAAAAATGATAATAGGAAACGTGGATATCGCTTCAACAAAACAGATGAAAACTATGTTGAAAGGAAAACTTTTGAAGCAAAAATCCTTGTGCCTGTCTAAAAAGCAAAGCACAGGTAAGCCAACTACCTCTCTACTCGATATTTCCACGACTTCTGCATCAAATGAATCCGATTGTAAAGATGTTTTCAAACCTAATGTTGTACCTCAAATGCTTCAGAAGCAGGCTGCGGTCAATACTGATCATTCCACACTGTCTAAAACTTGTGATAGATATGGTCTGTCGGATAATATCTTGTCTATAATGTCGGATGATATCTTCTCGATGTCAGAATTCGAATGCATAGTCTTGAAACGTCATCGAAAATGATTTTGTTTGACAAACGAAATATTTTATAGGTACATTATGTTATAAACAACCTGATGTGTGAATTTCAAATTATGAATGAATACTTTTAGGTAACGATTTACGTTTTCAGTATAGTTTATACGTAAAAGATTGCGATGGTGATAGCTTTCAACAATTTAAAAATGTTTATTATGAGGTTATGTATCATCTATTTGGGTATTGTATATTTAATTTAAAATAAAACAATAAATTAGTATATACCATTTTTAAATTTAATGCCGACCGGGTTTCGCTAAAACCGTAGTTTCTTCAGGGCAGTAAATAATACTCTACCAAAATCAGCAAGTAATATGTTTTCATATGGACATATCCAAATATATTTAATTTATTTGAAATTAACAGGTGTTTCTTAGTTTGTAATAAAAATGAAACGATTTCTATAGTAAGAAAACTTTATTTATATATTTAATGATAATTTGTTAATAATTGCATACGAAAATGTGTCCATAACCTACATGTTATTGTTTGTTGTTTTTTGGTATGCATTTCACAACATAACAATTATTGTTAAGCTACTTAGTTTAGCCCATTGGTAAGAATTTCCATTAAAAATATGTATGTATGTTTAATAATATGTCAATAATTATAATTATATGACATTTTTGATCAAAAACAATCTCTAAATAACATGTTTAAATAACGCAACATTAGTAAGTAAGTACTGCAACAATATTTCAATCACCGTTTTTCTTTCCTGGCAATGGCACATTGGCAAATTCCCTTTTTGTTTGATGGCAACATTAGTGTTATTCCATTTTCCACGTATTTCCAATATGTGGGCATCTCACAACAATAAAATTACTAATAAGATATTTAGTTTAGCCGGTTGGTACAAATTCCCATTAATAATATTGACAGTGTGTCTGTGTTTAATACGAAGATAATAATTTTATGTCGTTTTTGTTAAAAAATAACCTCTAAATAACATGTAGGTTATGTACACCTTTTCGTATGCAATTATTAAAAGTTTATCATTAAATAAAGTTTTCTTACTATAGAAATCGTTTCATTTTTATTACAAACTACGAAACATAAACTAATTTCAAATAAATTTAATATATTTGGTTATAATAAGCACATATGTCCATATGAAAACATATTACTTGCTGATTTTAGTAGAGTATTATTTACTGCCCTGAAGAAACTACGGTTTTAGCGAAACCCGGTCGGCATTAAATATAAAAATGGTATATACTAAGTTATTGTTTTATTTTAAATTAAATATACAATACCCAAATAGATGATACATAACCTCATAATAAACATTTTTAAATTGTTGAAAGCTATCACCATCGCAATCTTTTACGTATAAACTATACTGAAAACGTAAATCGTTACCTAAAAGTATTCATTAATAATTCAAAATTCACACATCAGGTTGATTATAACATGTACCTATATATATATGTTCGCTTGTCAAGCAAAATCACTTTCGATGACGTTTCAAGACTATGCATTCGAATTGATTCTGACATCGAGAAGCGAGAATCGATTCCAAGTTCGATGACGTTTAAAACCGATTGTCTCGGACTGTGCATTCGAATGGATTCTGACATCGAGAAGCGAGAATCGATTTCAAGTTCGATGACGTTTAAAACCCGATTCTCTCGGTTTAACATTTCGATTAATTCTAACCAATGACAACGCTTATCTCACTTCGATTAATTCTGACCAATCACAGCAAAGACTTTCGATGACGTCTCAAACCGATTGTCTCGGACTGGCATTCGAATGAATTTGACTAGCGATGGGAATGATCGAAACTTTTATATAATCGATTTTTTTTAATCGAGACATCACAATAATCGAATGATTAATCGATTTTTTGCTCGGAGTTCGGGAGCAATAGCTACGGTCAGGGGCAGGATTTTTGTCTATGACGGGGGGGGGGGGGGGTAGGAAGCCGAAAATTATTATGGTGCATCATGTATGGCAACGCTTATTGTTTGTTGTAATTTTATTTGTTGTTTTTTGGTATGCATTTCACAACATAACAATTATTGTTAAGCTACTTAGTTTAGCCCATTGGTAAAAATTTCCATTAAAAATATTTATGTATGTTTAATAATATGAAAATAATTATAATTATGTGACATTTTTGTCAAAAACAATAAATAAGTATAATAATAAATATAACAATAATAAATTTTGATAAATAACATGTTTAAATAACGCAACATTAGTAAGTAAGTACTGCAACAATATTTCAATCACCGTTTTTATTTCCTGGCAATGGCAAATTGGCAAATTCCTTTTTGTTTGATGGCAACATTAGTGTTATTCCATTTTCCACGAATTTCAAATATGAGGGCATCTCACAACAATAAAATTACTAATAAGATATTTAGTTTAGCCGGTTGGTACAAATTCCCATTAATAATATTGACAGTGTGTCTGTGTTTAATACGAAGATAATAATTTTATGTCGTTTTTGTTAAAAAAATAACCTCTAAATAACATGTAGGTTATGGACACCTTTTCGTATGCAATTATTTGTATTTATATTTTTATATTTGTAGTTTATCATTAAATAAAGTTTTCTTACTATAGAAATCGTTTCATTTTTATTACAAACTAAGAAACACCTGTTAATTTCAAATAAATTAAATATATTTGGTCATATAAAGCAGATATGAAAACATATTACCTACTTGCTGATTTTAGTAGAGTATTATTTACTGCCCTGAAGAAACTACGGTTTTAGCGAAACCCGGTCGGCATTAAATATAAAAATGGTATATACTAAGTTATTGTTTTATTTTAAATTAAATATACAATACCCAAATAGATGATACATAACCTCATAATAAACATTTTTAAATTGTTGAAAGCTATCACCATCGCAATCTTTTACGTATAAACTATACTGAAAACGTAAATCGTTACCTAAAAGTATTCATTCATAATTTAAAATTCACACATCAGGTTGATTATAACATGTACCTATAAAATATTTCGTTTGACAAGCAAAATCACTTTCGATGACGTTTCAAGACTATGCATTCGAATTCTGACATCGAGAAGCGAGAATCGATTCCAAGTTCGATGACGTTTAAAACCGATTGTCTCGGACTGTGCATTCGAATGGATTCTGACATCGAGAAGCGAGAATCGATTTCAAGTTCGATGACGTTTCAAACCGATTGTCTCGGCCGTGCATTCGAAAGAATTTTGACATCGAGAAGCGAGAATCGATTCCAAGTTCGATGACGTTTCAAACCGATTCTCTCGGACTGTGCATTCGAATGAATTTGACATCGAGAAGCGAGAATCGATTTTTCTATGGAAATGAATCGAAATCATTCGATGGTAAAAAAGATCGAGTAAATAATCGATTATTCATCGATTGTGCCCATCGCTAAATTTGACATCGAGAAGCGAGAATCGATTTTTCTATGGAAATGAATCGAAATCATTTGATGGTAAAAAAGATCGAGTAAATAATCGATTATTCATCGATTGTGCCCATCGCTAGTGTAATGACGGAAACATCTGTGGAATGGTTCCAGCGAGCAAGAAATTTTATCTGTGGCAAAGAATGATACCTACATATTTAATTATTTTAAACGATTCATTTTTCATTTCATAATAATTTATTAGTTTAAAACAATGGTGTAAGATCACTATTCAGAATCTAAACATTCTTGAAATGGTTTTAGCCGTGTTTAGTGACAAGATCTCATTAGTTTGATTCCGCCCCCACCTTCCTTCTCCTCTCTCCCTCCCTTCCCTTTTTTCATATCCTTCACAACATAACCCAATTAGGATTCCATAGTCTCACTGATTTAAGACGGTTGGGAGCAATTGGGACTATTTTACGATAAAACACGTTCACCTAAAAAAGTATGTTTCAGCGGCATTCCAGAGATTGTTCGCCTAGGAGAATTGGACTTTACCAAGGACGATACGGAACTACAGGACATCCAGATACAGTCCATTATCGTCCACCCAGAGTACAGGTCTCCTAGCAAGTATCACGACATAGCACTGCTGATGCTAGCCACACCTGCCAAGTAAGGGTAAATAATAATTAATGTTTATTTCGGTCATCGTGTCAATTTGAATTTTTATAATTTCCATTTTAATTTTCAACCTGTTAACCTATGAGATTCTCACGCTATTACAAATGTAATTTATTCGCGGTTTTCCGGAGTTCGCCCTCGAATATTCTCGTCATGGAAGTCCGCCTTAATCCACATCTAGTCTCCGGCATCGACACTTACTAGAGAATGATACTGGCTCCTCACAATCTAGATGCCACAGCTGGAAGTCCGCCTTAGTCCACATCCAGCCTCCGGCATCGACACTTACTAGAGAATGATACTGGCTCATCACAATATAGATGCCACAGCTGGAAGTCCGCCTTAGTCCACATCCAGCCTCCGGCATCGACACTTACTAGAGAATGATACTGGCTCCTCACAATCTAGATGCCACAGCTGGAAGTCCGCCTTAGTCCACATCCAGCCTCCGGCATCGACACTTACTAGAGAATGATACTGGCTCCTCACAATCTAGATGCCACAGCTGGAAGTCCGCCTTAGTCCACATCCAGCCTCCGGCATCGACACTTACTGGAGAATGATACTGGCTCCTCACAATCTAGATGTCACAGCTGGAAGTCCGCCTTAGTCCACATCCAGCCTCCGGCATCGACACTTACTAGAGAATGATACTGGCTCCTCACAATCTAGATGTCACAGCTGGAAGTCCGCCTTAGTCCACATCCAGCCTCCGGCATCGACACTTACTAGAGAATGATACTGGCTCCTCACAATCTAGATGCCACAGCTGGAAGTCCGCCTTAGTCCACATCCAGCCTCCGGCATCGACACTTACTGGAGAATGATACTGGCTCCTCACAATCTAGATGCCACAGCTGGAAGTCCGCCTTAGTCCACATCCAGCCTCCGGCATCGACACTTACTAGAGAATGATACTGGCTCATCACAATATAGATGCCATAGCTCCTTAATTTATTTGCATGTGTTCGTGTATATTTAATACCTATTTTTGTAATTTTTAACTAGGCACGTACGTCTGATTTGACTGCCGTCAGCGATATCCATTTGCTATCCTCACATATACCTCCATAGCATACTAGATGGAATAAACTATTTTTTACAAGTTAAATATGTCTGTCATGGATAGAATACATATGTAGACTAGGCAAAAAGTCGCTGATATTTTCTACTTAAATTTTGACACATTCAAAGCCAAATTGTGGATTTTACCTAAACACATTCGCGCAAGGAAAGATTGAGTTGGTTCTTTGGAAAGGAATATGGAAAGTTTCGGGGTTTCTTAGTTTGTTGTACAATTAATAGAATGTTGATGATTTTGTTTTTTTTTAACAGGTTGACAGAATTTGTTCGGCCCGTCTGTTTGTGGCAAAATGAATCAATGGAGCAGACAAAAGCCAAAGCCATTGGATGGGGAAGAACTAGCCTAGGTAAAGAGCTTTTTAATTTATTTTTGAAAAATTAACGTAAAACTCATCAGTCTCTTTCTTTAGGGATGCTTTGCTAAGAGTCTTTTCGAAGAAAGGAAAAATGAACCTGGGTCTCGAAGAGACCTGTTGTAGGAGGGAAAAAACAGAATCCTCCAATCGAAGTGCAAAATTTAAACGACCGGTACAATTTAAACCATGTACAAATGTTGGGTATGCATTTGGCTTAACGAAGGGATCTGTGGTGTCATTTCTTTGGAGCACTTTTTTCTATATACCGAAAGAACAAAAATAATTTTAAGGTAAAAATATTTTTAAAAAGGCTCCAATACTAAGGTGTGTTAGAAATAGTTAAGAGTTAGCGATGAAACGCTTTTGTTGTCGCCGTCAATTTATATATATCTCGTGTTCCAAGGGTTGTAGCGCTAAGTATCGTATTTGTTCTAAAAATAGACAATTGCCCGTTGTCATCCAGAGGGAAGGAGATTCAACGGTGATTGTTGTTTCGTGCCGACTATGGCACAATGGGACCCGAGAGGTTAAATGTTTTTTTTTGTAAAAATATGTAAAGAAAAATATGATTTTATTTAATTTAAAACAATGCCGAGCTTGACTCGCCATTGTGGCTGTATGTATCGTAGACTGTCATTGGATATGCGCCGCAGTAGCTACTTAACGGTCGACTCGATATTTTATAATCTATGGATTATTAAAACTCTTCTTCTTCTTCCTTGCACTGTCCCAACTCATTGCCTAGGTAGGCTGTTGGGGTCGGCTCTCCTCGTTCTCAGGTTGTAGCTTCTTCGGTTCTGGGTATCGCTCTCTTCCAGGCCGTTTCTACTTAGGATTTTAGAGCATTGAGTCATCCAGGAGTTCTTTGATCTTCCTCTGGATGACTGTCGATGAAGCTCCATAGACATTGCCTGCTTCACTGTGTGGTCTAGTGGTCTCCGTTTTATGTGACCATACCATGTCAACTGTCGTTCCTCTAGCTTATTGTTTATGTCCGTGACACCCAGGCTACCACGAATGCGTGAACTTTTATTTTTATCTTTTATCGACGCTCCTGCCGACCATCTAAGCATTCGCAATTCTGCTGATTCAAGTTGCCTGGTCCAGGAGTTGTACATGGTCCAGCATTCGGAGCCATACATTAACGCGGGTCTAACAATAGTCTGGTATACCTTTCCTTTTAGTTTTATAGGCATTTTTGTGTAACACAAGATTCCTGTTACGGAACTAAATTTACTCCATCCCACACCTATTCTGTGGTTAACATCTGCTGCACATTCTCCATCTTTGTGAATGAGTGAGCCGAGATACTTATATGGATTATTAAAACTATAACAAAGCAAATTGTTAAGATTAATTTCAATAATTAAAAGTAATTACTATCGTGATTGTGATTTAAGGAATCGACATTACAATTATTAATAACATTAAATTTCGTTTCTTACCTTACCTGTAACGTTTTGTTACTAAATACTTTTCTTTATGTAAATCTTGTGAGATTAACAAAATAAACCTCCTCTTTCCTTACAGAGAAACTCAATTGTGTTTTAATTTATTGTGTCGTCCAAATCACAAGAAAAATATCATTATAAATATACCATAGTTAGTATGTTTTTCACAACAAAATAATATTTTTCGAACAGTTACGTTGATGTGTCATCTTGGAAAGAAGTGAGAGTTTTTTTTAAACTAGATGTGGCGAAGGTTAACGCTTGGTTGGCCACTGTTAGCTGTCGCCAGAGTGCAGAGTACATTTACCACTGGCAAAAAGGAGAACTTTATGTAATTGTTTCCCATTTCAGTTGGCAGTGGGTCGGTCACCTTACAGGAGGTGGAGTTGTCTTTGTTCAGTAACCAGCAGTGCCGGGAGAGCTTCGGAGTGACGAGGACCATGAAGCAAGGTGTTATCCCGCAGCAGCTCTGCGCCGGCAATTCTGATGGGGGGAAAGACACGTGCAGCGTTAGTTAATTTCCCCTTTTTTCAGTTACTCTAAATTTTAAATTTTTTTTTGAAAATAATAAAAATTTTGTTTTTTTTTTTTAAATTTTACATTTTTAGAAAAATTATAAATTTTTGTAACTATTTCCGGGTAAAATATTTTAGAAATAAATACATTACTTAAGATATTTTAAATGTTGAAACTTTAGTTATACGAGCTTTTTAGCCCAGTCAATGAAGGTTTTATGTCGGAACTAATCCCCCGGAAACTTTACCGCCGCGCCGCGAGCCGCCGAGCGTCCGAGCCACCGCGTGCCGCGCTCCTTTTAAACAGCCTACGTGCCCTATTATTAACCCCTAAAAAAATTGGCGTATTTTGTCAGAGGCTAAAAATATTCCCGCTTTGCAATAAAATCCAAATAAATGGAACATTTGTTAACGTATTCGAAAACTAAAAACTGTTTTCGAAAGGTGATGAAATAGGCTTTCAAATTTCTATATTATAAATTACTATGTATTTTTTTTAAATATAATTTTTTTTTGTGAAAACTTTTAAAAGTTTTAAAAATGGCTCACTTTAATTTTTTTTCTAACAAAAATTACTGATAATGAAAAAAAATAAAACAAATACTTATTTCATTAGATAAATGAATTATAAATCTTACTGTCACCTCACTTTTTTTCGTTTCATGTAAAAAAAAATCTTAAAAAATTCACAAAGTTCCATAATTTTTTTTCAAATTTCTATCGGAAACTTTGGTTTCTGAAAGGGGTAATTTTTTTTTTTTTTGTGGTTTTCTTTTAGATTTGAATATATAGTTTGTTGTATTCTCTTTCCAATACCATTTAGATCACATTTCTGACTATGAGAGTAAGGGAAAAACAACGATTTCTGTGAGACCTATGTGAGCTGGGACAAATATGGTCTCCTGTGATTAAACGGGTTAATTAAAACCTATCATAATGTACATCATTTTAAAGCTAGAGATTTTGTCTACAAGTTTTTTTGGAGCATCTTTTGCCCTAACAAGCTCAAAAAAAAGCTATATGCAAATATTTTTTGAAACACTATTTAAAAAAACGATATTTTCTTTATTAATAAATTGCAAGGAATGTATGGCTTTTATCGAAAAATTGTTAAGAAACTATTTTTTAGAGTAAGTAATTAGCAACTAAAAGAAAAAATAATAGTCTGATTTTATTCAGCGGTTAAGGAGATATTAGCGTATTCCGAAAGGCTTTGAAAAATAAACTCAAGAGGGGGTGGGGAGGAAAGCACAAGAGGGATATCCGGGAATTTTTATAAATAAGCATGTTTAAAGGTATTCCTTCATCTGTGAAAAATTCAGCTTCCGGGGAATTAGTTCCGACATTGGGTGTTTTTTTCCCTTCATTGACGGGGCTATTTGGTTGGGAATGTTTCGTTGTGAATAAGACGTAATATTATTTCAATAAACCATTCACAACATTTTATAAAAAAAGCAAAAACATTTTTTTTTACGTTTGCGGAAACGTTTGATTAATTCTGAATAATATTTAAATGCGTAGGTACGACAGGTTCCATATCCTGTAATGTGGAAGCGGTTTTACCATAAAGTAATTTGTTTTCTTATAGGGGGACAGCGGTGGACCTCTCTCCATTAACCTGCCAACTAAAAGGCTGAAGGATTGCATCCATCACCAGGTTGGAATCACCTCCTTTGGAATCGGCTGCGGTTCAACCATTCCCGCCGTGTACACTAGAGTCAGCCGCTATCTAGACTGGATAGAGAGCGTCGTGTGGCCATAAGTAAGTACTAATTAACCTATCCTATCTCATGTAACCCAACCAAACCTAATCAGCAGGCTGAAGGATTGTATCCATCACCAGGTTGGAATCACCTCCTTTGGAATCGGCTGCGGTTCAACCATTCCCGCCGTGTACACTAGAGTCAGCCGCTATCTAGACTGGATAGAGAGCGTCGTGTGGCCATAAGTAAGTACTAATTAACCTATCCTAACTCATGTAACCCAACCTAACCTAATCAGCAGGCTGAAGGATTGTATCCATCACCAGGTTGGAATCACCTCCTTTGGAATCGGCTGCGGTTCAACCATTCCCGCCGTGTACACTAGAGTCAGCCGCTATCTAGACTGGATAGAGAGCGTCGTGTGGCCATAAGTAAGTACTAATTAACCTATCCTAACTCATGTAACCCAACCTAACCTAATCAGCAGGCTGAAGGATTGAATCCATAACAATGTTAAGATCACCTTATTTGGAATTGGCTGATAGATGTAACCCATCCCAATACGTTCTACACACCAAGCTGCATGCAGCACAACCTGCTGTTCTGCAGCATGGCTGCAAATCGGACTGTTAGTTGGATTTTGGCGGCGGAAGCGTCTGCCCACCAATTGCGTGGCAGGCCAGATCGGGAGAGACCGGTTGAGGGAGATCTTTGAATTCTCCAGCAGGGCTCTCTTGGGACATCTCTTGCACCGCAGTGGGAGGGATAGAATCATTCACCCGTCACTACTTCTTCCTTTTCTAAAAACAACCCTCCACACAGCATAGCCAAAGATGAAATAGGTCCTGATGGGAATTACGACCGTCCGTGGTCGAGTGGTAAGACACTTGACTTCCATTCGGAAGGTCGCGGGTTCGAACCCGGCGTGTGCAAATAAATTTTATTTGATTCATTTGTGTTATTTCACAATTAATTAATAAAAATAATATATGTTATATTTGCGGCACGTTCCAGAGTGGAAGATACTCTCAGTATCGCCCTGGTGTAAGACCACCATTCAGAATTGAAACGTTGCTTAATAATGGCTTTAGCCGTGTTTGGTGACTAGATCTGAATAGCCAGGTACTTTCCCACCTTCCTCTTCCCCATCTCCTTCCCTTCCCCACTTACCTTCAGCCTCACAACATACTCCAATTGGGGATGCCATAGTCTCACTGGCTCCAGAAGGGAGCAGTTGTTACTCTTGTGAAGTTTCTCTTTAAAAAAAAAAAACTTTCTTCAGGGCCTCCCGTGTAAAGCTATTGTAAAAAAATATATAAGTATATATAATACACATGACTCATCGATTTAGGTACTGATTGATACTACGTTATTAATATAAATAAATTATATTTTTGATGTCCCGTCAATTATAGGAGAATGGTCATCGACACCCATCAATATTATAATGGTACGGACACACTTGCTCATTTGAAGCCAAAGAGCATGCTACCTAGTAGCATGTGTGTCAGTGACGTTGCTAGTAATGAGCATGCTCATTCGAAACCAAAAGAGCATACTCATTGGATTATCGGATGGAAGGGGAAGCCTCTAAGCATGTGTGGACAGGCTGGCTTATGAGCATGCTCATTTCAATCCGATCTCAGTTCGGAATAGCATTCCGCATTTGAGTATCTCGTTTTTGTGTGCAATTTTAGAGAGTAGCTCGTCAAATGTCTGCGGAAGCATTCGTAAATGATTTTTATATCCGTTGACATCTCGCATTTCTACCAACAAATGATTACTTGCTCCAATGTTTGCTTTTCTAGTGATCCGATTACGAAACCAAATCGATCTTTTAATTTTCTTATCCCTTCAAAAATTTGGCGAATTTTGTCGGAGGCTAAAAATATTCCCGCTTTGAGATAAAATCCAAATAAATGGAATATTTGTAAACGTATCCGAAAACTAAAAACTGTTTTCGAAAGGTGATGAAATAGGCTTTTAAATTATATTATTGGAAATAAACATGTAATTTTATAAATATAACATTTTTGGATGAAAACTTTAAAAAGTTTAAAAAATGGTAACCTCACTTTTTTGTCATTTCATGTAAAAAAAAAACTTTAAAAATTCACAAAGTTTCATAATTTTTATTCAAATTCTGATCGGAAAGTTTGGTTTCAAAAAGGTGTACATTTTATTTTTTTGTAGTTTACTTTTAGATTTGAATATATAGCGTGTTGTATTATCTTTCCAATACCATTTAAATCATACTTATCACTATGATAATAAGGGAGATACAACGATTTCTATGAGACCTTTGAGAGCTGGGACAAATAATATGGTATCCTGTGATTAAACGGGTTAATATAATAAAATCTTTATAATTTTCTTAAATAATTAATAATTGCGTTGCAAGCAATACGATGTTCTGGGCGAACGGAACTGTCTCTATACCTACGATGACAGTTATTATTTGACATGAGCATGCTCTTTAAAGAGCATGTGTGTTCAATTGTTGGCTCTGAGCATGCTCATTCATTAGAAAGCTCAAGCCAAGCCAGTTCATTTATTAGAAAATGTGTACAGTTGTGTGAGCATACTCATTAATGAGCATGCTCATAAGCCGGCTTGTAATAAGCAAGTGTCAGTACCATTAGAAGCAAGTTAGAACGTACGTTCCTTTCGATTGCTGCATGATGACACGGTTACGACCTCTGCCTGGTTTTACTTTATTACACATGACAATGCTCTGATGGTTCCAGCACTAAAACCTAAAACTTATAATATAGAAATGCATAAATATTTGGTTTAAAAATTTCGTATCCATTAATTTTTCGAAAGCACACTGAAATCCCTACTTATTTGTAATTGAATCCAACCCACTAATGTATATGGCGCACTTCCCCTGACTGACTTTAGTTCGATCTCTGTTTCAGATCTCATTATTACGGAAATTGTGAATTCAGATTTGGAGACACAATTCTAGTCAGTAATCAGAATGCCAGGAGCCGAATGCAAAACGACCGCACAACTCTTGTTAAGAGCATTTAGCCTTTCGTCCCCCAGTTCCAACCTCAGGAACAAAACAAGCCTTTTGTAATTATTTAACGTAATTTAAGATTATAAATCCGTACATAATTGTGAGTAATTATATAAATGGTACTTGTGCAGTGATTCATTTAATATTAAGATTATAAATAACAGCATATACTATACTTACATTATGTCCGTCAATTTGTCTGTCCTAAAACAGGAAACCTTTCTACCTGGACTGTCAAAAGCGTCCTTAAACTGTTAACTTATTTTTGTATCAAATAAATAAATGAATACTAGATGTTCGACAGTGTTACATTAAAAAGATAATAATTTATGCTTTTAAAAATAAATATAAAATAAATAAATGAAAACAGTCGAATAAAAACTTCAAACCAGAAGAAAGGTCAGAAATTACCTTTCTATTCCAACACGCAGCACAGCGACTTATCAAAGGATATTCTCATACCGGGGACCAAAGTGTATAACAAAATTCCTTCACAACTAACACTGTGTGAAGTTTCATCCTTCGGTTTAAAAATAACAAAATGGTTACTAGATTTAGGCAGGACAGAAATATTATTAAATAAATGTTATCTGATCATTATGTATTACCTACGAGTGCCATATATCTAAATATATTTCTATTTTTAATTTTTTTTATTTTCTTTTTCTTTTACAGTTTTTCTTGTATATTGTTTTTCTTGTATCCAAAAATAACAAAATAGTTACTAAATTTAGGCAGGACGGAGTCAGAAAGATTTAAAAAAAATTATTTCTGTTAATTATATATTACGAGCACTTTATATACGTCTTTTGTTTCCAAAAACTGTTTTTCTTGTATACATACTTACTTTAAACACACTTTTTTTGTATATTCAATGCTTACCTATTTGATTCTTGAACCTAGTACTCGACTGTATCATATATTATATAATAATTATGTAAATGGAATTTGTGATTCTTAACTTTATTTAACACTATTTGAATCATCGTGTACCCATCTACCTAATATTTATAATACCTTTATATAAATCAAAATATAACTACAAACCAAACGCACGACAAACAGAAAATTCTGGAAACAAGCGCTCAAAATAATATGTACACGGTTGACATTATCTGTCACATGGGAACGGGCTGTTTCTATGACTCGTTCTTGAGTTAACAGCTCAGCTGCCGAACGATTTGTTGGCCTCTGTGTTTAGTCCCTCCTACAAAATGTGTCTCTTCAATACTTATTAGCCTGGAGTGAAAGAGGTCGAAATTTTTTTTTTTAATTTCGTGACCCCTGTATTACTAAATGTTCTATGGATTATATTATTTATAATTATTATAAGCTGTTGACAATTTTTTTTTCACATAGGATCCTCAGGTGGAGCAGAGGGCTTCAAATTTTGAAAAAATGATCAAACCCAGAAATTTAAAAAAAATTTAAACCAATATTATTATCAATTTTTACTTTATTATCTGCATTAAAATAAAAATAAAAATAAAATTATATATTTTTTTTTAATAATATAAGCCTTCAGTCGTGTCATCTGTATATTGGGGAGCTCTCTGCATTTCAGAGGAAAAGTTTGATTTTGGTCGAATTTCGGCATTTCTTTTCTCGATTTTATTCTTGCTCGAATATATCCATCACTTGCTGTACTTCCGCAAACAGCCAAACATGCTTCAGTGATCAGCTTCACACATCAGATTTTCAATAGGGATATTTATATCTTCGCTCATAATTTTGTCCCATAATTCACTATCAATGTACTGAGAATCTGGCTCTTCTATAATTGTTTTCCTGTGATATTTGATATCATGTTTTTCTTCCACAATGGTCTTATCTTTCCGACCATCAAAATATAAACCACTTGTCTTTCCGTCAGACCTCGTGAAGCTCAAAATCTGTGTTTTCTGCAACTCTTCCCGAACTAAATTTACTTATATCTATTACTTTTGAGGGATCTTGCTTAGAAATAAAACCAACATCTTGCAGAACTGCACTGGCGATGGTTGATGCTGATCTGTCGGACACACCACTCCTGTCACAGACAGTGGCCAAATTTTTTAATCGATGCCTCATCTGATTTGTTTGTGATTTCGGTGTGGATGGCTTGGAGTAGGTATACCGGCAAAAGTGTATGAATGTGGTCTGTTGATGTTGTCTGATAATCGTACACTATCATTCAAGGTCTCTGCAGTCAATGTAGTATCTGCTAGTAGTGCGGGGCTCAGAGGTTTCTTAAAAGCCTGTTTTTGAAGAAATTTATTTTGTCTCATCAGTCGTAATTGCCTACTCTCCAAAGCCTTGGTTGCCACTATATCTTTTGTGCCGATATACATTTTGCGGCTACCTCTTTCATCTTGCAGGAATTCCAGCTACTCCTTGGGTACTTTTACTAAACATTTACAAAAATCGATAGAAACGCACTTGCACACAGCAATATCAAAGAGTTTTTTTTTGCATCTTCATATAATTCAGTTTTCTTTTTAGGTATTCGATATTTATTTAAGGATTTTTAGTTGTGATAATACCGGGTTAGTTAACTTACAATTTGACATTGAGTTACAATAGGAATAGACGCTTTATTCCCCATGTAATTAGTTCAATTGCAAATATTTCACATAGGTATGTCTTTCACAGAAAAAAATCTTTTCCATTAGATCACCACCGAAAGTCATTCTAATCCACAAACAATACTTTATTACATCCTCATAATTTGTTAACGCATTATCTTTTTTTTTTTCATTGTTTTTATTTCTTGCTAGAGCAATCCCGATGAGTTACAAAACTCATTTTAGGACAGGAGAAACTTACAATTCATAGGTAGGAGGTAGTAGTTACAATTTTACAAAGGTATTTTGATATTATAATATAAGTTTTACATTCAGTACAGCATAAAAATGAAAAAAAAGGCAAGTTAAGTAGAACAAACAACAAAAGAAAACAAGTACCTAAAGAGAGGGAAAAACTGATACGAGTATATAAGATAGAACAAAAAAAGACAAGACGATTACATATTATCATTTTTAAATGTAGTTAAAAAATATTATTTTAAAGCATTGCTTTGCAATTTTTTATTATGCTGGATGTTTTTGTACATATCTGGAAGCGAATTATATAGTGTATAGGCAATATAGTTCTTTTAATTTTTCTTGGACACCAACCACAGAACACAATGATTTTTTTCTCGTTTTAGGCATATTACAAACCAATCAAAATCATGTTTGCGAGGCTAATCCAACAAATGTGCGCCGCGCGCTGATATCTGTTTTTGCTGATTGACTGCATTGTGTTGTAACGCAAAATAGTGTCAAAAGGTGGAGGGCATGAGGGGTAAGTTAGATGGTTGAAAATAAAATATATTTTGTGCCGTTTAAACCGGATTAGACGAGGTGTTTGTTTACTAACAAAATCTGAAAAAACACACTTTTTGTAAAACTTTTGGTTCAGTGCGCCACCTTAAGATGAAGTAAGAATTTAATGATATTTTGTGTACTTTACAGGGTACTACTAAGGCACCCATTGTTAAGTATTATTATAAAAATATTCTTATATTATTATAAAATATTCTTATATATATATATAAGAATATTTTCCTTGTGATTTGGAATTTTGATCAATTAAAACACAATTGAGTTTCTCTGTGAAGAAAGATATGGTTTATTTTGTTAATCTAAATAATAATAATTTAAATCTCACAAGATTAACATAAAGAAAAGTATTAAGGTATTAAAACATTACCTGTGAAGAAAGAAACTACATTATTAATGTTATTAATTGTAATTCCTTAATCTCAATCACGATAGTAATTAATCTTCTCACTTTATTCTGTCATAACTTATAGACTCTTCTTACTATTGTTTTAATAATCCATTTTCAAATTAAGAATAAAATATGGAGTCGACTTTAAAGAAAGTGTTTGATATTTCGTCTCGCAAATGCAATGATTTCAGTAAATGTGACTGTCCTAGAGATCAAAAATTACCTGTTAATGAATAGAGTTTCATTACTGACTAACGTACTACACCAAAAATGATAATAGGAAACGTGGATATCGCTTCAACAAAACAGATGAAAACTATGTTGAAAGGAAAACTTTTGAAGCAAAAATCCTTGTGCCTGTCTAAAAAGCAAAGCACAGGTAAGCCAACTACCTCTCTACTCGATATTTCCACGACTTCTGCATCAAATGAATCCGATTGTAAAGATGTTTTCAAACCTAATGTTGTACCTCAAATGCTTCAGAAGCAGGCTGCGGTCAATACTGATCATTCCACACTGTCTAAAACTTGTGATAGATATGGTCTGTCGGATAATATCTTGTCTATAATGTCGGATGATATCTTCTCGATGTCAGAATTCGAATGCATAGTCTTGAAACGTCATCGAAAATGATTTTGTTTGACAAACGAAATATTTTATAGGTACATTATGTTATAAACAACCTGATGTGTGAATTTCAAATTATGAATGAATACTTTTAGGTAACGATTTACGTTTTCAGTATAGTTTATACGTAAAAGATTGCGATGGTGATAGCTTTCAACAATTTAAAAATGTTTATTATGAGGTTATGTATCATCTATTTGGGTATTGTATATTTAATTTAAAATAAAACAATAAATTAGTATATACCATTTTTAAATTTAATGCCGACCGGGTTTCGCTAAAACCGTAGTTTCTTCAGGGCAGTAAATAATACTCTACCAAAATCAGCAAGTAATATGTTTTCATATGGACATATCCAAATATATTTAATTTATTTGAAATTAACAGGTGTTTCTTAGTTTGTAATAAAAATGAAACGATTTCTATAGTAAGAAAACTTTATTTATATATTTAATGATAATTTGTTAATAATTGCATACGAAAATGTGTCCATAACCTACATGTTATTTAGAGGTTATTTTTTTTAACAAAAACGACATAAAATTATTATCTTCGTGTTAAACACAGACACACTGTCAATATTATTAATGGGAATTTGTACCTAACGGCTAAACTAAATATCTTATTAGGAATTTTATTGTTGTAAGATGCCCACATATTTGAAATTCGTGAAATAAGGGAATAACACTAATGTTGCCATCAAACAAAAAGGAATTTGCCAATTTGCACTTGCCAGGAAAGAAAAACGGTGATTGAAATGTTGTTGCAGTACTTACTTACTAATGTTGCGTTATTTAAACATGTTATTTAGAGATTGTTTTTGAACAAAAATGTCATATAATTATAATTATTGACATATTATTAAACATACATAAATATTTTTTATGGAAATTTTTACCAACGGGCTAAACTAAGTAGCTTAACAATAATTGTTATTTTGTGAAATGCATACCAAAAAACAACAAATAAAATTACAACAAAAAATAAGCGTTGCTATACATGATGCACTATAACAATCCCGGATTCCTACCCCCCCCCCCCCCCCCCCTCACAGACAAAAATTCTGCCCCTGACCGTAGCTATTGCTCCCAAACTCCGAGCAAAAAATCGATTAATCATTCGATTATTGTGATGTCTCGATTAAAAAAATCGATTATATAAAAGTTTCGATCATTCCCATCGCTACTTCGAATAGAGCAGTACTTGAGTGAGATAGCAATAGTCTGCGATATATATACGGTAGCACATACTCGCACTTTCTTCTTATTCCAGAAATCCGTTGGCGTAGACGTCAGTCATAGTAATATTCGTTGTTACTTGTATTGCTTATTGAGTAAATTAGTTGTGCACTTCTTATTAAGCCTTGCTCTCAATAACACAAATAACATTGGCGGAGTTGATTGTTCTAAATACGTCCCTAAACAAGATTAGCGGATTAAAGTTGTTAAGTTGTTTTGATTAAAAATCTCACATTATAAAAAAAGTAACTACCGAATGTTTAGAAGTAGATATTGTATATATTGAGTAATGCCACGATAGATGGCCATTCTCTCAACCGTTTTCAAATGTCAATGGCATGATTCAAATACAGCTACAATAATTATTAAATTCTTGTTTCAAAATATAAATGAGTTATGTATACGAATTCACTGTTTTGGGGAAATATTTCAAACAAAACCAAATATTCATTTGTTCTGTTTCAGGAAAATTTGTTTTAGCTTGAACCAATTACCAAACGCTACCACAGCAGTGCCATGGATCTACTAAATCCTGAGACTGTTTCCATCAAGACGGAACCAGGGCCCGAGGAAGAAGGCGGAGGTGTAATGCTGTATACAGATTTCGACCTACCAGACGTAAAGAAGGAAAGTTTGGCGTATGCGGAGAGTACTCAAACATCCAGTTAGTTTAATTAAAAAATTTAAAAAATGTAGAACGTTGAATTTGGAATTTTAACTTGATTGTATTGCAAGCAATCATTTCCCAATTCCTCAAATTTTTACCTCTTTTAATTTGGGACATGATTTAAGTTACTCTTATTATTATACACTAAAAATGCCTAAAGATTGATGGAAGTGAACACCATTCCATTGAATTCTTCAAAAGCAGGGTCCTGCATCAGTTCCTGAAGCGGACATCTGGTTTCATTATTTTTTCTTATATTGATCTTTAAGTTTCTTATCCAAATTCCCTCATTAATAATTCAGGTGCGGCGCATACGTCATTCCTATGTCTACTTACGTTAAATTGTCGTGAAAACCAGCAACATATATTAACCGCTTGGGCGGTATCTTTATTTATTATCTTTCAAAAATATATTTTTAATGAAAAAATTAGATTTTTTTATGTATCATTAATCAATTGTCTTTTAGGCAGCATTAATGTGGAAACAATTGCCACCAAGGCGAATCTTGAACCCCGAGAAGAAGATGAAGGTGGTTTTACTTATATGGAAATTGACATCGATCTGTCGGATGTCAAAAAGGAATGCTTAAAACGCGTTGACATAATGAAGGAAACATTAGGTAAAACTGATTTTTAATTTAAGATTTAACATTTAGCGATATCCATTTTTTTTTATCGTTTATATACATTTACTGTGCTTATCTACACTTAGCGAGTGCAATAAGTCTTAATAAGCCTTTTTTAACCTATGTTTTTCAAATTTGTCGACAGATCTGAAAACGCGTCGTCTGGAAAAACAATTCTCTTGTCCTCATTGCATCTACTCCTGCACTCAAAAGAACGATTTTAGAAGTCATGTTCGCACTCATACTGGAGAAAAACGTTTTTCATGTACCGTGTGCAACTATTCATGTTCTTGTAAGGGTAGTCTGAAGAACCACTTGCTGACACACAGTGGAGAAAAACCTTTTTCATGTTCCGAGTGCAACTATTTATGTTCTCGAAAGGGCCATTTGACTAGACACATGCTGACTCACAGCGGAGAAAAACCTTTTTCATGTTCAGAGTGCAACTATTCATGTTCTCGGAAGGCCAGTCTGACAATCCACAAGCTGACTCACAGTGGAGAAAAGCCTTTTTCATGTTCAGAGTGCAACTATTTATGTTCTCGAAAGGGCCATTTGACTATACACATGCTGACTCACAGCGGAGAAAAACCTTTTTCATGTTCAGAGTGCAACTATTCATGTTCTCAGAAGGGCAGTCTGACAATCCACATGCTGACTCACAGTGGAGAAAAACCTTTTTCATGTTCCGAGTGTAACTATTCATGTTCTCGGAAGGGCACTCTGACTAGACACATGCTGACTCACAGCGGAGAAAAACCTTTTTCATGTTCCGAGTGTAACTATTCATGTTCTCGGAAGGGCACTCTTACTAGCCACATGCTGACTCACAGCGGAGAAAAACCTTTTTCATGTTCCGAGTGCAACTATTCATGTTGTCGGAAGGGCAGTCTGACAATCCACATGCTGACTCACGGTGGAGAAAAACCTTTTTCATGTTCAGAGTGCAACTATTCATGTTCTCAAAAGGTCCATCTGAATAGACACATGCTGACTCACAGCGGAGAAAAGCCTTTTTCATGTTCCGAGTGCAACTATTCATGTTCTCGGAAGGGCAGTCTGACAATCCACATGCTGACTCACAGTGGACAAAAACCTTTTTCATGTTCCGAGTGCAACTATTCATGTTCTCGGAAGGGCTTTCTTACTAGCCACATGCTGACTCACAGCGGAGAATAACCTATTTCATGTTCCGAGTGCAACTATTCATGTTCTCGGAAGGGCAGTCTGACAATCCACATGCTGACTCACAGTGGAGAAAAACCTTTTTCATGTTCAGAGTGCAACTATTCATGTTATTTGAAGTCAAATTTGACAACTCACATGCGAACTCACAGCGGAGAAAAACCCTTTTCCTGTTCCGAGTGCAACTATTCATTTTCGTGTAAGGGTAGTCTGAAGAACCACATGCTGACTCACAGTGGAGAAAAACCGTTTTCATGTACCGAGTGCAACTATTCATGTTCTCGGAAGGGCACTCTGACTAGACACATGCTGACTCACAGCGGAGAAAAACCTTTTTCATGATCCGAGTACAACTATTCATGTTCTCGGAAGGGCAGTCTGACAATCCACATGCTGACTCACAGTGGAGAAAAACCTTTTTCATGTTTAGATTACAACTATTCATGTTCTCATAAGGGCCATCTGACTACACACATGCTGACTCACACTAGAGAAAAACCTTTTTCATGTTCAGAGTGCAACTATTCATGTTCTCGAAAGGGCAATATGATAACCCACTTGCTGGCACACAGTGGATAAAATCCTCTTTCATGTTTCGAGTGCAACTATTCATGTTTTCGAAAACACTATATGACGAGACACCGGCTGACTCTTAGTGAAGAAAAACAATGTACATGTTCCTAATGCAGCTAAACGTGTCCTCAATAGAGAGATTTTTTGTCCATTACACACCCTACACACCAACCCTACACACTACATTACTACTAGGTCGGTAAAGTAGAATTCGATTAAAAAGTATTTTATTTTTAAATATCCTTACGTATATGTTAATAATATTAATTGGGTTTATTAGTTGGTATAAAAAAAAGGTTCCTAAGAAATTTGCTCTTTCTTCTATCAATTCAATATACAAAGAAAATGTAGATCAAACTTACGAAGGTAGAATATTACACTGTTTGTTATTTATATTTTCGTTGCTCCATGGCTCCGTCACGTTTTTCTTTCGTTCATTATTACCTTGTTACATATTGATTGACGTGAATTAGTGAAAATGTCGTCATATTATTAGTGTTTTCAAAAGTGTTCAAAAGAAAAACCCAGGAAAGTGAATTGGATACTTCGATTTTTTAATAAACGATAACTTAAGAACTCAAATCCTGAATTTAATTATACCTGATTCGATCGGTAAATGTGCAAAAAAAACCCTGAGACTCTAATTTTATGATTAAATGAAACACTATATCTTAGTTACAACCACTGATTTATTTAGTTACACGCCGACCGGTTTCGGAACAACCGTTCCTTCTTCAGGGCAAACATATAATGATGACAATTTACAAAATAGAGTGTGGGTACAATTTATCAGTAGGTGTTGTGGTAGGGGTGGGGGCGTGGCTAGGAGTTGATGAAGAGTAAGTGGGGACAGAATGGACACCGAATGGGAAGAGATTTAATATTGGGCTATAGGTTAATATTTTTTGTTTATTGATAATCGACTCATTATTTTTAAGGGATTTTTTTATTTCTAGAGCTTCTAAGTTATCTAAGCGTTTTCCTTTATTATTAATGTGAAGAATATTTATCCCTGTATTTTTTTCAAAACTATGGTTATTTTCAATTATATGGTTAGCGAAATCGGAAAAATTATTATTATTAAGACACCTTAAGTGTTCTTTGATTCTAATTTCGAAATTACGCGTTGTTTTCCCGATATAAAATGAGGAACAGTCATTACATTTGAGTTTATATATTCCGGAATTAGTTAATTTATGGTCTTTATCTTTAGCGTTCCTCAAAAAGTTACCGATATTATTTCTTGTATAAAAAGCTGGTTTAATATTAGAAGGGAGATTTTTGCAACATGCAAAAATGCATGCGTGTTGCAAAAATCTCCCTTCTAATATTAAACCAGCTTTTTATACAAGAAATAATATCGGTAACTTTTTGAGGAACGCTAAAGATAAAGACCATAAATTAACTAATTCCGGAATATATAAACTCAAATGTAATGACTGTTCCTCATTTTATATCGGGAAAACAACGCGTAATTTCGAAATTAGAATCAAAGAACACTTAAGGTGTCTTAATAATAATAATTTTTCCGATTTCGCTAACCATATAATTGAAAATAACCATAGTTTTGAAAAAAATACAGGGATAAATATTCTTCACATTAATAATAAAGGAAACCGCTTAGATAACTTAGAAGCTCTAGAAATAAAAAAATCCCTTAAAAATAATGAGTCTATTATCAATAAACAAAAAATATTAACCTATAGCCCAATATTAAATCTCTTCCCATTCGGTGTCCATTCTGTCCCCACTTACTCTTCATCAACTCCTAGCCACGCCCCCACCCCTACCACAACACCTACTGATAAATTGTACCCACACTCTATTTTGTAAATTGTCATCATTATATGTTTGCCCTGAAGAAGGAACGGTTGTTCCGAAACCGGTCGGCGTGTAACTAAATAAATCAGTGGTTGTAACTAAGATATAGTGTTTCATTTAATTATAAAATGGATAACCACTAAGTGATAGCTAATTTCAAAAATATCTAATTTTTTGATTTATTAAATTTAATCATACTTTACGACAGGGGAGGGGAACCTTTTTGCCGTCGGGACCTATTCTGATGTATGTATTATCACCCGAGAAAACACAACTCAGATTTTAATATTTATATTTTTGAAACTGATAGTTCGTGGTGGAATTCCATTATAATAGTATAATAAAACAAATTTAGAACTTTTTCCACTTTTAATTTATTGACCGTAACCGGTTTCAGCTTGTCAAAGCCATCTTCAGACTGGTGAAAAATATTCTTAACCTAGGGATTTTATACAATGAGGGGGGAAGGATGGGGAGGGGGTGCTCTACAGGGATTTTATTAAATTATGGATTTTATTACATTTGTTGTTAAGTGGTCTTGTGAATTCACATTACTTGTAAGGTATTTCCCAAACAATACTAAAGTATGTAAGCAACCAATCCTATGTAATAAGCCTACTGGGAATTACCAAAAAAATAATTAGATAGTTGGTCACTCAAGACCACTTAACAACAAATGTAATAAAATCCATAATTTAATAAAATCCCCCCTCCCTAATATGTTTTGTATAAAATCCCTTGGTAAAGAATATTTTTCACCAGTCTGAAGATGGCTTTGACAAGCTGAAACCGGTTACGGTCAATAAATTAAAAGTGGAAAAAGTTTTGAATTTCTTTTATTATCAGATTTTAACTTAAGATTGATTCTGCGTAAGGGTCCATAAGTTTAAACAATAGTTACATTTTCTCAATTAGTCAATTTGTCAGAAGTTTGAAGCGTATAGTGTGCAACGCAAATATTAAGCTTCATTCGATACATCAGAATGTCTTCATTTCATGAATCTGCATCTTACGATTTAATTTATCATTATATTCTGAACACACAACTGGTTTAAATTAAATTTGTTTTCGGGCAATCAAAACTACACTCAGAACATGAATATGGTTTTTCTTTGATTCTGGCAGCAGATATATAGAAATTAACTAGAATTTAATAACCGCACTTCGAATAAAGAATGGTTTCGTTTGAAATGTGTCAGCAGAAGTATACACAATCTACAACTGGAATTTAACTGTAACATTCTGAAGACAAAACTCGTTTTAAATATAGAGTAATTCTGCATGAGAGTCCCCATTATTAGTATTACTCTCATAATTTTCCTACGAATTAATAATTTTACATCATATATTCTGAAACCAAAAACTTAACTCCACATTAGAACGGTTGATTTCGAAATGCGTCAGCAGATTAATTCGCTAGCGAAATTTTGACAGATCATACGGAATATAAAACCGGTTTTAACTTAAGGGTGAATCTGCATGCGAGTCCCCAGCTATAATTAATACTACACCCAGAATACGACAAAAGTTTTCTTCCGATTATTGTACTTGGAACATATGGATGGTTTCCTTCGAAAAGCGCCCGCAGATGAATTCACAATAGGAATTTGCATTATTAACATAAGAGTGGTTTAAACTAAGGAATGGATCTGCGCAGGAGTCCACCATCTTAAATTATATTGTACTTTGAACACTTGAATGGCTTTCCTGCACTTTTTCGCAAATTTATTGACTGCAATATTTTTATATGTATTTAATTAGGATAAAACAATAACTTTGTATACACCGCTTTTATTTTTTTATAATTAATGCTGACCGGGTTTCGCTACAACCGTAGCTTCTTCAGGGCAGTATAATCTCTACTAATATCTAACATGTGTTATAATATATTCAGGGGATTGAAGAAATGGGCTGGGTTCCGCCGGTGCAAGACGTAATTGGAGTAAGGAACTGGGGGTTGGAAAGTGAATGTTCTTTGTCAATGGCATTAGGCATTAAGTATAAAAAAATAAAAGTGGTGTATACAAAGTTATTGTTTTTATTTTAAATTATAATGTCACATCACAAAGTAACTGCTTCATACGAACAAATATTTAATTAGGATTTACAATAATTTATATGGATTGAATTTTTTTCCCTTCCTGAATAGAGTTGTCATCAAAACAGAGATATTTTTTCAATATTGGTTTCCTTATCGTAAAATAAAAATAAATAAAAATAAAACTAAAAAATGAGGTTGGACCACGTATGTATGTATATATGACATACTTATCAGCCATGTTATAACTATCGTTGGGTTAAGTAATAATAACTTACGTAGCTGAAAAACCGCAAAAGAAAACCTAGCTTTCTGAGTGTAATTTTTCACCAAAATGCTCGCGGGCCGCATCAAAAAGCTTCGTAAGCCGCAAGCGGCCCGCGGGCTGCAGGTTTCCCACCTCTGCTTTACGATTAGCGGATTTTTTACTAATTTTAATAGTTTTAATTCTTGTGCTGACACCGTGTTTTCCGCCCCAGGTGCCATCCATGCTAGCTACGCCACTGTAGATCATACTTATGGCACAAGATTTAGTAAAAGTGAGGGTATGTCCATTCCGAAAATTATAATTATATACGGACAACGGACTTTTCCTTATCTTGTGCCTACCATATTTAATAAGATTCCAAAGCACATATAAGACCAATCAAATTGCACCACCGACGTAAAAACCAAAATTAAAAAAATGGTTGATGGGTGGCTTTTTTGTATTGATATTTTATGTAAACTTATTTACTGTTGATTTATCTTATTTATAATTTTCCTGTTTAATGGCTGGCTCTATGTGTATTTTTTCGCGTTGTTGTTTTAAAGTTATTCTTCTGTATTTGTTTTCTATATTTTTTGGCTTATTATATGTGTGCTTTTATATTATAAAATATACTTTAAAATTGAAAAACTGCTTTGGCAAAGGCCTCACGCCTTTCTTTATCTAAAACGGAGAACCGGTCTGTACTGAGTATTAAGGTGTTAAAAAGTGCAATGTCATGTCTTGTTGAATTGTGAAGAAAAACTCAGCAATCGTTCTCGTCGAGTGTTTAATTAAAAGGACCCATCCAATTATGAATATGAGCATGGATGGTGATTAAAGCGGATTCACAGGAATTATAAAAAACTATTGGCCAAAAAATCCACTATGGACGAGCATAACATCACATCACATCGCTTTAAGAAAAGATATTAGCCCTCCTTTTATCTTCCTATCATATTCCGTAAACCCCAAATATGTTAAATCATAATTTTTAAATGCAATAGAAATACGTTTATTGTTCAAAAATTTCACTACCTATACCAAATCAGTGGAGATCTTCAATTTGACACTCAACAAAAACAAAATGTTGTTACTGAGACAGTTCAGTTACTCGCATGCACAATAAGGACGGTGAAATTTTTACTATTCATATGTAAAAGCCCCTGAAAAGAGCGTTAATAAATAAATGAATAGACGTAATAAATAAATGAACAATAGGAATTCCAACTGAAAACCTTAACTACACATTTCTAACGGACTTAAATGAATTAACTTCGAGACGAATGATGAGTGATTTAATTTGTCTTTTCAATATTGCAAATGTCAGACTGGACGCCCTCGATTTAACCAATCCAATCAAGTTTGCGAGTACTTACCCGGACTCCAGGTACTAATATCTACAGTCTGTATGTCGGACGAATATCTACAGCTCATATGTTGGACAAATATCTATGACCTTCAGAGTGAAGACTAATATCTACAGAGCTAAGGTCGGATTAATATCTACGAGGGTCCTAGTGGTGACGAATATCTATGGAGCGTGGGTGGGACTAATATCTACAGAGGGCAGCTGAGCAAGAGGTTGTACGGAAAAGATAAATTACTTCAATTAAGTAAAGGCTTAAACGTTTAAAGTACGTACATGAAGTTTTTGCATAATATTACGTATTTTGCTGAATGTTGAAATTGGCGTAGCGCCTGCTCGCGTCAAGGCAAGAAAAACATCCCAGTATTCAAGTAGTTTAGCGGCTACGCTAAGATTGTGTAACATGGTTTGTGATACAAAATAAAGTGCTCCCTTCGTAGCGCCTGCTCGCGTCAAGGCAAGAAAAACATCCCAGTTTTCAAGTAGTTTAGCGGCTACGCTAGGTTTGGTTTGTGATACAAAAGAAAGTGCCCCCTACGTAGCGCCTGCTCGCGTCAAGGCAAGAAAAACATCCCAGTATTCAAGTAGTTTAGCGGCTACGCTAGGTTTGTGTAACATGGTTTGTGATACAAAGGAAAGTGCCCCCTTCGTAGCGCCTGCTCGCGTCAAGGCAAGAAAAACATCCCAGTTTTCAAGTAGTTTGGCGGCTACGCTAGGTTTGTGTAACATGGTTTGTGATACAAAAGAAAGTGCCCCCTTCGTAGCGCCTGCTCGCGTCAAGGCAAGAAAAACATCCCAGTTTTCGAGTAGTTTAGCGGCTACGCTAGGTTTGTGGTTTGTGATACAAAAGAAAGTTCTTTAAACTGCAAACGCAAGATTACGTTATGCCAATATGCTATACATAATTGCAAATCCAACCTCTGACAGTACTGTAGATATTCGTCCACATCACCTGTTCCGTAGATATTAGTCAGCAGTTTGAGCTGTAGATATTCGTCCTCACTTTGGTATCCATAGATATTGTTCCAACATACCACCTATATATATTAGTCAACACACGGATTCTCATAGATATTAGTCCGATTTGTTCAGTTTTTGAATTTCCTGTAGATATTAGTAGACGCCTCCTGTTGGCGCAACTATGCATGTATATACCTACCTTCCTTCCTTCCACCTACCTATCCCTTCTGACTACCCACCTGTGTACAATACTATGTGAGGGCAATAATAACCACATGTGTATTGAGTCTGTTTTTGTGCTTCATGCAGTAAACATCGACCTTGTGAAGTCTGTTTTTGGCGATGTGCAGCGATGTACCTTCATCCCTCTTCGTCCTTTACATCGACTATTAATGAGTCTGCTTTGTATTGTGCAATGGTCGCTTGGACCTCTCCTTACTAAACATCGACTCTTAAGAGATATTATGTGTGCTGTGCAGTGCGTTATTAATCATCCCTCGGCGCTATAATATGCATTAAACCGGACACTAGTGCAAGTGATTACCAGTGATACAATAACTCCCCAAGAACGGAACCAGGAAGTCAGGGTAAGTCAGATCCTTCCCGAAGTCCTAATTACCATCCGTATAGTTGTGTCACGCCACCTCATTTATTTTGATACAGTCCACTTCTCAAGAATCGCATCTTTGCGATTACACCTCCCTTTCCCGCAGTACAAGACTGACTGCGACGTATTTTGTTCAAGCGTCTAATAATAATTATTTCAATAACTTGCCTATTTAAAGGTTTCACAAATTCTGAAATAAATATAACTCGATCGATGTTTATCGTCATTTCCAAATTTAAATCCAGCGTATTATAATATTTACAATAATATTATAATTCTTCATATACAATTGTTTTATAACAAACATTAACAAAATAGCTAGATAAAGCTGAAAGATCTTTTAAAGATCTTATCTCAAGATCTTTACTTTGTTATGTATGTGTTATGTATTTTGCATTTGCAAATTATGTAGTAAGAACTCGCATCATATTATTATTATAGGTTATATTTTAAGCTATCTGCATTGCAAAATCTGTTTTTTTTTCTGTATCTTATATTTATATTATTAGAACATAATTTAAATGCACCTCTACGCTAACCCCTGTTATACTTATATTTGTATTTTAAGTGTTATCTAAACCTTTTCTTGATCTGTTTACACTAAATCATAGAAACTGTATAAATATGTAAAAGCCCATTAGGGCGTTGATGTTAATAAAATAATAAAAATTAAAAAAAAAAAACATGACGCCTGGGTGGAAGTCAAACGCGATGCCAATTTGACTACTCTCCGGACTTATAAGCAACTTTGTTTTAAAAATAATAATGTAAGTAGTTCTACGAATCAAACGTAAACTCAATACATAAATATTAAACAACTAAGAAACGATTAGGTTATATTGTAAGGTTCGAATGAGAGAAAGGAAAAAGAGATAGAGGAATATGTTAATGTAACTGCCTTCAGGCTAAAGCCATTACAAGCAACGTTTCATTTGAACAGAATTGTGGTCTTTCACCATTACACACAGAGTTGATGTTTTCTATTTGTTCTCAGGACAATTTACTTAATCCATATTAGAAAAAAAGTTTAATACCAACCCTTTACCCATGCTGTGTGTAAGATCTAAGTGATTTTCTCATTTTCATCGGGTTGTTTTTCTTTAATCATTTTGTATAGCTTTAAACATTTTTTTATAATGTTAACTACTGTACCGCCCATCAATTAATTTTGCTTTTCCCAAACACGTTCAATAAAGAACATAATTATATATAAGTATTAAAATATATACCAGGATTAAATAATGACTTGTCAAGGGTAAAGGATTTTGTTTTAGATGCCTTAGCGAAAAACATAAGGCTAGACCTTTAATTCAAACGGAAATTGTCATAAATGCAATGACAAGTTTCATCATACAATGTTGCATTTTCAGCAACAGGGTACGTCACAGAGAGGGCAGTCAGATTTTCGGAACGCCCAAAGGACCACAAAACCAGACAGCTGATTAATCGATTGATCCGAAAGAGGGCTGCTCTAATCCTGACGTAGCTTTATTTACATTTTCAACTGTTCGATCTTGTACAGTTTTGTTGGCTACCGCACGAGTTGGTATAATGGTTTCACAAGGAAATAAACATTTAATTAGATGTTTGTTAGATAGCGCATCTCAAAGCAATTTAATTACTCGCGATTGCTGTAGAAGATTAGGATTTTTTGAATATCAACGTTTGTTCTACAGTTAAAGGTATTGGAGGATCATCTATAGAAAGCTTTGTCTTGTGGCATTATTTCCATTTGAATAATAAATTGTTATCTTGCGTCTAGCCTCTCGTCGGATGTCAAAGTTTGTCTATGGACAACACTCGCCACATGTCATTATTGTCAGTATAGTGCTGATTTTAATATCACTCACAAACGGTCTGATGAATGTGCGTTCTCTTACAGTTTTAATTTATTTTATGCTTGGACAATCATATTACACAGAGACGCTTTAACAGCATTGCCATGGATCCTCAAAACCCAGGGAGTGATTCTATCAGGACGGAGCCAGGGTCCCAGAATGAGATCGGAGAGGAAATAATGCCATCTACGGATATGGATTTCGACTTCCCGGATATAAATAGGGAATGTTCGCTGTATTCGGAGAGTGTTCAGACAGCTAGTAAGTTATAAAATAGGTTTAAGACAAATTGTTAAAATCTAATTCAAGATATTTTAATCTTTCGCAGCGACGATGCCCTTGCTTTCAGCATCCCAATTTACAGGCATTATTTTTAAATTAATTTTATTTTCGAAGTATTTTCTTATAGAAAACTGTCATAATGGGCGCATTTTTGTTTCCCGCAATAACGTCAACCGGTTTTTTCTTTTGACTTGTTATCACGTGATTCTGAATCGGATCTGGGTCCCACCCTATCGTCGTGAGTTCAGTTCATCGAATGGAGATGTCCTCCACGAGACAAGCAACTTTTCCGCGGAATGTGGTGGTACTATGAGATTATCAAATTATTGTCAGGTTATTCGTAACCCGGGAATGATAAAAATTACCGTTTGGCCTAAAAATGCAAAAAACCCATATTTCCGAACTTTGGACCATAAATAATTTTTTTGTAATTATGCGGCCGATGGGCACTTTTCACATTTTTTTTGTAATGCTGTTCCCAACATTCGTACCACTTTTTAGCTTGAATGTCTATTTTGACCGGACTGCTAATTTATTTTGAAGAGTGGGCGCCTACTAAAGCTATTTATTCCACTTTGTGGGCGCCTAGCGCTTCAGAAGTCAAGACATCTACTGATGATTGACGATTTCATATCGATATATCGAGCACGGTTTTGCTTTTGACCGATACTGACAGGGAATAAATATGAATCGACGGAATAAATAATAAATGGCAATGTTGAATTAAAATTCTAACCTAAATTTGCATTGCTATTCAGCATTTACTTTTTGTCACCAAACGGTAGCTAATTAGTTGGCTAAATTGGTATTGCTTAAGTTATTCTGAAAAAGTTAAAAATGGTGTTAAAAGTTAGACATTAATATATGGTAGTAAATATACGTGTTAATTGGCGATCTCATAATATTTAACACTTATAACGTATTTTTAAGTAACCATCAATATACTGCTAGTAAGCGGTGAGCTATCTCTGTATTTAGAAAGAGGGAAAAAATCTTTTAATGGAGGATAAATAGAAAGCAAGAAATATTTTTTAATTTAAAAAAAGGGTTAAAAATATTTTTTACGTAGTTCACTACTTCTTTTTTAGCATAAATGCATGTATTTTCTTAGGGTAATTAAATAAAAATAAATATTGTTTTGTTATTCTAGGTAGTGTTTTTGTAGAGGGTTTAAGCATCACGCCAGAACCAGGAAGCTGGGAAGAAAATAGCATAAGGATTCCTTATACGGAAATTGTCAATCAGAAAACCTTAGAGCGCTCTGCAAGAATTTCTCAGACAGCAGGTAAAACCAATATAAAATGTTAAGAATCCACCATTCGTGCTCTTTATACTTGCGTATTTATGAATTATGTCCTTACACGTATTAAGCTTTATCCTTAATCTCTTTCAGGCTTATTGACAGAACGGAAGACGAATCCTGGGGTAGAACGATTTTCCTGCTCCCATTGTCAATACTCCTGCTCTTTAAAGTCAATATTAAAACGGCACATGGGCACCCATTCTGGCGAAAAACCTTCCAAGCATGGCAAAACATATTCAATTCAGTCATCTATACAGCGTCACATGCTGACTCGCAGTGGAGAAAAACCTTTTTCTTGTCCCGTCTGCAGTTATTTATGTTCACGGAAAGAAAATTTGAAGAGACACGTGCTGACTCACAGTGGAGAAAAACCTTTTTCATGTTCGATCTGCAGCCACTCATGTTCTCGAAAAGGTAGTTTGAAGAAACATATGTTGATTCACAGTGGTGAACAGCCTTTTTCGTGTTCCGACTGCAACTTTTCATTTTCACTGAAGGAAAATCTGAGGAGACATATCCTGACTCACAGTGAAGAAAAGCCTTTTACGTGTTCTGTCTGCGGCTACTAATGTTTTCTATTGGGAGATTTGAAGAAACACATGCTGACTCACAGTAAGGAAAAACTTTTTTCGTGTTCCGTCTGCAGCTATACATGTTCAATAAAAGGAAATTTGAGGAGACACGTGCTGGCTCATAGTGGAGAAAAGCCTTTTTCATGTTTCGTCTGCAGCCACGCATATTCTCTAAAGGGTAGTTTGAATGAACATATGCTAACTCACAGTGGTGAAAAGCCTTTTTCGTGTTCCGACTGCAACTTTTCATTTTCACGGAAGGGAAATTTGACAAGGCACATGCTGACACACAGTGGAGAAAAGCCTTTTTCGTGTTCCATCTGCAGCTGCTTATTTTCTCAAAATGGTAGTTTGAAGAAACATATGCTGACTCACAGTGGAGAAAAACATTTTTTGTGTTCCGTCTGCAGCTGCTCATTTTCTCAAAAGGGTAGTTTGAAGGGACATATGCTGACTCACAGTGGTGAAAAGCCTTTTTCGTGTTCCGACTGCAATTTTTCATTTTCACGCAAGGGAAATTTTAGGAGACACATGCTGATTCACAGTGGAGAGAAGCCTTTTTCGTGTACCATCTGCAGCTGCTTATGTTTCTCAAAAGAGTAGTTTGAAAAAACATATGCTGGCGCACAGTGGAGAAAAACTTTTTTTGTGTTCCGTCTGCAGCTGCTCATTTTCACTGAAGGGTAGTTTGAAGAAACATATGCTGATTCACAGTGGAGATAAACCTTTTTCGTGTTCCGACTGCAAGTATTCATTTTCATTGAAGGAAAATTTGAAGAGACATATGCTTACTCACAGTGGAAAAAAGCCTTTTTCTTGTTCCGTCTGCGGCTGCTTATTTTCTCAAAGGGGTAGTTTGAAGTATCACATGCTGACTCATAGTGGAGAAAAGCCTTTACTGTGTTCCGTCTGTGGCTTCTCATGTTCTTTAATGGGAGGTTTGAAGAAACACATGCTGACTCACAGTGGGGAAAAACCTTTTTCGTGTTCCGTCTGCAGTTACTCATGCTCTCAAAATAGCGACTTGAAGAAACACATGGTGACTCAAAGTGGGAAAAAACCTTTTTCGTGTTCCGTCTGCAGCTATGCATGTTCAATAATAGGAACATTGAGAAGACACATGCTGACTCACAGTGGGGAAAAACGTTTTTCGTGTTCCGTCTGCAGCTTCTCATGTTCTCGAAAAAATAATTTGAAGAAACATATGCTGGCTCACAGAGAAAAACCTTTTCATGTTCCGACTGAAGCTATTCAAAGTTATAGAAGGAAAGTTTCAAGCGACACCCCCTAAGGAGAACAGTTCCTTTCATGTTCCAAATGCAACTATTCAATTTCATTGAAATGTAATTTCGAAATACATTTGCGGTCTCAAATGCGGCCAATAAAATTAATTTTTTTAACTAAAATTCATCAAACACCTGCTGACAAGTAGAAACTGTGTTATCCTGTGTCTTCAATAACTACGTCTTTTTAAAAACTGGGTGATGCAATTTATCAAGGGCGGTTAAATTATTATTAATTATGAAATCGTTTAAATGTTTTTCAAAGCCTGAACAAATGTTATGTTTTAATAAATTATATTTGCTTATCATAATTTTCAAAATATACATTATTTCAAAATGTATCATTAAAAATGTTTAATTAGTATAGTATTTGAACATACTTCTCTTTGCTGCCAGTGTTTAAGTCACGTAGCGTCCACAGGTATACGAAAGTAACCATATATAAGACCACTGTTAGAACTCTATTGGCATAGGGATGTGAGGCGCTGACATTGACGACAAAGATGGCTGAAATGCTGGATAATTTTGAAAGAAAAGTGCTAAGAATTGTATGTGGAACCGTGAAAGAGGGGAAACAGTGGCGCATCTCGCACAACAAAGAACTGTATGATATATATCAAGTCCCCAACATCTCAGCACATATGAGACTCATCAGGTTGAGATGGGCTGGGCATGTACAGAGAATGCCGGACACACGCGTCCCAAAAAGAATTGTGACTGGACACCCAGGTGGAAAGAGAAAAGTAGGAAGACCCAGACTGAGGTGGGAAGACGAGGAAAGAGGGGACGCAGCACAGCTTCTCCAGGTAACAAACTGGAAGTCAGCCGCTCAGGACAGGAGGAGTTGGAGGCGAATGTTACGGGAGGCCAAAGCTCGATATGTACTGTAGTGCCATCGTAGAAGAAGAAGAAGAATTTCCAAATCTCAATGAAATATGAAACAATAGAGACATATGAAATGAAAAGGTATCGGCCGCAAATAGAAATCAAATCCAAGAACTATTTCTTACTGGGGAAATTTTCTGACAACTGAGCTGTTGATACCTGATTATTTACCGCGAATTTATTTTATACTAATGGAAAAAGTCAATTATAAAATAAAATCAGATGAAAATATATTCGGATGGAACTTTGCAATCATACTAAAAATGTTAGCAGCGTATGGAAATAATTAAGGATAAAATGGGAAAATTTAAAAGTGAGAGATCGCTAAAATCCCGCTAAAACAGAGGTCTTGGGTTCCATTTCCAGTTGCGTCCTTTAACTGTTTTTATTATCTGTTTCATATTCCATTTAACATTTGAGAACCAAATTCTTTAATTATTAATTCATGTAACCTTTTTACCAGAACTTCGTGAAATGAAAAATAAAATCAAAACATAATAATAAAAATTATCACAATCGCGATATTACATTTTAACACAAATAAAGCAGTTGCTTCAGTCGGCAACGCAGTTATAGAAGGAGGAAAGAGTCCGGAGAGTAATTGGGACATTAATATAATAAAAAACACACCAATCACTCCAAATATAGTTTTAAACAAATAATTCTTGGTCTTATAAATTATTTAAAATCATACCTTGCCCTTTCTATTACCTATGTGATTTTGTAATTAAGGTTATTTAACTTTAGCCCTCGAGGTAAGTATGTTTACGTACGAAGCGTTGTTTGACTTTTAGGCTTAGATTAATGTTTTTTAGAGATAATTTTGTTACACTTTAAATGCTTGCAGAAGCTACAGATCAAAGAAACAAAAGATATGCCCCTAAGAGCGGTGGATTCTAACCAAATTGCGGGGAGCGGGGATGTGGTGTGCGCCTCTCCCTTTCAGTGATTCGTCAATATATTATTATTACTAAAATACTAATTAATATTCAAACGCTAAAATACTTTTAAGAATGAAATTGTAATAATTAAATATACATAATTACGAAATTAGATATGTATACTGAATTAGATTGCCGCATGTAAGAAAAAACAGAGTAACAAAATTGCTTAACTTAATAGAGGACTAAAAATGTCTGAAATTGTAAGTTTTTATGATTACTATAATAATATAATTTCATAAACAAAGAAGTCTTAATTAAATTAAACAAATAACTTTGTATGAACCACTATTATATAATCACAAATTACCTACACGTTTCGAAACCGATGGTTTCTTCGTCAGGGTAGTAATGACATTCAAATACCCTGACGAAGAAACCGTCGTTTTCGAAAGATGTAGGTAATTGTGATTATATAATAGTAGTTGATACAAAGTTATTTGTTTAATTTAATTAAAAATGACGCCACAAAGTGATTTTGCTAAGTTTGAAGAAAGAAGTCTTACCTTGTCCATATTATTTTGTATACATTAAATATAATATAAACTTACTCAATAATTAAAAAATAAAATAAAATAAATAAAAAACTAACACTGTTAAAAATTTCACAGTGTACCATAAAGAATAGAATCCAGACCAGTGATTGGTTTTTACTTTATTTTTATTATCAGTATTGATATTTAAAAAAAAAAATTTAAACGAATTGAAAAAATTTTTTAGACGAATCTGGGGAATACTTACTACATTCTGGCAACAAAGCAATCCGAGGCTTTCGAAATAGTGCCATAATGTGGCAAAAAGTGTTCGAGTGGTTATCTGTTTACTTATTATTTATTTTATTTATTGATTTATTTATTCACGCCCTAATGGGTCTTACATGAAAATTTTATACATTGGTTACAGTAATTAAGTATAAAAATGCAGTTGTAATAATTGTAAAAAAGCAACACATATGAATGTAACAAAATTTAGTACAAATAAGCTAAATACTAGAAAGTTGGTTCTATATTGGATAAGTAAGAAATAATTAGTAGAAAGAGATTTAGAAAATAAAATAATAAGAATTTATATAAGTTATTTATCCAAAGTTAGCGTGTCGTCGTACGTGCTAATACTTTTGGAAACGTATGTAACATTATTTGACAAACATAAGTACTTATTCTATAAATATTTCTAATTTTTTTTTTACATTAGGTCCCACACAGGGGCCCCGAGAAAAATAATTCCCCTCAGGGCTTAAGTCATTTGTGGGAAAGCTGTGTTGTGGATCTTTTTTAGGAAAGGAAGGAGAGGAATTTCATGTAAAGAAAAATATATGAGGGTGTTATAGTTAGGTTATTGAATGGTTATGTGTGTTATAACCATATTGGAATGCATCGGCATGATGTGTTCCTACTTTGAACTCGTTGTGGGCCAGGATCGACTTTGCCCAAAGGCGCGCCAATTTCCCGATGCAGGAAAATGTCAATCCGGCCAGCTAAATATCGGATAGAGCAAGACACCCCAGTCAGGGCGTAGGCAGGGGTTAGAACCGACCTCTGGGTTGTGTATAGATTAGACTTAAGTGGAATTGAAAGAAAGAGTTCTTGTACAGGTGGACTAGCCACATAAAGATATATTTTAAACCACTGGTTAAACATATGAAACAAATATAAAGTAGATGTTACTAATAAAAACTTAACTTCATCCTTAGTACAACACGTCCTTAATGAGGGTCATAAAATAGACTTTAATAAAACCACTACAATAGATAGCATTTATAATGAAACAAAAATAATTTACCGCGAAGCTACAGAAATTCATAAACATAAAAATAATATGAACACCAGAAATGACTCAATCAGAATTCCCGACACCTGGAAAGTTATAATTGATCAAAATTCCCCCAAAACGGCATTTCCAAAATCCTCAGAAGTACCTCCAATTAGTTCAAAGCCACCCAATCAGGTCTCTACACGCAAATCGCCTACCCCTCCATCGTCAAATCACCTTCTACCCGTGTTCTTCGTTCACGACAAAAGATTTGAAATGCATTCACTTAAGTCTTGACTTCTGGACTGAACAGACATGCGCAAGCGGTCAGTTTAATACAAAACTCAAGACATATAAGGCCTCTGAAGATGGACACTGAGATCTGTCCGAAACGTCAGGAGTTAAAAAGTCCTTCGATGGACCACGTTACGCGCGTAAACCGAGAAAAATTATTCTAATATATATATATATATAACTGAACAAATTACCCTTCAGCATCCAGAAGTGCAATATCGTTACATTTACAAGATCCAAAAATACATTTCTATTCCCCTACCAGATTAATAAAAATATATTAACACGCAAAAATGAGATTAGAGACCTTGGCGTGATTTTTGAAGCAAATCTCTCTTTCAAATCCCACATATTTGACATTGTCTCCCGCGCCAACAAAATGCATGGATTTGTTCTTCGTAATGAGAGATCATTTACTAAAGGAATTGCAATACGTCGAACATATGAAGCACTTGTTCGTAGCATCCTGGAATATAGCTCCATTATTTGGGCCCCTTCTGAACCAAACCATATCCTAGAAATAGAAAAAGTACAAAAAAGATTTTTGCGTTACCTATATATGAGGGAATATACGTATTATCCATTCCTGTATCCATCCTTGTTCTTAACAGGGATGCTCGATTTCAACACCTTAGAAGCCCGCAGAAAAATATTTTTAGGTAAACACTTTTTTAAGCTAATCTCTGGTATCATACTCAATCCGCCTATGTTAAAAGGGGTTAAATTTTACGCCACTAAAAAGGGAGGCGTCTACTAATATCTACAGGAATTTCAAAAACTGAACAAAGCGGACTAATATCTATGAGAATCCATGTGTTGACTAATATCTATACGAGGTATATTGGAACAATACCTATGGGAACCAAAGTGAGGACGAATATCTACAGCTCAAACTGCTGACTAATATCTACAGAACAGGTGATGTAGACGAATATCTACAGTACTGGCAGAGGTTGGATTTGCAATTATGTATAGCATATTGGCATAACGTAATATTGCATTTGCAGTTTAAATAACATTCTTTTGTATCACAAACTATGTTACACAAACCTAGCGTAGCCGCTAAACTACTCGAAAACTGGGATGTTTTTCTTGCCTTGACGCGAGCAGGCGCTACGAAGGGGCACTTTCCTTTGTATCACAAACCATGTTACACAAACCTAGCGTAGCCGCTAAACTACTTGAATACTGGGATGTTTTTCTTGCCTTGACGCGAGCAGCCGCTATCCCAATTTCAACATTACAGCAAAATACGTAATACTATGCAAAAACTTCATGTACGTACTTTAAACTTTACGTAATTGAAGTAATTTATGCTTTTCCGTAAAACCTCTTGCTCATCTGCCCTCTGTAGATATTAGTCCCACCTACGCTCCATAGATATTCGTCACCACTGGGACCCTCATAGATATTAATCCGACCTTAGCTCTGTAGATATTAGTCTTCACTCTGAAGATCATAGATATTTGTCCACCATATGAGCTGTAGATATTCGTCCGACATAGAGGCTGTAGATATTAGTATCTGGAGTCCTAAAAAGTATACTCGTGGGAAATCCCATGCAGTTTTTTATGCTCCGAAAGTAAGGACTTCTGCCTATCAGAACGCGCCAATAAACAGAGCGACTCAACTGCTTAACGATTCTGCATTGACCATCGACATTTTAAATGTCACTTACAGACAGTTAAGCAACTATCTTTTAACACTGGTCACTAAGTAGTAAAACTGCCCTTGTGTACTTTGTAATTTATAATCTTTTCCATGATATATTGATGTATAACTGTTTAATGGAGAACATGAAAAAATATATATATATATTACAGGAGCTAAATAAGTTTTACTTTAGTCGTGTGGCCTAAAGCACCCTCGTTTTTTGATGTTGCTGTAAGAATGCTCTTTAGGTGGATTTAAATTTATTAATACAATTTTACTTAGGCCCATGTTATTTTTTTAATCTGAATCTCTGTTGTCGTTCAAACCAGGAAATTTTAAGGGTACCTACCAACACTTTTAAGATGTAACTAATCTTAAAAAGCAAAACGAAGGGACAAGCTCCTTGACCACTTGAATTGACGACCTTTTTTAGTGATTTGTGTTATTTCACAATTAAATCATTTAAAATAATGTAAGGTATATTTGTGGCACGTCCCAGAGTGGAACATACTCTCAGTTTCGCCCTGGCGTAAGATCACCATTCAGAATTGAAAGGTTGCTTTAATTGACTTCAGCATTGTTTGGTGACTAGGTCTAAATAGCGTGTTACTTTTACAGCCTCCTCTTCCCCCTCACTACATACCTCAATAGGGGATGTCATAGTCTCACTGGCTACAGACGGTTGGAAGTAGTTGGAGCTCTAGTGAGGTAATTCCCTAATAGAAAAAATGCCAATGGTTATTAGAGATACTCGGGATTCGGAGGATTGCACAAAAAAGTTACTCAAAAAGTAAACTTCAGCAGGATGATGGAGGCGTCACCTTTAACTATAATCCGATCCTGAGCACTCAGTTATTCAGATAGTTTTCAATTAAACACACATCACTAAACTCATACCCCCTTACTTATAATCGTAGTATAACGAAGCAATTAAAAGTAAGGGGGATAGTTAAATTAATAAGGAATTTAATTTTTATAAGAAAAACTCTCTTTTTATAACATTTTAAGGTTATTACCATCAATTTAATATATAATTGAAGAAGAAGATAACACTAATAATCTATATTAAAATAAAGGATAGCGGTCGCAACTGGGACTGGAACCCAGAACCTCTCGCCTTAGCGGAACGGGCGCACTTATCAATTCGGCCATTGCCACCTATTATAAAACCGTCACATTTTTCAAACTGATATTTCAAATTTCAGAATTGACAATATTATCTTCGACTAATTTTTTTCCAAATTTTCCGCAAATACCTTTTTCATTGGAAACAAGTGTTCAAAGAACGTGTTTGTTACCTAGATAGTGTTTCGGATAAATACAACAGATTTTTATTTATAAAATGTAAATAATATTAAAAAATATCCATTTAGACTGGTGAGTGGCTGAGTGGACATCACGTTTGGGTCCCATCCAGGCGTCCCGTGTTCGATTCCTCGGCTAGCTAAGTCCTCCATCACAACACAAGCAACATCTTCTGCTTAGTGTGGTGGTAGTAGGAGTTTGTCAAATGTTGTCAGGTTATTCCGTTAAGAATCTTCAGATGAGTAGTGACCTTCTTGTTAACATTATCAATATTATTAATTAAACCCAGCAGAAAAGCGTACAAAGAATGTAGGTATGGGAATGTGGTTACCGCCAAAAAAAAACCGGACTTTTATCGATATGTTCGATTGTATTTTGCGTCTGTATGACAGTTGGGTTCAAACAAATTACGAAATACATGCATTATTTCCAAAAATGGATTCCGGAAATTCTTTTTTTATAAAAGGATTGTCTAGATCGGTTTCCGTAAAAATCACAGAAACATTCTCTTCTGTACTTGTGCCTGGCTCTGACTTGATGATGGTGGAATCCATGATTTTACGTAAGAAATTTGTAGTTCTGTTAAACTTTAACCTTGTAATGCGGTTGAAGGATTTCTTGAGAGATGGACGTATTGTTTCTGTTTGTTGTGTACAAATCGATTCAAAAGTAGTAAAGCCAAAATAACGGAACAAGTAAAGTGACAGCAAGCACGCCCAGCTTTATCCATAGAAATAACAGAATTAAGATTAAAAAATGGGTTGTTTGTTGTAATCCCAGTGTTGCCATTTTGAAAGATCCATCCGCTATCAACTGTTAGGTCACAAGACTTTTATGAATATTTTCTTCAATTGTTCATCATCTGTGGAAATATCGTTTTGTAACTTGTGACGTTTCTATTATTGCTCACGTATTTCGTTGCGCTTTTCTGCAGTAATATTGTATGTACTGTTTAATATTTGTCTTATATTTACACAGCTTTTGGTCATTTCAATAATATTAATAAGTCATTTAAATACTTGCACTACTACTTTTCTAGTGACGTATCTGCAATACATTGGTATCTGCAATACACGCCGCCCTTCGTCTTGAACGTAAGTAGTTTATTTATAGTATATCTATTGACTAATTAAGACCCAAGCCCTTAAGTTGGTGCATGTATTATAAGAATATATCATAATATAATATTGCCGTTCGGGCTAAAAGATAAATTAATTTGGTTATTCAACATACTAGCCATATTGTCCTGTTCTTGCCGGAAATCCCGTAATTACCCCTCCCCCTTTTCACCTCCCGCTCAAACACCAATGTTTTTGTATACTTCTGTCAATATTTTGTATTATCGTTAGTTTTAATATTCTTCTGACGAAGGAACAGTTCTTCCGAAACCGGTGGAGCTTGAATAAAATTAAAGTTGTCTAAAACAAATAAAATTAATATTTTAATTATTAATAATAAATCCAATGAAATATTTTGATTGTCATTTTAATACGATATATTTATACTTTATTGATTTATGGCTTCTCATCTTGATATTTGATGCATGATGTCAGGTTCTCTACGTTTGGTGACTTAGCAGGGGTGCCCGGGTAAATGGGGTGAGGTTTGTCCGGGTCTTGGCGGTGGATGCATCTGCCCGCTAATTGCGTGGCTCGGGAGAGACGAGTTGAGTGAGGCCTTTTGACTTCTCCAGCAAGGCTCTCTCGGAATATCACCTTGCACCGTAGTGGGAGGGATAGAACCATTCGTCCGTCACTCCTGGACACACTAACCTCCAGATTCCTACCCACCGATCATATATTTTTCCTTCCTTTTCTAAAAAACACACAGCATCCCCAAAGATGACATAGACCCTGAGGGGAATTATTTTCTTCGGGGCCTCCTGTGTAAAGCTATTGTAAAAAAAAATTTAATCGTCTATGATATATTGTAGAAAGGTTCAGATCACCGGCAAAGCTTAGCGTATTTTTTTTCGAACTGAGAGCGATTACTTAAAGTTGGACTTATATCCACTGGTAAATAGGATTACTGAAAGAATGTTCTGAAGAATGTTACAGGTCTAATTTATTATGAGCTGAAACCAATTACTATCTTAAACCGCAACGCTACCACAGAAAGTCATGGATCTTCCCAAAACAGAGAGTATTTCCATCAAGGTGGAACCAGGGTCGCAGGAAGATGATGGAGGTGAAATGCCGTATACGGATATAGATATCTACCTCCCGGATGTGAAGAAGGAATGCTTGCAGTATGCGGCGAGTACTTCGACAGCAAGTAAGTTGGTTATCAAGAGTGATGAGTTGTTGGATTTTGATTCCACTTATTCGGAATTCATGTCCGTTTGCAATAGTTTGTAGGCAGGACATATTTACGACGACCTTTCTTTTCGTTTATTAGTTATTTTGATATTTACTTTCAAATGATTCTTTAAAGCAAATTGTTAATCTAAGCAAACTTTTAAACTTGTATTGCTTACAAAAAGTTTCTCTTCTTATAAACGAAGGTAATATTAGCGAAACTTCATCGAAAATCAGAAAAAGATACGGATACATCTGGGACTTAAACCCAGGATCTTTCCGGGTTTTCCGGGCAGATGCTCTGATTACTGAGCAGGTTATCCCTTTCTGATGCGATCATATTTAACTGTATCACAATTCGACTGAGAACTACCAAAATTATTATCTTAACGCATATTTTTATTGGTATATATTGCTATCTTTATCTGTGATTGCAAGAAGGTCCGGGTTCGAGTACCAGATGTATCCGTATCATTTTCTAATTTTTCGTTTTAGATTATCGATTGAGTTTCGCTTATATTATATTCATTGATTAAAATATTATAATTTGAGGTTTACCTCGTTAAGTAAAAAAAAGAGAATCTTCGATGGTTGATATCTTAGTAGATTTTTATCGAAAATACTCTGTTCTGTAATAGAAATTTCTCGGTGACCGTACATAAAACCGACGAACATAATTTCGAATGTGCCACGCTGTTCTTTTCGGCACGTCAATGTGCGTATTGTGTTTTATTTCTCCAGATAACATTGATGTGGAGACTGTTACCATCAAGGCAGAACCAGGACCCCGAGAGGAAATTACAGGGGGATTTCATTTTAAGGAAATTGACTTAGACCTTCTGGATGTTAAAAAGGAATGCTTAGAGCGGTCTGGAAGAACTATCCAGACAACAGGTAAAACCATTCTTTGGCTTGTATAAGTTTATAATTCGCGCTTTGCTACTTATTACGTTCTTATGATTTATCTCTACCTGCTTACACTCAGATTGACTTTATCAGCTTTATCAATTTTTTTTTTTTCAGACCTATTTCTGAAGCACCATCCAGAGAAAAAACCATACTCTTGTTCTCGGTGTAACTATTCCTGCACTCGTAAGTCAGTGTTAGAACTGCACTTGCGCATTCATACCGGAGAAAAACGTTTTTCATGTCCAGATTGCAACTACTCATGTTCTATAAAGGCAAATCTAAAAAGACACATGTTTACCCACAGTGAAGAAAAATCCTTTTCATGTCCCGACTGCAACTTTTTATGTTCTACGTACAGACGATTAAAGACCCATATGTTGACACACAGTGGAGAAAAACCTTTTTCATGTTTAGACTGCAACTACTCGTCTTCTTCAAAGAGAAATCTAATCAGACACATGTTTATCCACAGTGGAGAAAAACCCTTTTCATGTTCCGAATGCAAGTATTCGTGTTCTTCAAAGGGACAATTAAAATCACATATGTTTACACACAATGGAGAAAAACCATTTTCGTGTATATACTGCAACTACTCGTCTTCTTCAAAGAAAAATCTAAATAGACACATGTTTACACACAGTGGAGAAAAACCCTTTTCATGTACATACTGCAACTACTCTTGTTCGTTAAGAAGAAATCTAAACAGACGCATGTTTACTCACTGTTGAGATAAACCCTTTTCACGTTCCGACTACGCGTATTCATGTTCTACAAAAGGGCATCTAAAATATCATATGTTTCGCCACATCGGAGAAAAACCTGCTTTATGTTCAGATTGCAATAACTCATTCACACAGCGGAGAAAAACCTTTTTCAAATCCAGACTGCAACTACTCATATTGTTCAAAGGAAAACCTAAACAGACAAATTAATGTTAACCTCCTTATTTATGTCCCGACTGTTCTTTTCATACTATCAGATTGAAGATCTGAAAATACACGTATATAGCCACAATGAAAAAAAAATCTTGTTTCAACGGCAACATTTTATGTAATACAAAGGAGTATTTAAAAATGTTGACCCACAGTGGAGACAAAATATTTACATGTTCCAACTGCAACTATTCATGATCTAATATGATATGTACAAAAATTCAAATTATTGCACGAAGTGGGGAAAACCCTTTTCTTATCCCGCTTATAACTATTGATATCGGAAAGGAGATCTCACAAGTCACATATATACACACAGTGAAGAAAAATCTTTTAAAATTCCTATTACAAGTATTCATACTTTCGAAGGGGAGATCTCCAGAGCTCCACAAATCCAAAGGTCTCCTCCAACCAGGTCCTCCCGATTCGTCCTGCCAAGCAGCTAGTAGGGAGGTGCATCCGCCGCCAACATCCGGGAAAATTTCACTCTATCAACCCGGGCACCCTTGCTTATTATGTCACTAAACGTCGCTAACTACTTGGGGTAACCGAAGGAGTTGGATGTCCTATAAATTGTTCCCGGTGCGACGGTACCCATACCGGCCTCAAATTGAAAGTTTTTTTTTATGAAATCAGTGATTATTCGTGGGATAAAAACTTTGACAAAATATGCAATTAAACTAGTCATGAACCACGCCATGCTATGGTGAAAATAGTTGTGAAGCATGTGATGAAAAGATCGATGAAGCCAGCGCGATGATACAAGTGATGAAACTAACATTTTGAATTTATGAAAAACAATAAATAAATTAATTAATAAATTATATGTGTGTATAAAAATTAATATTTTTTTTAAATTAATAATAATTTTTAAAAATAGCTGTAAATATTGGTTATGGTTCAGATTTCATAGATATCATCTTAAATTTAAAAAACGTAAACAAATAGCCAATAATCAATTCTTAGACTGTCTTTACACATGTAATCAAGTTTTTTTACTCGTAAGTCGCTCGGGTTAGTAACTTAGCCTCTGGAGCGGTTTTTGGCTTATATATGCGCCATTTTAAATGTCTGCGATTGCTTTTCGGATAAAAAACCCAATTATCTCTTGATTTGCATTAATTAATATTAATAATAAATACTTGTGGCTCCCACGTTTGTTATTTTGATCTTAAAACGAAGCTATTGAGATGCTTTATCTATTATAACCGTAGATGTTGCAAATCCGGACGTGGTTGACTATTTTAGAACGATGTTGAAAAAAAAAAAATTTCGCGCAGAATTTCTGATCAGCTGTTTACAGTTAAAATTAAGTCATTTTTCCAAAGATCTGTACCTTTTAGGCGATCCGCTCACTGGGACAACTGAAAACTGTCAACTGGCGACTGCCTTTGTATGACAATGTGATGGCCCGCACACTACACAATCACTCAAAAACCAGTTGTCAATGGTAACGCAAGCGGTGACTCACGACTCGCACTGCTGATTGCCGTGGCTGGCCGTTGCTAGTTGCCTGCTGTCAGCTGATTGTTCTACGTCTATGGTTAAACAAGCTTTTTGACCAATCAAGAAATAGAAACCAGCCGGTTTTAGTTTGGTTTCAGTTGCCTCGTCAGCGGAGCGCCTCAAATAAACCACAGACAACACATAGAAATCGAAAATCATTTCTTTTATAAATCCTATATTGACTCGAATAAATAGGTACCTCTGACGGCAGTTTCAAAGTATCAAAAACGATGGATCCGCGCGGTTATATACTATATAATATTTCTTTTATAAATCCTACAAATACCCACAAGGTTAATTCATTGGCTGTATAGCACTTCAATAAGTTTTTATGTTTCCATGTTAAAATTCGAAGGTATGATTTTTTTAATGTTGGCGAAAAAGTTTTAAAATGATTTGAAATCTCGAGCAATCGAAGCCAATTTATTTATTTCGCGTGGTTGCTCCAGTGACTATGGCCAAAATCCAATGAGAAGCCAACCAGAAGCAGAGGCGGATTAAATGTCGAGAGCGCCCTAGGCAAGAGCCTCATCAACGCCCCTCTAGCGGCCATATATTATAATTTTGAACTAGTACTTATACATATAATAGCTATGCGCTGGAAATTTTTGTATAAAATGTGTAAATCTGATCCAGCTATCTTTTTTTACATACCAAGTTTCATCACAGTTCAGTAGCTTTTTGCATGAAGAAGTAACATCTACCTACACACACACACACAGACTTTCGCAGAAGTAATAATATTAGTAGGGATAATTAATAAAACCATTTATAACCTAATATTTGATGAATAAAAAAAATTAAGTAATGAATTATTTATTTGAAAAATGATATCTACTAATCACATTCAATGACAATTGTTTTAAAGAAATTCCGTCTACATTTTTGTCTTGCGAAGTTGTCAATAAAACATCGTCATAGTTTAAAGATAGCAATTAGTTTGATTCAATGTTAAATATTGCTAATGAAACACCCTCGACTCTGTGCAGAAACGGGCGGTTGATAGATTCTCCTGTCTTAACAAACGGATTGCAATCTTTAGAGCACAGGCGTCGGGTGGGAATGCTATCCTTTTCTACCGGTATTTCAATGGAAGATGATCCGAGGAACTAGCGTCATTGATCCCCTCGGCACCGGTGCATAGTCGGGAAACACGCCAAACGCTCGCCCAACATATGTACACAGTTGACATTTGTCACATGAGAACGGGACGCTTCTACGACTCGTTCTTGTGTTCAACAGCTCGGTTGTGGAACGATTTGCTGGCCTCTGTGTTTCCTCCTTCCCATAACATGGGTCTCTTCAAGACCCACGTTCACGCCTTCCTCTCCTCAAAAAGACCCTCCTCACAGCATCTTCAAAGATGACATAGGCCCTGAGGGAAATTATTTTCCTCAGGGCCTCCTGTGTATAGTTAATGTAAAAAAAAAAAAAAACTACTATTATAAAATCACACTGATCAATAATCAATAAGGCCAGTATGGTTTGCAAGCTCTACATCTCTTTAGAATTAAACACTCGAGCGCTTTTTGCCACAATATGGCACTATTTCCACAACCACGGATTGTTTTGCTGCCAAAATAAGGCAAATTTTTTGATATTTTTTTTTTTATCGAAGCGACTATATAATATGTTGTAAATTCAAAATATATTAAAATAAATATTCTTTAAAATGTTTTAAAGTTAAGGATTTAATATTTTTTTTTATAAATCCTACGAATATGTGATAATATACAAAATATAGGTGAATTCATTGGCTATATAGAACTATAATCAGTTTGTATGTCTCCATATTCAAATTCGGAAGTATGATTCTTTTTATGTGGGCGGAAAAATTTCCTTAAGCAATCTTAGAAAAAATATTTTACTGTCGCTCCAATGGTTAAATAACCTTTTTATGTTTTTTCAGTAGGTTCATACTTACACAATTAATTTTATTTGTTTTTTGTTTAAAAAGTCTAGGGGCGCCCCTTTGTAACCTTGCGCCCCTAGGCACGTGCTTATTTTGCCTTAGGGATAATCTGCCACTGGCCAGAAGTCGCTTACGACGTACGGGAAAACATATACGTGTGTAAAGGCAGCCTTATTCGCTAGGTCCATGTAATAAAATAGATTAAAATAATCTTAATTACCAATGGCGGCGGATTTCAATCGTCAATAAGGTTTCTTTCTCGATTGTAACAATCCTTTATTCACTTCTTAATTCTTTTATGCCATTAATGATTTAGGTAAATTTCTAAATTATTCAAAAGATATAGATGACAAATCGAGTCCTTCGGGAGTTTACAAATTGAGCAGTAATAATTGTTCAGTCCTTTATATCGACAAGACAACGCAGAACGTCAATATTAAGACAAAAGAACACCTTCGATGTGTAAATAATAACGGTTTTTCAGAATTCCGCTAATCACCTGATTGATAACCACTGGAGCGACAAAGAGAATTATAAAAAATCGCCTTCAGTGCTCGCCACTTTTGAAAATTTCTTTTGGATATTTCCCGCCAACATTAAAAACATCATTACTCTACATTTGTGCATAAATAAACCACTTATTAGATTGATATCTTCGGGCTTTTTGTACTTGGCAACTTTGGTCAATATTTTACCATGGATATGGCAATAAAGCTAAGTTCTGACGTCACACACCATAGACGAGGATAGAGGAAACTCAAAAAAGCACGACCATAGACAATATAATCCTGCTTCCGAACATACCCAATCCATTAGCCTAAAATATTATTTTAAAAATGAAATGTCAAAATGTTCCTAAAGGACAAGAAGGTTTCATCTGACAAAGTGCTGTCCTGAGAAAATGAGCTTTAAAGTATCTTTCTTTACAGCTCATATTCTCAGAATAACGCTGTGTCAGATAGGAACCCGTTGCTCTGTAAAGAAATCGAGATATCGTTAAATTAACCTTAAAATACTTGAAATTTCAATTCCTGTAAAAGGATATTTTCAAATATAATTGGTCGTTCTTGCGATATTATCGAATTTTGACATTCCTCTGCTTAAAACAGAAAAATGAAAACTCATACTAGTATGTTTAACAATTTTATTATATATTAATATAGATACCTAACACAGAAACAAGAAATACAAGAATATTGATGCAGTCTCTCTTTGGGACGATATTAGCTAGTGAATATGATTGAATTCATGTGATCGTGGATCACCAAAGCAAGATGATTAACATTATTCAGAACGTCCGGTAGTCTGTAATACCTTTTAAACAAAAATGCTGCAACGATGAATCCTGGAATGAGCCGATGCATGTGTATGGAAAATGAAACACAGATTTGCTTCGTAATCTTTTGTAATCCTTCTGGCAGCAATCGACACAGTGCATGACTCTGAAGTCACTGTCACGCTCTGAAACATTAACATTATACATTAACCAAATTTCGCGAACAAAACATGTAAAATTTTTCCTTTCACATAATATAAAACCGATGTATACCTTCATAATCTTGTGTGTCCCTTATATTGACTTGAACCAATATCTGTAGAGCCTTTGACACTGCATTATCGAGTATTTCGATAAATATGTTCGCGCCGGGAAATCGTCGTTCGCGAATCGTGTACCCGTTTTGACTTTTGACAGGTGAGCAACCATAGAATTAGCATATAAAGCTAAAAAGCTTCCTATTGGATGGAGCTATGACGTCACAAACCATAGATAAACGTTTTTGAGCCGGTACGCCATTTTGTTCGGAGTTATACCCCCCTGCATTTGTGTACGGAAAAATATTAAAAAAATATATTTTTATATAGCCAATGAATTCACCTATGATTTTCTACCCCTTCTATATTTTTAAAATTGATACAAAAATGTAAAAAAATCTAGAACTTTATAAATGCGCGAAATTTGTGCTTAGTGATCTAAAGATGTGAAAATGCCGCTAGTGGATATCGAAGTATATTAATTAATACGGTAATGCCCGTACGGTTCAAATTATGGAACCCCACTCCGAGTAAATCTCCAACGCCACACTGTATGGAAACCGTTCTGAGCCGTCCGTGAACGTGCATTTTTCCACGGAGCTGCTGCCGTAATATGCACGCTTATCACTCGTTCACACGCGATTTGCAAATGGCGCCATCAGGTAAAATACTTTTGAAGTTTTCATATTATTATTTTTCCCTTGGAATTCAATTTAATATCATCATCGATCGAAGTTTATTAATTATTAAAAAATCATGACCAAACAGTCAAATCAAAATATATATAGTAATAATTCACTATAAAAATACAACGATTGACGACGATTTTTTCAACCGTTTTTAAATGTAATCAAGTTTAATAATATTTTATCCCTATTTCCTAATGTGTTAAGCATACGACTTTTTTTTTACGGAAATTCCAAACGAATTAAAATGTTCAAAGCTCTTACAAATTAGGGTTCCTTTATAACAATGTTCTGTTTCAGATTAATTTATTTAAATTAATTATTACGATTAATTAAACCCCTTACCACACACTACCACAGCAGTGCCATGGATCCACTAAAAGAAACTGTTTCTATCGAGACGGAACCAGGGTCCCATGAAGTAGGCAGAGGTGAAATGCCGTATACGGATATAGATTTTGACATTCCAGATATAAAGCAGGAATGTTTGCAGTATGCGGAGAATTCCCGGATAGCCAGTAAGTACATTGCATCTGTTAAAAAAATAGAATGTTAAATTCAGATTGTCGAAATCCACGCTCGTTTTGAAATGTTGAGCAGATAGGACATGTGCTTGCTCATAACGTCCAAAAGTTACGAAAATGTATTTTTACAGGAAACTGCCAAACTACAGCACTCTTTTAAATTGTAGATCTTACATCTACCCTGATGATAAACATTGTAATTCTATCCGAAATTTTGACTGAAGAAATTGGAAGTGAAACACGATATTTTAATCCATAACCACTGGAGCGACCGAGCAATTAAAATATTTTTTCTCGGATTGCTAAAGGATTTTTCCGCCCACATTAAAAAAATCATACCTCCGAATTTGATTATGGAGACATGCAAACTGATTATAGTTCTATGTAGCCAACGAATTTGATTTTTGTAGTATTTATAAAAAATATATAATTAAATCTTTAACCTTAAAATTTTTTTAAGAATCTAGAGAATATTTATTTTTTTATATTTTGAATGTACAATATTATATAATCGTTAAAAAAAAATTTTAAAAAAAATAAAAAAACATAAAATACATGGATAATAAGGGATACCTACTCAAAAATTTATATGAGAGGTGTTCCCAAAAGCAAACAAATTAGCCGAACGAATACCATTTTGACGTTTTGCGTGCGATTTGATAGCGTCCTTTCATGGTCCTTCCCGTACAGGACGCGAGACAAACTGATTGAGAGTTCACTCGGTGTTCAGACGATTCACTTTGCTCTCTTCCGGATGAAGGATGCCGAAGGAAAATATCCAACATTGTTGGATCGGTTCACTTGAAGAGTTCATTCGGCAGTGTTCGGCACTTTCGATTCATTTCATGTTCAGACGTGTCATTCCGAGTAAACTAGGCCAAATGAAATGCGGAAATGAGCGATTAGTGAAACGTCTGAATGGCGCTTTAAGTACTTTCGATTGCTATTAAAGCTGGAATCAGACGATTCACTCGAGGGAAGGTTTCCGCCATGTTTTTTCGGCCTAATCGTCCATTTTGTTTCATTCCATGTTCACACACATCGGTTCACTTGAAGATTTCATTCGGCAGTGTTCGGCACTTTCGATTCATTTCATGTTCAGACGTGTCATTCCGAGTAAACTAGGCCGAATGAAATGCGGAAATGAGCGATTAGTGAAACGTCTGAATGGCGCTTAATCAGAGTAATTCAAATAGCCTTTTAATGTTCCATGTCTCCCTTCCCTTTATTTTGCCCAGAGACTTTTGAAATTGAGCGCTTCGAAAACAAATGAAGCCCGTTTCGTTCCACACGCCGAGAAAAGTCGCAATATGGATTACTGTTAATCGCACCGCAAACATTTTTGTTTTATTTGATAATTATCAAATTATCCGCTGTAATTCGTCGTATTTTGTTGTACCCCGCCAAAACACTGTTTTGAACCACCACGACGGATATATTTGTGGTTGTGTTATAGAAAAATAGAACTATTGTGTTTTATATGTAAAAGAAATGAGAAGAAAAACCAGCGGCATTGAACTGACCAACAGTGGATTATTGAAGAGACATTTGCAGTAGATTAGGTAAGTATTTGGGCTCCCAACCTTTCCTATGCATTAAAGGCAAATGTATTTTAATTAATTTAATGTGTAATTTACATCACATTACGATCGAAGTAATTGTACAACCTGCGCCACCATCATTGGTCCTACGAGCTAGGATATTTATTAAATTGAACCACCAACATTGACGTAAATAATTGCAGGCTTCCACCTTGCCGAAATTTACGTTAATTATCTTATTTTATTACTAACATACATTAATAATGTTATAAGAATGGACTATTACGTTCACCGAGCTGTGCAGATTTAGGGGTGTGGTAAGGGATTTGTACATTTTTAATGTTAAGGCAGTTTATTTTATGCGGTTAGTTCGTCATAATGTCATGAAGAACGCTCAGAGTTTAGTAAAACATACAATTTAAATAAGAGAATAAGTTCACATATAGCATAATGGTGATTGAAGTGGGAAATTTTAAAGAAATAAACTCGAAATTAAACCAGCCTATAAATAACTTGCTCGCGTAAATTATTATTGTTTCAATATTATGTTTTGTCAACTACCGATTGTGCCTTCTGCCTTTACAACATTCAGTTGTGTTCTGAATTCGCTGCCGCAAGGAGTAATCCTTTTACCGCTTTCCAGTTGAGTTTAATTCACCGCAAAGAGCACTTGCTCCACCGCTACCGTTCAAAAATACCGCATCGCAAAGAGTCCGCCACTGTGCACAAACGAAGTGAATTACGCCGCGACTATCACGCTAAACAAATACAAAAATATCACCATTCCCTTTCCCAACCTACGTCCAAATACTAACAAAACCTTCCGGTGTTAAATCCAGTGAATGGTGGGTGCCCTGCCGTCTATCGGTAAGACAAATTATACATAATAGTGCAACATATTACAGTCCGCTCATGCCGTTTGTTCACTTATAGACAATATAGGTTGAACATTGGCCCAACGCCGCACCATTTGGTCATTTGCGAGCAGGATCCATTTGGTATTTCGAGCCGCATTTTATTTGACTATGAACCAGCATTTAGCCATATTCATTCACATACGTTTTATATGCATAGAAATTTAATGAACAATGCTATTTAAGGTTACATACTTACCTAGGTATTCATAGTTACTCTTTGATATTTCGGGTAATCAAATTTATTCATACAAGTTATTGTTGCAGCAAGTTTATTCAGTGCAATTCGCAAAGATATAGCAGTGTAACACACATATAATCAATGTCAACGTAGGTACGTACTTGAACATAGATCGCCGCATATCGCTCGAAATTTAATTATATGAATAAATAACTTGTCCACTGTAATTTATCGGAACATAAAATTGTCTAGTGCACTTTTGATTCTTGTGCATTATTTTATAAATAATTAAAAACTTTTTGTTGGCGAATACTAAAAATGGAAGATGGAAGACAAATTAAAAAGACAATTAGTTTCCTATAAAGTAAAAGAGACATTATGCTAAAAAGAGTTCAAAATTTAGTTTCGCTTGCAAAAAATTTACCCATTACCTACGAATCATCGCGCTCGATTGAAGCTTTTATGACGGAGTCTGAAAGCATAGTAGAAATTAAAAATAAATTTGAATTAATTATCGATCAAATTAACGAGAATATTGTTACGTCAAACCCGAATTCTGAACCAGATTATTCAAGCTGGGAACAATTTGAAGATTTCTACACGCGCATAATACGCACACGAAACAATATAAAAGCAAATTTAGCTACGGAATCGAAAACATCTACAAGTACGAGTGCTGTTAATAACAACAATTTTATTAAATTACCCGCGATAGAATTACCTACATTTGACGAGCGTATGGAAAATTGGCACCTATTTTATGAAACATTTAAAACAAATGTTCATTTAAATCCACAACGCGTACAATATTTAATTGGAAAATTATCTGGAACCGCAAAAAATGTTACTTCAGGTTTAGTGCCAACTGGAGATACATACAAAATAATCTGGGATACGCTTGTAAATAAATATCAAGATAAAAGATCTTTTGCCACTTACTACCTGAATAACATATTTCATTAAAAAACCGTAGCGCACAACGCAAACAATTTAACAGTTTTTATAGAAAAATATTCAGCATCTATCGCCGCGCTAAAACAATTGGGAATTGAGGATCTTTCAGATTTTATACTACTGCAATGCGCCTTGCAATAGCTAGAATCGCAAACCGCACAAGCATTTGAGCTCTCAGTTCGAGAAATTGAGATTCCAACCTGCAAGCAATTGGTGTCGTTTGTGCAAGATCAGGTCAAAATTCTGCAATGAACGTCCACTCGTGGACCTAACACTGCCAACATAAATACAACCAGTTCCGGTGGAACCGTACGCACAACTCAAACCCCCACACATCATACTTACACAAGTACGCAACTAAAATGACCTTTTTGTCAAAATGAGAGCCATACGCAACTGTACACTTGTACACAATTTTTGAAATTATCACCAAAGTAAAGGTTTTTGTTATTATTTGTATCAAAATAATGTAACTACTACTGCCATCTACTTTCATGTATGTAAATAGTTTAGTTCAAATAAAATCTTGTTGCGAACAGTTACGTCTTTTAACAGGTTATGAGCCCTTTTCTTGATTTATCAGTTATTTTTGTGTAAAATAGATAAATTGTGTACGTAGTTTCGCGGAAACATGACAATGAACTATATTGCTAGTGTGCCGAGATTAAAAGGCAGAGAAAATTACGATGATTGGTGTTTTGCGGCAGAAAATTTATTGGTGCTCGAAGGCATGGACAAGTATATAAAACCAACGCCAGATTTTGAAATAAAACCAATAGATGACGCAAAAACGAAGGCAAAGTTAATATTGACGATCGATCCAGTTTTGTACGTGCATATAAAGAACACCAAGAGTTCGGCAGAATTATGGGATAAACTGAAGAACATGTTTGATGACTCTGGTTTCTCAAGAAAAATAACATTGCTTCGACATTTGATATCCATAAGATTTGAAAATTGTGATTCTATGGCTACATATGTCACACAAATGATTGAAACCGCTCAAAGGTTAAATGGCACGGGATTTACAATAACAGACCAGTGGGTAGGATCATTATTGTTGGCAGGTTTGTCTGATCGTTATTCTCCGATGATAATGGCAATTGAACATTCTGGTATTTCGATAACAGCTGACGTCATAAAGTCAAAGTTACTCGATATGGAGGTAACCAGTGATTTTGAAACCGGTGGCATAGCATTTGCAGCGAGAAATAAGTATTCCTCTAGCAATACTAAGCCAAAGAGATATAATAGCGGTACGTCACCGATGAACAAAATGAAAGTGACAGCTAACACATCAACAAAAACGGTTACATGTTATAAATGTAAAGAGGATGGACATTATCGGAATCAGTGTCCATTGTTAAAGACAAATACGAGTAAATGTATTTTTAATGTTGTATTCCTGAATGGAAAATATAACAAGAATGAATGGTACGTGGACTCAGGTGCGAGTGCACATATGACGGCGAATGAAGCTTGGGTAATGAACATGGATAAAACGTCGTGTCTACCAGAAATTGCTGTCGCCAATGAATCAAAAGTGCCAGTTGTTTGTTCTGGAGATGTAGAAATTGTGTCGGAATTAAATTATCATATAACAGTTAAAAATGCGCTGTGTGTGCCTAGTTTGACAACCAACTTATTATCCGTAAGTGAACTTATCATGAATGGAAATAATGTCATTTTTGAAGAGAAACATTGTTATATTAAGAACAAAAACAATGATTTGGTTGCAATTGCGGATTTGTCAGAAGGTGTTTATAGATTGAGATTACAATCACGAAGTTGTTTGTTGACTGTTCCTGTCAGTGGAAAGTTATGGCACCGAAGATTAGCACACATTAACAGTCAAGATTTGCAAAAAATGAGAAACGGTATTGTTAATGGTTTGAATTATGATAATACTGAGGACATAACCAAGTCTCAATGTATTACTTGCTGTGAGGGAAAACAAATGAGATTACCTTTTTCTCATATGGGTGAGCGAAGTACAGAAACGCTTCACAAAATTCACAGTGATGTATGTGGTCCGATGGAAACAAGTTCTTTGAATGGTGCTCGATATTTCCTGCTATTTATTGATGATTTTAGTCGAATGACATTCATATATTTTCTGAAGCAGAAGAGTGAAGTTTTCTACAGATTTAAAGAGTTTAAATCAGTTGTTGAAAATCAACTTAGCAAGAAAATTAAGATTTTGAGAACAGACAATGGTCTAGAATTTTGCAATAAGGATTTTAAGAGTTACCTAAACCAGGCTGGTATAATACATCAAAAAACAAATTATTATACACCAGAGCAAAATGGACTTTGTGAGAGAGCTAACCGTACAGTGGTTGAAAAAGCTAAATGTTTATTATATGATGCAAAGTTAGAGAAAAAATTTTGGGCAGAAGCAGCGAATACTGCTGTTTATTTGAAAAACAGGTCTATTGCATCAGGATTGGATAAAACTCCATATGAGTTGTGGTATGGATCAAAACCAGACTTGAGTCACCTGCGTTTGTTTGGCAGCAAAGTCATGGTGCATGTTCCTAAACAAAAACGTTTGAAATGGGATAAGAAAGCTACACAACATATTTTAACTGGATATGGTGAGGATGTAAAAGGTTATCGTTTGTATAATCCTACCAAGAACTCTGTTATTGTTAGCAGAGATGTCGTAGTGATGGAGGATGAGACAGATGTGAAAGTAACTGATGAAGAGTCGGCCATCTGGATTCCCAATGAAGAGGCAACAGAAGACAATCTGGTGGAAGAGAGTACTTATTCAGTGGGGGAATCGTCTCAGAACATTTCAGAAACTGAGGATCCTTCTGAGAGTTCTTCAGATTCTTCAGATGTTGGTGGCAACGAAACACTAACTGAACTTCCAATACAAGATGTCTCAGAAAATGTAGTCCAATCAACAAAAACACCAGAAGAAGTAACAGATGTATGCAGCAAGCGTCAGAGGAGCAAACCAGAGAGGTATGGCTTCAGCAGCATGTGTATTTCCAGTACAGTTACAGCATCTGAAGAGGTTGTATTAGCAGAGGCTCTTGAGGGGCCAGAGAGGGAACAGTGAAATATATATGTCATTACCTGAAGGTTTTGTAAACAAAAGTGGGGGAAAAGTGTTAAAATTAAAAAAAGGCTATTTATGGATTGAAGCAATCTTCCCTAGCTTGGTATGAAAGAGTTAAAGAGGTTTTAAGTAAATTAGACTTTAAAAATAGTCAATATGAACCGTGTTTGTTTACAAAAATGAAGGGTGAAATTAAAATAGTAGTGGCACTGTATGTAGATGATTTTCTATTTTTTTCTAACGGTGAGACTGAAACTACTAAATTAAAAAATGTATTAAGTTCATGAACTTGCTTGGCATTGTATCTAATTAATAAACTGTATGTGTATTTAGTTTATTTTGATAAGTGGGGGTGTTATTATTTGTATCAAAATAATGTAACTACTACTGCCATCTACTTTCATGTATGTAAATAGTTTAGTTCAAATAAAATCTTGTTGCGAACAGTTACGTCTTTTAACAGTTTTCCTTCGCAAAGGAAAAATCTTTGTGTTTCAATTGCTTGAGCCCGCAACATACATCGTCAAGATGTAAGTCAAAAGGCACTTGTCATAAGTGCCATGGCAAACACCATACGTTTCTTCATTTTGAGAAGCCTAGTCACGCAAACACCTCCACATCCAGTGCAGAAACTCAACCTAACGATTCAGAACCGTCGGTATGCACCATGTCAGCAACCACGCGACAAGGGGCAACTACTGAAGTCCTTGCTACCGCCAAGGTTCACACTTTTGATCGATACGGTGAAGAAAATACCGTTAGCTGTCTTTTAGACCCAGGCTCACAAAAGCATTATATAACATCACAATGTTGTGAAAAATTAGGCCTGGCAGTAAGTCCAGGAACGCGCTTCGCAGTCCAGGGTTTAGGTGGCAAAACGCAATCAATAAGAGGAAGTGTTACTTTGACAATTCAATCTAGGATTGATCCCTACTTCAAATACTCCATAACCGCTCTAGTTTTAGATAAAATTACCGCTCATTTATCTACGTGTAAAGTGGACTTGACGTCATACAAATTCATAAATATTCCGCTGGCAGACGACACCTGGGCAATGCCAGGTCCAATCGATTTGCTAATTGGCGTCTGTCTATTCTCTCAACTGTTGCTACCAAATAAGATTATCATCCCCGGTTTTCCAGTCGCGATTCAAACCACATTAGGGTATGTCTTCATGGGTGACGCTCCAGTAAATTCTCAATCAAACACAACTTTAACTTTCTGCGCTACGCACGAAATTGAGAATTTAATTCAAAAATTCTGGGAAATCGAAGATATCGGTTCGGAACCAATTCACAGCCTTGAAGAAAAAGAAGCGGAAAACATTTTTCAAAGCACCACAACTCGCCTCGGGGACGGTTCTTATAAAGTTTTTTTTATTTTTTTTTTATTATTTAATAAATTTTTACAAGTTACAGTTTTTGACATTTTTTTTAACTACCATACTAGGCTACTGCCCGTGTTGTGGTAGTCATACATAATGAATATATGAACTAAAAATACTTTTTTAAAGAAGCAGATAATAAAAACTAGGTAATAAATAATGAGAAATAAGAATGCAGAAAAGAAAAAAAAAGATATTTAAAGATAAATAAAAGTAAATACAAATATTAAAATAATAGTGAGCTGAAAAATAAAGAGAGATAAATATTTTAAAGAAAGAAATAGAAATTAAAAATAATAAACATTAAGATTATAAAACAAATAAAATTATATATTATAATGTTTTGAACGCAGGTTAAATTGTGGTAGATATAATCTACAAGACGATTATGTTTATGGTCACATTCAATTTCAGTGATGTGAAACAAGTTGGAATAAAGCTGTGACAGGATAAATTTTATAATTTTTTGTTTTGTTTTTAAAAGTGTTAAGAACTCATGTAATCTTTAAAGAAAGCTCGTCCCTTTTCAAATATCCAATGCTGTAGACGGGCGGTAAAGGTGGATACTGAATTATTTGACTTAATATCGGTACTCAATGCATTAAATATTTTCGGAGCTATGAACCAGAATTGTCGTTGAGCGAATGTGGTTTTAGTTTTTGGGACCATGCATCCCAGGTTTGATGAAAAGCGGGTGTGTGCTTGATGTTGTGGAGCCACCAGTAAGTTATTTTTCCGTATAAAACATAAGCTTATTTTAGTAAATAGCTGACGAATATCTAAGACCCTTATTTTATCAAATAGTTCACTTGACGGATGGGTAGGTTGGCATTTAAATATAATTCTCAAAATTAGTTTTTGTATAGTAATAATCGGATAGATAATGGATTCAGCACAACCGCCCCATCCCACTATACCATATGTTGCTACAGATTGAAAAAGGGCAAAGTATACGCTTCTTAGAGTAAGTAAATCTAAGATAGACCTAAAGTGGCTCTGCCGTTCAAAAGCAACCCATGTAACTTAGGTGATTCATTGCAAGCTGCGCAAAATCGGTTTTATGCACTAGAGAGAAAATTTAAGCTTCTGCCAGAATTAAAACCACTCTACGATCAAGTGATCACAGAACATATTCACAAGGGTTATTTGTCCTGGGTGGAAGCTTCACCGTCAGAAAACGCGTATTACATTCCGCATCACGCAGTTAGGCGTGAAGATAAAATTACAACGAAAGTGAGAGTGGTTCTGGACGCAAGCGCAAAAAAAAATGGTTTATCTTTGAATGACATTTTACACACGGGACCAAGCCTACAGAATGATTTATTTTGCATTCTTCTGAATTTACGCCTTTTTCCTATCGCAATTTCCGCCGACGTTCGTCAAATGTATTTATGTATAAATGTTCGCGAAGAAGATCGTCATTACCAACGAATTTTATATAGATTCGACCCGCAAAGGCCACTTCAGGCTTACCAATACAATCGCGTAGCATTCGGTCTTAAATGTAGTCCGTTTTTAGCCCTTCGAGCAATCAAACAGTTAAGGTACTGACACATTTGCTTATTACAAGCCGGCTTATGAGTATGCTCTTTAATGAGCATGCTCACACAACTGTACACACTTGCTCATAAATGAACAGGCTTGGCTTGAGCTTTCTCATGAAAGAGCATGCTCAAAGCCAACAATTGAACACACATGCTCTTTAAAGAGCATGCTCATGTCAAATAATAACTGTCATCGTATCTATAGAGACAATTCCGTTCGCCCAGAACATCTTATTGCTTGCAACTTGCAACGCAATTATTAATTATTTAAGAAAATTATAAGGATTATAAAATATTTTATTTTATTAACGCGGTTAATCACAGGATACCATATTATTTGTCCCAGCTCTCAAAGGTCTCATAGAAATCGTTGTATCTCCCTTACTATCATAGTGAGAAGTATGATTTAAATGGTATTGGAAAGATAATACAACACGCTATATATTCAAATCTAAAAGTAAACTACAAAAAAATAAAATGTACACCTTTTTGAAACCAAACTTTCCGATCAGAATTTGAATAAAAAATATGAAACTTTGTGAATTTTTAAAGTTTTTTTTTTTACATGAAATGACAAAAAAAGTGAGGTTACCATTTTTAAAACTTTTAAAAGTTTTCATCCAAAAATTTTATATTTATAAAATTACATGGTTATTTCCAATAATATAATTTAAAAGCATATTTCATCACCTTTCGAAAACAGTTTTTAGTTTTCGGATACATTAACAAATATTCCATTTATTTGGATTTTATCTCAAAGCGGGAATATTTTTAGCCTCTGACAAAAATCGCCAAATTTTTGAAGGGATAAGAAAATTAAAAGATCGATTTGGGTTCGTAATCGGATCACTAGAAGAGCAAACCTTGGAGCAAGTAATCATTTGTTAGTAGAAATGCGAGATGTCAACGGATATAAAAATCATTTACGAATGCTTCCGCAGTATTTGACGAGCTACTCTCTAAAATTGCATACAAAAACGAGATACTCAAATGCGGAATGCTATTCCGAAATGAGATCGGATTGAAATGAGCATGCTCATAAGCCAGCCTGTCCACACATGCTTAGAGGCTTCCCCTTCCATCCGATAATCCAATGAGCATGCTCACAAATCAAACGTCTGTCGATTTGAGAGTATGCTCTTTTGGCTTCAAATGAGCATGCTCATTACTAGCAACGTCACTGACACACATGCTACTAGGTAGCAATTGCTACTAGGTAGCATGCTCTTTGGCTTCAAATGAGCAAGTGTGTCCGTAGCATTAACGTTAGATGAAGGCGCTCGTTTCCCTCTGGCGAGGGATATTATAAATCGTGATGTTTATGTAGACGACATCGCTAGCTCTGCTTTAAAGCAATAGTGAGATATCTTGAAAAATGCTGTTCCGGGGTGAATAGGACTTTTTAGTTTGCGTGAGCTCTTGCAGAATCAAATTAGCTAATGTTGCAGATTAATGACATGGTATTAGAGAGGTAATTTATTTAACATCAACACAAAATCGTAAAAAACAGATAAATAATTCATTTTTTCATACTAATTTCGACAAAGTATATGCAAATCTGGAAAAATCTCACTGTTGTGTGGAGTTTTTGGTAATCTTCTCAAATTATCTCAATGTAGCATAATAGTAATACGAGCATTAGTGGACTAAAAACTTATAATTATTATTTCTGTGTGTTTTACCGTGCTGTTTATAATCATAAATATATTTTCAACAGTATACACACCCAGTCACTCTTACAGTTTGTCGAAACGACAATTGGTTAGTCATTATTTATTTAATTTTAATTTTAATTTCAACGGTATAAACATACCATAAACAATATTTACATTTCACATTAAAAACCAAAAGCATATATTAGGAATAATTAAAAACAAAAAAGAGAATAACAATCGATTGTGGCATTTGATTGTGAAATGACATACCGTCGTTCCGCCTGCAAAATCCGACAAACGTTTTTTTTTGCGAAAATCGGTTTTTTACGCTTTGTGATAGAATGAGACGTGGCGGATAGGCCTATAAAACACGTTTTCTAAAATTAAAGCTAGTTTAGAAAACTGCAAAATCAGCTATGTATTTTCGCTTAAAAAATTGCTTTCAAAATACTCTATGAAGATTCCTTCACATATCGCATTTTGGACTAAAGTAAAACACTTAATATTGCGCCAGTTAATGACACATAGCGGATTTTGCACTGACTTTTGGTTCAGAACCCACATATTAAAGCTTTTAAAACAGTGTAAAATTATATTACAGTGCACAATAATTTACGTTTACTTAAAGAAGAGTGTTAATTTTTCAAACCAGGTAGGTAATACAACTGTTATAATCTAATGTAACTTTCATAATGTTTTTTTACCTAAATTAAAACTACTTAAATTCCGAATATATCTGTCTATTATCTAATATTTATAAATAATTAATACATGAGTTTCGCTGACATATTATTATAGGGTAATTATTTCTTAAACATTTGCCTATCGAATGAGCGAAAAATTCTTTTATTAACATTAACTACAAAATAACAATAGCCCATACATAATTTAAATATTTATGTAAGTTTTAAAAATGTTTTAATATTTATTACCTTAATTTGCGATTGAGGAAGGAAAGCTTAATGTGAAATCACTATTTTCAATTAATCTTTACTGCAAATGGTTTTACATAATGAAAACTAAAGTATACGTTTTGGATAAATTGAAGCTTTGCCTAACGTTACGCTTGAGTAGAATTCAAAGAATTAATTTATAAAAAATTTAAGTATATAATACTGCACTAAAATCGGCATACTTTAAGACTCCGTTTGCCAAGTAAATTTATGCCTATTAGTTCTAAACATGGTGATATAAGGCGCACTAAAAATGTACACATTTTTGACTTGTGTATAACACTAAATTAACTAATTTATTTTCATTATAACAGATAATACCCGCCTGCACCGAAGATGAGATCCTCTAGAGCTCGGCGATTGGTAAACATGGTTCTGAACAATCATCGTCAAGCTGAAGTCAAATATTTAGTATTAGTATTAGTAACCATAGAGCTCATCGATTGGTGAACATGGTTCTGAACAATCATCATCATGCTAATCTCAAAGAAATGTGGATCCGAACGTCTCACATAATTTGGATATTTCTGAAACAGTTTTGGAGAAAGGCGTGGGGATTGTATCCCCAGTTGTAATCTTGATCATGAGTAGATGCCGACAGCACACTCAACCATGAAACGGGACTGTTTGAACGAGTTGCACATTCAAATTCTAACGAGAAATGTGATGAGGATCAACTGGGCACAAATAATCACAGGTTTATTTTGAATCATAAAACCGGACAATTCGAATGCTCTGATGCTATCTCTAAAAATTGGGGTTGACTGATGGTGAACCCAAGCTTAATGGTGAAAAAGTTACAGAGTTTAAATAGTTTGCAAAAGTTTGAATAGTTTGCAGAGAGTCTTTTAACGCCACATTATGTATTATGAAAGACACGTTTGCTCAATGGACATGATCAACACAGATTGATAACGAAGATGAGACTCAAACAGCTAGGAAACAAAAAACCAGAGTTCCTAAGTCTTTGAAGTCAGATTCCGTTAAAAAATGGTTGGACCAATTGCCTAAAGTTTTGAGTAATTATTGCCGCCCGACTAGTTCGAGAACATACGTGGAGGATGCTACTAAGTCTAAAACAGAAATGCATACAATTTACATGTCGTAATATTCAGAAAACGGCATAACTTGCGTCCAAAGAAAGAAATTCTGTGATATTTTAGAAAGTAACAAAATATCTATATTTAAACCACGCAAGGATCAATGCGACACATGCGCGTCATACAGTCAAGGAAATCTAAGTGAAGAAGAATACCAAATTCACAATAAGAAAAATGAGGCAAGAGGTGCTGGCTATTGCATCCTGCATTGATCAACATTTAGTAGTAACAATGGACCTTCAAAGCACACAGCTTTGTCCGAAACTTTTAGTTTCCTCTACAAGCAAAAACTTCAGTTACACGACTTAACCATTTATAAAAACAATATGTTTTTCTGTACGTTTGCCATGATGAAGGCCATGGAGGTGTTACCAAAACAAAAATAAATTCCTTAGCAGTACTCTGGCACATATATCGAAGAATATGAATATATAAATAGAGCAACTCGTATTAGAAAAAGGACACACAATGATGGAGGTGGATAGCGTTCACTCGACATTGGAAAAGCTTTGTACTCCTCCATTATACTTCCCAACGGATTATATAGACCGAATGAGGAAAGCTAGACCATCCAAACCTTACTTTATTAAGTATCTCGATTACAATTTTTTTAAGGCTTACGATACACTTCCCAGTAATTACTGCACTATTCGTCCAGGCAAAAAGGTTGAAGATCCTACAGTTACCCAGATCAGAGGGCTGCTGTACAATCACGGTGAGGTTATGTACAAACTCTGACACATTGATAACTGGACACTTCTGCCTCAAAGGAGGAGGCAAGATTTATATACAAAACCTCAACCATTGTACACAGAATAGAAAAAATTGATAAGTCTATGTTTGAGCATTTACAATCCTTGAAGTTATATATGCATCGAGATTATCATTCATTTTACGATAATCTTAAATACTGATTATTTTGATTACTATCGTACCTTCTATTTTATAATACTGCAAAGATCTCAATAGTTATCAGACGAATGTTTAGTTTACTAGCAGGCGTTATCATTGTTTATTTATGTAACTGAAATGTAAATTTGTTTTGTTAAAATGTTGAGTTTAAAATGATTGTATTATTGCTCAATAATGTTTGGTTTGTAATAGGTATAATACTAGCTACTATCTACTTGTTTTTCTTCTTTCAATAAATAAAATGTAACGTGTAATAAACTTGTTTTTCCATCTTACTCAAAATAAATATTTTTGGTTCACCTTCACTCGATAATAACTTATTTAAAAGTAAACTTTCTGCTGGAAACGATAAATATTCGTTAGAAATAGACTGTCGGTTTGTTAAAAATGCTTTGCGTATACCTTAATACATTTAAATTACACGCAATTAAATAATTACTATCATTTCTAACTGAATGCAAAATCCGTTATGTCTAAAATATACGTACAAACAAAATCCGCTATACGCTGCCTCTAAAGCGAGTGCGACACGACCAAGCCGCTTGATGGCAAGCACGTAGTTTCTTTTCTATGGCACTTTGTGACAAGCCTTTTGACCGTCTCCAAAGCTTGCTTGCGGCTTTCTCACAAGCATTGCGCAATACTACGTGCTGGCGGCGGGCTTGATGCGAATTCATATTTTTTCGGGAATAGACAAACGAGAATAGATAAATAAGTACCCATAGACAAAAACATTACGATGAGTGGTGATTTTAGATATTACGTATCGTGTAAAACAATTATATAAATCATATAAAATTATTATAAAGTAGGTAGCTATTGTTTCTGTGTTCAATTTGTCCATTTCTGGGTTCAATTCAAGAAATCCATTGATTTTTAAAGAAAATATTGTACATCAAATTCAATAATGTTATTTTTAAGTTCTGCAAGTATTTTAGTTTTTTTAAATATTATGAAAGCTGTTTCGGCATTCAATGTCATTTTTAAATTGTAGTTAGGTCACATTTAGACCACTTATTTATGCGATTCTATTAACGCCGTCCAATTTCAATATCCATGGAGTTTAAAATGATTTTTTACTGGTGTTAATAATTTAATATTTTCTTAAATGTTTAATAATAACGAAACTGCTATTGTCTTAATTAAATGTGTTAAATTGTACAGGTCTTGTGTTTTTTAAAAAAATATTTCCAAACATTATGATTTGAAATTTATTACGCAGGTTATATGTTAACTTTAAATTGTTATTAATTTATGTTCTTACGTCATATTCTTTTAATTTTGATTTAATTTCACAATGTTGTATTTTTTGTAAATATTATCTCAGCCCACTTAGTTTTTTTATTATAATTATAGTAATGTGAAAATCTGTTTAGATTTTATTTGCATTCTTAATTTTATTTTAATTGAGGTAAACGCTCTGTTGATTTTCCTAAATAAATAAATAAACATCTGAGAAATGGAGAAAAAAAATTGTCCTTACTTTACTAATTAATGTTATATAACAATATTAATATATAAAATTTATTATAACACAATAAATAATGCTTTGTCTTTGTTATATTCCATTTCGCACAAAATTCACTTTCAACCCCCTTTCGACCGCTACGAAATCACCGAAGGCGTGGCCAGGCTTGAAGGAGAGGCTTGATGCGCCGCGGCAAGCCTAAAAGCATAGAGAATAATAGAAAACAATAGCTAACAAATTTACGTGCTGGCAATCAAGCCGCTTGGTCGTCTCGCAGTCCCATAACACAAAGCGGATTTAAAGACCCATACAAAATCAGCTATGTGTCATTTATTCAAAAAAACAATTATTACTACTAAAGTACTAAATATTTAATTGTAAAATATCATTTATACAAAATCCGACGTAAAGTTCTAATTTTCTGTTTATTTGGATTGTAAAAAATGCGAGTCATTGTTGAATAAATCAGTTTTTTCCTTCTCCTGAAAAGTTACGTTTTTTTTTCATAGCGGATTTTGCAAACGCAGCGACGATACGAGATATGAGCAAGAGATACAAGTACAAACAAATTATAATATGTTTTTTTCTTTGTTCGAAAAAATACTTAATATATTTTTGACATTAAATAAATGGTGGTTTGACAGTCTTTGTGGATAATAGAGCCACTGTATTGCATTACTAATGTATTGTAGTCGTAGAAACTGCCGTCATGGAAACTGTTTATGTGAAAAAAACTTTTTCTCTTCATCATTTTTGCGGTTTGAGCACATTGCATTTTTGATGGTGCTTTATATTTCCGTCTTGTAATATTGACTTCGGCACATTTGCGGATTCAAATATTATCAAGGTTTGTGCTGGTGATCTGACCGTGAATTGGAATAAAAGGGAGGCCTCCCATATTTGCAGAGAACGACATACGAGGTTGGTGTTCCCGTTTTTCCACTAAAATTGCACAGTCAGACATTTTTTTGTAATATATATTTGTCCGCGCAAATAAATTCACAATCGTATATTTTTGGGTATTACGCCCAGAGAGATCTGGGACTATCTACACGCCCCAGACGCACATATTATAATTCATAATGTTGGTCCTTCGAGCCGGGTAAGTTCTAGCAAGATTATAAAAGATAATTTGGAAATTCGAGTTACGTAATTTTTGTCAATTGTCGCAATACCTAACTTTTATTGCTGGTTTCTAATAATCCTTGGATCTTATAGGGTTATAGTTATGGGTTATAGCATAAATATACCATTCCGGTTATAGATAGGCAATAACGTAGTCATAGACAATTTTTATAATTTCAATAAAGTAGGTACTAAACACAGAGATTCTTTAAGAAATGTCGATCACATTAAAAGATTAATATATTATGTATATAACTGGATTGGACTCTGTATGCCGTAGCGAATTTTATAGCGGTCCACCGGAAATCGACATCGACGTCCGCCATCATTTCGAAGACAACCGTTCTAATGTGCAGTTAAGTTTTTCGTTTCAGAATATATGCTGTAAAAATTTTATTTCGTAGGAAAATTATGAGAGTTATACTAATTATGGGGACTCTCACGCAGAATTACGCTTTATTTAAAACGAGTTTTGTCTTCAGATGTTACAGTTAAATTCCAGTTATAGATTGTGTATACTTCTGCTGCCACATTTCAAACGAAACCATTTTTTATTCAAAGTGCGGTTATTAAATTCTAGTTATTTTCTATGTATCTGCTGCCAGAATCAAAGAAAAACCATCTTCATGTTCTGAGTGTAGTTTTGATTGCCCGCAAACAAATTTAATTTAAACCAGTTGTGTGTTCAAAATATAATGATCAATTAAATCACAAGATGCAGATTCATCAAATAAAGACATTCTGATGTATCGAATGAAGCTTAACATTTGGGTTGCACACTATACGCTCCAAACTTCTGAGAAATTGACCAATTGAAAAAATGTAACTATTCAATCTTAAGTTAAAATCTGAGTTGTGTTTTCGGTTCTGGCATTCGTAGTTGGCCCTCGGGTGATAATACAGACATCTAAATGGGTCCCGACGGAAAAAAGTTCCCCTCCCCTGTCGTAAAGTATGATTAAATTTAATAAATAATAAAATTAGAGTCTCAGGGATTTTTTCACACAGTTATCGGTCGATTCAGCTATAATTATATTCAGGGTTTGAATTCTTTAGATATCGTTTACTAAAAAAAAACGATGTATCCAATTCACTTTCCTGGGTTTTTCTTTTGAACACTTTTGAAAACACTAATAATATGACAACTTTTTCACTAATTCAAGTCAATCAATATGTAACAAGGTAACAATGAACGAAGGAAAAAAGAATGACACAGGTGACAAGCGAGGAATATTTCAAGGGAATCCCCAACCGAGCAATAGATAGAGCTAGGCACGAAAATGAAACAACAGAATTTTCGTGGAATCTCCAACTGACCAAGCCATAGAGCAACGAAAATATAAATAACAAACAGTGTATTCTACCTTCGTAAGTTTGATCTACATTTTCTTTGTATATTGAATTGATAGAAGAAAGAGGAAATTTCTTGGGAACCGGTTTTTTTATACCAACTAATAAACCCACTTAATATTATTAACACATATGTAAGGATATTTAAAAATCAAATACCTTTTAATCGAATTCAACTTTACTGACCTATATCGGCGGTATAAGTGGGTAAAGAAAAAATAATCCAGTGATAGTAAGAATTCTTGCCTCTTTAAATATAAAATAAAAACCAAACACAGTAAATGAACCGATATTCTATCCGAAGTTATTAGGTATTTTACGAACTTACGCAGTACTTTCGAAACCATGTAATAATTTAATATACTTTATACCTCGAATCATAATGTAGTGTGTATGTCGTAATGAACAAAAAATCTCTCTTTTGAGAACACGTTTAGCTGCATTAGGAACATGCACATGGTTTTTCTCCACTAAGAGTCAGCCGGTGTCTCGTCATATGGTGTTTTCGAAAACATGAATAGTGTCACTCTGAACATGAAAAAGGATTTTATCCACTGTGTGCCAGCAACTGGGTTATCATATTGCCCTTGTGAGGACATTACTAGTTGAATCAAAATATAGAAAAGGTTTTTCTCAACTATGAATCAGCTAGTGTCTCGTCATACGGCATTTTCGAGAACATAAATAGTGTCACTCTGAACACGAACAAGATTTTTCTTCACTGTGAGTCAGCATATGGGTCGTCAGACTGCTCTTGTAAGAACATGAATAGTTACACTCGGAACATGAAAAGGGTTTTTCTCCGCTGTGAGTCCGCATGTGAGTTGTCAAATTTCCCTTCCGAGAACATGAATAGTTGCACTCGGAACATGAAAAAGGTTTCTCTTTGCTGTGAGTCAGCATGTGGCTAGTCAGATGGCCCTTTAGAAAACATGAATAGCTGCACTCAGAACATGAAAAAGGTTTTTCTCCACTGTGAGTCAGCATGTGGGTAGTCAGACGGCCCTTTTGAGAACATGAATAGCTGCACTCAGAACATGAAAAAGGTTTTTCTCCTCCGTGAGTCAGCATATGGGTCGTCAGAGTGCTCTTCTGAGAACATGAATAGTTACACTCGGAACATGAAAAGGGTTTTTCTCCGCTGTGAGTCCGCATGTGAGTTGTCAAATTTTCCTTCCGAGAACATGAATAGTTGCATTCGGAACATGAAAACGGTTTTTCTCCACTGTGAGTCAGCATGTGGGTAGTCAGATGGCCCTTTAGAGAACATGAATAGCAGCACTCAGAACATGAAAAAGGTTTATCTCCTCTGTGAGTCAACATATGGGTCGTCAGACTGCTCTTGTGAGAACATGAATAGTTACACTCGGAACATGAAAAGGGTTTTTCTCCGCTGTGAGTCCGCATGTGAGTTGTCATACTTGACTTCCAATAACATGAATAGTTGCACTCTGAACATGAAAAAGGTTTTTGTCCACTGTGAGTCAGCATGTGGATTGTCAGACTGCCCTTCCGAGAACATGAATAGTTGCACTCTGAACATGAAAACGGTTTTTCTCCACTGTGAGTCAGCATGTGGCTAGTCAGATGTCCCTTTAGAGAACATGAATAGCTGCACTCAGAACATGAAAAAGGTTTTTCTCCGCTGTGAGTGAGCATATGGTTCGTCAGACTGCTCTTCTGAGAACATGAATAGTTACACTCGGAACATAAAAAGGGTTTTTCTCCGCTGTGAGTCCGCATGTGAGTTGTCAAACTTGACTTCCAATAACATGAATAGTTGCACTCTGAACATGAAAAAGGTTTTTCTCCACTGTGAGTCAGCATATGGGTCGTCAGACTGCTCTTCTGAGAACATGAATAGTTGCAGTCGGAACATGAAAAAGGTTTTTCTCCACTGTGAGTTAGCATGTGTCTAGTCAGATAGCCCTTTTGAGAACATGAATAGTTGCACTCAGAACATGAAAAAGGTTTTTCTCCACTGTGAGTCAGCATGTGGATTGTCAGATTGCCTTTTTGAGAACATGAATAGTTGCACTCGGTACATGAAAAACGTCTTTCTCCAGTATGAGTGCGAACGTGACTTCCAAAATCATTATTTTGAGAGCAGGAGTAGATGGAATGAGGACAAGAGAATTGTTTTTCCAGACGACGCGTTTTCAGATCTGTCGACAAATTTGAAAAAATTAGGTTAAAAAAGGTTTATCAAGACTTATTGCACGCGCTAAGTGTGGATAAGCACAGTAAATGTATATAAACGATACAAAAATGGATATCGCTAAATTTATTTATTTATTTATTATTAATTTTCAACGCCCTGATGGGCTTTTACATAATATGTATATAATACAGTGATATATATGTAATATATATATATATATAATACAGTGATAATAATGTTTAAATAAGAAATATAAACTTATAGCAATTAACATTATAAAAATGGTAGGTATAAAAGTAAGTAAAAAATATTATATTATAATAAAAGAGAAAAAGTAAAAATAAATTAAACTCAAACCAGTTTTTAATTGCTGATGGCATAAAAATCATAATATATAGTGTAAGTTGATATTAGAAATTTACAGATGAGTAATACAAGAAAAAGTTTACAATACAGAAAAACAAAAGAGAGTAACAAGTTTTTACATTATAGATAAATAGAAATAATACAAAAATATGTGCAACAGTTCCTACATTATAAGAATATGCTACACCATTATATTATTAAATTTATTATTGATTATATTATTCAATTATATTATATTATTATTAAATTATTTATTGATTAATATTAAATTATTTATTGATTAAATGTTAAATCTTAAATTAAAAATCGGTTTTACCTAATGTCTCCTGCATTCTGTCAACGCATTTTAAGCATTCCTTTTTGACATCCGACAGGTCGATGTCAATTTCCATATAAGCAAAACCACCTTCATCTTCTTTAAAAATTAGAATTAAATTTAAATTTTTCTTCTTTAAATTTTAGAAATTTACAGATGAGTAATACAAGAAAAAGTTTACAATACAGAAAAACAAAAGAGAGTAACAAGTTTTTACATTATAGATAAATAGAAATAATACAAAAATATGTGCAACAGTTCCTACATTATAAGAATATGCTACACCATTATATTATTAAATTTATTATTGATTATATTATTCAATTATATTATATTATTATTAAATTATTTATTGATTAATATTAAATTATTTATTGATTAAATGTTAAATCTTAAATTAAAAATCGGTTTTACCTAATGTCTCCTGCATTCTGTCAACGCATTTTAAGCATTCCTTTTTGACATCCGACAGGTCGATGTCAATTTCCATATAAGCAAAACCACCTTCATCTTCTTCTCGGGGTTCATGATTCGCCTTAGTGGCAATTGTTTCCACATTAATGCTGCCTAAAAGACAATTGATTAATGATACATAAAAATAACTAATTTTTTCATTAAAAATATATTTTGGAAAGATAAAATATATTAACCGCCCAAGCGGTTAATATATGTTGCTGGTTTTCACGACAATTTAACGTAGGTAGACATAGGAATGACGTACCTGACGCACCTGAGTTATTAATGAGGGAATTTGGATAAGAAACTTTAAGATCAATATAAGAAAAAATAATGACACCAGATGTCCGCTTCAGGAACTGATGCTTCAAGGAGGATGCAGGACCCTGCTTTTGAAGAATTCAATGGAATGGTGTTCACTTCCATCAATCTTTAGGCATTTTTAGTGTACAATAATAAGAGTAACTTAAATCATGTCCCAAATTAAAAGAGGTAAAAATTTGAGGAATTGGGAAATGATTGCTTACAATACAATTAAGTTAAAACTCCAAATTCAATTCTACATTTTTTTAAATATTTAATTAAACTAACTGGATGTCTGAGTACTCTCCGCATACGCCAAACTTTCCTTCTTTACGTCTGGTAGATCGAAATCTGTATACAGCATTACACCTCCGCCTTCTTCCTCGGGGCCTGGTTCCGTCTTGATGGATACAGTCTCAGGATTTAGTAGATCCATGGCACTGCTGTGGTAGCGTTTGGTAATTGGTTCAAGCTAAAACAAATTTTCCTGAAACAGAACAAATGAATATTTGGTTTTGTTTGAAATATTTCCCCAAAACAGTGAATTCGGATAGATAACTCATATTTTGAAACAATTTTATAATAATTATTGAAGCTGTATTTGAATCATGCCATTGACATTAGAAAACGGTTGAGAGAATGGCCATCTATCGTGGCATCACTCAATATATACAGTATCTACTTCTAAACATTCGGTAGTTCCATTTTTTATAATGTGAGAAATTTAATCAAGGCAACTTGAGAATTTTAATCCGCTAATACTGTTTAGGGACGTATTTAGAACAACCAACTCCGCCAATGTTATTTGTATTATTGAGTGCAAGGCTTAATAAAAAGTGCACAACTGATTTATTCAATAAGCAATACAAGTAACAACGAAAATTACTATGACTGACGTCTACGCCATCGGATTTCTAGAATAAGAAGAAAGTGAGAGTATGTGCTACCGTATATATATCGCAGACTATTGCTATCTCACTGAAGTACTGATATAGTCGAAGTAGCAATTCAATTATACCATAGAAACTCAATATTACGTATACTTAAAATTTACAGTTTAAATGTTTCTCGACCAAAACATAAAATTAATTCCCTGACACATGTAGGTATACAGATTGGCGTTGGTAAGGTAAGCTAGGTCGCGTTAGACACAGCGCAGTTGTGCATGTGAGCCTGCCTGCTAGAATTAAAGAACAGTGGTCGCTCAGTTTGGTTTGGAATAACGGCCACTACCGAAATGAATAGCGTGAATAATATCAGTATTAGTATTTACCAATAACGGTTTAAATGGGAAACTAAAACCCAACGGTTTCGGAAATAATAACAAAATTCATATTGTACATACATGTCATGTTGGTCAAATTATACTAAGTGGTTCACATATTCAATTCAAAATTACAAAACATGACAAAGCTACAAATTGCGTCTGCTGAGAAGTGAAACATATACACATAACCTAAAAACAAACGTCGAATCAACTGACGCACTATGTTCGTAAGAACTATAGATAACTTGTCGCGCGGTCACAAGTGTTGCGTGCTTAGGACAAGTGAGCAAGTCGACCGGAGGTCTAGCACAGTGAAATCAGTAAATTCACAATATCGGATCGATATTCCGAGCACGTTTGCGAACCGTCATTTTTATAGCAATAAATAAGGAATCCATTAAAGATGAATGAAAAGTAATCATTCGGTACTGAAGTATTCGGTACTCACCTAGTAATCAAAGTACCGACTATTCAAAACGAAAAGTAGTCGGTACTCTTGATTTGATTACTCTTCGTATGGTTACTTTTGATATTGATACTTTTGTATGTACTTGCACCGACTATTTGGTTACCATTTGTGCCACTGGAGGCGCTCTGCGCGAGAACCAGCTGTTCGCGACATGAACTACTATGCAAGGAATAGTATTGCCAGAGACAAAAAATACTCCGGTGCTTGCATCGGTAAAAAAAACCCTTGAAGCGAATTACCTCGTTAGACCATAATAATATTGTATAATTTTGTGTAATTAATACTAATTAGTATACAAGTTTTTTTACAAAATAGATAGGTATCTACTGCAATTTTATAATGGTATAAAATAAAATTATTTTTATTACGACAGTAAAAAGTTCAAGTTTTGTGATAATAATTTTAACATTTCTTTTTTCTACATCACACATCATTATAATATTTTTTTAAATTGGTGGTTTTATCAACAACAACAAAAAAACAATACTTTTATCCCAAAGCTAAAAAACAAAAAAATTAAAACTATCATGTAAAATTATATTTCGTATTTATAGGAAAATTAGACGTTAATCAAGAAATATGTTATTTCCGACTAAACTAAAATATAATACGATCAAAATAACATAAACAAAAAAAACTGGGATCTTGTTTTAACACCGGGGAACAGTTTCCTTTAAAATTCTTTATATTATTAAGTATAATAATATTTTTTATGGTAATGCCTTTCATACTTATATTCGGGACGGGACCCAAATTAATCACTGAAAAGAAAATTGTTTTGTTCGTTAATTAAACGGTAATATATAGTTGCCGACGGCTAACGTTAACTTTAATAATTCGTTGTTTAAGAATTTACGTTAGTTGTTTTACAACTTTTGACATTATTTTTACGTAAGTAATAAAATGTTAAATGTGTATGTTCATTTAAACTGTGGATAAAGCATTATGTCTGTGCCGTATGTGGTCGTTAATATATATCTACCTATTTAAAGTAATGTGTAGTAAACTATTTCAATAAGTAAATATGATCCCTACAATACTGGCATTGTTATTTGTTTTTATAAAGTTCAATGAGAATGTAATAAATAATCGTCCGTTATTTTTCATGTAAACATAATCCAAATTCTTTAAAACATTGGAAGTAACTCTAAATATCTAACCAATATTATACGTAGATTCCTATATAATTCATTATCGAAGTACCTAGTCCACGCTAACGAAATAAACAAACGTCAAAATGTGACAAGTAACGATTTGTATCTATTATAAAAGTATCTGACGGTATCCGGAACCAAAAGTAGTCAAATGAAAAATGTAATCAAAGTATCCAAAGCATTCAGTTGTAGATACCCACTACCCGAAAGCAAAGTATCTATCCGCATTCAGAAGTAGGTACCCACTACCCGAAACCAAAGTAATCAAAAGTATCCAGTACCGATTACATAGTACCGACTACTTTGTGTGAGAGTACCGAATTCAGACGGGTAGCAAAAGTACCGATATTGAAAATTACTAGAATCCATATACGCTGGCAACACTGGCGGATCCGTCTATAGATAATAATACTTATAAATTGACAATTTATTACGTAATAAAATATAACTTATCTTAATTTTCTTTAATGTAAAACAATGCCCAGCTTGTCTCGCCATTGTGGTTGTATGTATTGTAGACTGTCACTAGATATGCGCCACAGTACCTACTTAATAGTCGACTCAATATTATATTCTTAATTTGAAAATGGATTATTAAAACAATAGTAAAAAGAGTCTATAAGTTATGACAGAATAAAGTGAGAAGATTAATTACTATCGTGATTGAGATTAAGGAATTACAATTAATAACATTAATGTAGTTCCTTTCTTCACAGGTAATGTTTTATTACCTTAATACTTTTCTTTATGTTAATCTTGTGAGATTGAAATTTTTATTATTTAGATTAACAAAAGGTAAATGTTTACTACTCCGCTTACCGTATAATACGGAATTCGAATTTCGATACAAGGATACACACGGATAATACGGAGCGGAACATTTCTTTTGCCGCCATTTCTTTGGATTTGATATTTGCGATTTTTATCAATCTAAATAAACATGAATTACTTAGGTTACCCAGCCTAAGAACCTAATAACCTATTTTGTGCACGTAAATAGTTGTATATTGTAGTAATTAAAGTTGTATAAGTCCGTTTCACTTGGCCAAACGTGGCTGTCAAATACTTCGCGTAAGTGAAATAATCTTATAATATTGAAATATGAAATGCATGTTTTTTCGTCTCCCCCGACATAAATACTCAATTTTCGTAATAATAAAGCAAAATCTAACTGTTTGAATAAAAAATATTTCATATTAACCAGTAGGCGGAGTATGAAACTATTAATAAATATTCTTATATATATATATAACTTAACATTGGGTGCCTTGGTAGTACCCTGTAAAGTACACAAAATATCATTAAATTCTTACTTCATCTTAAGGTGGCGCACTGAACCAAAAGTTTTACAAAAAGTGTGTTTTTTCAGATTTTGTTAGTAAACAAACACCTCGTCTAATCCGGTTTAAACGGCACAAAATATATTTTATTTTCAACCATCTAACTTACCCCTCATGCCCTCCACCTTTTGACACTATTTTGCGTTACAACACAATGCAGTCAATCAGCAAAAACAGATATCAGCGCGCGGCGCACATTTGTTGGATTAGCCTCGCAAACATGATTTTGATTGGTTTGTAATATGCCTAAAACGAGAAAAAAATCATTGTGTTCTGTGGTTGGTGTCCAAGAAAAATTAAAATAACTATATTGCCTATACACTATAATATTCGCTTCCAGATATGTACAAAAACATCCAGCATAATAAAAAATTGCAAAGCAATGCTTTAAAAGAATATTTTTTTAACTACATTTAAAAATGAAAATATGTAATCGTCTTGTCATTTTTTGTTTTATCTTATATACTCGTATCAGTTTTTCCCTCTCTTTACTTGTTTTCTCTTGTTGTTTGTTCTACTTAACCTGCCTTTATTTTTATTTTTATGCTGTACTGAATGTAAAACTTATATTATGATATCAAAATACCTTTGTAAAATTGTAACTACTACCTCCTACCTATGAATTGTAAGTTCCTCCTGTCCTAAAATGAGTTTTGTAACTCATCGGGATTGCTCTAGCAAGAAATAAAAACAATGAAAAAAAAAAAAGATAATGCGTTAACAACTCATGAGGATGTAATAAAGTATTGTTTGTGGATTAGAATGACTTTCGGTGGTGATCTAATGGAAAAGATTTTTTTCTGTGAAAGAAATACCTATGTGAAATATTTGCAATTGAACTAATTACATGGGGAATAAAGCGTCTATTCCTATTGTAACTCAATGTCAAATTGTAAGTTGACCAACCCGGTATTATCACAAGTAAAAATCCTTAAATAAATATCGAATACCTAAAAAGAAAACTGAATTTTATGAAGATGCAACAAAAAAACTCTTTGATATTGCTGTGTGCAAGTGCGTTTCTATCGATTTTTGTAAATGTTTAGTAAAAGTACCCAAGAAGTAGCTGGAATTCCTGCAAGCTCAAAGAGGTAGCCGCAAAATGTATATCGGCACAAAAGATATAGTGGCAAGCAAGGCTTTGGAGCGTAGGCAATTACGACTGATGAGACGAAATAAATTACTTCAAAAACAGGCTTTTAACTAGGTTATTTATTGTATAACCAACACCCCTGCCTTAGGTCACTCCAAGTTTTACTACGTTTGGTGTCTTTGGGGTGCCCGGGTTCACGGGGTGCGGTTTGTCTAGGTCTTGGCGGCCAATGTGTCTGCCCACCTGTTGTGTGGCGGGCCGGACCGAGAGAGACTGGTTGAGGGAGACCTTTTGACCTCTCCAGCCTGATTCTCTCGACCTATCGTCTTGCACCGCCGTTGGAGGGATGGATTCATATGACCCACAGATTCCTACCCACCCCAAAAAACCTTTTTCCTTCTCAGAACTTTCCCTACACAAAAATAAACTACCTACATCTTTAAAGATGACATAGGCCCTCAGGGAATTCATTCTCTCAGGGCCTCCTGTGAGGAGTTAATGTAATGAAAAAGTATTATTTTCACCTCAATGTTCTTCTTTTTATAAGCGATTTCGAATCTCTAATCGAATAATTTATAATTATTTATTATTAAGTTAAGAGAGGCGAATAAAACCTAATTCGCTAATTAATACGCATACATTTAGTATCATCATTATCTGCCCGCATTGATCTACGGAGAATGAAGTCCTCGCTATTTATACACTTGTTTTGTCTGGAGTACTTACATCTAATATTCATTAATTATCATATATTTTCAACCAATATTAATTTAATCTAAGTTTACCTTATTTGTACTATAAAATTTGTTTGTACTTGTATCTCTTGCTCATATCTCGTATGTTATTTCACAATCAAATGCCACAATCAATTGTTATTCTCTTTTTTGTTTTTAATTATTCCTTATATATGCTTTTGGTTTTTAATGTGAAATGTAAATATTGTTTATGGTATGTTTAGACCGTTGAAATTAAATAAATAAATAAATAAATTAATGGCAACTTAACATTATTATATTTCACGTCTGATTACGAATATGTCTAAAAGGGATCCAAATGTCTATCTGGTCTCCTTTAACGGAAGCAATCTTCCCAACAGGTCTTCCATTGATAATATGCTCGGTGTAACTCTAAGTGACCAGCTCAGGTACGGGGACTCCATCCAAGCCAGAGTCAGATTAGCCTCTAAGAAGCTGGGCGTACTTTACAGGGTCTCTACGGCCACCTTTGGGGTGCTAGCCATAGTCCATCGATAAGGATCAGTAGGATAATTGTCGGTAACTTCTCATCGTCCCCTAGAACAACTGCACATCGCAAACGAATAGGTGACAGTTCACAATGACTAAGTGTCCCTAATATATTCGATATCAACTGTTGTTTGTACGTTAGCGATCTGCAGTTGTCCTAGGGAACGATGAGAAGTTACCGACAATTATCCTACCGATCCTTATCGATGGACTATGCTAGCACCCCTGGTCTTGAGGCACAAAATACCCGCAAAAAGCCATCGACTCATTATTTTAAATTAAAAACATAGATTCCCCTATATTAAAAAGTGGATTGCAATCTTCAGGTGGGAATGCTGTCCTTGTTTTTCCGGTATTTCAATGAAAGGTGCTCGAACTGGTTGCTTCTACGACTGTTTCTGTTGGTGTTTACAAGACCCATGTTGAAGTGAGCTCAATAATTTCTTACTTTGGTTGAAATCGATCAAAAGTTTTCAAATATCTTTTTTGAAGATTGAATTTCGTTGACCTGTCTTGGGCCTAGGAGTCGTAAGGTCGTATAAATTGTTGCCACCAATTTTACTTGAAATGGATTTAGTTCACATTTCTAGAGATCATATTGTGTTCAGTGTACTAAAGAAATATGATGTCTAGAAATGTGAAGTTTATATTTATTTATATTTGTTTTTATTGCTAAATAAATAAAATATGGAAAGTGTCATTATCCAGTCATATGTATTAATTAAACCTTTGTAACTGTTTGACTGGGAGGGACAGGTGTTGAGTTCAAACCCCGGCGGGAACATATGTAATAATGCACTTTCCAGAGTTTCTCAAGCCATTTCAAGCTATTCAGCAGGGCGATACTGAGAGTATGTTCCACTCTGCAAGAAACTAATTCCTGACAATATCTGCTTACTTTTCAATGTCTATGACTGGATAGTGAATATTGCTTCAATGTTTAATTCTTTTTTCACTTTCTGAGGCCCTAGCACGCTTGCTCTATAACGATCGATAGGATAACTATCGGTAACTTCTCATCGTTCCCTGCGACAACTGCAGATCGCAAACGAATAGGTGACAGTTCACAATGACTAAGTGTCCTTAAAATATTCGATATCAACTGTCGTTTGTACGTTTGAGATCTGCAGTTGTCCTAGGGAACGATGAGAAGTTACCGACAATCGGTCGGTAACTTCATATCGAGCGACCGTGCTAGCACACCTGATCTCTTCTAATTGTAAATTAAATTATTTTTAAAATACACCTTTAGTTACCTTAAAAGGCGCAATTGAGAAATATGTCAATATTACTTTATGTACGTGTATGAAATATTAAAGAAATATATATCTCTAGATTATACTATTATTATTTAACAAAGTGCATTTAAACTTGGATTTTATTTATTTTATTATATTTGTCATCCATGGGTTAGTAGCCAAGTTGTCCAAAGCTGTGGTTCCCAGGGTGGTGTGCCAGATTTCCACATCCTATTTATTTCTATCCTAAAATATTGTATACTCACCAAGCGTTTCAAACAACTTAACTCCATAATATACTAATGTCGCCTTTGGGGATGCTGTGTGAAGGGTCAAGGCCCAGGTTTCTCACCTGAAGTTTGCCCCAAAGATTCCAGTCCGTTTGTTAAGAGACATCTCAACAAACAGACTGCTTGTTTTTGCACATCGCCAAGGGTTTTTCAGGTATTTTGGTACTGCAGAACAGAGGTGGCTGCCAAATTCTACAGTAGGGTGGTGCACTTGCAATCTGTACAGGGTGATCAGTTGTGTACTATAGATTCTGTGAGCCCTGTACAGTACGTCCAGCTTCTGAGACGCTAACTTGGTTCTGGATTTGATGGAGCCCATAGTAAGTTATATGACTGATAGTTTTGTTGGAACATTTTTGAAAATAGGAATAACTTGCACCAAATACATACATGTAATAAAAAACAAGATATTTAAAGACATATTTATTGTTTTACATGTTTACAAATAAGGAAATAATTATTAACAATTTATTTATTTCTTTTATCTAGTAAATAATAATTTAGTACCTCATCTTTAATATCCGGTGACTCACAAAACTGGTCACTTGTTCTACTCATGGGAGGTAGCTAACTTCTTAAATCATTCACTTTCTCCTCAGGGCCCTAGCATGGCCACATTGATAACAAACCAATATCCACAAGATTAACTTAGCTGTCTACTTTTTTTTATCAAAGTCTCGACAGTAAACGGTGGTCAATAAATAAACCAAGAAAACAAACAGCTTTAAATGGCAACACTGAAGTATTCCATCCATTTGTTAAACTTCACAATTTTACATAATGCTTTTATAAAACTGATTTTATTTCATTTTAGGCATTTTCGTTAATTTGTTTTGAGACCAACGGCGGCTAACCCAATAGCCTGTTATATTCTAAAGAACTATCAAAACTGTGTTACAAAGAATCTACACAGGTTATACAATATTGGTTGTGAAATTACAACAGTAAAATAACATAAGGCAGTTGTGCTTCAGGAGTAAAACCTTATGTTATTTCAACACAGCCCCGAACAAGGACATATTGACTATATTAGCATATGCATTACCAACCAAGTGTCATCTATTTATAGCAGAATTGTGGCCAGACACAAGCTTGTATTAGTGTGACAATAATAATAATTTAATTTTAATTTTACTTGTTATATCGAAATAGTCTATTGCATTTTGAAGCAGGAGGACTCAACACCATAATGATTTATTTTAAACATTTATTTTTAGGCGTTGCATGTAAAATATTTCGTTTTATTTTCTCAACTTTAAAACAAAACTATTTGATTTAATAATTACAAAAATTTCAGCAATCAGCACGAATATCTGCAGAAGTTATGAGACCATAATTACAGAAAAAATACGGTTTTGGCTCTACTGAACATTTGGCTTTTTGGAGTTGCATCCGTATACTTCTCGGGTATAGATATTTAAAATGAATACAAGTGTTATTACGTTGTTTTAGGTCGATATTAGTTCCTAGCTAGGCAGATTGCCTGTTCTAAGGAACCAAAGTGTGTAAAGTGCCAAATGCAATTTAAATTATTATTATTTTTAATATACACAACAATTCCTAGTTAGTATCAACGATGCAAGAAAACAATATTGACATTAGGATTTCAGGGCTGTCCAACAGATTATTCACACTTTTAAATATACATGCAACATCAATTCATATTCTTCTCCCTTTTTCGTTGTTTGTTTTTGGGGTGTTATGCCGTGTTGTGCTACCTCCTTTTTTAGCCGACGTTTCGGACAGCGTTGCAGTGTCCATCATCAGGGCAGATCCGGCAGATCCGTCGATGTGAATTTGTAGTGTTAAGTGTGTGCTTATTTACTTGGAAGCGATACCGTGTCGGCAGCTTCATTTCAACGTAAATACTGCACTTTCACGAAATTTCCCTTTCAAAGTAGTTCACTTTCTTCTGAAATGAAGCTGCCGACACGGTATCGCTTCCAAGTAAATAAGCACACACTTAACACTACAAATTCACATCGACGGATCTGCCGGATCTGCCCTGATGATGGACACTGCAACGCTGTCCGAAACGTCGGCTAAAGAAGGAGGTAGCACAACACGGCATAACACCCCAAAAACAAACAACGAAAATGCTTTTTGCCGTGAAAATCTAAAAACGTATCTTCTTCTCCCTTTATTAAAACAGTCTTATTGGAGCAAAACAAAATAATATGTTAATAATTTCAAAAAATAAATATTTGAAAATAACACTTTTTTATATATTTGCATTGAACTCTTTCAACAGTATTAAAATGGTTACTATAAGGAGACAGATATTAGAGAATTATATTCTAGGAGGCTTCTAGTTAGAGACACTACCAATATATTTATTTTATTCCACTGGAGTGACACAGAGAATTGTTAAAAAATTCCTTCAGTACTCGCCACTTTCAAAAATTAATTTAGAAAATTTCCCGCCCACATTAAAAAATCATGACTCCACATTTCTGTATGTAAACATATAAATAAATTGTAGTGCTATACAGCCAATGAATTCACATATATTTTAATAAGTATTCTATATTCATAAAATTGATAGAAAAATTATTAAAAAATCTTTAATTTTATAAATGCGCGAAATTTGAGCTACAGAGATTTGAAGATTTGAAATTGCCGTCAGTAAATATTTTTAATATCTATATTGAATATTGTTCTACGTTTTTATGTTCTCTGTGGCCTGTTTGATAACCACAGACGCAAAAATATACTAGAAAAACATGTTTTATATGTTTACATCAAATCAAACGTTTGGTTTGAAAATTATTTTGAAGTTCATTTGTAGAACTGGAGCTTTCCAACCGCCAAAAATTCATTCTAGATGAATTCAAAGACAACTAATTAATCGATAAGGCCATAGACATAAAGTCTATTTTATCAACTATTTGATAGAATAAATTGCTGGCCGTGAAAATGTTTCAAATAATTAAAATAAATGTTTTACGAAACTGTGGACCGCTATCAATCGCAGAAAAATATAAGTGGTCTAAACTTGGACCTAAATCTCTCCAGTGGATAAACTTTATAAATCCTTTGAGGTGTTTAGAATATAAGTCAGCAATTCCTTGGCTCTGCTAGCAATTGAATAATGTTATTTGATTTTATTTGGAGACATAAAAACTACCAAAGTAGGTACTACAATAACAATTTTACATAAATATTTTAAACCTTGCAATACAACGCAGGAAAGAAATCAGTAAAAAGATATTTTACAATTTACTTAACAGATTTGACATGTGTCACTGCTAACGCCTCGGTGTCTATAAAAGCAACTACTTTGCGGCTTATCAGGGATTAGCCCGCTTAAATTTAAGCGATGAATCCCACACTTAGCGAGGATAAGAAGCTACTGATATACCGGACATTTAAAAATACACTTTTTGTTCAATGGTTAACTTGTGGTGTTTTCCACCCACCCACCCTGTTTCTGTCACCCGGTGGTTGGGATTATAGTTAGTTGGGATTACAGAGACTATACTGCACATAGAATTAAACTAAATGGAACATTATTAAATACACAAATTAATTGACTTTCAAGAATAACAGTATTCCTGTCTCAATAATACATATTATTATCAGATGTAGGATAGGTACTTTTATACAGAAACTAGCAACATTCATGTATTGAACTATTAATATATAGAAAACATTTAAACAAAGAAATAAATCAGTAACTATAGATACATAAATAGACCAAATATTAATAAAATGTTGTAAATAAAAGAAGTTTGAAGTAGAACATATAAAACTCCGTAGAAAAAGAAAAATAATTTGAATTTTGAGTTTTATTCAATAATTAAAGACAAATAATATAATATGTGTTTATACAATGTAATGTAAATATGTTATAACACTTAATATAAAACCAGTTTTTTCAACACTTTATGTCTGTGGTTCACCTACATGTATTGTGTTTAGATAAATTATGTCTTACATCAAAGTAAATATGTTATTAATGTCTGTTACAGGTGTCAGCAATGTATTAACCTTTGGGCCATGTTCAAATGTATGAATGTATATGTGTATGTATGTAATTGTAATTGGAAGTGTAAATAAGCATATTTCACAAGATTATTCCTTGTGTTAAGCTTGCTAAAATAACTCATCCATATCTTTACTATTCCTAAATAACTTTATATAATAGCTTTAGGACAATGTTTTTATAAACAAAATGTGATATTACCGAGTACAGGGTTCCGAGTACAGGGTGCCGAGTGCCGAGTACAGAATGCCGAGTGCCGAGTACAGAGTGCCGAGTACAGTTTGCCGAGTAGAGAATGCGGAGTACAGAGTACCGAGTGCCGAGAACAGAGTGCCGAGTACAGAGTGCCGAGTACAGAGTGCCGAGTACAGTGCCGAGTACGACTGCCGAGTACAGAGAGCCGAGTGCCGAGTGAAGAGTGCCGAGAGCCGAGTACTGAGTACCGAGTATCAAGTGCCGAGTGCCGAGGGGATTCCTTCCTCTGTTTGTGTTTCAACTCTGTATCCGATTGTTTGATCTATGCGTACATATAACCAGCGTAATTGTTTTAAACAAGCAATTGTTTGTAAACTTATTTACACTGTATGCAATCTTACTAATATATAATTTTTAACCTGTAGAGGTCGGGAAGAAATTACGTTTACTGTCCTTCTGGGACGGAGTATATTTTGACATTCGCGACACTACCGTAAAACAATTCATTGTCATTATACTGCTATCACTAGAGTTATGAAAAAAGTGTATTATGAAGGTTAAATATGTACCTAAACTTGTTTTGGTTATTATTAAAACACACGATTGGTTTAATAAAAAGGTTTTAGAGCGACAATTTAAAAATAATATTATGTGTATTTAGCGCCATCTCCAAAAGAAACACTCAACGTTTGTTTATAAAGTTGACAATCATAAGAATTCTTTAACGACGCCCAAGAATGTACTTTAAACTAACATATTAGATATTAGTTTTTAATGAATTATATTGATTTGTATTATAAACCGTAAGATTTTCACACTATCAGAGAGCGCATTGTACGTATCCAATAGGGTGACTAAACATTCAGATTTTTATATAGTAGGTACATACAATACATTATTCAAATAAACATTGATCGAGTGATAATTTTTAAAATGAACTGTCACAAAAGCAATTTGCAGAAACATTGAAAATAATCATATCCGTGGGAATAAAATGTCACTGCGTAAGTAAGAAAAATGAGGAGTACGTTCTTCGTTAGTCCGAACTTATCAACGCGTTTGAGGTGATTTTCATAAAAACGACGCTCTACAAATAATTCAATTATTGTTTTTATCGGAATCACCTTCATAAAAAAAACTCCATCTTTATCCGGTATACTTCTAGTCTTACTTTGAGTAAATAAAATAAGGACCTAAACTGACCAGAGCCAATGAGACTATGGCAACCCCAACTGGGGTATGTTGTGAGACTGTAGGAGTGGGGAGGGGAAGCACCCGGCTATCCAAATCTAGTCAAGAAGAATACACTGGTAACCCAATATCTATTGTAGGGACGCCCCCGACTGTATAATATATTTTCATAATATTTATTTTTGCAAAAGTTGTTTAATTGGTACATTTCAGGCTACAGAACCCCTGGGATCACAGAGTGACGTATTCACCACCAAATATCAATATCAGCAGAGACACAGAGCTAGTACCATATCTGGCACAAGTCCTTATATTAATATTATATTAGAAAGAGAGAACAGGTAGTTGTCTCTTTGCACAAAAATTTATTCAATTCACAATTAATTAATTAAAAATAATATAGAAAGTATAATTTCCTGGTTATTTTCAGTATCACCCTGGTGAAAGTCCACCATTCAAAATAGAAACATTGCTTGAAATGGCTTTAACCGTATTCGGTGACCAAAGCTGAATAGCCAGGTACTTCCTCAACGTTTAGTTTTTAACTTTTGATGGCCTCTGTGGTCGAAGGGCGAGGTTCTCGACTAGCTATCCAGAGTTAGCGAGTTCAAATCCCCGTTTGCGCTGATAAATTTTATTTGATTAATTTGCGTTTTCACAATTTCATCATTTTAAGTAATATAATGTATATTTGAGGCACGTTCCAGATTGGAAGATACTCTCAGTATCGCCCTGGTGTATGAACAGCATTCAGAATTGAAACGTCGCTTGAAATGGCTTTAGCCATGTTTGGTGACTAGATCTGAATAGCCAGGTACTACCCCACCTTCCTCTTCCTCATCTCCTTCCCCTCCCCTCTGCATTGAGCCCCACAATTACACCAATTGGGGATGCCATAGTCTCACTGGCTCTGGACGGGGCAGTTGGGACTATTGTGCAGTATTCACATAAAAACAAAATAAAATTATATAAAAACTTCTTCTCCCTCCCACTACCTCAAACCTTACAACATACCGCGAATGGAGATGCCATAGTCTCACTGGCTCAAGACGGGGGCAGTTGGGACTCTTCTACTGTATAGACATAAAAAAAAACTCCTTCCCCTCCCCACTATCTTAAACCTTACAACATAACCCAATTGGGGATGCCTTAGTCTGACTGACTCCAGGCGGTTGGGAGCAGTTGGGACTATTATGCATAATAACATATGATTGATCTTTTAACCAACATGATATTATATTGTCTAGAATTGAGGGGTTAAACTGATTATTATATTAGTATTATTATTCTTTTTTAAATTCATAATTGGGATATTTTGCTTTAAATTCGGATAAATTCTTGTTTATTTGACTTTCTTTAATGGCTGCACGTTTATTAACTAAAGCCTCCACTATAGACCAATGATCACCCCCTACAGCCTCCCTAAGAGCTGCACCTCCATCAGCATTAACATCTGCCCCCCTCTTCAGCAGCAGCTCCACTATATCCAAATACCCCTCACATGATGCCATAGTTAGTGCGGTCTCTCCATTCCAGTCTACCTTGTTAGGGTCCACCTCCTGCTGCAGTAAGTATCTTAATATCCGGGAACGTTTCCCTGAAAACTTCGACCAATGTAGTACAGTCCGGCCTCCCGCATCTGTATAATGGATGGCAGCACCTCTTTCAACAAGATACTTTACTGTTTCTATCTCTTCCCCCTGACACCCGGCCGCATGCATCAGAACCGACTCGCCCCTCCTACAGCGGGCATTAATGTCTGCCCCGCTCTCCACCAAGTACTTCACAATACTCAGTGGAACCCGCGAATAGGCAGCGTAGTGTAAAGGAGTCCTTCCCCCACAATCCACCTTAGCCAATAGTTCCTTAGGGGTAACAGCAGTTTGCTCCACGAGTAGTCTAACAACATCGAGGTGCTTAGCAAGGTGAACAACTGTATGCATTTGCGGACCTTTATGATGCAATAAAAAACAATATCGTTCAACATTATTTTTTAATTTCTCGAATAATATATTTTTTAAAAGTTCCGCATTATTATTTTCAATAGCCTCTCTAAATGGTATAATTTCTAATTCAACTTCTTTAATTCTTTTAATTATTCTCGAGGTACAACTTAGATATTTTGTAATAACTGAATAAAATAAATCAATAATAATAATGGGTTCTTCTTTTTTATCTAGATATCTACTAAAGTGAGATCTAGGATGAACATATAGATTAAATAAACGATTAAAAAAAAACTTTTCCGCGGTTATATCTACATTTGAATTATTTCGGTTGAATAAAATTGCAAAAAAAATATTTATTTTAATATCATCAGAAAATAATTCGATACGTTGTAAAATGTTTATTGTCATTGTGTCTAATACTAATTCATCGTCACAAATATTATATAGTTCAGGTTTACGCAAGAAATTCATAGCAGTTTTATTATTAAGGTCATATTGTTTTATTAAAGACACAAACGCTTCGTCTGCCCTGAATCCACTGAGGAGCAGTGTGGCAATGTGTTCAGTATTTTCTGTGACGGAAATATGAAGAACAGTTTGGTACTCCTCATTCATGAATATGGAACTGTCTTCATTCCACAGTTGACTAATGCATTTGGAATTTAATCCAAATGCCTTCCCTGATATTGGTGCTTCATTTAACAGCACATTTATAAACATCCTGATGATCTTACTGTCCGGATGAAGCAGGATTCGAGGGATAAGTATTTCTTTAAACAGTTCATACCTTGAAAAGCTTTTAGGTTGATTGAGCCAGTGGACAACCATTTGTGCACAGCAATATTCTGCGTATGTACGGTGGACAAATTGGAATTCACCCTCTCCCTTTGCTTGAATCAATCCAACTCTGTTTAATTTATTTAGCCACTCTTCTTCAATGGCGTCAAAGTGCTCAACATAAAAATCAGGAAAGAATGTTTTGAATCCAAGTTCACAGTGCATAAGGGTTATACTCTCAGTTAAAAGTTTTTTTATTTGTTCATCCGCCGCTGCTCCGAGAGATGTTTTATCATTAAGGTAAATTTCATATTTTAACGAAATAAATTTCTTATACAGATTTGATGTACTTTCTATTTTGATTTCTTTTGCTAAAACTTCCAGAGAATTGAGCAACGGATCACTAGTCGGTCTGAAGACTTCGGCCAGCATCGTCAGCATCAGGGGAATCCCCATGAAGTTCACGTCTGGCCCCAGTACTTCCTCTGCTTGTCTTAGCACCTCTCTGACATATATCATTAGTTGTGTATTCTCTTCCTCTCCGTACTCTCTCAGCTCGAGGGAGAGGCAGTTTTGCCAAATCTCAACTAAGTATTTCAGTTGATCTTCCTTGTTAAATGATACAAATGACGTACATAAATTGCATAATTCCTTTTCTAACAATGTTTCCAAATATTTTCGAGCCGTCAAGAATATTTGGACTGTTGGTATATTTTTAAGGAATATAAGGAGCTTGATTATATTCCTTTTGGCACTCTCCTTGTCTTTATCTTTAACATAATCATCCAACTCGTCAAACCCGTCTAACATTATAACGACTCGCTGGGAATTGATCTTACTCTGTAGCAAATACTCTAACAACCCTTCAGCCTGGGACCCACACCCACTTAACAGAAAAGCTGCTACGCTTTTATGAGTGAGCGTATCTGATAATGTATTTTCTATTTGCCTTTGGAAGTATTTCAATTCTTTATAGATGACCCACGGTGAGTCCACGAGTCTTGACAAGCTCGCCAGGGAAGTTGTCTTCCCCATCCCGGGCTCGTCTGTTATGACCACCAAGTTGCGTTCTGTTTTGCTCAAGGACAGTTCGTCTATGGGCGCCAAGAATTTGGTGGACATACAAGGACGCAGGCCCTCCACAGACCCGTGGGAATAACGCCACTCTACTATGCTGTCACTGTCATTCTGTTCTTCTATTTCATCAACTTGAATTAACTTGATAAAATGAATATTCTTACGAAAATAATTAGTAATTATATCTACCTCTTGCTCTTTAGTGTTGGCTATCAGTACATTTTCTTTAAACGTTTCCCTTTCCTTACATTTCTCTGACAATTCTAAAAGTAAGGTTTTATGTTCGTCACTACAAACAACAAACAGGTCATCAGCATGCTTACTTTCGGCAAACTCTTTTAAGTTAATAGATGCTCGATGCTGAAACTTCCTGGAGACATAAAGTTTTCTATTAAATATTTGTTTGCAGCGGACATCTGCCTTGGCGTCCCCGGAAACTTCAAGCAGATAAATAGTCTTATCCTTATTCTTATCGCAGGTGTTCTTAAAGAACAGCTCTGCATCTCCCTCGGTGAGGATGATCTTCTCCTTGAAGTGCTCCCAGGCGGCCCCAGTCTCCAGATCCTCGCTGTTCAAACCACTGACCACTATCAGGAAGTCGGGTAAATCTACACATTTTAAGTGTTCCTTGCTTGTCTTGATGTTAGTTTTAATTGATGGCGTTTGGTCACTAATCGTTGGACGCGTGTCCTTTATTTTAAAAACATAGTTTTCTTCAGTAACAATGCTCTTTAAACAATTTGAACTTATGACATCATTAAATTCACTTAGAGAACAGTTTTCTCCCATAATCTCTCGGTAGCTAAGCTTTTTATTTCCGGTAAAATTGATCATTTTTCTATTAATTATATTTTTTTGCGACTCGTCGGATAAGTCCATGAGATTAATTTTTCGATTGGCATTAAAAGTTTTAACGTTGATGGTGTCTATTGGGTGTGACAAGACAACAACAAGTTTTTTGAAGTTGGCAGAAGAGTTTAGTGGGTAATTATTTAAAAAAGACTGAAGTTCTGAGTTTATACTTGGTGACGAACTAGCATCAACTATCATCAGGTTATTCTGGTCGACGGGGGAACCGTAAGTATTAAATAGAATTTGTAGGCGCGGCCAATCTAGGAAAGTATAATATCCTTCGGTTGTATATTGATTGAGTGTGTCTATTGATTGAGTGTTTGTTTTATTTTGGGAAAGTACAATGTTATGAAGGCGCGTCATCTCAAAGGGAACGTCTTGTGTAACTATAAAGAAAGCTCGCTCTTTGGAAAGCAAAAAGTCCCGGAGGCCGATGGAATCTGTGAAATCAGACCGAGTCTTCTGTACGGAGTTTAAATATGTTCGACCCTCCTTACGGTAAATCAAGTCTGTAGTTCTACTCTGCTTCTCGACTGCCTCGGAGAACTCTGGCCCCAGCCACCGCATCAACTGCTTTACACGCGCACATAATTCTTCTAACAGTTGTTTAGATTCGCAGCAAATTGTTCTAGTTTTATGATTGATTTTAAAATTGGCAAATAATTTATCACTTTTTATATCAAGTTTTTCCTTTAAAAGAAATTCATTTAAAATCGTTATCTCTGATTGCTTTAGAATAATCACCAAATAATCGAGAATTTGCATTTCATCCTCAGAAAAGGCGTTTAAATTACTTGTGAAGTTAACTTGAGGTTCAGAAGGAATCACCTGATAACGTTTTTTAATTTTTTCGAAGTATATATCTTTTTTTTTTGACTCTATGTGGAAATCATTGGCCTGGTTCAGCGTTTGGTGCTCAAAAAGGGATTTATATTCATCGCTGCCCTTAGCCCAGTCCAACACTTCCCTAATATTTGGTGAATTTTCTTTAAAAGCTTCCACGAAATTACCGATTCCGTGTGTCTTTACATTATATAAAACAGAATCCAAATCTTTGGGTTTGTATTTAGATAAATCAATCAAAACACGATAAACTGTTCGGAGATGTGGTCCGCAAGTGTTAATGCGGTTTGGCGCCGAAACGTAAACCGTTATGTCTAACCTGTCTAACCTATCCAAAAACTTGGTTCCATATCTAGGGTAATGCTTATCCTGAAGTTTGTGCAACATGTCCTTTGCTCCGGGGCTGTCGAACACCACGGCCTTAGCGTGTAGTCCATCGCTGGTATTGTGTATCAGTACCCCGTCAGACACCTTCACATACTTAACTGTAAAAGCTGTGGCCTGAGTCAGCCATCCCCCGAGGGAGTGGCCCGTTATGGTAAGGTTATAACGCCTTTTAGCTTTTTGTGGTTTAGAGTTAACATTATGTATGACCCGACGAACATAGTCTACGAACGTAACAGAGGAATTCATGCAACTCGTGTATTTATTAAAGACTATTCCTTTAACATCTGTATACAGTGCTCCTACCTTGGTTGGAATGGTTCCCCGGTGGGCCACCACAACTTGCTGCGAGCCGGTGTGAATGAACGCAGCACCGAAGTACCCGTTAAGGAAGTCTGTATTGGAAGCAGTGGTCAGCAGCCACCAGCCCTCGGGCAGAACAAGTCTCTTGCCGTAAGCTTGGTCGGTTTCCTTCTTCTTCTTCTCTTCGTAAGCAGCCTCTGCAAGCAGTGCCAGGGTGAGGTTGCTGGGGTGAGGGTCTGAGTTCAGGATATCTAGAAGGTACTCCTCCGAGGATTCCAGGAGGGAATCAACCAATTGTTCCTCTGAACGCTCCAACAGCAATCCTTGGTCGACATCCATAGCTGGAATCAACTGAAACAATAGTACACAATGATACCAAATAGTCACGAATTCACACTATGCCACATCATATAGGTTCGTCATTATATTCAAACTTTGCTATTGTTTCTTTTTATTTATAGTCTAATAATTGTTGACGTCCATAATTTTTTTTTTTTTTTTACAATTCCCTGCAACTTCTCATGATAAAGTCTTGATTTACCTACCAATGGACAATGTCAGTGGGACCCTAACACCTCAATCTGTTTAATGTGCGCTCCGTTTGATAGATTCTACCGTCTTAACAAACGGATTGCAATCTTTAGAACACAGGCGTTGGGTGGGAATTCTATTCTTGTTCTACCAGTATTTCAATGGATGATGCTCCGAGGAACTAAGTAACTGTAAGTGGGCTCCCCACAGTTTGATAATGCCTTCAGAAGGCGAAACAACTGTCACGTAATAAAAAAAATAAATATTATTTTTTAATTTTAATTGTTAACCTCACTAGGACAAGCCTGTGTTGAGGTTAACAATTATTTACTTAAAGTAACAAAAATAACACAAAAGGAAAAACAAAAATTGTACTTCAAAAACACAAAATAATATATGTAAAATAAAAATGATACTTCAAAGAACATTATTGTTACACAGATAATGGGCAAGCTAAAGGCCCTTGGCACATTACAATGTAAACAAAGTAGGGTGACCATAGTTGATTTGAATTTTGAAGGACTAAGATAAAATAATAAATATATGTATATAATATATTATGCTATTATGTATGGCAACGCTTATTGTAATTTTATTTGTTGTTTTATTGGTATATATATATATATATATATATTTTTTTTTTTTTTATTATTTATTAACCAAAAAATACATGTTATGTACATTCTTTTAGGTATATGCCACCTCACTAGCCATATATATATATTTATATATATACATTTCACAACATAACAATTATTATTAAGCTACTTAGTTTAGCCCGTAGGTACAAATTCCCATTAATAATTTTTATCAATGTTTAATAATATGTCAATAATTATAATTATATGCCATTTTTGTTAAAAAACAATTTCTAAATCACATGTTTAAATAATGCAACATCAGTAAGTATTGTAACAAAATTTCAATCACCTTTTTTCTTTCTTGCCAATGATTTCCTTTTTGTTTGATGGCAACATTAGTCCTATTCCTTTTTTCCACGAATTTCAAATATCTGGGCATCTCACATATTTGAAACTTTACAATTATTAATAAGTTATTTAGTTTAGCCGTTAGGTACAAATTCCCATTAATAATATTGACAGTGTGTCTATGTTTAATAAGAAGATAATAATTTTATGTTGTTTTTTGTTACAAAATAACCTCTAAATAACATGTAGGTCGTAGGCACCTTTTGGAATTTTTGATTGAATCATTCGTATGCAATTTTTTATTTTTTATTATTTATTTATTGTTTCTTTACATGGTAGGTATTATTGTTCACATTTCAATGTTAACCTCACTAGGACAAGCCTGTTTTGAGGATAATAAGTTTATAAAGTAGTACAAATAGAACAAAAAATATTTAGGTACCTATTGATAAAACAACAAAGGACAAAGATGAACCAATGGATGGCAATTTTAACACCGATAATTTAATATTTCAAAATAAAATGTAAAAAATGCACAATATGTCTTAATGGTATGTGTTCTGGAAGGATACTAAATATAAGTGTAAACTGACACAAATAATATCTTTGACTAAGAGAATTTTTTTTTTTGAATTTCCATAAAGTTAAGAATGTGAAAACATAATTATAATTTAAGGGTTATAAGGATTGTAGCCAGTTCGACATATGTTTTTTGTATTCTGAAAGATTAAATGTTTTATATAGTGTTGGAAGTGCATTGTATAAATTTATAGCCTGGTATCTGTACTGTTTTTGTCCAGAGGATGTTTTTGTTTTAGGTATTTCTAGTTGCTGTGCAAGTCTTGTTCTAGTATTGCGAGAATTTTGTGAGGTGTTAAATGTGTTTAAGTTCTTGTAAAGGAAAATTAGTATTTGTTTTGAATATAGTTTTTGAATTTTCAGCACTGGGAATTTTTTGAATATGATTGATGTGGGTGTTAGTATTGGTAATTTAAGTATTACTTTTATTAAAGTTTTTTGAGCTTTAAACAGTGAGGTGGTGAGGTGTCCCACCTCATTTGCGGTGAGGTGTTGAAATATTTGGGGGGGTAGATAATTGGCGAAGTCGGTAATAGTATTTTCTGTTTGTTATTTTTGTAACGCTAAAAATGGTATTATAATTCTCACGACCAATACTGTTATAATAACTATGTATTATGGATTTATATTGTTTAGATAGAATGATCGTAAGTGCTGTCATAATATATTTATTTATGTGAAGGGTTGTTTATGTTTTTATTTTAAAAATTCAATGGAAGTGGAAATACATGTTGATTTAATTATGTGCGTAGTTTAAACAATATATTGTGCAGTGCCCGCCTGCTATCTATGCTCGACAATGACCACCGTTATAATTTAATGTAAGTACCCTTTCACATAAATAAATAAACGCTTCACTAAATTTATGTTGGAGAGTTAATAGTATTGCATGATAATGCACGTAACCTTCACGAAATAACGCGGTAGGTACTTAGGTATTGCAGTGGCTACGATCACCCCAAACAAATGTATTTATTACTATTCTATGAATAGTGTTGAGTCCCTAACTGGCTCCAGACGGTTGGGAGCAGTTGGGACTATTGTGCGGCATAAAAAAGTCGACTACCCCTTACCCCTTCTCAAAACCCCCCTCTCACCACCCCTCCCACTCACCACACCTACTCAGTCACCCACCCCCCTCATCACAACCCTACCTCAACGCCCCCCCCCACCCACTTGGGAGCAGTTGGGACTCTTGTGCGGTATTTATTTAATTTCGGCGGTATAAACATACCATAAACAATATTTACATGTCACATTAAAAACCAAAAGCAAATATTAGGATTAATTAAAAAAGAGAATAACAATTGATTGTGGCTAACAATTTATTCACATAATATTAATTTAATACATATTTATATATACTAAGTCCCAATGGTGTTAAAGCCGGCAACGATCAAACGAGTCAGCAAAGAAAACAACTGATGATGCTTCGAGACGAACTTGAATCTAGAAAAAAAAATGGCGAATTAAATTTAACTATTAAATATGTTAATAACCTCCCCAAAATTATCAACGTGTTGCCAAAAAAACTCCAACTAAATAAATGTAACATATATTATCAGAATGTCAGAGGCATCAGAACCAAACTAAAAGACTTCAGAATAAATGCCCCTACCCTCTCGCACGACGTCATCATGTTAACGGAAACTTGGTTAATCCCTTCAATCTTCTCAGCGGAACTTGGATTACAAAATCACAACATCTATCGAGCAGACCGAAGTCCAAAAACCAGCTCCAATACAAGAGGCGGAGGAGTACTGATAGCAGTCCACAAAAGGATTACTTCGAAAGTGCTTAAAAATAAAAATAGTGATGTTGAACAAATATTCGTGTTGCTTGAAAATAAAAATGCTGGCAAGTTAATAATAGGATGTGTATATTTCCCACCATCTTCTAGTACACAGCTGTATATTAATCATGTGGAAGATGTAGAAATTTTAAGGTTTAAATATCCCAGTGCTAAACTTATTGTAATAGGCGACTATAACTTGCCAAATATATGTTGGAACCATGACGACCCCGAATTATCTGGTGTTAATTTGTCAACTACAAATCTGAATGAGAGAGAGATTCTGGGCATGTCGAACTATTTATCAATCCCACAATTAAACACTGTCGCTAATATAAATAATCGTATTCTAGATCTAGTTTTTTGCAGTGAGCCCACTGCTACCGTATGTAAATCTTTAGATGAACTATTACCTGTAGACCTTTACCATCCTCCTATTGATATAATTATACCATTTGTTAATAACACTCATCTTAAAAATGTCAAGTCGCCTTATAATTTTTATAAAGCAAATTTTTCAAAAATTTCTGATTGCTTAAATTCAACAGACTGGTCCTTTCTGGAAAACATAGATATTAACAATAATGTAAATACATTTTATGCCATTCTAAATGGTGCTATTGCTAATTTTGTGCCCCTTCGACATAATAAAATTTCTCATTTTCCAAACTGGTTTAGCCTCGAACTGATCACTTTAACATATAATAAGAAAAAGGCCCATAAAAATTACAAGCGATCCAGAATGTCAAGCGATTACAATGAATACCAATTATTAAGAAAGGAGTGTTGCAAAATTTCAAAATTGTGTTATAAAAATTATATTCATAACATTGAAAGTGATATTCGTGGAAACGTAAAACAATTTTGGAATTACACTAATTCTCAAAAAAATAATAACTTGGGTATTCCAACTTGTATGAACTTCAATGGAAAAATTGGGTGTAGTGATAAAAACATTGTAAATTTATTCGCTGATTATTTTAAGTCTGTGTATGAAGAGGATATACCTAGCAACGAAATTCCCAATTTCTCATCAAATCTTAGTCTGGATATATCTGAAATACGCATAGAAATAAATGATATTAAAAAGCATGTAAATTTGTTAGATGCTAGAAAAAATGCTGGACCTGATAATATTCCACCGGTTTTAATTAAAGAATGTTTAAACGGCCTAACTGTTCCTCTTTTCCTAATTTTTAACCAGTCTCTAAAAACAGGTTGTTTCCCTGATTCATGGAAACACAGTTTTCTTACACCTATTTTTAAAAAGGGGGACAAAACGGACATTACAAATTATAGACCAATATGTATCCAATCATCGATACCCAAACTTTAAAAAAAAATTGTTCTCTCTAAAATATCTACAAACATACAAAAAATTATAACTTCATACCAACATGGCTTTTGTTCAAATAAATCTACATTAACTAATTTACTAATATACGAAAATTTCATATCCAAATCTTTAGCAAACAGATGCCAGGTTGACTCAGTATACACTGACTTTAGCAAGGCCTTTGATAAGGTGTGTCACAAAATATTAATCAATAAATTAGCCTCACTTGGAGTTTATGGTAGTTTATTAAATTGGTTTATTAGTTATTTGTCCAAAAGAAGTCTCAGTGTAAAAATAAATGGCACAAATTCTTACAAATTTATAGCCACAAGTGGAGTGCCGCAAGGCTCTCATTTAGGGCCCATTTTGTTTATTATATTCATAAATGATATTGTTGATATATTTACTAACATAAACGTATTGCTTTTTGCTGATGATATGAAACTTTATAAGGAGATCAATGACATAAATGATTGCATTATATTACAAACTAATTTGAGACGTCTTTTTGAATGGTGCTCTATCAACAAACTAGCATTGAACATAAAGAAATGTCAGTTCATTAATTTTTATCGAATAAATAATCCAATATTTTTTCAATATACATTAAATGATAAAAAATTAAATTGCGTCAGTGAAATTATTGACCTAGGTATTATGTTCGATAGCAAACTAACTTTTTTGTGTCATATTAATAATATTATTAATAAGGCCCTTAAGACTCTTGGATTTGTTTTGAGAGTTTCAAAAGACTTTAATAATTTAGGCACGTTTATCATGTTGTACAAAACCCTTGTTAGATGCCAACTAGAGTATAATTCTACGATATGGTCTCCCTTTTACAATATTCATTCCGCCAACATTGAAAAGATTCAACATAAGTTCTTGAGATATATAAACTATAAATTGCATATTCCTGTAGAAAACATTGATTATAACTACCTACTAGATAAAATGTTCCTATTAGAACTTTCAGAAAGAAGAATAATCACAGATTTAATACTATTACATAAAATACTGCATTACAAAATTGACTGTCCTGAATTGCTTCAATTAATCAATATCCACATACCTAAAAGATCTTGCCGAAATTTACTACCCTTTTATTTTAATAACACCAGGACACTCTCTTATCAAAATTCCCCGATACCGAGACTTCACAGTCTCGGAAATAAATATTCTGATCTGGGAGATATATTTCACATTAAAAACAATCAGTATAAACATTGTTTATTTCAATTCTTTTTTATATTTAGACATAAATAGACGTCTATAATCTCTACAATTTTTGTCTATATTGAATATCTTATTTTTTGTGAAATATATATTTTTTACATATGTATCTAATTTTATTATATGCATTTATTGTTATATTTTGTTGTAGATATATGCTTTTGTTTTACTTTTATGTTCACTGTATTATGCTTTCTTTGTTGTTTTAATTTAGATTTTTTCGAAATCACTGTTATACTCATCTATTTAACTAAAATGTAAAAGCCCATAAGGGCGTTTAATAAATAAATAAATAAATAAATAAATAAATAAATAAATAAATAAATAAATAAATACTGTACGGCTCTCTTCAACTCTTCACGCCTCGCGGCTCTAATACAAATAAGTCGCATACACGATAGTACCACTTCATCAACTCACACCTCACACCTCGCGGCTCACTTCAAATACGTCCCGGATGCGAAATGAAGTGGCACTACATGAACCAGCTCGCACCTCACACCTCGCGGATCTATTACAAATAAGTCGCATACACGAATGTACCACTTCACCAACTCGTACCTCACACCTCGCGGCTCACTTCAAATATGTCCCAGATGCGAAATGAAGTGGTACTACACGTACCAACTCGCACCTCACACCTCGCGGATCTATTACAAATAAGTCGCATACACGAATGTACCACTTCATCAACTCACACCTCACACCTCGCGGCTCACTTCAAATACGTCCCGGATGCGAAATGAAGTGGCACTACATGAACCAGATCGCACCTCACACCTCGCGGATCTAATACAAATAAGTCGCATACATGAATGTACCACTTCACCAACTCGTACCTCACACCTCGCGGCTCACTTCAAATATGTCCCAGATGCGAAATGAAGTGGTACTACACGTACCAACTCGCACCTCACACCTCGCGGATCTATTACAAATAAGTCGCATACACGAATGTACCACTTCACCAACTTGTACCTCACACCTCGCCGCTCACTTCAAATTCGTCCCGGACGCGAAATGAAGTGGTACTACACCAACTACCTCACTGCCTCATATTTGAAGTGGTACAAAAATGAGTTGGACCTCAAATACGTCCCATGCAATACTACACCAACTACCTCACCACCTCATATTTGAAGTGGTACAAAGAAAAAGAGTTGGTACAAACACATTTTGTGAGGTGACGGGACATTTTACGCCTTTGTATGGGACATTTGTAGTGCATTGTAGTGCAAATTTAACAATGTTTTCTTTAAGAGCGATTGACCAGCAGCTGAGAATAAAAGTTTAAAAATGCTTGCAACTGTACAGAGAGGTTCCAATGAGAAAGATCAATTTTTCCCCGTATCAAATTTTTTAAATAAAAAAAAATAATATCGATTTATTTCATTAAAAACTGGCATTAATATATACCTACATTCAAGTTAGCAATAAAAATGCTCAAAACGCAGGATGATAAATTATTAAATACAGTGAACTTCTTGTAAGTATTTTTTGATCATAAGTATTTATGATTTTTCAATAATGTCTAAACAAAATAATTGTGTAAAAAAAATTGAAATGTTTTAGTTTGTAAGTCCTTAAATAAATAGAAAAACTGGGGTATTTTTGTCACAAAACACGTTCTCGGATTTATTTTTTAATTATTTTAATTTAACTAAAATTTAAATTTTGAAAATTGACTTGACTAGATTATGTATAGATTTATTTTGTTTTATAATTATAAGATTTAAAATTTGAGTTATTTAATAGAATCTATCGTTTGATAATTTAACAAATCTGCCAACGACCGACGGTATAACCTTAGTATATTAAAAATTAACTTAGTTTTTCAAAAGTTTAAAACTGCGTGTACCACATAAAATAACAATCTTTCAAAATAAATTTATGTTTTTTTGTAAAAAAAGAGTCAATACGTCTAGAATTTGATTTAAAAAACCACTACTTTCCGGTATTCTCTGGTAATACCCTCTTCAGAGCCAAATGTATAGATAACGAAAAACTTCTTCTTATATGGTAATAAAAAAATCTTCAAAATCGGTCCAGATTTAGAGGATAAAACAGAGTATTAAAAAACCTCGATTTTGACGACTTTATTTATGTTTAATAAGCCTGAGGTGCGTTGTCACTTTCGCTTAGGCATTTGGAAGCACGCCCCGAGCCCCACGCGCCACGCACCACGCCCCACATCTGAGGGCCACCCGTTCCGGAGATGTGACCACGTAAGAAAGGAGGACCACTTCTTTCCTCGGTGTGCGTGACGCTAACACTAGTACATATTAGTTGTGTCGCTAAATTAAAATATAATAGTAGGTAGGTATGTATTTTATAACTTACTGCGTGATGGTTATTTCTGACGTCAAGTGGTTATGGGGAATGTATCCTTGTAAAGAATGGGGCTCAGTTTGTGGCTTGTGGTTTGCGGTTTGTGGTTTGTGGTTGTGCCTTGTGGAGTATAGAGCGACTAGGAGAGACTGCCACAGGACTCAGCACAGCAGCCGTTCGGCCTCTGATTTTGGAACTGGAATCCGGATTGTGAAAACGCAGACTTTTTATACATAAAGCAGGAGACAGAGACAGGGACGGACTGCAGTAAATGGGGCGTTCTGACGTTTCGATTTTTGTTGACCAACTTTTATTTTACGAAAAAAGTTGAGCAACATTTTGTTCACACGTTTCAATTTAAGTTGAACCGATTTTGACATTCAAAATGGCGCCAACTGAAATTGTTAGTGCGTGCGTCTATCTAATTTCTGATGTTCTGTGAGAGGAGCTGGAGATTATGAAATAATATAAAAAACGTCGTACTTGGGTGAGAAAATGGATCATGAGAAGGAGTGAATTAGGCGCATCCAACACAATTTTTTTCAAAATAATATTATTTACATTTCAAAAATAATATTCTATTTTTGTATACTTCTTGTTTTTGATCCGAAAGACAGGGATGGCTTTGGTACAGATCCATAAATCTGAACATTGAATCGTCCGACCATTTCAGATATTTTTTGGTTGAAACGGATTCCATGACGGTAGAAACTAGTACCGAATAAATGAAACGCCTGACGTTTACTTTTTCCCGCGAGTAACTAAAAATGATAAGCGACTTGAAACATGTGTTCAGACGCGACGATTCGATGCAAAACTCGATTAGTAACGCACGCACTAACAATTTCAGTTGACGCCATTTTGAATGTCAAAATCGGTTCAACTTAAATTGAAACGTGTGAACAAAATGTTGCTCAACTTTTTTCGTAAAATAAAGTGGGTCAACCAAAATCGAAACGTCAGAACGCCCCAATAGTCATACTTGAACGACAAAAGTAGACGGGCTATCAACTTTCGCTAGCAACAAAAAAAGTTGATAACTTTGTTGACAAAGTGTTCACACGTGTCAATTAGCTTTCAACAAAAAAGTTGACCGACAAAAAACGCCCTGTGTGAACCGGCTAAAAGGAAGGTTTCATTTTGTGAATGACTGCGCTGCCTTTTTTATACAAACACAAAAATTTGGATTTGAGCCCAAATAACTTAACCAAAGTAATTTTTTTGTCAAAAGGACTTAGCAAATATCTAGTATAGTAAAGTGCTTCATTATTTATTTGTCTTTTCAATTATAAAATAGTAGCCATTAGAATCCAAATTTTTATAATTTAAAGAAATCTTTGGTCAATTTTTGCTATCTTTATTACAGAAATGTTATAAAGAGTATAAAGTAAAATATTAATAATGATTTAAAAAAGGAATTAATTAGGAATTATTATTTCACAATTCATTATTTATAAATAATATATAGTATATTTGCGGCACGCTCCAGAGTGGCAGATACTCTTAGTATCGCCCTGGTGTAAGAGCATTATTCAGAATTGAACGTTGCTTGAAATGGCTTTAGCCGTGTTTAGTGACTAGATCTGAATAGCCAGTTACTTCCTCACCTTCCTCTTCCTCGTCTCCTTCCCTTCCCCACATACCTTCAGCCTCATAACATACACCAATTGAGGATGCCATGGTCTCACAGTTTGGACTCTTCTGAGGTATTCACTATTCAAAAAAAAATATATATATATATATTAATTCATTAGGCGGGTAAGAGGCAAGCCGCCGTAGAGCACCTGACCGGACATCAGAAGGACACGGGTTCGGGTCCCGTCAGCGGCACGTATCTTTTTTCGGAAGATTTTTTCAATGTAGATGAGTGTTTCAGGCTGATAATTATTGCTTATAATAATTGTGACCCTTTGTGCTATGCATAAAGATTTTGTCTTTAACATTAGTTTATCAATTAAAAATAATCAATACTTCATTCAATTTGGTTGGGTAGTAAACTTTAGAAACATTCAAATTAGAAACAACTGTCAAAAAAGAAAACAAAATGGCGCTAGATGGCCATTTGATTACTTAATCACAAAAATGTCCCCAGTAAGGACACATTATCTTATAAAGAAAAATTGTTACATTTTAATAAATAAATAAATTATCATAATTAAATTCACACGTGAATTTCTTTAAAACACCTGGCCTAAAATCCTTAAAGCACCTAGTCGGGTCCTGCACTTGAATCAATAGTTTTTTTTGCGCCCGCTCTCCTGGTCTGGGATTATACCTGCGAAATGCACGTCTCAAGTTCATTCTTGTGGCCTTGCTGTGACCTTGTGACCATGATGCATACAGAATACATTATCCGCCAAAACAGACTTTAAAGTTACTCGAAAAGCCAAAAGAAATACACCAGAGTCATAATTGAATGCTTACTGGTTTTTTCCCTTTTGATGTTTTCCCTGCTCACCTGTCTTAGCAAGTAAAAAGTTGTTTTGGCGAAAGACGATGACGGCATTGGTTTATTTATGACGATGACTAAAATGTCACTGGAGGCAAAATATCATTTACATTTTTTACTCCAAATAATGTCAGGAACCAATGGTTAAAGTAAATCAAGTAGTGCACTAAACAGTCCATATTATGTAGGTAGGTACATTAACAGACTTATCAAAATGCGGAGAAGGCCGGTTTTCAAGAACCGGTTTTAGAATCTGGTTTGTAGTATGACCTTTATTTAACAACCAAAATTGACGCATAATATAATATTCTTTTGGCTTTTGGCAAATATGTTATTGTAAAATCTCTAACTAACAATTTCGCGACTTCTCCGCAGAGGTAAACATAATTATTTGAACAGGATTCATAAGTCTATCTCCGAATATATATTTTTTTGGTTTCATCCACAATTCATCCGCTTGGCTATATATGATTTTATTCTTATGTTGTGTAATCAATTTATTATTGGTTCGTATGATTGCAATTTATTATTTGATTTTCCCAAGTAACCTACACATTGTACATTGCACTGGCGTAGTCAAGATAAATATATTACAGTCCTCCATCATTGCCCTTGACTTCTGTACCAGGAGTCAAGGATTTTTCAAGAAGGTAGTCTTAATGACATCTTTGGGGGTGCTGAGTGCTGCGCCGTCCGACTGATTTCTCATTAAAATCGTTAGAAAAGCGGTGACCCAAGGATCCAAATATATTTTCTAAGAACCTGGCATATGACCGAGCCCTAAGTGTCCAGCATATTTGTTCCTAAGCGATTCAAAATAAAATAAAATTTTAACATAATTTCGTTACATGAATATTGTACGCGTTCAGTACCTATACCTAAATGAATAAAATAATATTTTCAATTGTCTAAGGCTTCATTATTGCCTATGCCTATTGACGCAAGCTTTTTTCACCGCCGACGTTTCAACCTGTTTTCAAATTTATTTCAACATTATTTTACCATATATACTGTCTAACCCTGCCAGTTAAACTTATCACCACAAGCTTGTGAGAGTTTCAGGTGAGTTCTAAAGCTGATATTTTCTATCCGAGTATTCAGGTAGATGGTAGACACACTGGGTCCACGTAAGCAATGTTTTCAGTACCTATTACGTTCTCAGGATCGATAAAACCTTATGTCAGTAAGATATTAACTAAATTCGTGATCTATAGTCAGTTGGCGATATTTGCAACATATGATTCCTTCAGTCGGTTGATAAAAGCCGAGTATTTTAGCGCGCCTCACATGACATGTATCAGATAAACTGTCAATATACACAACTTTTTGAAGTAAATACTTCTTTACGCACGCTTGACTTGGGGGTAAGTTGGCGAATGTGTAACGGATATTGAAATGCGTTGAAAAGAGAGAGCAGTGCGCGCGCACATTTTCTTTCTCTCTTCCTCTCATAGCCAGGGCATGAAATATTTCAGTCAGTATTTTGAAATACGAAATACCAGTGACGCGCCAAACGAAGGGGAGCGGACATCGATGCGTATGGCTTGATCGGGCAAGGCAAATGATAATAAATTTAAATAAATATTTGTAGAAAATTAATATATTTTATACATATAAACATATATATGGACATACACATAGATGGAGCTAAAGAAGTATTTACTTCAGTCGTGTGGTCTAAAGCACACTCGTATTTTTTTAATAGTGTCGTTCGTTATGCAAAATATCTGCCTTATTAATGAATGAAGGTGAACTAACCAAGCATTCCGGTCGATTTTGGATAAGCGAACGTGGTTAAAATGTGACCAAAGACCTCATTTAACAATCAACGAATATTTAAGTTATATTTTAATACGTAATAAATTGTCATTTTATGAGTATTTTTATATTTAGGAAAATAAATCTATAGACGGATCCTATGATGAAATATAGCGATTTGCTATAAATATTCCATTTTTTCGGCTTTTAAATCGACCATTTCTGCTTGTGTAGTGATTACACAGCACCGGAGCGGGCAGATTTTTTCAGCACAGTAAGGGAAAGGTTAAGCCCTTCAAACTAGAATTAGTTATTTACCATTATTTCGTTCCATATTAACTCTGCGTTCAATACCTACATTAATAAAATGTTGACCAGAATGTTCAGTGGAAAAGTGTATGAATATTGAGTACAAACTTTTCATCGGATGTTAATTCCTCACATGATAATTCATCATGTCTTGAAGCGTCGAAAACTGATAATTGGGGTTTTTAACCTTAGGTTAGGTTAGGTTAATTACGAGAGGAGGGGGGGGAATAGAAGGGTAGATTAATGTGAGTCATGATGTGATGAATTATCACGTGAGGAAGTATCGTGTCTGAATAAATCTCATTGTCCGATTAGACCATAAATAAACCAATAACGATTAGACATGAAAACGAATAAAATAATATTATCAATTGTCTATGGCTTCATCATTGCCTACTGACGCAAGCTTTCTTCACCGCCGATTGTTTCATCCCGTTTTCAAATCTGTTTCTACATAATATGGGAACCTTAAACTGTTTAGCCCTGTCAATTAAATTTATCACCACGTGATTGTGAGAGTTACAGGTGAGTTCTAAAGCCGATATTTTCTATCCGAGTATTAAGGTAGACAGAGTGGGTTCACGTTAGCAATGTATTCAGTACTACGTTCCCAGGATTAGTACAATAGATCGATAAAACCTTTTGTCAGTACGATATTGACTAAATTCGTGATCTATAGTCAGTTGGCGATATTTGCGAATACGGTAAACATACACATACGGTAAACATACATTGTTATAAATACGTCCCTAAACAATATTAGCGGATTAAATTTCTCAAGTTGCCTTGATTAAATTTCTCACATTATAAAAAATGGAACTACCGAATGTTTAGAAGTAAATACTGTATATATTGAGTGATGCCACGATAGATGGCCATTCTCTCAACCGTTTTCGAATGTCAATGGCATGATTCAAATACAGCTACAATAATTATTAAATAATTGTTTCAAAACATGAGTTATGTATACGAATTCACTGTTTTGGGGAAATATTTCATACAAAACCAAATATTCATTTATTCTTTTTCAGGAAAATTTGTTTTAGCTTGAACCAATTACCAAACGCTATTACAGCAGTGCCATGGATCTACTAAATCCTGAGACTGTTTCCATCAAGACGGAACCAGGGCCCGAGGAAGAAGGCGGAGGTGTAATGCTGTATACAGATTTCGATCTACCAGACGTAAAGAAGGAAAGTTTGGCGTATGCGGAGAGTATTCAGACAGCCAGTTAGTTTAATTAAATATTTAAAAAAATGTAGAACGTTGAATTTGGAATTTTAACTTAATTGTATTGCAAGCAATCATTTCCCAATTCCTCAAATTTTTACCTATTTTAATTTGGGACATGATTTAAGTTACTCTTATTATTATACACTAAAAATGCCTAAAGATTGATGGAAGTGAACACCATTCCATTGAATTCTTCAAAAGCAGGGTCCTGCATCAGTTCCTGAAGCGGACATCTGGTGTCATTCTTTTTTCGTATATTGATCTTTAAGTTTCTTATCCAAATTCCCTCATTAATAATTCAGGTGCGGCGCATACGTCATTCCTATGTCTACTTACGTTAAATTGTCCTGAAAACCAGCAACATATATTAACCGCTTGGGCGGTATCTTTATTTATTATCTTTCAAAAATATATTTTTAATGAAAAATATAGTTTTTTTTTTTTTTTTTATCATTAATCAATTGTCTTTTAGGCAGCATTAATGTGGAAACAATTGCCACCGAGGCGAATCTTGAACCCCGAGAAGAAGATGAAGGTGGTTTTACTTATATGGAAATTGACATCGACCTGTCGGATGTCAAAAAGGAATGCTTAAAACGCGTTGACAGAATGAAGGAAACATTAGGTAAAACCGATTTTTAATTTAAGATTTAACATTTAGTGATATCCATTTTTTATCGTTTATATACATTTACTGTGCTTATCTACGCTTAGCGCATGCAATAAGTCTTAATAAGCCTTTTTTAACCTATGTTTTTCAAATTTGTTGACAGATCTGAAAACGCGTCGTCTGGAAAAACAATTCTCTTGTCCTCATTGCATCTACTCCTGCACTCAAAAGAACGATTTTAGAAGTCATGTTCGCACTCATACTGGAGAAAAACGTTTTTCATGTACCGAGTGCAACTATTCATGTTCTTGTAAGGGTAGTCTGAAGAACCACATGCTGACCCACAGTGAAGAAAAACCTTTTTCATGTTCCAAGTGCAACTATTCAAGTTCTCGTAAGGCCAATCTGACAATCCACAAGCTGACTCACAGTGGAGAAAAACCTTTTTCATGTTCAGAGTGCAACTATTTATGTTCTCGAAAGGGCCATTTGACTAGACACATGCTGACTCACAGGGGAGAAAAACCTTTTTCATGTTCAAAGTGCAACTATTCATGTTCTCAGAAGGGCAGTCTGACAATCCACATGCTGACTCACAGTGGAGAAAAACCTTTTTCATGTTCAGAGTGCAACTATTCATGTTCTCAAAAACAACATATGACGAGACACCGGCTGACTCACAGTGGAGAAAAACCTTTTTCATGTTCCGAGTGCAACTATTCATGTTCTTGTAAGGCCAGTCTGAAGATCCACATGCTGACTCACAGTGGAGAAAAACCTTTTTCATGTTCAGAGTGCAACTATTCATGTTCTCGGAAGGGCAGTCTGACAATCCACATGCTGACTCACAGTGGACAAAATCGTTTTTCATGTTCCGAGTGCAACTATTCATGTTATTGGAAGTCAAATTTGACAACTCACATGCGGACTCACAGCGGAGAAAAACCCTTTTCCTGTTCTGAGTGCAACTATTCATTTGCTTGTAAGGGTAGTCTGAAGAACCACATGCTGACTCACAGTGGAGAAAAACCGTTTTCATGTACCGAGTGCAACTATTCATGTTCTCGGAAGGGCTCTCTGACTAGCCACATGCTGACTCACAGCGGAGAAAAACCTTTTTCATGTTCCGAGTGCAACTATTCATGTTCTCAGAAGGGCAGTCTGACAATCCACATGCTGACTCACAGTGGAGAAAAACCTTTTTCATGTTCAGAGTGCAACTATTCATGTTCTCGGAAGGGCTATCTGACTAGCCACATGCTGACTCACAGCGGAGAAAAACCTTTTTCATGTTCCGAGTGCAACTATTCATGTTCTCAGAAGGGCAGTCTGACAATCCACATGCTGACTCACAGTGGAGAAAAACCTTTTTCATGTTCAGATTGCAACTATTCATGTTCTCGGAAGGGCTATCTGACTAACCACATGCTGACTCACAGCGGAGAAAAACCTTTTTCATGTTCCGAGTGCAACTATTCATGTTCTCAAAAAGGCCATCTGACTAGCCACATGCTGACTCACAGCGGAGAAAAACCTTTTTCATGTTCCGAGTGCAACTATTCATGTTCTCAGAAGGGCAGTCTGACAATCCACATGCTGACTCACAGTGGAGAAAAACCTTTTTCATGTTCAGAGTGCAACTATTCATGTTCTCGGAAGGGCACTCTGACAATCCACATGCTGACTCACAGTGGAGAAAAACCTTTTTCATGTTCCGAGTGCAACTATTCATGTTCTCAAAAAGGCCATCTGACTAGCCACATGCTGGCTCACAGCGGAGAAAAGCCTTTTTCATGTTCTGAGTGCAACTATTCATGTTATCGGAAGGGCACTCTGACAATCCACATGCTGACTCACAGTGGAGAAAAACCTTTTTCATGTTCAGAGTGCAACTATTCATGTTCTCAAAAGGGCTATCTGACTAGCCACATGCTGACTCACAGCGGAGAAAAACTTTTTTCATGTTCCGAGTGCAACTATTCTTGTTATTGGAAGTCAAATTTGACAACTCACATGCGGACTCACAGTGGAGAAAAACCCTTTTCCTGTTCCGAGTGAAACTATTCATGTTTTCAAAAGTTTACTCTCACTAGGCACATGCTGACTCATAGTGGAGAAAAACCTTTTTCATGCACCGAGTGCAACTATTCATCTTATTGGAAGTCAAATTTGACAACTCACATGCGGACTCACAGCGGAGATAAACCCCTTTCCTATCCGAGTGCAACTATTCATGTTTTCAAAAGTTTACGCTCACCGGGCACATGCTGACTCACAGTGGAGAAATACCTTTTTCATGTTCCGAGTGCAACTATTCGTGTTCTCGGAAGGGAAATTTGACAAGTCACATGCGGACTCACAGCGGAGAAAAACCCTTTTCATGTTCCGAGTGTAACTGTTCATGTTCTCACAAGAGCAGTCTGACGACCCATATGCTGACTTACAGTGGGAAAAAACTTTTTCGTGTTCAGAGTGCAACTATTTATGTTCTCGAAAATGCTGTATGATGAGACACTAGCTGATTCATAATTGAGAAAAACCTTTTCTATATTTCGATTCAGCTATTGATGTCCTCGCAAGGGCAATATGATAACCCACTTGCTGGCACACAGTGGATAAAATCCTTTTTCATGTTCCGAGTGCAACTATTGATGTTTTCGAAAGCAGAGACACCGGCTGACTCTTAGTAGAGAAAAACCATGTACATGTTCCTAATGCAGCTAAACGTATTCTCAAAAGAGAGATTTTTTGTTTATTATGACACACAATACATTATGATTCGAGTTATAATGTATATTAAATTATTGCATGGTTTTCGAAAGTACTGCATAAGTCCATAATATAACTAATAACTACGGATAGAATATCGGTTCAATTACTGTGTTTGGTTTTTATTTTATTTTTTAAGAGGTTAGAACTCTTACCATCACTAGATTATTTTTTCTTTACCCACTTATACCGCCGATATAGGTTGGTAAAGTAGAATTCGATTAAAAGGTATTTTATTTTTACTCTAATTTTATTAATTATTAAATTTAATCATACTTTACGACAGGGGAGGGGAACCTTTTTGCCGTCAGGACCTATTTATATGTATGTATTATCACCCGAGGGCCAACTACGAATGCCAGAACCGAAAACACTACTCAGATTTTAACTTAAGATTGATTCTGCGAAAGGGTCCATAAATTTAAACAATAGTTACATTTTCTCAATTAGTCAATTTTTCAGATGTTTGAAGCGTATAGTGTGCAACGCAAATGTTAAGCTTCATTCGATACATCGAATGTCTTCATTTCATGAAGCTGCGTCTTGCGATTTTATTTATCATTATATTCTGAACACACAACTGGATTAAATTAAATTTGTTTTCGGGCAGTCAAAACTACACTCAGAACATGAAGATGGTTTTTCTTTGATTCTGGCAACAGATACATAGAAAATAACTATTGAATAACCGCACTTTGAATAGATACCGGTTTCGTTTGAAATGTGTCAGCAGAAGTATACACAATCTACAACTGGAATTTAACTGTAACATTCTGAAGACAAAACTCGTTTTAAATAAAGATTAACTCTGCGTTAGAGTCCCCATAATTAGTTTTACTCACTTTGACGTAAAAACCAAAATTAAAAAAATGGTTGATGGATGGCTTTTTTGTATTGATATTGTTTGTAAACTTATTTACTTTTCATTTATCTTATTTATAATTTTCCTGTGTAATGGCTGGCTGTATGTGTATTTTTTCGCTTTGTTGTTTTAAAGTTATTCTTCTGTATTTGTTTTCTATATTTTTTGGCTTATTATATGTGTGCTTTTATATTATAAAATATACTTTAAAATTGAAAAACTGCTTTGGCAGTTTAGCGGGTGATTAAAACGAAGAAAAAAATGACTAGTAGTAAACAAGGCCTCACGCCTTTCTTTATCTAAAACGGAGAACCGGTCTGTACTGAGTATTAAGGTGTTAAAAAGTGCAATGTCATGTCTTGTTGAATTGTGAATAAAAACTCAGCAATCGTTCTCGTCGAGTGTTTAATTAAAAGGACCCATCCAATTATGAATATGAGCCTGGATGGTGATTAAAGCGGATTCACAGGAATTATAAAAAACTATTGGCCAACAAATCCACTATGGACGAGCATAACATCACATCACATCGCTTTAAGAAAAGATATTAGCCCTCCTTTTATCTTCCTATCATATTCCGAAAACCCCAAAAAATATGTTAAATCATAATTTTTAAGTGCAATTGAAATACATTTATTGTTTAAAAATTTCACTACCTACTGTTCTCCAATGATAAAAATGCGTGTCATAATCTAGAAGTTTGAATACATATATTAAGGCTGCCCAACCCCAGGCCACATTGTGGCCCGCGAACGAATTATAATCCCCGCGCATAAATAAACCACTTATTAGATTGATATCTTCGGCTTTTTTGTATGGGGTAACTTTGGTCACTATTTTTTTATTTTTATAGAGAATACCTCACAAGAGTCCCAACTGCTCCCGTCTGGAGCCAGTGAGACTATGGCATCCCCAATTGGGGTATGTTGTGAGGCTGAAGGAAAGTGGGGAAGGGAAGGAGATTGGGAAGAGGAAGGTAGGAAAGTACCTGGCTATTCAGATCTAGTCACTAAACACGGCTAAAGCCATTATTAAGCAACGTTTCAATTCTGAATGGTGGTCTTACACCAGGGCGATACTGACAGTATCTTCCACTCTGGAACGTGCCGCAAATATAGTATATATTATTTTATTAATTAATTGTGAAATAACACAAATTAATCAAATAAAATTTATTTGCGCACGCAGGGTTCGAACCCGCGACCTTCCGATCGGGAGTCAAGTGTCTTACCACTCGACCACGGACGGTCGTCGACCATGGATATGGCAACAAAGGGAAGTTTTGACGTCACACACCATAGACGAGGATAGAGAAAAAACTCAAAAAAGCACGACCATAGACAATATAATCCTGCTTCCGAACATACCCAATCCATTAGCCTAAAATATTATTTTAAAAATGAAAAAATGTTCCTACAGGACAAGAAGGTTTCATCCATATATTATTATAGAGACGGCATGTTGAGTGTGTCCGCCTGCATAAAGTGTGTCTTTTCGAGAATTTTACCCACACGGCTAATGGCCCGTTTATAATAGGAATAATCTGTAATCCGTATTCGATAAGCCCTAGGCCGTAGAAGTTGGAAGATAGGAAACCTGTGTATCCGTTTATAATAGATGGCAATAATCTGTTATTTTTTTCCATAACCGAAAAGATGGTTCAACTTTATCTTTTACGGTTATAGATTACGGAAAGCTTAGATATATTCTGAGATGTATGTATTTTCGATCGATACTCTATGGTATTGAACAAATATTTACGCGGAGTTTGGATATTTTATCGCATTTTACATATATTTGCTGAAGACAAAAGTGATCTAATATATAATAATGAATATAAATGACGCGGAATTGATTTCTTAGACACAATTTCGTCATTTTACATATACAAGTGACAGCGTCATAGACAATTCAATGGGCTTATTCCTATTCCAATTATAAACGACGATCTAAAATATTACGGATTACGGATTATGGCAACGGCCTATTTTTATCGCTTATTCCTATTATAAACGGGTCTTAACATTGGTTGTCACACTTCGGTCGCGCATTGTGCTCCTGGTAAAACGTTGATAAGACATAGAAAAATGGTTCACTGTGCGGTTAAATTATGCAAAAGCAGTTCTTCACAAAAGAAAGAGAAAAACATCATAGTTTTCAAGTAGTTTAGCGGCTACGCTAGACTTTTGTAACATGGTTTGTGATACAAAAGTGAACGTATTATTTATAAAAAATAATTACTGAAATTAAAAACCGGCGTTTATTTATTATAATTTTTTGTTATTTCAAAAAATTCTCATAAAAAAAAAACTCGCATTAAAACCTATGGGTATTAATTATTGTTTAAATATTGTTTCTAGCCACTGGTAACACAAATGCTTTTGTATTTAGGTTGGCAGTGCCTATTTGCTAAATGTGCGTCGGTCGCTCAGATATGGCACCGATCGGGGTGAATGAGTTTTTGCGTTTCTAAATCGAACAAAATAATGATTAATATGTATTATTTATTATTATCTAACTGATACGAAGTAGTTTTTTTATTTTAAAAGTAGTGTTTTTTTTTCTTTTAAATGTTCGTATTTACCGTCTTAATTCGTAACATGGCGGTCGGTGAAAAGTGACATTTCGTATTTTGAAAGTTAAAAAATAACAATTAAAATGCATTATTTTTCAATTCCGGTTGCTGAATTGATTACTACTAGTTATTATCTATCTACCACAATATAAATATTTTTTTTTACTGCGTATTAACCGTGTCCCGATTAGGTAAAAATTTACCAATTTTAGTTCCAAGTAAATAATCACTGTATTGTTATGTGAAAGTCACATCGACGTGCCTCCGTGGTCGAGGAGCAAGGCTCTCGACTAGCGATCCTAAGGTCGCGGGCTCAAATCCCGGCGCGCGCAGATAAAAATTATTCGATTGATTTGCGTTTTCACAATTGAATTTAACATTAAGTATATTTGCGGCACATTCCCAGAATGGAAGATACTCTCAGTATCGGCTTGGTATTAAACCACTATTCACAATTATTTTATTATGCTTTCATAATTACAGCAAGCTCATAATTCTGGAATCAGACGGTTCACTCGAGGGTAGGTTTCCGCCATGTTTTTTCGGCCTAATCCTCCATTTTGTTTCATTCCATGTTCACACGGCGCTATAGAAATAAGCGTTCACTCGTCCATTCCGACCACAGCGTCGCCGAGCGAGGTCAACCGCGCTGGAATTCGTTTGTTTTCCAGCGCGGTCCGGCCCCGAATTTTAAGGTAAAACATGTCAGATGCATCGATTTTTACGAAATTTTGTTGACACAATTAAATAAAATAAATATAAAAAACAGTATTGTTTCGTCTTATAAACCTTTTTATTTTTATGACATAATAACACAATTTGATTTAACTTTTTTTATTACGAACATTTTCCTACAAATTAATAATCTTACATATATTAAAAAACATATAAAATACATGGATAATAAGGGAGACCCAAAAATTTATATGAGAGGTGTTCCCAAAAGCAAACAAATTAGCCGAACGAATACCATTTTGACGTTTTGCGTGCGATGTGATAGCGTCCTTTCATGGTCCTTCCCGTACAGGACGCGAGACAAACTGATTGAGAGTTCACTCGGTGTTCAGACGTTTCACTTTGCTCTCTTCCGCGCGCATGCGCGCGCAAGTGAAGGATGCCGAATGAAAATATCCAACATTGTTGGATCGGTTCACTTGAAGATTTCATTCGGCAGTGTTCGGCACTTTCGATTCATTTCATGTTCAGACGTGTCATTCCGAGTAAGCTAGGCCGAATGAAATGCGGAAATGAGCGATTGGTGAAACGTCTGAATGGCGCTTATGCTGGAATCAGACGGTTCACTCGAGGGAAGGTTTCCGCTATGTTTTTTCGGCCTAATCCTCCATTTTGTTTCATTCCATGTTCACACGGCGCTATAGAAATAAGCGTTCACTCGTCCATTCCGACCACAGCGTCGCCGAGCGAGGTCAACCGCGCTGGAATTCGTTTGTTTTCCAGCGCGGTCCGGCCCCGAATTTTAAGGTAAAACATGTCAGATGCATCGATTTTTACGAAATTTTGTTGACACAATTAAATAAAATAAATATAAAAAACAGTATTGTTTCGTCTTATAAACCTTTTTATTTTTTATGACATAAAAACAAAATTTGATATAACTTTTTTTATTACGAACATTTTCCTACAAATTAATAATCTTACATATATTAAAAAACATATAAAATACATGGATAATAAGGGAGACCCAAAAATTTATTTGAGAGGTGTTCCCAAAAGCAAACAAATTAGCCGAACGAATACCATTTTGACGTTTTGCGTGCGATGTGATAGCGTCCTTTCATGGTCCTTCCCGTACAGGACGCGAGACAAACTGATTGAGAGTTCACTCGGTGTTCAGACGTTTCACTTTGCTCTCTTCCGCGCGCATGCGCGCGCAAGTGAAGGATGCCGAATGAAAATATCCAACATTGTTGGATCGGTTCACTTGAAGATTTCATTCGGCAGTGTTCGGCACTTTCGATTCATTTCATGTTCAGACGTGTCATTCCGAGTAAACTAGGCCGAATGAAATGCGGAAATGAGCGATTAGTGAAACGTCTGACTGGCGCTTAGTTATATATACTCATATACACAATGCAGTCAATCAGCAAAAACAGATATCACCGCGGGGCGCACATTTGTTGGATAATGGGGCGTTCTGACGTTTCGATTTTTGTTGACCAACTTTTATTTTACGAAAAAAGTTGAGCAACATTTTGTTCACACGTTTCAATTTAAGTTGAACCGATTTTGACATTCAAAATGGCGTCAACTGAAATTGTTAGTGCGTGCGTCTATCTAATTTCTGATGTTCTGTGAGAGGAGCTGGAGATTATGAAAAAACATAAAAAACGTCGTACTTGGGTGAGAAAATGGATCATGAGAAGGAGTGAATTAGGCGCATCCAACACAATTTTTTTCAAAATAATATTATTTACATTTCAAAAATAATATTCTATTTTTGTATACTTCTTGTTTTTGATCCGAAAGACAGGGATGGCTTTGGTACAGATCCATAAATCTGAACATTAAATCGTCCGATCATTTCAGATATTTTTTGGTTGAAACGGATTCCATGACGGTAGAAACTAGTACCGAATAAATGAAACGCCTGACGTTTACTTTTTCCCGCGAGTAACAAAAATGATAAGCGACTTGAAACATGTGTTCAGACGCGACGATTCGATGTAAAACTCGAACGATTAGTAAAACCAAAATGGCGATAGTCATACTTGAACGACAAAAGTAGACGGGCTATCAACTTTCGCTAGCAACAAAAAAAGTTGATAACTTTGTTGACAAAGTGTTCACACGTGACAATTAGCTTTCAACAAAAAAGTTGACCGACAAAAATCGCCCCGTGTGAACCGGCTATTAGCCTCGCAAACATGATTTTGATCTGTTTGTAATATGCCTAACAAGAAAAAAATCATTGTGTTCTGTGGTTAGTGACCTAGAAAAATTAAAAGACAATGCGTTACCAACTTATTAGGATGTAATAAAGTATTGTTTTTGGATTAGAATGACTTGCGGTGGTGATCTAATGGAAAAGATTTTTCTGTGAAAGACATACCTATGTGAAATATTTGCAATTGAACTAATTATATGGGGAATAAAGCGTCTATTCCTATTGTAACGTGAAATTGTAATTAGACCAACCCGGTATTATCACAAGTAAAAATCCTTAAATAAATATCGAATACCTAAAAAGAAAACTGAATTTTATGAAGATGCAACAAAAAAACTCTTTGATATTGCTGTGTGCAAGTGCGTTTCTGTCGATTTTTGTAAATGTTTAGTAAAAATACCCAAGGAGTAGCTGGAATTCCTGCAAGATGAAAGAGGTAGCCGCAAAATGTATATCGGCACAAAAGATATAGTGGCAACCAAGGCTTTGGAGAGTAGGCAATTACGACTGATGAGACAAAATAAATTACTTCAAAAACAGGCTTTTAAGAAACCTCTGAGCCCCGCACTAATAGCAGATACTCCATTGACTGCAGAGACCTTGAATGATAGTGTAAGATTATCAGACAACATCAACAGACAACATTCATACACTTTTGCCGGTATACCTACTCCAAGCCATCCACACCGAAATCACAAACAAATCAGATGAGGCATCGATTAAAAAATTTTGCCACTGTCTGTGACAGGAGTGGTGTCTCCGACAGATCAGCATCAACCATCGCCGGTGCAGTTCTGCAAGATGTTGGTTTTATTTCTAAGCAAGATCCCTCAAAAGTAATAGATAGAAGTAAATTAAGTTCGGGAAGAGTTGCAGAAAACACAGATTTTGAGCTTCAGGAGGTCTGACGGAAAGACAAGTGGTTTATATTTTGATGGTCGGAAAGATAAGACCATTATGGAAGAAAAACATGATATCAAATATCACAGGAAAACAATTATAGAAGAGCCAGATTCTCAGTACATTGATAGTGAATTATGGGACAAAATTATGAGCGAAGATATAAATATCCGTATTGAAAATCTTCCCCGTCACACACAGGCTGTGGAGAGAGGTGTGAAGCTGATCACTGAAGCGTGTTTGGCTGTTTGCGGAAGTACAGCAAGCGATGGATATATTCGAGCAAGAATAAAATCGAGAAAAGAAATGCCGAAATTCGACTAAAATCAGACTTTTCCTCTGAAATTCAGAGAGCTACCCAATATGCAGATGACACGACTGAAGGCTTATATTATTAAAAAAATATATATAATTTTATTTTTATTTGTATTTTAATGCAGATAATAAAGTAAAAATTGATAATAATATTGGTTTAAATTTTTTTTAAATTTCTGGGATTGATCATTTTTTCAAAATTTGAAGCCCTCTGCTCCACCTGAGGATCCTATGTGAAAAAAAAAATTTCAACAGATTATAATAATTATAAATAATATAATCCATAGAACATTTAGTAATACAGGGGTCACGAAATTAAAAAAAAAAATTTCGACCTCTTTCACTCCAGGCTAATAAGTATTGAAGAGACACATTTTGTAGGAGGGACTAAACACAGAGGCCAACAAATCGTTCGGCAGCTGAGCTGTTAACTCAAGAACGAGTCATAGAAACAGCCCGTTCCCATGTGACAGATAATGTCAACCGTGTACATATTATGTTGAGCGCTTGTTTCCAGAATTTTTCGTTTGTCGTGCGTTTGGTTTGTAGTTATATTTTGATTTATATAAAGGTATTATAAATATTAGGTAGGTGGGTACACGATGATTCAAATAGTGTTAAATAAAGTTAAGAATCACAAATTCCATTTACATAATTATTATATATGATACAGTCGAGTACTAGGTTCAAGAATCAAATAGGTAAGCATTGAATATACAAAAAAAGTGTGTTTAAAGTAAGTATGTATACAAGAAAAACAGTTTTTGGAAACAAAAGACGTATATAAAGTGCTCGTAATATATAATTAACAGAAATATTTTTTTTAAATCTTTCTGACTCCGTCCTGCCTAAATTTAGTAACCATTAGTAAACATTGTTATTTTTGGATACAAGAAAAACAATATACAAGAAAAACAGTAAAAGAAAAAGAAAATAAAAAAAATTAAAAATAGAAATATATATATGGCACTCGTAGGTAATACATAATGATCAGATAACATTTATTTAATAATATTTCTGTCCTGCCTAAATCTAGTAACCATTTTGTTATTTTTAAACCGAAGAATGAAACTTCACACAGTTTTAGTTGTGAAGGAATTTTGTTATACACTTTGGTCCCCGGTATGAGAATATCCTTTGATAAGTCGCTGTGCTGCGTGTTGGAATAGAAAGGTAATTTCTGACCTTTCTTCCGGTTTGATGTTTTTATTCGACTGTTTTCATTTATTTATTTTATATTTATTTTTCAAAGCATAAATTATTATCTTTTTAATGTAACACTGTCGAACATCTAGTATTAATTTATTTATTTGATACAAAAATAAGTTAACAGTTTAAGGACGCTTTTGACAGTCCAGCTAGAAAGGTTTCCTGTTTTAGGACAGACAAATTGACGGACATAATGTAAGTATAGTATATGCTGTTATTAATAAACTTAATATTAAATGAATCACTGCACAAGTACCATTTATATAATTACTCACAATTATGTACGGATTTATAATCTTAAATTACATTAAATAATTACAAAAGGCTTGTTTTGTTCCTGAGGTTGGAACTGGGGGACGAAAGGCTAAATGCTCTTAACAAGAGTTGTGCGGTCGTTTTGCATTCGGCTCCTGGCATTCTGATTACTGACTAGAATTGTGTCTCCAAATCTGAATTCCCAATTTCCGTAATAATGAGATCTGAAACAGAGATCGAACTAAAGTCAGTCAGGGGAAGTGCGCCATATACATTAGTGGGTTGGATTCAATTACAAATAAGTAGGGATTTCAGTGTGCTTTCGAAAAATTAATGGATACGAAATTTTTAAACCAAATATTTTTGCATTTCTATATTAAAAGGTTTAGGTTTTAGTGCTGGAACCATCAGAGCATTGTCATATGTAATAAAGTAAAACCAGGCAGAGGTCGTAACCGTGTCATCACGCAGCAATCGAAAGGAACGTACGTTCTAACTTGCTTCTAATGGTACTGACACACTTGCTTATTACAAGCCGGCTTATGAGCATGCTCATTAATGAGTATGCTCACACAACTGTATACATTTGCTCATAAATGAACAGGCTTGGCTTGAGCTTTCTAATGAATGAGCACGCTCAAAGCCAACAATTGAACAGACATGCTCTTTAAATAGCATGCTCATGTCAAATAATAAAGCTACAGACACACATGCTCATTTGAAGCCAAAGAGCATGCTACCTAGTAGCAATTGCTACCTAGTAGCATGTGTGTCAGTGACGTTGCTAGTAATGAGCATGCTCATTTGAAGCCAAAAGAGCATGCTCTCAAATCGACAGCCGTTTGATTTGTGAGCATGCTCATTGGATTATCGGATGGAAGGGGAAGCCTCTAAGCATGTGTGGACAGGCTGGCTTATGAGCATGCTCATTTCAATCCGATCTCAGTTCGAAATAGCATTCCGCATTTGAGTATCTCGTTTTTGTTTGCAATTTTAGAGAGTGGCTCGTCAAATGTCTGCTGAAGCATTCGTAAATGATTTTTACATCCGTTGACATCTCGCATTTCTGCTAACAAATGATTACTTGCTCCAATGTTTGCTCTTCTAGTGATCCAATTACGAACCCAAATCGATCTTTTAATTTTCTTATCCCTTCAAAAATTTGGCGATTTTTGTCAGAGGCTAAAAATATTCCCGCTTTGATATAAAATCCAAATAAATGGAATATTTGTTAACGTATCCGAAAACTAAAAACTGTTTTCGAAAGGTGATGAAATATGCTTTTAAATTATGTTATTGGAAATAACCATGTAATTTAATAAATATAACATTTTTGGATGAAAACTTTCAAAAGTTTTAAAAATGGTAACCTCACTTTTTTGTCATTTCATTTAAAAAAAAAACTTTAAAAAATCACAAAGTTTCATAATTTTTATTCAAATTCTGATCGGAAAGTTTGGTTTCAAAAAGGTGTACATTTTATTTTTTTGTAGTTTACTTTTAGATTAGAATATATAGCGTGTTGTATTATCTTTCCAATACCATTTAAATCATACTTCTCACTATGATAGTAAGGGAGATACAACGATTTCTATGAGACCTTTGAGAGCTGGGACAAATAATATGGTATCCTGTGATTAACCGCGTTAATAAAATAAAATCTTTTATAATCCTTACAATTTACTTAAATAATTAATAATTGCGTTGCAAGTTGCAAGCAATAAGATGTTCTGGGCGAACGGAATTGTCTCTATAGATACGATGACAGTTATTATTTGACATGAGCATGCTCTTTAAAGAGCATGTGTGTTCAATTGTTGGCTTTGAGCATGCTCATTCATGAGAAAACTCAAGCCAAGCCTGTTCATTTATTAGCAAATGTGTACAGTTGTGTGAGCATACTCATTAATGAGCATGCTCATAAGCCGGCTTGTAATAAGCAAATGTGTCAGCACCATAAAGGCTTCCCCTTCCATCCGATAATCCATTGAGTATGCTCTTTTGGTTTCGAATGAGCATGCTCATTACTAGCAACGTCACTGACACACATGCTACTAGGTAGCATGCTCTTTGGCTTCAAATGAGCAAGTGTGTCCGTACCATTATAATATTGATGGGTGGCAATGACCATTCTCCTATAATTGACTGGACATCAAAAATATAATTTATTTATATTAATAACGTAGTATCAATCAGTACCTAAATCGATGAGTCATGTGTATAATATATACTTATATATTTTTTTACAATAGCTTTACACGGGAGGCCCTGAAGAAAGATTTTTTTTTTTTTAAAGAGAAACTTCACAAGAGTCCCAACTGCTCCCTTCTGGAGCCAGTGAGACTATGGCATCCCCAATTGGAGTATGTTGTGAGGCTTAAGGTAAGTGGGGAAGGGAAGGAGACCAAACACGGCTAAAGCCATTATTAAGCAACGTTTCAATTCTGAATGGTGGTCTTACACCAGGGCGATACTGAGAGTATCTTCCACTCTGGAACGTGCCGCAAATATAACATATATTATTTTTATTAATTAATTGTGAAATAACACAAATTAATCAAATAAAATTTATTTGCACACGCCGGGTTCGAACCCGCGACCTTCCGAATGGGAGTCAAGTGTCTTACCACTCGACCACGGAGGTCGTAATTCCCATCAGGACCTATTTCATCTTTGGCTATGCTGTGTGGAGGGTTGTTTTTAGAAAAGGAAGGAGAGGATGTTCTGGTAAGGAAAATCTGGAGGTCTGTGTGCCCAGTAGTGACGGATGAATGATTCCATCCCTCCCACTGCGGTGCAAGAGATGTCCCAAGAGAGCCCTGCTGGGGAATTCAAAGATCTCCCTCAACCGGTCTCTCCCGATCTGGCCTGCCACGCAATTGGTGGGCAGACGCTTCCGCCGCCAAAATCCAACTAACAGTCCGATTTGCAGCCATGCTGCAGAACAGCAGGTTGTGCTGCATGCAGCTTGGTGTGTAGAACGTATTGGGATGGGTTACATCTATCAGCCAATTCCAAATAAGGTGATCTTAACATTGTTATGGATTCAATCCTTCAGCCTGCTGATTAGGTTAGGTTGGGTTACATGAGTTAGGATAGGTTAATTAGTACTTACTTATGGCCACACGACGCTCTCTATCCAGTCTAGATAGCGGCTGACTCTAGTGTACACGGCGGGAATGGTTGAACCGCAGCCGATTCCAAAGGAGGTGATTCCAACCTGGTGATGGATGCAATCCTTCAGCCTTTTAGTTGGCAGGTTAATGGAGAGAGGTCCACCGCTGTCCCCCTATAAGAAAACAAATTACTTTATGGTAAAACCGCTTCCACATTACAGGATATGGAACCTGTCGTACCTACGCATTTAAATATTATTCAGAATTAATCAAACGTTTCCGCAAACGTAAAAAAAAATGTTTTTGCTTTTTTTATAAAATGTTGTGAATGGTTTATTGAAATAATATTACGTCTTATTCACAACGAAACATTCCCAACCAAATAGCCCCGTCAATGAAGGGAAAAAAACACCCAATGTCGGAACTAATTCCCCGGAAGCTGAATTTTTCACAGATGAAGGAATACCTTTAAACATGCTTATTTATAAAAATTCCCGGATATCCCTCTTGTGCTTTCCTCCCCACCCCCTCTTGAGTTTATTTTTCAAAGCCTTTCGGAATACGCTAATATCTCCTTAACCGCTGAATAAAATCAGACTATTATTTTTTCTTTTAGTTGCTAATTACTTACTCTAAAAAATAGTTTCTTAACAATTTTTCGATAAAAGCCATACATTCCTTGCAATTTATTAATAAAGAAAATATCGTTTTTTTAAATAGTGTTTCAAAAAATATTTGCATATAGCTTTTTTTTGAGCTTGTTAGGGCAAAAGATGCTCCAAAAAAACTTGTAGACAAAATCTCTAGCTTTAAAATGATGTACATTATGATAGGTTTTAATTAACCCGTTTAATCACAGGAGACCATATTTGTCCCAGCTCACATAGGTCTCACAGAAATCGTTGTTTTTCCCTTACTCTCATAGTCAGAAATGTGATCTAAATGGTATTGGAAAGAGAATACAACAAACTATATATTCAAATCTAAAAGAAAACCACAAAAAAAAAAAAAATTTACCCCTTTCAGAAACCAAAGTTTCCGATAGAAATTTGAAAAAAAATTATGGAACTTTGTGAATTTTTTAAGATTTTTTTTTACATGAAACGAAAAAAAGTGAGGTGACAGTAAGATTTATAATTCATTTATCTAATGAAATAAGTATTTGTTTTATTTTTTTTCATTATCAGTAATTTTTGTTAGAAAAAAAATTAAAGTGAGCCATTTTTAAAACTTTTAAAAGTTTTCACAAAAAAAAATTATATTTAAAAAAAATACATAGTAATTTATAATATAGAAATTTGAAAGCCTATTTCATCACCTTTCGAAAACAGTTTTTAGTTTTCGAATACGTTAACAAATGTTCCATTTATTTGGATTTTATTGCAAAGCGGGAATATTTTTAGCCTCTGACAAAATACGCCAATTTTTTTAGGGGTTAATAATAGGGCACGTAGGCTGTTTAAAAGGAGCGCGGCACGCGGTGGCTCGGACGCTCGGCGGCTCGCGGCGCGGCGGTAAAGTTTCCGGGGGATTAGTTCCGACATAAAACCTTCATTGACTGGGCTAAAAAGCTCGTATAACTAAAGTTTCAACATTTAAAATATCTTAAGTAATGTATTTATTTCTAAAATATTTTACCCGGAAATAGTTACAAAAATTTATAATTTTTCTAAAAATGTAAAATTTAAAAAAAAAAAACAAAATTTTTATTATTTTCAAAAAAAAAATTAAAATTTAGAGTAACTGAAAAAAGGGGAAATTAACTAACGCTGCACGTGTCTTTCCCCCCATCAGAATTGCCGGCGCAGAGCTGCTGCGGGATAACACCTTGCTTCATGGTCCTCGTCACTCCGAAGCTCTCCCGGCACTGCTGGTTACTGAACAAAGACAACTCCACCTCCTGTAAGGTGACCGACCCACTGCCAACTGAAATGGGAAACAATTACATAAAGTTCTCCTTTTTGCCAGTGGTAAATGTACTCTGCACTCTGGCGACAGCTAACAGTGGCCAACCAAGCGTTAACCTTCGCCACATCTAGTTTAAAAAAAACTCTCACTTCTTTCCAAGATGACACATCAACGTAACTATTCGAAAAATATTATTTTGTTGTGAAAAACACACTAACTATGGTATATTTATAATGATATTTTTCTTGTGATTTGGACGACACAATAAATTAAAACACAATTGAGTTTCTCTGTAAGGAAAGAGGAGGTTTATTTTGTTAATCTCACAAGATTTACATAAAGAAAAGTATTTAGTAACAAAACATTACAGGTAAGGTAAGAAACGAAATTTAATGTTATTAATAATTGTAATGTCGATTCCTTAAATCACAATCACGATAGTAATTACTTTTAATTATTGAAATTAATCTTAACAATTTGCTTTGTTATAGTTTTAATAATCCATATAAGTATCTCGGCTCACTCATTCACAAAGATGGAGAATGTGCAGCAGATGTTAACCACAGAATAGGTGTGGGATGGAGTAAATTTAGTTCCGTAACAGGAATCTTGTGTTACACAAAAATGCCTATAAAACTAAAAGGAAAGGTATACCAGACTATTGTTAGACCCGCGTTAATGTATGGCTCCGAATGCTGGACCATGTACAACTCCTGGACCAGGCAACTTGAATCAGCAGAATTGCGAATGCTTAGATGGTCGGCAGGAGCGTCGATAAAAGATAAAAATAAAAGTTCACGCATTCGTGGTAGCCTGGGTGTCACGGACATAAACAATAAGCTAGAGGAACGACAGTTGACATGGTATGGTCACATAAAACGGAGACCACTAGACCACACAGTGAAGCAGGCAATGTCTATGGAGCTTCATCGACAGTCATCCAGAGGAAGATCAAAGAACTCCTGGATGACTCAATGCTCTAAAATCCTAAGTAGAAACGGCCTGGAAGAGAGCGATACCCAGAACCGAAGAAGCTACAACCTGAGAACGAGGAGAGCCGACCCCAACAGCCTACCTAGGCAATGAGTTGGGACAGTGCAAGGAAGAAGAAGAAGAGTTTTAATAATCCATAGATTATAAAATATCGAGTCGACCGTTAAGTAGCTACTGCGGCGCATATCCAATGACAGTCTACGATACATACAGCCACAATGGCGAGTCAAGCTCGGCATTGTTTTAAATTAAATAAAATCATATTTTTCTTTACATATTTTTACAAAAAAAAACATTTAACCTCTCGGGTCCCATTGTGCCATAGTCGGCACGAAACAACAATCACCGTTGAATCTCCTTCCCTCTGGATGACAACGGGCAATTGTCTATTTTTAGAACAAATACGATACTTAGCGCTACATCCCTTGCGCCACAACCCTTGGAACACGAGATATATATAAATTGACGGCGACAACAAAAGCGTTTCATCGCTAACTCTTAACTATTTCTAACACACCTTAGTATTGGAGCCTTTTTAAAAATATTTTTACCTTAAAATTATTTTTGTTCTTTCGGTATATAGAAAAAAGTGCTCCAAAGAAATGACACCACAGATCCCTTCGTTAAGCCAAATGCATACCCAACATTTGTACATGGTTTAAATTGTACCGGTCGTTTAAATTTTGCACTTCGATTGGAGGATTCTGTTTTTTCCCTCCTACAACAGGTCTCTTCGAGACCCAGGTTCATTTTTCCTTTCTTCGAAAAGACTCTTAGCAAAGCATCCCTAAAGAAAGAGACTGATGAGTTTTACGTTAATTTTTCAAAAATAAATTAAAAAGCTCTTTACCTAGGCTAGTTCTTCCCCATCCAATGGCTTTGGCTTTTGTCTGCTCCATTGATTCATTTTGCCACAAACAGACGGGCCGAACAAATTCTGTCAACCTGTTAAAAAAAAAACAAAATCATCAACATTCTATTAATTTTACAACAAACTAAGAAACCCCGAAACTTTCCATATTCCTTTCCAAAGAACCAACTCAATCTTTCCTTGCGCGAATGTGTTTAGGTAAAATCCACAATTTGGCTTTGAATGTGTCAAAATTTAAATAGAAAATATCAGCGACTTTTTGCCTAGTCTACATAATATGTATTCTATCCATGACAGACATATTTAACTTGTAAAAAATAGTATATTCCATCTAGTATGCTATGGAGGTATATGTGAGGATAGCAAATGGATATCGCTGACGGCAGTCAAATCAGACGTACGTACCTACTTAAAAATAACAAAAATAGGTATTAAATATACACGAACACATGCAAATAAATTAAGGAGCTATGGCATCTAAATTGTGAGGAGCCAGTATCATTCTCTAGTAAGTGTCGATGCCGGAGGCTGGATGTGGACTAAGGCGGACTTCCAGCTGTGGCATCTATATTGTGATGAGCCAGTATCATTCTCTAGTAAGTGTCGATGCCGGAGGCTGGATGTGGACTAAGGCGGACTTCCAGCTGTGGCATCTAGATTGTGAGGAGCCAGTATCATTCTCTAGTAAGTGTCGATGCCGGAGGCTGGATGTGGACTAAGGCGGACTTCCAGCTGTGGCATCTAGATTGTGAGGAGCCAGTATCATTCTCCAGTAAGTGTCGATGCCGGAGGCTGGATGTGGACTAAGGCGGACTTCCAGCTGTGGCATCTAGATTGTGAGGAGTCAGTATCATTCTCTAGTAAGTGTCGATGCCGGAGGCTGGATGTGGACTAAGGCGGACTTCCAGCTGTGGCATCTAGATTGTGAGGAGCCAGTATCATTCTCCAGTAAGTGTCGATGCCGGAGGCTGGATGTGGACTAAGGCGGACTTCCAGCTGTGGCATCTAGATTGTGAGGAGCCAGTATCATTCTCTAGTAAGTGTCGATGCCGGAGGCTGGATGTGGACTAAGGCGGACTTCCAGCTGTGGCATCTAGATTGTGAGGAGCCAGTATCATTCTCTAGTAAGTGTCGATGCCGGAGGCTGGATGTGGACTAAGGCGGACTTCCAGCTGTGACATCTAGATTGTGAGGAGCCAGTATCATTCTCTAGTAAGTGTCGATGCCGGAGGCTGGATGTGGACTAAGGCGGACTTCCAGCTGTGGCATCTAGATTGTGAGGAGCCAGTATCATTCTCTAGTAAGTGTCGATGCCGGAGACTAGATGTGGATTAAGGCGGACTTCCATGACGAGAATATTCGAGGGCGAACTCCGGAAAACCGCGAATAAATTACATTTGTAATAGCGTGAGAATCTCATAGGTTAACAGGTTGAAAATTAAAATGGAAATTATAAAAATTCAAATTGACACGATGACCGAAATAAACATTAATTATTATTTACCCTTACTTGGCAGGTGTGGCTAGCATCAGCAGTGCTATGTCGTGATACTTGCTAGGAGACCTGTACTCTGGGTGGACGATAATGGACTGTATCTGGATGTCCTGTAGTTCCGTATCGTCCTTGGTAAAGTCCAATTCTCCTAGGCGAACAATCTCTGGAATGCCGCTGAAACATACTTTTTTAGGTGAACGTGTTTTATCGTAAAATAGTCCCAATTGCTCCCAACCGTCTTAAATCAGTGAGACTATGGAATCCTAATTGGGTTATGTTGTGAAGGATATGAAAAAAGGGAAGGGAGGGAGAGAGGAGAAGGAAGGTGGGGGCGGAATCAAACTAATGAGATCTTGTCACTAAAACCATTTCAAGAATGTTTAGAGCTTTCACCATTGTTTTAAACTAACAAATTATTATGAAATGAAAAATGAATCGTTTAAAATAATTAAATATGTAGGTATCATTCTTTGCCACAGATAGAATTTCTTGTTTGCTGGAACCATTCCACAGATGTTTCCGTCATTACACATGCACAGTGAGGAGTAAAGCGAGTGCCACACGACCAAGCCGCTTGATGGCAAGCACGTAGTTTTTTTTCTATGGCACTTTGTGACAAGCCTTTTGACCGTCGGTTATATGTTAACTTTAAATTGTTATTTATTTATGTTCTTGTAAATATTATCTCAGCCCACTTAGTTTTTTTATTATAATTATAGTAATGTGAAAATCTGTTTAGATTTTATTTGTATTCTTAATTTTATTTTAATTGATGTAAACAATCTGTTGATTTTCCTAAATAAATAAATAAACATCTGAGAAATGGAGAAAAATAATTGTCCTTACTTTACTAATTAATGTTATATTACAATATTAATATATAAAATTTATTATAACACAATAAAGAATGCTTTGTCTTTGTTATATTCCATTTCGCAAAAAAATCACTTCCAACCCCCTTTCGACCGCCACGAAATCACCGAAGGCGTGGCCAGGCTTGAAGGAGAGGCTTGATGCGCCGCGGCAAGCCTAAAAGCATAGAGAATAATAGAAAACAATAGATAACAAATTTACGTGCTGACCATCAAGCCGCTTGCTCGTCTCGCAGTCCCATAATGCGCGCTGTTTCATTCGCTCGCGCTATTAAGCTGGAATCAGACGGTTCACTCGAGGGAAGGTTTCCGCCATGTTTTTTCGGCTTAATTGTCCATTTTGTTTCATTCCATGTTCACACGGCGCTATAAAAATAAGCGTTCACTCGTCCATTCCGACCACAGCGTCGCCGAGCGAGGTCAACCGCGCTGGAATTCGTTTGTTTTACAGCGCGTTCCGGCCCCGAATTTTAAGGAAAAACATGTCAGATGCATCGATTTTTACGCAATTTTGTTGACACAATTAAATAAAAATAAATAAAAAAACAGTATTGTGTCGTCTTATAAACCTTTTTATTTTTTATGGCATAATAACACAATTTGATTTCACTTTTTTTATTACGAACATTTTCCTACAAATTAATAATCTTACATATATTAAAAAACATATAAAATACGTGGATAATAAGGGAGACCCAAAAATTTATATGAGAGGTGTTCCCAAAAGCAAACAAATTAGCCGAACGAATACCATTTTGACGTTTTGCGTGCGATTTGATAGCGTCCTTTCATGGTCCTTCCCGTACAGGACGCGAGACAAACTGATTGAGAGTTCACTCGGTGTTCAGACGATTCACTTTGCTCTCTTCCGCGCGCATGCGCACGCGAGTGAAGGATGCCGAAGGAAAATATCCAACATTGTTGGATCGGTTCACTTGAAGATTTCATTCGGCAGTGTTCGGCACTTTCGTTTCATTGCATGTTCAGACGTGTCATTCCGAGTAAACTAGGCCGAATGAAATGCGGAAATGAGCGATTTAGTGAAACGTCTGAATGGCGCTTTACTAAAGCCGTGTGAAGAGCAGGGTTGCCGATTTGCGGGGAATTCCCCAAACTGTGAGGAATATTTCAGATTTTTTAAGAATTGGGTATTTTGCGGGGAATGACTTTTTGTGGGGAAAATGCGGGGATTCTGGGCATTTCTTGATTTTCCAACCATATTGAAAAATAAGCTCATTCGGTGGAAGATTTCGTAGTTTATTTTATGGCAGCACTGTAGAATGTATTTCTAAATGATAATTTTCTAGCCTGCCACATCAGTCTACCCCCAGCCACCAGCCATTGGCCGCATTGGCCTGGCGCCACATTTGTTGTTGAAAAGGGATTTTTTAAATAAAATTAACTCTATTATAATTATTCCACCAAAACATTTGAAATGCATAAGTCATAAAAATAACTTGCAATAAACAATATTAAATGTTAAAATTGCATCGAAATGATAAAATATTTTTAAAAACCAGATTGAATTTTAAATTTGGCATCTCTCACGGCATCTCAAGTGTTATTTTGCACCTGGGCATGTCGAAGGTTAAATAATCTAAGACAACTTCGCCCTTTTCGGAATGCCCGTAAATTTTCGCCTATATATTTTATCACTGAGCATTGGAATTAGATGTATAATATGATGTTGGATCGTAAAACATATGCATATATGTTTTTAGAAAGATTGGTCCGGCAACCAAACTCACCTAACTAGTCCATCGTTCTTGGCGAAGGTGCAGTGAGCTGCAGTAAGCACGTAGAACTCGCTCACTAGAGAACCGCCGCAGAGCCAAGAGAAGCCAGCATTGTCCGTTAGCCGCCAGCCCAATGCTACCTATAACAATAACATTATTCTTAAGACGGTTCCTTATTGCCGAGGACTGTGCCCCACTGCAATATCACTGGTGGATAAGGCTGCTCCACTCTACGTGATTCTGCGCTGTGGGACTCCAGAGTTACTTGGTCACTCCAGCGCATTAGTCACCTTCCTCTGCCAAACATTGCAGCCAATAGTGACCACGAGTTTCTCCAAGTTGGAGTCCTTAGTTTGGCTAGCAGCATGTCCAAAGTATTGTAAAATAAGTTATACGAGAAGAAAGTAACAAAAGAAGAAAGGGAGAAGAGAAGATTCATTTTAATCTATAATATAAAAATTAATGTTTGTTTGTTTGTTCGTACTTTATGTGCGGTCATACCGTTCATCCGAATGCGATAAAACTTTGGGAATATGATGTGCGCATACCCGGGAGGGTTATAGGATAGTGAGCTCTGGCGTTATGAAATTATTTCCTATAAGTACTATTTATACGATTGCAACTAAAATTTAATCCGAATGCTTTAATCATTTGTTTAATTATTATGAACATGCCCGTGAATACTTATATATATATATATATATATATAAATATATATACTGTTGAGCTCTGGCATTATGAAATTTGCTTAAAAAAATTAAATAGGTCACGCGAGTTGTTGGAAATATGGGTGTATTTTATGGCGTTAGTCGGCAGGGAAAAAAGGCTGGGGGGAGGGGGATGCGGGAGGATCGGTTGGGGAATTAAGGAGAGGTGCTTCGCGGTAGGGGGAACGAGGGAGAGGGGAAGGCGAAGAAGGTGGAAGCGGAATCCGTGAGGGGGGGGGGGGTCGCGAGAAAGGAGAGAGTGGGAGAGGGGAGGAGGAACGCGGGAAGGTGAAAAGGGAATATGCAACGCAACGCATGCCGGGTATCTTTTTTTATTTATTTATTTATTATAGAAGGATACAAAAAAAGTACATTTTACATATAAGAAAGCTTTGCCTGTCCAACTAGGAAAGTTTCCCGTTCTAGGACAGACAAATTGACAGGTTTTAGTTCATATTATTAGTCCTTAAGAAATGTACATAATTACATAACAAAAAACTGAAAACCATAAAAAGCAAAAAATATATTATTTTTCTCTGAAACCAAAACTCTGTATTGAAAAGTATAAACCAGGTACGCGATAACAGGATGTAGGAATTATAAAAATTTTACAGCATAAAAATATGAAGTTATTTTAGGTTACGGGTTTAGACGTGTGAGCTTATAATACATAGTACATTAAAATTTACAATATTAGATATAATTTAAGTATGCAATAATATATATGATTTTTTTCCTAAGCGTTGTAACTATGATGTGTAATAAATCATGTGCAATCATGATTATTTTCACTGATTTAAAACATGTTTTCAGTTCATACGACAATATCAATATACACCGCGCTAATGGCTTGAACTAATCCTGCTAACATATAAAAACAATAACTATAAATATAGGTAGAAATATAAATAGATACTATGAATATACATATATATATAATACCTCATTTAATGCTAATTTGGTTACGGTATTGTGAAATTAGTGTATTACTTTGTACGTCATACATGTTGTGTTATGTATTGTTTATTTATAATAAATCATCACCGCTGTAAGGTACCAAGTTTCGCACAGCTAGCCTTGTTAATGTGTGACGTGCATATGATACGCCTTACAGCGGTGTCCTACTAGGAGCAAACAGTCTTCAGGGGCGCAAAACCATAAACAGATATAAAAACATCAAAAAGGATGTCGAAAAATTGCAAAGCATTATCAGAACTCAATGGAGTGTGGTGGGAATTTTGGTCTAGTGATCAGGAAAGTTGGGTGATTTTGTTTATCAGTTAAACAGGATACGCTCACTTTCGACTCTCCCTAAGTCCAGAATCCAATCATTGACTAATTTACGCAGGACGCTTGCACTTTTCAATTTCCAAGAACCGGGTATAAGGTTGAACATTTTCGGACCTAAGTAAGAATATTGTCTTTGTGCAAGGGATGTCACAGTAGTAAGTGGAACTATTGGATTCCTCCCTGCATGTCGGGTGTCGTGATAATGTTCTACGGAGGGGAAGAGGTGACGATATTTTTGTGTGTATAATATAACTTTTCTTATGAATAGTTGCCTCACATCCAGAACTCCTATCTCTTTGAATAAATTGTTACTGGGGTATCTAAAAGGTTTTTTAAGGATGACCCTCAGTAGTGATTTCTGTGCTTTGGTTAAAGGATCCAGTATTGATTTTGTACACCCTCCTCATCCTAAAGATGCATATTCAAGTAATGAGTTGCACATGGCATAGTACATTAGTTTCAGATCTTTTGTGCAGAGAATATTTCTAAAAGCCATGAAAAGATGCGTGAGTTTTCTGACCTTTGTGGAAATTGAGACGATATGTTCATTCCATCTCAGATTCTTGTCTACGATAATTATAAAGGCGGGAATGGGTACCGCCGCCCCGGGAACCATTTATTGGATAACCAACACCTCTGCCATAGGTCACCCCAAGTGGTTCGCTACGTTTGGTGACTTAGCAGGAGTGCCCGGGTTCATGGGGTAAGGTTTATCTAGGTCTTGGCGGCGGATGATCTAGACACACTGAATCCCAGATTCCTACCCAACCCTCATACCTTTTTCCTTCCCAGAACTTCCTCTCCTTCCTTTCATTAAAATACCCTCCACACAGCATCCCCAAAGATGTTATAGGCCCTGAGGGAAATTATTTTCCTCAGGGCCTCCTGTGTGGACCTAATGTAAAAAAAAAAAAAAAAATTCCTAGATATTTTATGCTATCCACATATTCTAAGGTATTGCAATTGCAAGTATTTGGGTCATTACAATGGTGTATAATAATTTTTTGAGTTTCTCTTGGTTGTCCCGCTTGAGTTGCACTGAAGCGGATGAATTTAGTTTTGTCAGTGTTGAGAGTGAGAAGATTATTGTCTAGCCATTGTTTTACCTTGTTAATACCAATTTCTGAATTATTATGAACTTCATTCCAATTTTTGCCTTCAAATAAGAGTACAGTGTCATCGGCAAATGTGATAATGTGATCGGCAAATGAGCTGTTACATAATTCATTAATATAGATATTGAATAACAATGGTCCTAGAGTGCTTCCTTGAGGTACGCCAAAGTTAATATCCACTGGATCGCTTAGAGTATTGTTAATATTAACTCTTTGGCTTCTATTTTCTATATAACTACCTAACCACTTAAGTAGCAGTATCTGCTAGTAATATATAATTTATAATATGGAATAACTTACAATGTGAGGAAATGCTCGTGGATTTGTCACTGTGGTGCCCCCTACAACAGTTATCCCAAACTGTGCCTCTTCTGGTTCCGGACAGAACGATGCGGAATACTCCAAACACTCTAAAATACACAATAATCATACAACATTAAGATTCATCTTAATCCTATCTGCTAAATAACTATAATTAATTCGATTATCTCAGATCGCAAATCAGCGGTATTTCTCCCCAATGCATTGCAATCTAAGAGTATGGATATCCATACTCTTAGATTGCAATCCTTGAATTAATGTACAATTCAAATTTTGTGTTGTGATACTTCACTGATTTAGGTATTTCACACATCACTGATGTGTGGGACTAAAAGTTAGTTTTTCATCTAATAAGATGCCTAGATCTTGGTTAAAACCTTCGGCAAGCCAAGATGCATAAGGTGATCGGTAATGATGCAGTAACCGAGTTACCCCACCCATTATTTTTCTCAAATACAAAAGTTTACCGCAGACATAGACGCTCCCGAAAATTTTGAAATAATTCTATGAAACAACAATAGGGAACAATCACACTTTTTTTACCAAAAATTAAAGAAAAAATCACAAACTGGAATATTCAAACCATTTTTTTAAAATATAGGAATAGTCTTTCAACAATGTTTTGAAAATTCACATTTCAACATGTAAAATACAACACCAAACAGCACGGACTCAGGAGTGCGGTGTGACGTCCAGGGGCGGTTCGTGGTCTTTTTAACCGGGGGTTCAGAAATTCAAGAGAAGAATGATATATTGTCTAATCAAAATGTACTCTTGTCACACAAATCAAATAAAGTTAGTGGAGGGGTACCTAAATAGGTACTATTGTTTTTAAATAACTTGACACTCCTCGACACAATTATTAAACATCAAAAATGGTTTTAGAGGATTTAAATTTTTTAATGGTTTTTACAACACTCAATGTACGTTGCTAATTATTATTGTTTTTTTTCAATAAGAATAATTGCGTAGAATGTAGAATATAATATAATTGATATTTTAAAACATAAAAAACAAGAAACACAAATAAAGGTGGCCACGAAATAAAATTTGCTTTTTTCACTTACACTAAAAATCCATTATACACGTATACAAAAAATAATAATATTTAATTTCCAACCTTTTTTCATAAGCATTAGCGTTATTTTTTGTATATAACACTGTATTCCGTCATTGTGTGAAAAAATTAGGACAGAATATTCGCGACAACCGATAAACGCAACCACTTTCAATTTGAAAGCCGAAACAATACTAGGAAAGCTCAACACAAAATTGCATAACTAGCGACGTTGTTTGCCTAAACTTTAGTAAATGTACTCGTAACTAAGGGATATAACGACTTATCTATATGAAAAAAACGAAAACAGAAGTCAAAATCGGTCCACTTCAATAGTAGATTTACAAATGCCATTAGCAAACGGTTGGAGAAATGCAGAAACAAGAAAATAAAAAATGTACAAAAATGACTACAAAGTTAAATACCATAATATATAACATTTTACTTGCATCCGTCGGTGCAAAAGTCGACCGTCAGCTGGTCATCCTGCGACAATCTCGGGCTTCGTTTCGGCGAGACTCGTCAAAGTTCGGAGGTCACGTGACATCTTGACTCGTGAGTAGCGCACCAAGCTGCGTAGTTTTGTCCATTCTACCGGCACAGCGATTCGTATCGGCTATGATTTTTCGTATGGACAAATGTGTGCGGATCGCAACGCGCACAAAATGGGAATAGATAGGTACCGTATTTTTCGGTGGCGCGAGTTTTAAAGACGGAATTTTAAGGTCGAGCTATCTGTGATGCGCTCATATTACTATACAACAAGATTGTTTTATTTTATCATCTTTTTAATGGGGGTTCACCGCACAACCGCACTTTAGAGAAAACCGCCACTGGTGACGTCACAATGTCGCCAGTCAATGATGACTCGTTTTTGATCTTTGAATTTTCACAAAACTTTGAAAGTGAATGAAATAATTTAATAATTTTTTTGGGGGGTTTTGAGTACGATATTCGAATTTAGTTAACTTTTTTACATATATTAAATGCATTGCAAAAACTATATTACATACACTGCATGTACCCTATTGTCAGGTTGGACAAATTTTTTGACAAATATTTCTTTTGTCTAAATAAATACTTTTTTACGGTGGTAAAGTGGTAATAATTACAATTTACATGAAAAGAAACATCGGTGAGTGACTTTAAAAAACGTTCGCGTTAAAAATTTAATATTTGGAAATACAAATCGACATAATATGTCATATATTATATGACGACTTGTAATACAAAATCTAAAAGCGTCTTACCTACGCTTTTAAGACGATAGACTTTGCTTTTCGGCCCATACAAAAAGGACGCCCGGGAAAAAACATTTTTCTACTTCGAAAATTGCACAAAATGAATATATTTTTTTTATACTGCCTTCTAAAGGGTGAAAAGTATGTCGGTATGTTTTCAGATTTTCGATGCGTTTCGTATTAACGTAAACATTCACTGTCAAACATGTACGATTTATCAAACAATATTATTTAAGGAAAAAGTGCTGCTAACTCAACTCTCATAAAGAATTATAAAATTATAAAAAGCTACCGACGTAGCTTCTTCTTTCTAAAAAATATATATTTTTAAAAATTTCAATTTCGTGAAAGTTTTGGTGTAGAAAAGTGTATTCTCCATAAACCCCTTTTCGAGCGATTTCTGTAGGTACATTTGAGCGTTGTCTCATTCGCACATTTCGCATTCGCATGTATTGTAAGTGTGCGTGAGCTTATTGTGAGCGGGACAGAATGACAGACGCGGGTGTTCCGCGTGTGGTTCAAAGTCTAGCCTCTTAAGAACAGAACAGAACGCTTTGAAATACGTTAAAAAATAGCCAATCTATCGGAAATCAAATTAATGCGAAAATATTTCAGCCACAACCCACATTTTTAAATAGCAAAATACGGAGAATCTAGCGGTCTGCGGTCAAAAACATTTTACTTACTTTTTTGACTAATCCTAACGATGTTTTTATTTCCAGGAGGGTTGACGATTGTACCAGATGTTCCTGACTTCTTTATGTCCCCTTCAGTACAGCAGACTATCAATCCATCCGCTGTGGAAACCAAATATTGTATTAGGTCCTTACTTATGAAATTGGCGTTTTGCCGTACTGGCAACTTTGATCTCAAATATTTTCTCTTTGGTTAGGAATTCCAAATTCAAATTTATACAGCTATTTACTCATGTATTTGTGTTTCGAAAATTATATTTCATTTGTTTTTTCCTTAATTGTTTTTTTTTTCCTTTGCGTCACTTAGTTTACAAAATGGAAAACTTGAAATATCGCGTTATTTACGAGTACGCAGTACGGCGGTGCCGCAAAAGAAAACAGAGTGCGTTTTTGGATCCAACGTTTTCGTTCTGGAAATTTCGACCTGCAAGAACCTGTGGACGGCCGGAGACCAAAGTTGATAAAGAAGAATTGAAGGCTATTGTGGAAGCGGATCCATCGCAAACCACGTCCGAGTTAGCTGCAGGCTGCGGTGTTAGTGATATAACTGTTTTAATCCTCTTGAAGCAAATTGGGAAGGTGAAAAGCTCAAAAGGTGGGTACCTCACGAATTGAGTGAAGCAAATCAACAAACGCGCGTTGACTGTTGCGTTGCATTACTCAACCGCCACAATAATGAAGGGATTTTAAATCGAATCATTACCTGTAATGAAAAGTGGATCCTGTACGATAATCGGAAGCGCTCATCGCAATGGCTGAACCCTGCCGAACCAGCCAAACCATGCCCAGAGCAAAAATTGACTCCAAAAAAGTTACTTGTGAAACATAAATACATGAGTAAATAGCTGTATAAATTTGAATTTGGAATTCCTAATCAAAGAGAAGATATTTGAGATCAAATTTGCCAGTACGGCAAAACGCCAATTTCATATGTAAGGACCTAATATTAATAATAATAACAATTGTCGATAGGAAGCGAGAGGAACCTTGGAATATTAAGGGGGATTGTGGGAATAGAGAGACAAAAGTGGACTTTAAGGACACTGTGGAGAATTTGGATTATTGATACTCGATTACTGATATTGATACTCCTTCCTCTCCTCAAAAACACCCTCCACACACCATCTTCAAAGATGACATAGGGCCTGAGGGAAATAGTTTTCCTCAAGGCCTCCTGGGGGTCCAAATAATAGGAAATATAGGGGTGGAGAGTTGAGGTTTTGATAGAAAGGACTGAGCCCAATGGATTTGAGGTGACGGGATTATTATTATTAGTTTGGTAATCGAGCATCCGCGTTTATTAATTAATTACTTATCATTCTGATTTATATTATTTCTCTCCAGTGACTGTACCTACAGCAGGCAGCATTATGCTGATGCATTCTTTTCCAATTTAACAACAGATTCACTTGGGTTGATTAAATTATCTTAACTTATTTTTGGGCTATTAATTGCGCTAACTCCTTCTTTCAGACAGCATCACAGTGTCCATCATCGGGGAAGATTTGTAATAGATTCTGTTGTATTGTGTGCTCATGTATTAGATGCGATACCATGCTGTCATCTCTAAGAGCTGGCATTATATTATGCTTAAAAGTGGTTTTCTACGTTTAGTTTTGGTGTAGCCGTCAGTAACCGTATACCAAGAACTATTGAGCCGGGCCCGGTCGTCTTTATTACTATTAATGAGCTTTTTGTGATTTAATTAAGGGTGCTCTATGCGTTTTGGGTCTTCTGTATTGCATCTATATACAAAGACTGACACTAGACCGGTCAGTGGTTAAATGGGCATCGCGCTTGGGTCCCACCCAGGCGTTCCATGTTCGATTCCTCGGCTGGCTAAGTCCTCCATCACAACACAAGTAACATCTTCCGCTTAGTGTGGTGGTAGTAGGAGATTTTAAAATGTTGTTGGGTTATTCGTAACCCGGGAATGTTTGTCTTTCTTTAAAAAAAAAAAAAAAGGCACACACTTCACCACAATTGATTACATATTGCCCTTTTGATGGACAATGTAACGTTGTCCGAAACACGGAAAGAAGGAGGTAGTGCAACACGGCGTGATCCCCCAAACATAAATCAAGACAATTTTACAGAAACTGAAATGTCAAACTCTCGGGTTAAAACCGTAAATAACATTCAATTTGAATTATCATCTCACCTGTAGCTTGAGGTACCGGAGTTGCACTAAAACTTTTACATAAAGCAAATAAAAAAATTGCGGATAAAAATAATATTTTCATTTTAAAACTGTAAACTGTATTACACGATACACTGTTTTACGCGCTATTCCAATAATGCTTGTCTTCTCTTGGTCACGTTCGATTTCAACACTAAAGAATTTAAGAATGCGCTTGGATGAAAACCGGTTGAGATCAAAATACGAGAACTGGTTACAGGTGGGAATTAGTTAACGCGCTTTTAAAACGGTGCACCAGGGCGCTGTCTTGAAAGGGACGCTATGAAATGATTTTGATTTCTGCGGTAGAACGAAGTTAATTTGGTCTGGATTCAATGACCTTTTGACATGTGCACCAATTCATTGCTACGCGGATGACAGTACAGTCCATGATAGCTTTTTGTTTGACAAGCCCCCAAAGGGTGCACAAATTCCAACGGCTCGGAAGGCTTTGAAACAAAGAATGGACGGTTTCCTCGAGAGTGTTTTCTCTTGGGGTAAGAATAATCTCGTCGAATTCAATGTTTCAAAGACCCAATCATGTCTGATTACATCTAAAAAGGATCGAAATGACAATCTAGTCTCCTTCAATGGTAGCATTCTTCAAATAGGTCATCCATTGATATGCTCGGTGTAACTCTAAGCAACCAGCTCAGGTACGGGGGCTCCATCGAGGCCAGAGTTAAGTTGGCCTCTCAGAAACTGGGCGTACTGTACAGGGCCCGCAGATACTTTTATAGTTCACAACTGCTAACCCTGTACAAATCTCAAATGCGCCCCACGGTTGAATTTGGCAGCCATCTCTGGTCTGGAGCTCCGATGTACCTGAGAAAAATCCTCGACTCTGTGCAGAAACGGGCGGTCCGCTTGATAGATTCGCCCGTCTTAACAAACGGATTGCAATCTTTAGAGCACAGGCGTCGGGTGGGAATGCTATCCTTGTTCTACCGGTATTTCAATGGAAGATGATCCGAGGAGCTAGCGTCATTGATCCCCTCGGCACCGGTGCATAGTCGGGAAACACGCCAAACATATGTACACAGTTGACATTTGTCACATCAGAACGGGACGCTTTTACGACTCGTTCTTGTGTTCAACAGCTCGGCTGTGGAACGATTTGCCGGCCTCTGTGTTTCCTCCTTCCTATAACATGGGTTTCTTCAAGACCCACATTCACTCCTTCCTCTACTCAAAAAGACCCTCCTCACAGCATCTTCAAAGATGACATAGGCCCTGAGGGAAATTATTTTCCTCAGTCTCCTGTGTGGAGTTAATTTTAATTTTATTTTTATTTTTATATAGAAACATCACAAGAGTCCCAACTGCTCCCTTCTGGAGCCAGTGAGACTATGGCATCCCCAATTGGAGTATGTTGTGAGGCTGAAGGTATGTGGGGAAGGGAAGGAGATGGGGAAGAGGAAGGCGGGAAAGTACCTGGCTATTCAGATCTAGTCACTAAACACGGCTAAAGCCATTATTAAGCAACGTTTCAATTCTGAATGGTGGTCTTACACCAGGGCGATACTGAGAGTATCTTCCACTCTGGAACGTGCCGTAAATATAGTATATATTATTTTTATTAATTAATTGTGAAATAACACAAATTAATCAAATAAAATTTATTTGCGCACGCCGGGTTCGAACCCGCAACCTTCCGACGGTCGTCTGTAATGTAAAAAAAAAAAAAAGAGGTTCGAAATTCACAGGTTGGAATTCCGGCGTAGGACAATGAATTCAAAATTCAAAATTTATTCATTACAGAATACTGTAATATGAATAAATAAAAAATATTCACTAAATTAGAAATAGAAAAAAATGTAGTTATTATAAAATAAATATAAAAAAATTGGTTACAATTTGTTGTTGGGTATGGGTACGAACGGGAACCATTTAATAGATAACCAACACCATCCATTGGTCACCCCTATTTTAGCAACTTAGAAGGCGTGCGCGGGTTCATGGGGTGACGTTTTTTCGGGTCTTGGTGGTGGATGCGTCTTCCCACCAGGGAAGCTTTTTGACCTATCCAGCCGATCTATCGACCTGCTCGTCACCTTACACTGCAGTTGGAGGGATGGATTCGTAGTGCATCACTCCCAAATACATTCATCCCTAGATTCCTACTCATCTCTTGTAATTCTTTCCTTCCCAGAATTTTCTCTCCTCCCTTTCCTAAAACGACCCCCCCACTGTATCCCCATAGATAACACAGGCACTGAGAGATTTTCTTTTCTTCAGGACCTCTTGCGAGATATTTAGTTTATTGAATTCAAATTTGCTTTGAACTTAAGTGCCATTTTCAAAGTTGGAACAGATTTTTTGAAGAATTCAGAAAATCAGTACTGTAATATATATTACACAAGAAAACAAAAAAAATATTTGTGAAAACTTTTTAACCAAATTAACCAAAGTTATGTATTTTTGGATGCTGAAACCGTATTTCATAGCAGTTTTTTTATCACCCACCGTTCTTTCCAACGTGATGTCGATTTAATTTTTCAAAAAATAGGGAAAATTTGATCTATAATAATTAAAAAATTCCTAGTTTTTAAATGGTTATAGTTTGCTTACAATGATGTTTAATTGCTTAAATTTGAATATTAGATGCTTATTTTTCTATATTTCCTCTCCCTTATCTCTGTTAAGTTTCTTGCGTAGCTTTTTCGCCGATGTGATGCGTTTTGTTGTCTGTGAAGTGACTAACAGTAATCGCCCATCATTTCGACAATCGCCGTCCCTGGTATCGTTTCTCCATCTCTTTTATGTCCTGATGAAACCGTTCCCCTTGCTCTTCACTCACATCACCTATGTTTTTGGGAAAAAAGTCAAGATGGTTGTGCAAGAAGTGGACTTCAAGGGTCATCAGGCAACCAAGAGTTTTAATCTTTTTTATCATGTTAGCTAAACATTTTATATGTTAGTTCAACATTTTATTTCATTGCCAACCCGATAACATTAGAATATGTTGCCAATTTGAAAATGTTTAAGACGAAAAAATATTTCATATACATTTTGCTACATTAAATTATTTTAACCTGTTAGTGAAAAGTTTTTTCATTTTTGGCATGTGTTATTATTAAAAAAATGGGATTGATTTGTCAAGAATCAAGACAATGCAGAACAAAATGGAACATAAGTTTTTGCATATTACCCTCTGAAAACTAACACCGCTTCTCCCAAAAAATCACCCAAAATTTCAGATTCATTCATTCAATTTCAGATATTTTAAGTTGTAGAGCGCACTTGAAGTAATTTTTCACGAAAACGACGATATAGAAATAATCAAAATGAAAAATTAATGTTGCCAGACAAAAATAATAATGTTTTAAAGTAAAACAATATTGACTATAAATTTAATGTTGAATGTTGTTAGTCCGGCCCTGGTAGAGTTTTATAAACATATCTTAATTATTCCTCCAAGGTTGCTATCTTCGACAATATACACGGTGTTCGGAAGCTCGTAGTACAAACGGAAAACTGGTGAATCTGCATCACATTTGGGGTCGATTTTTTACTATAACTTTTTTTGTTTTGAGCTTTCGTTTTCGAGTAAATCGAATCTGAAGTTGAAATTTTGGAAAATATCGCGTTAAAATCAGCTATATCTTATATAATGTGTCGAACCCCTAGAACCAGCTCCAAAAGTTTTTTTAACTAAAAAGTGGCAATAAAAATCGAAATGCTCTGATCGAAAAAAAAACTTTTTGGGTTCTCTCTGTGATGTTGGTTCACAATTTTTGCGATTGTTCGAGTTATACAATTGCATTTTTTTCTTTTGCATTTGCACTTATATAACCCAGAAACGAAATATGGTGAGAACAAGGGATAATACTAGTAAAAAGTGTACAAGTGTAATTTTTCTGAGCGATAAAACACTACCTAGTTAAAAGACTGAAAATAATTTAGAACAGAGACATTAGGTTTATATTGTGCTGTAGCAGATACACTATGATAATTCATACATTCAATAATATTTGCCTAAATTCTAACATTGACATTTTCTCCGATTCACTGCCCAAATTTATGAGCATCATGTCAATGATTTAAACTATTTAATGCGCATACACTTCTCACACCTACAAACATTCTCACACATACACTCGCGCACATATTATACACTACGCGTACGCACATCACCCGGTAATCACAAATAAGATATTCAAAGAAACATATCATAGGTACCCACCATGAAATATCATTTAATATCTGTAAACTATCTCATCACTGTAACCAATGTACTGTTTGTTTCTGTAATATAAAATAAATAAAAATAAAATAAGTTCAACAAAGTTTTCATCTCCTATGAAAAGGATTAAATGTGTTATATCTATACAAAAAAAACTATGATTGGCATAATTTAGTGTTATTATAAATAATAATTTTCCTGAATAAATGGCACAGCCCTAATTAACTAAGTCATTTTACAATACAAATTAGAATTATAGTTTAAAGTACTTACCACGTATTCGTGCACTTAAGTATTTATCTTATTGTAGGTACATTATTCATTTTTTAATATTGGTTTAGTACAGGTTTTTATCCAACTTTCAAATAGTTTCTCCAACTCGATTAAAGATTATTTAAAAAATGTAGGTACCGTGTTTTGTCAGTAAAATAAACGTTGCCTATTCACAAGTTGACATCCATTATGCTGAAAAGAAAAAAAAACTTTTTAAAATATACAGGATTTTTTCAGTCCCACCCGAAGGATTTTATCATAATAATCTGTGAAAGAAAACCTAATACTGAATAAATATTTTATATAAAAATAAAACACTTGTTTTGTTAACCACGAGTTTTTATTAATTTCTTTCACCGACCGGTTTCGCTTTACTCAAGCATCATCAGGGTACAAATCAATACTAAACAATAACTACAAAATGTGTGCTTATCTATAGAGAGAGACAACACGATACAATTATTACAAACAGTGGGGATATATTTACATTAATACAAATGAATTGGGATAAAACCAACAGATAATAATAGACTGATGGGTTATCGAAAGTGACAAAAGGAAATTATTAATACTTTAATGGAAACAGACCTAATATTGGACTACTAGATACCTCTAATTAATTATTAAGTACAGGACAATTGGTTTTTACTGCTTTTTTTAATTTCTAATGATTCCAAAATATTTAAACGATTACCATGCCCACTTTTGTGGAAGATTTTAACACCGGTGCTGTGACAAAAGGTGTGATCCTTGTCAATCAGGTGATTAGCGAATTCTAAAAATCCGTTTTTATTTAGACAGCGAAGGTGTTGTTTTATCCTAAAACGCTGAACAATTATGACAGTCCAGTTTATACACTCTCGAAAGACTCAGTTTGTCATCTATATCTTTAGAATTACTTAGAAATTTTCCTAAATTATTATTTGTATAAAAGGCCGGTCGGACTTCAGGAGGAAGGCTTTTTACACTTAAGAGGCTAGACTTTGAACCACACGCGGAACACCCGCGTCTGTCATTCTGTCCCGCTCACAATAAGCTCACGCACACTTACAATACATGCGAATGCAAAATGTGCGAATGAGACAACGCTCAAATTTACCTACGGAAATCGCTCGAAAAGGGGTTTATGGAGAATACACTTTTCTACACCGAAACTTTCACGAAATTGAAATTTTAAAAAATATTAATTTTTTAGAAAGAAGAAGCTACGTCGATAGCTATTTATAATTTTATAATTCTTTATGAGAGTTGAGTTAGCAGCACTTTTTCCTTAAATAATATTTTTTGATAAATCGTACATGTTTGACAGTGAATGTTTACGTTAATACGAAACGCATCGAAAATCCGAAAACATGCAGACATAGTTTTCACCCTCTAGAAGGCAGTATAAAAAAATATATTCATTTTGTGCAATTTTCGATGTAGAAAAGTGTTTTTTCCCGGGCGTCCTTTTTGTATGGGCCAAAAAGCGAAGTCTATCATCTTAAGGTAGACAAATTATTGACGAAAAAAATCCGCCGCCATTGGTAATTAAGGTTATTATCAGTGATTTTAGTCCGTGTACAAGAATTGGTCAGTAGCTATTTGTTTAAATTTATTATTTAGGATGATATCTATGAAGTCTGAATCATAACCATTATTTACAGCAATTTTTTTAATAACTATTAATTTTTTAATAACTTTTAATAATTAGCGAAATATTATTAGACATTGGAATCATGACCAAGCGATGGACCATTGAATGGAATGCGGAGTGTTTATGGGACAATGGATTATTTGATGTACTATGTATGACCCTCTCGACTCATCGCCTTACACAGCTGTGGGAAGGATGGTTTCACACGTCCATTACTCCTAGAAATATTGATCCCCAGATTCCTATCAACCCCTCAAACCTGTTTCCTTCCCATGACTTCCACTCCTTTCTTTCCCTTAAAAGACCCTCCACACAGCATCTTTAAAGATGACACTGGCCCTAAGGGAATTTTTATCCTAAGGGCCTCCTGTGTTGGGCTAATGTTAAAAATAAAGAAAAATGCATTCGTTTATAATTAGGTAGGTATATAATGCAAATAATAATTAATATACATTATTTATTTATTACCGTATTTTAAATCAATGTCCGTTGGTAGTAAATACGTATTAATATTGCAAATAATAAATATAATCTTTTCTTAGAATTGCAATGTATTTTTTTGTTAATTGCCATGCTTGAAACAAAATCATTTAACGTATGTAAAATAATAAGTAATGTCACGTAATTCTAGTTGCCGCAAAAAACGGCATAGGTCCGCCTAGCATGCCCTCCGCGTGGCGACTATGGCGACTGGTCAACGTGTAAATACGTGTAATAGAAAGAGCGCGACGATATTCAAGTGGTTTAGAAGTAAATACCATAAACGACTATAGTGAGAATATTTAATAAAACACGACTTATTTAAAAAAGAGCAAAAATCTCGTAAGGGATGTTTAAAGTAGCGTTTAAAGAAACATTGTAAATTTTTTCATACATATAATTCGTAAAATGACAGAAATAAATGTGTAAATAATAAATTTCGGAGCATACTTTGCGATTTATTTCTATCGAGGGAATTTCATATAATTGCCGTTTCGGCGTGGGGAATGTAAAAATGTTATCTTAAAGAATAACATGTATTTTTTTAAGAGCTTAAAAACTTCAAAACGTTTAAGGAAAATATGTAAGAAATCGGTAGAAATTCGCAGAACGGCCCCTTAACTTGTAATAAATGTGTAAATAATAAATTTCGGAGCATACTTTGCGATTTATTTCTATCGAGGGAATTTCATATAATTGCCGTTTCGGCGTGGGGAATGTAAAAATGTTATCTTAAAGAATAACATGTATTTTTTTAAGAGCTTAAAAACTTCAAAACGTTTAAGGAAAATATGTAAGAAATCGGTAGAAATTCGCAGAACGGCCCCTTAACTTGTAAGTTACATGTTTTCAGGATTTTACGACCACCATGCTACTAGGCACACGTCCGTGTTGTGGTGGTCGATTATTTAGTATTATTGATTTTCAAATTTCTCTTTATCTACATAAACATTCTTCCTTTTATTAATATTCACTCATTCAGAGGTTAAGTATAAAGAACCATTCACATCTCAGGCGAAATAACCAAATGATATTCTACGGACTTACGAACTAGATTCTGTAACCATGTAACAAATTAATATACTTAATAAAAAATTACAAAAATTCTGTTTCCCTTCTACTAATGTAAAGGAGGAGAAACATTAATGTAACATAATTTGTATATTTATTATTGTTTTTTTCTATTATTATTGTATTATGATTGTTATAAAAGTACATGAATAAATAACTGTTTTCAGTTTCAGTGCCGGCAACCCGGGCGTTTATTTAATATAAATTTATTTACAACTAGCTTCTGCCCGCGACTTCGTCTGCGTAAGATAACTTCGAGTAATCTATTTCCTTTTCCTAGGTCCCATCTACGTTTATACCAAAATTCTTAACCTATTTATTTAAAATATCTATAATTATTGATTAGATGCAACATATTAGGCGAGTACTTCGTTTTTTCGAGAATTTTGATTAAATAATCACTGTTTTGCAAAATGTCATTATCAAATTTTGACATTTTCTAGTAAACAATAATTATTATTTTCAATATATTCAAAATTAATAGCTAGCTTTATAAATTATAACCTATATGTTATTCTGGTGTATGACCTATATTATTGTAAAGTTTCATTAAAATCCACTCAGTAAATTTTGCGTGAAAGAGTAACAAACACACATACATCCATACAAACTTTCGCGTTTATAATATTAGTAAGTTTTTTTTCTTTTACCTGCCTTACTGGACAAAGTCTGTTCAGAGGCGGGAAAATAACATATTACATTTATTAAAACATATATGCATCAAAAGAGATACGCATTAAAAATATATCTATTAATATAGATATGCATTAAAAAAGATTAAAAATATATATGTATATATGTGTGCAAAAAAGCACAAGATTTTTGATTTAAATATTTGCATACATATTTTTATTTTATTATTTGTTACTCTTCCATCAATAGCTTGCACACGTAATAAAAATAAATAAAAAATTTCAGATAAAAGAAGATAAATAAAGCAGGTAGGTACAAGTAATTTATAATTGCTAACCTGCAGTACTCTATGTATTTGTTCTGACTTATACATTCTGACCGTATATAATTTCGTTAGAAATTGTATGAAAAAAATACGAATTTCTGTAATGTGTACTCGTGTTAAGTATTTAGAATATTTTGAATGTCTGTTCTTTCCTTTTTATTCAACCATATTACAAATCTTTTGAACAGCCAATTCAAATTCTTGGGGCGACATAAGTTTTTGTTTGTGTAAGAAAGGTATTAAAAATGTGTGGTGGGTAAGATTCATGTTTTTTGAGAAATGGGGAACTTGAAAGTGTTTATTTATTTTTGCTCGTGTGTTTTGCGAGTGAGGTATGTGTTGATGTGATGTTTTGATACACTTTTTATATATGATCTTCCTTATGAATAGTTTATTTAAGTCCAGTAATATGTTTTTAACATTAGCTGTTCTGTCGGATGTTGGTAAGGCTTTTTAAACATAATTCTAGTTTTTGTTTTGTGATTTATTTTTCGTCTATATGAGTGTCGTCTGCATCACTGATTACTTTGAACTCAATTTTTCTAAAGTATATCTCAGTTAGACTATTTATGTAGATGAGGAATAGTATGGGACCCACGACGCTGCCTTGCGGTACTTCACACCTGATATCTACTTTGTCACTACTATATTTATTTATTTTTACTATTTGTTGTCTCTTTTCAATGTAACTGACAAAACATTTTAGCAGTGGACCTGTTATGCCGATATTTTAAAGTTTTTGGTGTAGTAAGTTATGTGAAATAGTGTCGAATTATTTTGTTAGGTGTAAGAACACCCCCATCACCTTTGATCCGCCGTCTATGCTTTTCACTGTGTAGTTAGTTAATTCTGATATAGCATCTTCTGTACCCATATTTGCACGAAATCCAAATTGGCAGCTTGATAGCAGATTGTGTTTTCCAAGGAATTCTAGTAATCTTTTTTTCAAAGCTTTTTCTAGAAGTTATATAGGGAATTTAGCGAAGTGGTTGGTCTGTAATTTATATCAGAGTTTTGTCTCCCGGTTTATTAATTGGAGTAAAACATCCTATTTTTAAGTGATAAGGGTTTGTGATAAGTTTTTATCATAATGCATTGTGTCATAATAAACAAAAAAATGTATCTCTAATTAGAGAACACGAATAGCTGAAATACGAATATGAAAACAGTTTTTCTCCTCTATGAAAAAGCAACTGTTTCGTCATATGGTATTTACGAGAACACGAATAGTTGCACTCGGAATAATGAAAAGGCTTTTCTCCACTGTGAGTCAGCTTGTGGATCGTCAGACTGCTGTTGTGAGAACATGAATAGTTGCATTCGAAACATAAAAAGGTTTTTCTAGAGTGTTAGCCAGCATGTGGCCGGTCAGATAGCCCTAGAGAATAAATAGTTGCACTCAGAACATAAAAAAGGTTTTATTTAACTTTGAGTCAGCGTGTGGATCGTCAGACCGCCTTTCTGAGAACATGAATAGTTGCACTTGAAACATGAAAAAGGTTTTTATCCACTTTGAGTCAGCAAATGGATCGTAAGACTGCTTTTGTGAGAACACGAATAGTTGCTGTGCTGTGTTTTTTTCTGTGCTGTGAGTCAGTATGTGGCTAGTTGGATTGCCCTTTTCAGAAAATAAATAGTTGCATTCGTAACATGAAAAATAATTTTCCTAATTGTGAGTCAGCATGTGTCTAGTCAGATTGCCCTTTTTAGAGCATGAATACTTGCACTCCGAACAATGAAAAGGTTTTTCACCACTGTGAGTCAGCTTGTGGATCGTCAGACTGCTCTTATGACAACATGAATAGTTGCAATCGGAACATGAAAACGGTTTTTCTAGAGTATGAGTCAGCATATGGGTAGTCAGATTGCCCTTTTTAGAACATGAAAAGTTGCACTCAGAACATGAAAAAGGTTTTTCTCCAGTGTGAGTCAGCATGTGGATTGTTAGACTATCCTTGCGAAAACATGAATAGGTGCACTTGGAACATGAAAAAGGTTTTATTCCACTGTGAGTCAGCATGTGTCTAGTCAGACTGCGCTTTTAAAAAGATGAATAGTCGCACTCGGAACATGTAAAGGGTGTTTCTCCATTGTGAGTCAGTACATGGGTCATCAGACTGCTTTTGTTAGAACACGAATAGTTGCACTCGGAACATGAAAAAGGTTTTTCTTTGCTGTGAGTCAGCACGTGGCTAGTTAAATGGCTCTTTTGAAAACATGAATAGTTGCATTCGGAACATGAAAAAGGTTTTTCTTTATAGTGAGTCAGCATGTGTCTAGTCAGATTGCCCTTTTTAGAACAAGAATAGTTGCACTCCGAACAATGAAAAGGTTTTTGTCCACCGTGAGTCATCTTGTGGATCGTCAGACTGCTTTTGTGAGAACATGAATAGTTGCAATCGGAACATGAAAACGGGTTTTCTAGAGTGTGAGTCAGCATGTGGCTAGTCAGATTGCCCTTTTTAGAACATGAAAAGTTGCACTCAAAACATGAAAAGGGTTTTTCTCCAGTGTGTGTCAGCATGTGGATTGTTAGACTGTCATTGCGAAAACATGAATAGGTGCACTTGGAACATGAAAAAGGTTTTTTTCCACTGTGAGTCAGCATGTGTCTAGTCAGACTGCGCTTTTGAAAACATGAATAGTCGCACTCGGAACATGAAAAGGGTATTTCTCCACTGTGAGTCAGCTTATGGATCATAAGACTGCTTTTGTGAGAACATGAATAGTTGCAATCGGAACATGAAAAAGGCTTTTCTACAGTGTGAGTCAGCATGTGGCTAGTCAGATTGCCCTTTTTAGAACATGAATAGTCGCACTCGGAACATGAAAAGGGTATTTCTCCACGGTGCGTCAACATATGGATCTTCAGACTGCTTTTGTGAGAACACGAATAGTTGCACTCGGAACATGAAAAAGGTTGAGCTCTACTGTGACTCCGCATGTGATTTGTCAAATTTCTCTTCCGAGAAAATGAATAGTTGCACTCGGAACATGAAAAAGGTTTTACTCCAGTTTGATTGCGAAGGTGAGTATCAAAATCATTCGTTGGAGAGCAGGAGTAGATGTACTGAGGGCAAGATAATTGTTTATCCACACGATGTGTATTCAGATCTGTCGACAAATTTTAAAAATAATATGTTAAAAAGGCATCAAGACTTATTTCATGCGCTAACTGTAGATAAGCACAGTAAATGTATATAAACGATAAAAAATGAATATCGCTAAATGTTAAATCTTAAAATTAAAATCGGGTTTACCTGCTGTCTGTCTGTTAACTAGTTCTAAACAGTCAGTTAGATGTATGTTAATTTCCATATAAGAAAACCCCCCTTCATCTTCTTCTCGCGGTCCAAGATTTGCCTTGAATGCAACAGTTTCCACATAAGTATTGTCTGCGAAAACAAAACGATAATGCATACATACGTGTTTAAGAGGGAATTTGGAAAAGAACCTTTAAGATCAATATAAGATAAATAATGTTTGCTCCAGGGACTGATGATTTTAGCAGGACCCTGCTTTTGAAGAATTCAATGGAATGGTGTTCGCTTCCATCAATATTAACGCATTTTTAGTGTATAATAATAAGAGTAACTTATATCATGTCCCACATAAAATGAGGTAAAAATTTGAGGAATTAGGAAATTATCGCTTGCAGTACAATTAAGTTAAAATTCCGAATTCAACATGCTACATTTTTAAAATATTCAATTACACTAACTGACTGTCTGAGTACTCTCCGCGTACCGCAAACATTCATTCTTCACATCTTGGAGGTCAAAATCTATATCCGTATACAGCATTCCACCTCCGTCTTCTTCCTCGGGCCCTGATTCTGTCTTCATGGAAACAGTTTTTCTAATTCTTTAATTTTTTTAATTCTTTCAGAATTAGTAGATCCATGGCACTGCTGTGGTAGCGTTTGGTAATTGGTTCAAGCTGAAACCAATATTTCTGAAACAGAACATTTGAATATTTTGTTTGGTTTGGAATATTTTGCCAAAACACTGAATTCGTGTACATAACTCATATTTTGAAACCAGAATTTTATAATTATTGGGGCTGTATTTTAATCTTGCAATTGACATTTGAAAAAGGTAGAGAGAATGGCTATATATCGTGGCTTAACTCAATATATATGATACCTATCTCTAAATATTCGCTATTTCCTTATATTGGTCCATGTTTTATAATGTGAGTAATCAAAGCAATTTAAAAACTGTAATTCGCCAATAGAATAATGCTGTCTCACTCTAGTACTGCTCTAGTCGAAGTAGCAATTTAATCAGTCCACAGAAACTCTCATTCAATATTAGGTATATACTTCAAATCGACAGTTTGAAGTATATACCTAATATTGAATGTTTGTCGAAGAAAACATAAAATGAATTCCCTAACACATTCCCTAACACATGAATTCCCTAACACATTAGGTATACAAATTGGCGTTGGTAAGGTAAGCTAGGTCGCGTTAGACACAGCGCAGTTGTGCATGTGAGTCTGCCTGCTAGAATTAAAGAACAGTGGTCGCTCAGTTTGGTTTGGAATAAAGGCCGCTACCAAAATGAATAGCGTGAATAATATCAGTATTAGGACTTACCAAAAACTATCAAAAGCATGGGATGATAAATTTAACTGCGTGGGTTAAACAGAGTATGAAGAGGGTATGAGTAAGGGATATTATGAAGACTTAGAGGTTGGAAACAGGATGAAACGACAGACCGTGATATTATTATTGAAATTCGTAACTTTTGTTAAAAAGAGATGTTAAATCCTAATTACTTAATTACAACCGTTACATTACAAGGGATAAACGGTATATGTAGATAATCACAGACTACTTCCTAAAAATATAAAATGAATGATAAAAATGTCACGATATGAAATTAATGAAAAAATTCAACCACTTAATTTCTGCTAAAATTTAATTAATTGTATCTTTAAATCTTCCGTCTATTTCGAAATAAGTTTCCGAGATCTTTTTTCCACATCACGAATCACTCCGTCTACACCGGGATAAACATGGACTATTATGCCGATGGGCCATTGAAGAGGCGCGATGTTGTAACACGTTTGTGTATAAGGCAATTCACCCTAAGAAGAGTGCTATGTGTTGTCGTCACACTTGATGATTCCGACAGTGCCTGTAGTTACCGGATTCGAGCTCGTGTTCCACTTTTGATCAGATTGTAAAGTATTTAGGTATTCCATGCGCCCACGATTCCAGAAAGTCTGGACGAGATGATCCACGAGATGCTTCCGTTGCAACAAGTTTACTGACTCGTTGGTTAAGTCAGCAGCGGGTAAAGATTTTAACGGAGTAAGAGTTAAAAATTGTGCGGGAGTAAGAGGCAACGGAGCTGAGACATCGGTAACGCAAAGTACGGACAGCGGACGTAAGTTCAGAAGTGCTTCTATCTGAGAAAGCACTGTCTGCATCTCTTCATACGTGAGTAGAGATGTACCCACTATTTTATTTAAGTAACTCTTCACGCACTTTATATTACTTTCCCAGATTCCACCAAAGTTTGGAGATTGGAGGATTCATTTTCCATTCGATGCGTTTTTCCCGTAGATTATCTTAAATGGGACTTAGCTCCCACAAAGTTCGTTCCGTTATCGCAGTACATAACGTTGATAAAAAGCGTTTGAAAGCGTTGAGGGAGATTTCAGTGGAAAGATCGGAAGCGAGTTCGATATGAACAGCGCGGGTCAATAGGCAGATAAATAGGCAAATATAAGCCTTCTGACTTCGAACATCCCGTCGTCTCTAAGGGATTATTTGAAGCGGGTCCGCATAGTAAACACCTGTGTGTAGAAAAGCTTTGGTTTCGCGAACGCTATATGAGGGTAAATCTCCCATTTTTAGGAATTGCGGTTTGGCATTAATCTTGAAGCACGTATTGCACCGATGCCCGCGCTTCCGAACTTGATTATCAGATCGACTACATGAGCACGAGCGGGTAATAGAATGCTATCCTATTCTATTACCCGCTATTCTGTTGACCGTGAAATTCTATTTCAGCGTTTTTCAACCTGCCTCCTACCCTTAGAACATCGTCATGAAGAAACGGGTTCAATTTTGCAATAGCGCGCCGAAGTTTCTTCCCGTCAGTCATTGCCGTCAGTATCGTCCCAATCCAGGTTGTACTCCCATAAAGATTTAATAATAAGCTTAGCCAATAAAACAACCGGTGGGACGAAATCCATTAAATCCCAAAGACGAGCAATCGTCGATAGGATGTTTCGTTTGGTGCAAGTTTTTTCGTTGGAGTTTACAACAAATATAAAATTATCAGAAGCGGGTATCCATTGAAGCCCAAATATTTTTAGGTTTTCATCGGGATTAAATTCCACGTGTTCGTTGACGTTGATCTGAAGGACAAACTTGTGGACAAAAAGTTTGGAGAATTACTAGAGAATTTTACACGATCGAATCCTCCCGCGGCGAATAATTGAATCAATTCCGTAGACAACTCGGAAGCTTCCTCGACCGACAAGCAAGTGGTTACGAAATCGTCCATGTAGAATGAGCCTTTTTCCATCAGGTTTTCAGCAAGTGCGAAACGAGGTTATTCAAGCGAACAAAGCGAAATAACAAAGTTAGCGCAATGTACGCATTGCCAAGAATGGACTACTAGACATTCCGAAAGTGACGCGATTAAATTCAAACAATTGCAAAGGGTCACTATCGTTAAATCAGTACAGCATGTGCTGATAACGGCGGCATTCTTCTTGCACTACATACATTTGTTTTATGTCAGCGGTTATAGCCATAGCGAATAATCGGAAATTGAGGATAATGCGAAACAAATCACCTTGTAAATTCTTACCGGTGTGTAGAATATCATTAAGCAAGTAACCAGAATCGGATTTTATAATCGCGTCTAGCACCATGCGAATTTTAGTGGTCAGTTTATCTTCGCGATCTACGGAATGATGCGGGATTGCGTAATGCGGTTAATCAGAATTGTCGACTAGGGAAATGTACCCTTTCTGAAGGTATTCGCGCAATATTTTGTCATATTCTAGTTTTATGGCGGGTTGGGATTTTAAGTCGCGTTCGAGAGATCGGTACCTTTCGGCGGCCGGCAATGCGCGCCAAGGACAGATGGACTTTTTCGAAACGGCAACGTGACTATATAACGACTTGTCGTGTCACGAGAAGTTGTGAACTTGAATTTTTCCTCACATTCTTGTTCATCAGGCGTAAAAAACTTCTCGTCGAGAATATCTTCCAATTCGAAAAAGCGTGCGAGACAAAAATCCTTATCTTCCGCAAACGTGCAAAATGATTGTGTGTCGTAGTTACATGGGGTTTCAAATCTACTTTCTCGTCTACAATACTGATAAATTCTGAACGAATTTTCTCTACGGTGCCAGCGTGGTGCAATCTAAATCAAGAATAATGAAAATCTCCAGAATTACATTATAATATGTAAGTATGTGCGAATGGCATTATTCATTATGTGTATTTGTGTAGGCCGTGGTAACGGAGTTCTTGATCTGTTACGCGGAGCTGATCTTCTGCTCCGCCCGGGCCGGAGGAGGACACGGGCGATTCAGGATCAAAAGAAAAATGAATGACAATTTTTTGCTCTATCAGAAGATCTCTTAATTTTGTCAAAGATTGATTGCAGTGTCGTGAAACCTCAAGCTAGCTTCGCATTTAAACGTTTGAGACGTTTATCATCCCGTGACATTTTTCTTGTTCCGGTTATTTATAAATCTAACAATAATATAGACCAAGAATAATGCTTGTAACGTTTATATGAATGAAATTAAATTAATATTTTATTTACGTGCAGTGCTCAGTGGGATCAAATTTGACCCCAACAACCTTGAGGGGTTAACAACCCTAAATTAAAAATGTTTGCGTAATATCAATTTATTATATCAATTAATTCATCCAGTACTGGGAGTAAATTATATAAAACAACAAATTATTAGTAAAGACAGGATGTCTATGAACAATTAATAATGCGGGTAGAAATGAAATGAAATGAGTGATCGTAATATGAAAATTTCTAAGAGATATTAACAGATTTTATCTCTCCGGCTCGTCTGGACCATGAATGGTGCGTGTTTTGTGTGGGTTTTGTGTGTCGAAGGACCATGATATGTGTATGTTTTATGTGTTTAACCACTGCACAAGTAGGAAGGTATGCACTTAAGGAAAAGGGGAGAAATTACTCACTGCGGGACTCGTAGCACATTCCTCTATATTTTTAACATAGATTTTTCACTTTTAACCATTTTTTATAGGTCAGACGCATAATTTTTTTCTAAGCGTATTAAAAAGCTTATCAAAAAAATACTCGATCACTTCAAAGGCCAAGATGTGTTCTACTCACAGTATTTAATTGAAGCATCTATATTATTTCTAAGCGATCAAATTTTCAAAACTAATACACAAGATTTTATACGATTTTGCGTTTTTCCGCATGTCTTCACCTTAATAACTAAAATTCATATTGAAGCACTCGGTTTGACACACAACTGAACTTCTGCATAACCTCTGTTTAACGTTTTGACAGATCTGATGTTATGAATGAACATCGTGCAGGCCGTTGCCGTTCCGAAGCGGCGTTTTAGGACAATAACGGTGATGGTGCTGATTTTAACAAAATCAAATTTTATAATATATTTTGTATAATAATCATATTTTACAAGTACATTTTTATAAGTATAATTTAAATCACAACATTTGAATAATATCAAACAAGAGGCACAAGAACAAGTTATATGTTTAAGAACAATAATGTTCAGCTGTTCCGAATAATCTCACTGCAAAAACAAAAACCAACCTAGGTAAGAGGTATATACTAAATGCTATAGGTATAGACCAACTAAATAAATTTGATGTGAACATTCTTCATACTTGTTTACATGTTTCATATTGTTGATAAACCTTTCCCTTTAATTAATTTTAATAATTATTTTTAATTTGGTTTATGTAAAATATTTGGATTTGGATTTTTTTACACCACACAGGAAGCCCTGAGTAAAAAAATTCCCTCAGGGCATATGTCATCTTTGGGGATGCTGTGTGGGGGATCTTTTAAGGGAAACGACGGAGTGGAAGTTCTGGGAAGGAAAAAGGTATGAGGAGTGGGTAGGAATCTGGGGGTCAATGTGTCCAGGAGTGACGAATAATGTGCGAATCCATCCCTCCTACTGCGATGCAGGGTGATGGGTCAAATGAGTTTGGTTGGAGAGATTAGATCTCCCTAAACAATTCTCTCCCGATCCAGCTCGCAAAGCAACCGCATTCACCGTCAAGACCCAGACAAACCTCACCCCGTAAATCTGGGCACCCCTGCTAAGTCACCAAACGTAGCGAACCACTTGGGGTGACCTATGGCAGGGGTGTTGGTTATCCAATAAATAGTTCCCGGGGCGGCGGTACCCATACCTACCTCCCAAATTGTAAAAGTCATATATAATGATTAATGATCAATAAGAGGTTCAAGGAAAAAATATATATGAGTTGTAATATTTTTGGTATGCTTCGTTATTCTCCTCTGCCATGCGTTTGGAATTCGTCAGTTTTTTTTAAATGATTTTCGGCTATCTAATTATTGTTTTTTCGCACCCATAAAAGTATGTCCCGTCTTTCCGGTTTATAAAAAATGGTCCGATTTTTCGGATTGAAATTTTCAAAAAATCGCCAGGGATTCAAAATACGATTAAAAAAAAAAAAAAAAATACTGAATGTCTTAGAATATTTTCCTTAACCGGAAAAAAAATTTAAAAAATCCGTTGCAAGTGGCCTATTTTAATTTTACGTAATTGAAATTTAAAATGGAATATTTTCCACTTCCCCCAATGCAAATAGTTGTCTTTTAATGTAATTAAGGTCAATCAAAAGATTTTTTCAAAAAAAAGTGCGTATTAACCGTTGCCAGCTACATCCAATATTTACCAATTTTTTAATAGAGTATTATTGTTTTTTATTTATATATAAATAACGCGCAAGAGTCCCAAATGCTCCCTTCTGAAGCCAGTAAGAGTACGGCATCCCCAATTGGGGTATGTTTTGAGGCTGAAGGTAGTTAGGAGGGATCTGCTTTCTATGTCTATTCAGAATTGTAGTCGTACAACAAGACCTTAAGAACATATGCTGCATGCCAGGTTCAAAACCGCGAGTTCCGGATTTGGAGTCGAGAGCCTTGCCCCTCGACGGCGTATTGATTTATTACAAATTATTATTATTTAGGTAAAATAGTAACTATGTACTGTACCTACACCCGCCCTTAATCCCTGGTTAGGTATAGAACCAGTTGTATGATGAATATGTTACTTGTGTTCATCACGTGTTGAACACGTGATATATTGACCGGTCAGTGGTTCCGTGTTCGATTCCTCGGCTGGCTAAGTCCTCCACCACAACACAAGCAACATCTTCCGCTTAGTGTGGTGGTAGTAGGAGATTTTCAAATGTTGTTGGGTTATTCGTAACCCGGAAATGTTTGTCTTTCTTTAAAAAAAAAAAAAAAATTCCGTAGCTAAATTAAGTTTAATGAAAATAAAATTCAAATGCATATTTTTTAGTTTTCCCCAACATGCGTAGTCTTTAAAAAAGAAGTATTCCGTATTAACCGTGAAACGAGTTTCGACAAGGAATATTCCGTATTATTCGTTGTGCGGACTTCTAAAACTTTACCCAAACATGAACTAATTAAGGCTCTTTGGTCTTACTTAGACAATATAACATGAACCATTAATAGTTTCATACACCGCCTACTGGTTAATACGGAATATTTTTTATTCAAACAGTTAGATTTTGCTTTATTATTACGAAAATTTGAGTGTTTATGTCGGGGGAGACGAAAAAACATGCATTTTATATTTCAATTTTATAAGATTATTTCACTTACGCGAAGTATTTGACAGCCACGTTTGGCCAAGTGAAACGGGACTTATACAACTTCAATTACTACAATATACAACTATTTACGTGCACAAAATAGGTTATTAGGTTCTTAGGCTGGGTAACCTAAGTAATCCGTGCGTATTTAGATTGAAAAAAAATCGCAAATATCAAATCCAAAGAAATGGCGGCAAAGGAAATGTTCCGCTCCGTATTATCCGTGCGTATCCGTGTATCGAAATTCGAATTCCGTATTATCCGGTAAGCGGAGTAGTAAACATTTACCCATGAACCTACTTACGTACAAGGCGAAGCTCGACGGTCAATTCCAATGTGTTGAGGAAACGTCACTAGAAAAGTAGAAGTGCAAGGGGTAAAGTTCGGTACTTGGGAAGCACTCCGAAAAAATAAGTTGAATTATTTTTATACTAACTTTGGGCTGGAAAATCCGAATCTGAAGGAATTAGGTTGGGGAGGTCAATATCAACTGAGTTACAGGACTTTAAAGTTTCGTACACAGGAACAAATCCGCAATGCAATTTTGACATATTGTACTGAAGAAGTCAAAGTGATTCAATGATGCCAACCTCAGAAAATTGCAAAGTGTTGCCATTAAGCAATAATATCAATGTTATTATGTGAATAGAATGTGTCAATCACTTTTTTATCACAAACCATGTTACACAAACCTAGCGTAGCCGCTTAACTACTTGAAAACTGGGATGTTTTTCTTGCCTTGACGTGAGCAGGCGCTATAAAGGGGGAACATCCTTTTGTATCACAAACCATGTTACACAAACCTAGCATATTATTGCTTAATGGCAACACTTTGCAATTTTCTGAGGTTGGCATCATTGAATCACTTTGACTTTTCAGTACAATATGTCAAAAATGCATTGCGGATTTGTTCCTGTGTACGAAACTTTAAAGTCCTGTAACTCAGTTGATATTGACCTCCCCAACCTAATTCCTTCAGATTCGGATTTTCCAGCCCAAAGTTAGTATAAAAATAATTCAATTTATTTTTTCGGAGTGCTTCCCAAGTACCGAATTTTTTCCAGCAAATATATTGCACTTAATTCAATATTACTTCAGAAAAGCAGATTAAAAGTGGTAAAAAGTGGACTAATGGGGCGTTCAGACGTTTCGATTTTTGTTGACCAACTTTTATTTTACGAAAAAAGTTGAGCAACATTTTGTTCCCACGTTTCAATTTAAGTTGAACCGATTTTGAGATTCAAAATGGCGTCAACTGAAATTGTTAGTGCGTGCGTCTATCTAATTTCTGATGTTCTGTGAGAGGAGCTGGAGATTATGAAAAAATATAAAAAACGTCGTACTTGGATGAGAAAATGGATCATGAGAAGGAGTGAATTAGGCGCATCCAACACAATTTTTTTCAAAATAATATTATTTACATTTCAAAAATAATATTCTATTTTTGTATACTTCTTGTTTTTGATCCGAAAGACAGGGATGGCTTTGGTACAGATCCATAAATCTGAACATTAAATCGTCCGACCATTTCAGATATTTTTTGGTTGAAACGGATTCCATGACGGTAGGAAATAGTACCGAATAAATGAAACGCCTGACGTTTACTTTTTCCCGCGAGTAACTAAAAATGATAAGCGACTTGAAACATGTGTTCAGACGCTACGATTCGATGTAAAACTCGAACGATTAGTAAAACCAAAATGGCGATAGTCATACTTGAACGACAAAAGTAGACGGGCTATCAACTTTCGCTAGCAACAAAAAAAGTTGATAACTTTGTTGACAAAGTGTTCACACGTGTCGATTAGCTTTCAACTGTCGAGTTGACCGACAAAAGTCGCCCCGTGGGAACCGGCTATTAGTAAGCGTCAAATGGGGCGTTCAGACGTTTCGATTTTTGTTGACCAACTTTTATTTTACGAAAAAAGTTGAGCAACATTTTGTTCCCACGTTTCAATTTAAGTTGAACCGATTTTGAGATTCAAAATGGCGTCAACTGAAATTGTTAGTGCGTGCGTCTATCTAATTTCTGATGTTCTGTGAGAGGAGCTGGAGATTATGAAAAAATATAAAAAACGTCGTACTTGGATGAGAAAATGGATCATGAGAAGGAGTGAATTAGGCGCATCCAACACAATTTTTTTCAAAATAATATTATTTACATTTCAAAAATAATATTCTATTTTTGTATACTTCTTGTTTTTGATCCGAAAGACAGGGATGGCTTTGGTACAGATCCATAAATCTGAACATTAAATCGTCCGACCATTTCAGATATTTTTTGGTTGAAACGGATTCCATGACGGTAGGAAATAGTACCGAATAAATGAAACGCCTGACGTTTACTTTTTCCCGCGAGTAACTAAAAATGATAAGCGACTTGAAACATGTGTTCTGACGCGACGATTCGATGTAAAACTCGAACGATTAGTAAAACCAAAATGGCGATAGTCATACTTGAACGACAAAAGTAGACGGGCTATCAACTTTCGCTAGCAACAAAAAAAGTTGATAACTTTGTTGACAAAGTGTTCACACGTGTCGATTAGCTTTCAACTGTCGAGTTGACCGACAAAAGTCGCCCCGTGGGAACCGGCTAATAGCCGGTTCCCACGGGGCGACTTTTGTCGGTCAACTTAAAAGTAGACGGGCTATCAACTTTCGCTAGCAACAAAAAAAGTTGATAACTTTGTTGACAAAGTGTTCACACGTGTCGATTAGCTTTCAACTGTCGAGTTGACCGACAAAAGTCGCCCCGTGGGAACCGGCTATAATAGACGCGATGGAAACGTCGCCATTACAAGAAGGCGTAGAGCGTAGATACCTACGCAAAATAGAAGGTGCTTTGACATTTCCATAGACAATGCACTATTGAAGAAAAAATCATAAAATACAGTTCCCACTTTTGACAATAAATTATCATATAAATTTAAATGAGTTCTGAAAACAGAGAAATACGATTCGACTTCGTATCAGGAATTTTCGATTCATTATATTTTTCATTTTTTTTATGAAAACTAATGAATTGTTTGTTAAATCATGAAATTTTATTCCACAACCGAAATAACAACTCATTACTCACACAAAAAGATGTCTTAAAACCTTTCTCGTACCGTGCCAAAAATAACTTCGACGTGCCGTTCTGGAACACAGCGTTACTGTTGAGAATTGAGTCTTACAATACAGATTTTAAAAAAATGTTCTTTTAAAACAGTTTTCATATTATACTTATATTAAAAAAAAAGCTAGCACTATGCGTTTCAATATTATTTAATTTTATTTAATAATATTGATTTAAGTATTAAAAAAGTTATATTTTAAGAAATGCCATTTATGGATTAAAGCAATCTCCCTAGCCTATGAAAGAGTTAGAGTGGTTTTAAGTAAATTATATTTTCAAATAGTCGATACGAACCATGTTTATTTACAATAATGAAGGGTGAAATTACAATGGCAGTGGCTTTGTATGTAGACGATTTTATAGTTTTTTTGTAATAGCGATACTGAAACTACTAAAATAAATAAAAAATGTATAAGATTCAGAATTTAAGTTAAATGACCTAGGACCTGTTAATCAATATTTAGGCATGAAAATTAATTTAGAAAAAAATAAAAAAATTATTACTGTAGATCAACAACAATATATTGAACAGTTAATTTCTACAAATTAATAATCTTACACATATTAAACAACATATAAAATACGTGGATAATAAGGGAGACCCAAAAATTTATATGAGAGGTGTTCCCAAAAGCAAAGAAATTAGCATAACGAATACCATTTTGACGTTTTGCGTGCGATGTGATAGCGTCCTTTCATGGTCCTTCCCGTACAGGACGCGAGACAAACTGATTGAGAGTTCACTCGGTGTTCAGACGTTTCACTTTGCTCTCTTCCGCGCGCATGCGCGCGCAAGTGAAGGATGCCGAATGAAAATATCCAACATTGTTGGATCGGTTCACTTGAAGATTTCATTCGGCAGACCGTTCATTCGTGTCATTCCGAGTAAACTAGGCCGAATGAAGTGCGGAAATGAGCAATTAGTGAACCGTCTGAATGGCGCTTAACATAGCGCTCATAGTGACCATAAATAAACCACTTATTAGATTGATATCTTCGGGCTTTTTGTACTGTGCAACTTTGGTCAATATTTTACCATAGATATGGCAACAAAGTGAAGTTTTGACGTCACACACCATAGACGATGATAGAGGAAACTCTAAAAAGCACGACCATAGACAATATAATCCTTCTTCCGAATATTCCCAATCCATTAGCCTAAAATATTATTTAAAAAAAGAAATGTCAAAATGTTCCTACAGGACAAGAAGGTTTCATCTGACAAAGTGCTGTCCTGAGAAAATGAGCTTTAAAGTATCTTTCTTTACAGCTCATATTCTCAGAATAATGCTGTGTCAGATAGGAACCCGTTGCTCTGTAAAGAAATAGAGATATCGTTAAATTAACCTTAAAATACTTGAAATTTCAATTCCTGTAAAAGGATATTTTCAAATATAATTGGTCGTTCTTGCGATATTATCGAATTTTGACATTCCTCTGCTAAAAACAGAAAAATGAAAACTCATAATAGTATGTTTAAAAATTTTATTATATATTAATATAGATACCTAACACAGAAACAAGAAATACAAGAATATTGATGCAGTCTCTCTTTGGGACTATATTAGCTAGTGAATATGAATGAATTCATGTGATCGTGGATCACCAAAGCAAGATGATTAACATTATTCAGAACGTCCGGTAGTCTGTAATACCTTGTAAACAAAAATCCTGCAACGATGAATCCTGGAATGAGCCGATGCATGTGTATGGAAAATGAAACACAGATTTGCTTCGTAATCTTTTGTAATCCTTCTGGCAGCAATCGACACAGTGCATGACTCTGAAGTCACTGTCACGCTCTGAAACATTAACATTATACATTAACCAAATTTCGCGAACAAAACATGTAAAATTTTTCCTTTCACATAATATAAAACCGATGTATACCTTCATAATCTTGTGTGTCCCTTATATTGACTTGAACCAATATCTGTAGAGCCTTTGACACTGCATTATCGAGTATTTCGATAAATATGTTCGCGCCGGGAAATCGTCGTTCGCGAATCGTGTACCCGTTTTGACTTTTGACAGGTGAGCAACCATAGAATTAGCATATAAAGCTAAAAAGCTTCCTATTGGATGGAGCTATGACGTCACAAACCATAGATAAACGTTTTTGAGCCGGTACGCCATTTTGTTCGGAGTTATACCCCCCTGGCCAAGAGACAATAACGAAGTCATAGACAATTGCCACAAAAATATTGACTAATATCATTCTAAAAAGAATCGAACCAAAAATAGAAAACATCCTTTCCGGAGACCAGTATGGATTCAGAAGAGGTGTAGGAACCAGAGAAGCAAATTGTCGCAACGCATACTGCTAGAAAAAAATATTTAAAAGAAACCAAAATACATTCATCGCATTCATGGACCTGGGAGAAGGCATTCGACAAAGTAGAATAGAAAAGGCTCTTCGAGTTTCTGAAGAGAATTGATATCAAATATAGAGATAGACGAATAATCCAGGCGCTATACAAGAATGAGGCCGCTTTAATTAGATGTGACAATGGTACAAAGGAAGCCAGTATAAAACAAGGGGTGAAACAGGGATGCTCTCTGTCACCTGTTCTTTTTAACCTTTCCCATACCATGCTAAAAACACCCTCGTCGTGCCGCCGTGTTAAACAGTGTTACCCTATGAGGGTTTTGGATTTTATTATTCATTTTTCAAAAAATATTGATGTGAATAATTTTTCATATGCTTAAATTAATTTTATGTTTAAAAAAAATATTGGTTTTTTCCATAAAACTGAAATAATTAAAAAAAAGAATCATTCATTGAATAATAAAATATTATTCGCAATTCTGTGATAATGCTGCTGGCGTAATGCGCCCAGCAAGCCGCACATTTTTATGGAATGCGGTAGTGGGCAATATTACGGAGGGTGGATTCGAGCTGTGGACCGTTCCATATAAAGATGGTCAAAAGTACAGATGGTCTCTTTTGAAAACAAATAAAAACAAACTTTTTAGGGACAAGATTTTTATTATAATTTGGTTGCACTACTGCTTTCAGATAATGATTGTAACTAAATGTATATATTTATTTGGTAACAATTTTTGGATAAAATTAGGAAATAAAAAATTACAAGAAATGCATACCTAATACTTCTACATATTCGAAATAAAATAATGTTTAAACAATCGTACGTAGAGGTACCTTTTTTAAAAAAATTATAAAATTATAAGAAATTATAATAGTTCATGTATGTCACAAAAATGTTTCTGCCTAATTTATTTATTACAGAAATGTTATGTATTTATTTTATTTATTACAGGATTATAAAACGAAAAAGTAAACAAAGCATACTTATAATTTATAGTAATAAGATATAAAGATTTAAAAAAACACACGTTGTATAACTATTTATGCTTAATCATTTGCTGAATGTATTAAGTTACCATACCAATAGTACATAATTCAAAGTTACTAAATCAACTATCTATATAATGAGATCAATATTACAGAAAGTTATAACACCAAAGTTATAAATATAAGGAAATGAGAAAACCAAAACTTGAATCTTCGTTTTTTTTATAATTATCAAATCAATATGATAAAAAGTTATAAGATCACTTTTATAATTATAATATAATGAGAAAACCAAAAATAAATTCTAATTGAATGATTATTCTAATAAAGTAAATTAATATTGCGTACCAAATAAAGTGTAAACATTAGATTACACGAGTAAACATAGTGAAAATTAGAGGATCTTGAAAATATTGCTAATCATAATTGAATTTAGGTAATCGCTGCCCTAGTGCGTGTATGTTCAATAGACCATTTTGCAAATTTTACAGGGGACATTTTTTTTTTGTTTTTTACAGGCAAATTCCAAATAATTCTCGACTTTAGTCATTTCATTTCGTTTTATACCGTATTCAATAGACATGTATAAAACGAAATGACTAAAGTCAGAATTATTTAGAATTTGCCTGTAAATAAAAAAAAAACGTCCCCTGTAAAATTTGCAAAATGGTCTATTGAACATACAAGCACTAGGGCAGCGTAATGGTAAATTGTATTTCCAAAAGAGTAACTTGGCAGCTTTGTCCCTCAAAAGTCTGTTACGACGAGGATCATAAACAATTCCTGTTGCACTGAAAAATTGCTCACTTGGAACGCTTGTTGCAGGTGAGACCTCCAAACTTTTTTACTGTTAATCTGTCAATACTTCAACTGGTCTTGATCTCCTGGTAATCTTTTTTCTGACATATAAGAAAATAAAGATCCGTATCCGTATCCGTAGATCTTGACATCAATTATCCGTATTCGGATCCGTATCCGCGAATATACATTTTTAACGATCCGGCACATTACTAATTACCATTCACATGATAAGGAAATTTATAATAAAATGTACATAAATCTAAATTAATGGAGATGTACTCTAAAACAAGTGTCATTAATTATTACAATGTATTTTTAAAACTATTTTAGAGCCAAAATCACATCAATCATCAAAACATACAATTAAAAATATAGGTGGGAACTACAAGAAATCAGAACAGTTTTTACGACATACTGATATATATCTTTACTTTATCTATATATAATTCTAAAAATTTGAACAATAAATCAAAAAATGATGAATATACATAAATTCTATTACCAGTACTAGTCTACACACTTTGGGCACCTGATAGACTTTTTTCTGTTCTGTGTACTGTGCACACCGGTTTTTTGCATTTTTCGCAAAATATTCTTGTTCTCCTATGTTCTGAGCAATATCTACAACATCCAGTTTTATAAATATTTGAAGAAGTCGTGGGTGCTGCAGTCTCCATCGGCGTCGGTGAAGTAGTGGATATTGCCCTATCAGAAGAGGATAAATATAAACCAAAGGCATCCTTTTGTTGCCTATGAAATTTGACTGCACTGTTTTTTCTTTATTCCACATTTGACTTGGATAGTTCCGTGCTTAAAACTCTTATAAAATGTTTTCTTCGGCTCCTATCATTTTTTTTCCAATCTGGATATTTTTTAACCCATAAAATATAAGAGTTTAAAGCTGCAATGTCAATCATTTCCATAAATAACCGGAAAGGCCATCTTCGCGTGGGTCTCGCACACGAATATTCTCCCGTCATCCTGTCCCCCGTATCAACTGCACCTTTAGTTTTGTTGTAATGAAGGATTATTTCAGGCTTTTTTCCTTCAGATGTGCTAATATCAGCATCGTTGAATTGCGTCGATAGCAAGATAAACGTGTTATTTATTTTGGGAACATACGACACCAAAGTGATTCGATTTGTAAAACAAAAAATGCTGCCATAAATGTCGTTGGTCTTCTTTGCCAGTAATTCTGCTGGTATCTCGCTTTTATTTTTGCGAAGAGTGCCTGTTAAAGTTAAGTTGTGGTTCAATAGTACTTCCGCAAGAGGAACAGAGGTAAAAAAAATGTCAGTAGTGACTCCTCTATTTGAACCAAAGTAAGGTTGAACTAAATCCATTACCACTCGCCGCCTCTGATTAACCCGGCCGTGTCCACGATGTAAAGATAGTCTACGACGCTCTTTCAAACTTCAATATTTCCTTAAATACGATATTTATCAGATCAACATTTTAGGTATTCCTAAAAAATATATTTATGCACCCGTAAAAATTATTTAAAAAATTGTAACAATTCTGCATAAATTAATAAAAAATGTTTTCCTAAATACCGGCACATTTCTATGTCAGATGAGACAGCAAATTTCAAATTTGTGTTTTCCATCACGAAATTTGGTCAAAATAAATTAGATAATAAAAAAATTATTACTTCGGAACTAATCTTCAAGCTGTATAATGGTGTACCCCCATAATACTGAAAACTGACAAAAAATCGAACAAAAAATATGGGAATTCTCGTATTGTGAATTCTCGCTCGTACGGTTTGTCTAGACTTGTCCGATTGTGCAGTCAATTTGAAGGACACGTGCTGAAGGAGATTAAACAAATGACACCGGTTTAACCCCTTAAGAGGATACCCGGCGGTGATTTTTCCATACAAACGTATTCCCTATTTATCTCTCTGGATTTTAACCCCAGAGAAAATATTGTTTTTGCATAAAATTGATATCATATACTAGCGTGTCGGTACTTTTTGTTTTTTTTGATAAGTTACTTTTTATAGAAGTTATGACCTTCCAAAAATCAATAAAATTGACTGGTTTAAACGCCGTCAAAAGATGTTCAGTATACAAACCAGACAATGTTTTTTTCAAAAAAGCAAAACGTACAGACATAGAATAGTTTTTTCTTATGTAGTTGGTAAAAAAAAAATTGAAAATCAGTCCACTTTTGGAGGAGAAAAGTGGGGAATACAAAACCTCCATTTTAGTTAGGTGTCAGTGCATTGTCCCTTTCGCTCAATATCCGGTGGAGTAAGAGCAACAGTGACAGCAATATTTTAGTAACAGCCAAACCTTCCGACTTGGGCCCTTCAAATTAAATCGGAAAGTCAAGCAACTGATGTTTTTTGTAGTAAGATAATGAATATTGACATCTCTGCTTTAGACACATCAAACTAATGGGCTAGATTATCTCAACTTAGAACAGTAAAGTGGTGTGTACAGGCACAGATTTTTACGTTTTAAGTTACATCTCTCTCTCGCACAAATAACTAAAAGGAGATCAACATATTGAATGTAGGTCAACGAAGTTATTATGACAGAATATATTGGTTTCTCTGTCAATCCCACAGAAAATTGAAATTTGCTGTCTCATCTGACATAGAAATGTGTCGGTATTTAGGAAAACATTTTTTATTAATGTATGCAGAATTGTCACAATTTTTTAAAAAATTTTTTACGGGTGCAAAAATATTTTTTTTAGGAATACCTAAAATGTTGATCTGATGATTAACGTATTTAAGGAGTTATTGAAGTTTGAAAGAGCGTGGTAGACTATCTTTACATCCTGGACACGGCCGGGTTAAAAACTAAACAAATTGTGGTTTTACAATAATTTGCAAGTTGGCGGGGTAGTGAAATTTTTGATCAATAAATGTATTTCTATTGCATTTAAAAATTATGATTTAACATATTTTTTGGGGTTTTCGGAATATGATAGGAAGATAAAAGGAGGGCTATTATCTTTTCTGTTATGTTATACTCGTCCATAGTGGATTTTTTGGCCACTAGTTTTTATAATTCCTGTGAGTCCGCTTTTCACCATCCAGGCTCATGTTCATAATTGGATGGGTCCTTTTAATTAAACACTCGACGAGAACGATTGCTGAGTTTTTATTCACAATTCAACAAGACATGACATTGCACTTTTTAACACCTTAATACTCAGTACAGACCGGTTCTCCGTTTTAGATTAAGAAAGGCGGGAGGCCTTGTTTACTGCTAGTCTTTTTTTTTCTTCGCTTTAATCACCCGCTAAACTGCCAAAGCAGTTTTTCAATTTAAAAGTATATTTTATAATATAAAAACACACATATAATAAGCCAAAAAATATAGAAAACAAATACACAGGAATAACTTTAAAATAACAAGGCGAAAAAATACACATACAGCCAGCCATTACACAGGAAAATTATAAATAAGATAAATAAAAAGTAAATAAGTTTACAAACAATATCAATACAAAAAAGCCATCCATCAACCATTTTTTTAATTAAGTTTTTTACGTCGGTGGTGCAATTTGATTGGTCTTTTATGTGCTTTGGAATCTTATTAAATATGGAAGGCACAAGATAAGAAAGAGTCCGTTGTCCGTATATAATTCAAATTTTCGGAATGGACATACCCTCACTTTTACTAAATCTTGTGCCGCATGTATGATCTACAGTGGCGTAGCTAGCATGGATGGCACCTGGGGCGGAAAACACGGTGTCAGCACGAGAATTAAAACTATTAAAATTAGTAAAAAAATCTGCTAATCGTAAAGCAGGGGTGGGAAACCTGCAGCCCGCGGGCCGCTTGCGGCCTACGAAGCTTTTTGATGCGGCCCGCGAGCATTTTGGTGAAAAATTACACTCAGAAAGCTAGGTTTTCTTTTGCGGTTTTTCAGCTACGTAAGTTATTATTACTTAACCCAGCGAAAGTTCTAACATGACTGATAAGTATGTCATATATACATATGTGGTCCAACCTCAATTTTTAGTTTTATTTTTATTTATTTTCATTGTACGATAGGGAAAGCAACATTGAAAAAAGTATTTATGACAACTCTATTCAGGAAGGAAAAGAAATATTATGTGAATTTTTTTATATATTAGCACACTTCTGCCATAAAAAAATATTAAAATAAAACAAAATCAATCCGTATAAATTATTGTAAATCTTAATTAAATACATATAAAATTATAAAAAAATTATTGCAGTCAATAGATTTGCTGTAAAGTGCAGGAAAACCATTAAAGTGCTCTAAGTACAATATAATTTAAGCTGGTTGACTCCTGCGCAGATCCATTCCTTTGTTAAAACCACTCTTATGTTAATAATGCAAATTCCTATTGTTAATTCATTTCCGGGCGCTTTTCGAAGGAAACCATCCATATGTTCCAAGTACAATAATCGGAAGAAAACTTTTGTCGTATTCTGGGTGTAGTATTAATTATAGCTGGAGACTCACATGGAGATTCACCCTTAAGTTAAAACCGGTTTCATATTCCGTATGATCTGTCAAATTCCAGTTGTAGATTGTGTATACTTCTGCTGACACATTTCAAACGAAACCGTTCTTTATTCGAAGTGCGGTTATTAAATTTTAGTTAATTGCTATATATCTGCTGCCAGAATCAAAGAAAAACCATATTCATGTTCTGAGTGTAGTTTTGATTGCCCGAAAACAAATTTAATTTAAACCAGTTGTGTGTTCAGAATATAATGATAAATTAAATCGCAAGATGCAGATTCATGAAATGAAGACATTCTGATGTATCGAATGAAGCTTAACATTTGCGTTGCACACTATACGCTTCAAACTTCTGACAAATTGACTAATTGAGAAAATGTAACTTATGGACTCTTACACAGAATCAATCTTAAGTTAAAATCTGATAATAAAACAAATTCAAAACTTTTTCCACTTTTACTTTATTGACCGTAACCGGTTTCAGCTTGTCAAAGCCATCTTCAGACAGGTGAAAAATATTCTTTACCTAGGGATTTTATACAAAACATATTAGGGAGGGGGAAGGAGGGGGAGGGGGTGCTCTACAGGGATTTTATTAAATTATGGATTCAGGATTTGAGTTCTTAAGTTATCGTTTATTAAAAAAATCGAAGTATCCAATTCACTTTCCTGGGTTTTTCTTTTGAACACTTTTGAAAACACTAACAATATGACGACTTTTTCACTAATTCACGTCAATCAATATGTAACAAGGTAACAATGAACGAAAGAAAAACGAATGACACAGGTGACAAGCGAGGAATATTTCAAGGGAAACCCCAACCGAGCAATAGATAGAGCTAGGAACGAAAATGAAACAACAGAATTTTTGTGGAATCTCCAACTGACCGAGCCAGAGAGCAACGAAAATATAAATAACAAACAGTGTAATATTCTACCTTCGTAAGTTTGATCTACATTTTCTTTGTATATTGAATTGATAGAAGAAAGAGCAAATTTCTTGGGAACCTTTTTTTTTATACCAACTAATAAACCCACTTAATATTATTAACATATATGTAAGGATATTTAAAAATAAAATACCTTTTAATCGAATTCTACTTTACCGACCTAAATCGGCGGTATAAGTGGGTAAAGAAAAAATAATCTAGTGATGGTAAGAGTTCTTACCTCTTAAAAATTAAAATAAAAACCAAACACAGTAATTGAACCGATAATCTAGCCGAAGTTATTAGTTATATTACGGACTTACGCAGCACTTTCGAAAAACATCTAATAATTTAATATACTTTATAAATCGAATCATAATGTAGTGTGTAGGGTTGGTGTGTAGGGTGTGTAATGGACAAAAAATCTCTCTATTGAGGACACGTTTAGCTGCATTAGGAACATATACATTGTTTTTCTCCACTAAGAGTCTGCCGGTGTCTAGTCATATAGTTTTTTCGAAAAGATGAATAGTTGCACTCGGAACATGAAAAAGGATTTTATCCACTGTGTGCCAGCAAGTGGGTTATCATATTGCCCTTTCGAAAACATGAATAGTTGCACTCTGAACATGAAAAAGGTTTTTCTCCGCTGTGAGTCAGCATGTGGCTAGTCAGATAGCCCTTTTGAGAACATGCATAGTTGCACTCTGAACATGAAAAAGGTTTTTCTCCAGTGTGAGTCAGCATGTGGCTAGTCAGATTGCCCTTTTGAGAACATGAATAATTGCACTCTGAACATGAAAAAGGTTTTTCTCCGCTGTGAGTCAGCATATGTTTAGTCAGATGGCTCTTTTGAGAACATGAATAGTTGCACTCTGAACATGAAAAAAGTTTTTCTCCACTGTGAGTCAGCATGTGGATTGTCAGATTGCCCTTCTGAGAACATGAATAATTGCACTCTGAACATGAAAAAGGTTTTTCTCCGCTGTGAGTCAGCATATGTTTAGTCAGATGGCTCTTTTGAGAACATGAATAGTTGCACTCTGAACATGAAAAAAGTTTTTCTCCACTGTGAGTCAGCATGTGGATTGTCAGACTGTACTTCCGAAAACAAGAATAGTTGCACTCGGAACATGAAAAAGGTTTTTCTCCACTGTGTGTCAGCATGTGGTTCTTCAGCCTACCCTTACAAGAACATGCATAGTTGCACCCGGTACATGAAAACGGTTTTTCTCCGCTGTGAGTCCGCATGTGAGTTGTCAAATTTGACTTCCAATAACTTGAATAGTTGCACTCGGAACATGAAAAAGGTTTTTCTCCGCTGTGAGTCAGCATGTGTCTAGTCAAATGGCCCTTTCGAGAACATAAATAGTTGCACTCTGTACATGAAAAAGGTTTTTCTCCACTGTGAGTCAGCCGGTGTCTCGCCATATGTTTTTTTTTAGAACATGAATAGTTACACTCGGAACATGAAAAAGGGTTTTCTCCACTGTGAGTCAGCATGTGGATTGTCAGACTGCCCTTCTGAGAACATGAATAGTTGCACTCTGAACATGAAAAAGGTTTTTCTCCACTGTGAGTCAGCACGTGTCTAGTCAAATGGCCCTTTCGAGAACATAAATAGTTGCACTCTGAACATGAAAAAGGTTTTTCTCCACTGTGAGTCAGCTTGTGGATTGTCAGACTGGCCTTCCGAGAACATGAATAGTTGCACTCGGTACATGAAAAACGTTTTTCTCCAGTATGAGTGCGAACATGACTTCTAAAATCGTTCTTTTGAGTGCAGGAGTAGATGCAATGAGGACAAGAGAATTGTTTTTCCAGACGACGCGTTTTCAGATCTGTCGACAAATTTGAAAAACATAGGTTAAAAAAGGCTTATTAAGACTTATTGCACGCGCTAAGTGTAGATAAGCACAGTAAATGTATATAAACGATAAAAAAAATGGATAGCGCTAAATGTTAAATCTTAAATTAAAAATCGGTTTTACCTAATGTTTCCTTCATTCTGTCAACGCGTTTTAAGCATTCCTTTTTGACATCCGACAGGTCGATGTCAATTTCCATATAAGTAAAACCACCTTCATCTTCTTCTCGGGGTTCAAGATTCGCCTTGGTGGCAATTGTTTCCACATTAATGCTGCCTAAAAGACAATTGATTAATGATACATAAAAAAAAAACTAATTTTTTCATTAAAAATATATTTTTGAAAGATAATAAATAAAGATACCGCCCAAGCGGTTAATATATGTTGCTGGTTTTCACGACAATTAAACGTAAGTAGACATAGGAATGACGTATGCGCCGCACCTGAATTATTAATGAGGGAATTTGGATAAGAAACTTAAAGATCAATATAAGAAAAAAGAATGACACCAGATGTCCGCTTCAGGAACTGATGCAGGACCCTGCTTTTGAAGAATTCAATGGAATGATGTTCACTTCCATCAATCTTTAGGCATTTTTAGTGTATAATAATAAGAGTAACTTAAATCATGTCCCAAATTAAGAGGTAAAAATTTGAGGAATTGGGAAATGATTGCTTGCAATACAATTAAGTTAAAATTCCAAATTCAACGTTCTACATTTTTTAATTTTTTTAATTAAACTAACTGGATGTTTTAGTACTCTCCGCATACGCCAAACTTTCCTTCTTTACGTCTGGTAGGTCGAAATCTGTATACAGCATTACACCTCCGCCTTCTTCCTCGGGCCCTGGTTCCGTCTTGATGGAAACAGTCTCAGGATTTAGTAGATCCATGGCACTGCTGTGGTAGCGTTTGGTAATTGGTTCAAGCTAAAACAAATTTTCCTGAAACAGAACAAATGAATACTTGGTTTTGTTTGAAATATTTCCCCAAAACAGTGAATTCGTATACATAACTCATTTATATTTTGAAACAAGAATTTAATAATTATTGTAGCTGTATTTGAATCATGCCATTGACATTTGAAAACGGTTGAGAGAATGGCCATCTATCGTGGCATTACTCAATATATAGAATATCTCCTTCTAAACATTCGGTAGTTCCTTTTTTTATAATGTGAGATTTTTAATCAAAACAACTTAACAACTTTAATCCGCTAATCTTGTTTAGGGGCGTATTTAGAACAATCAACTCCGCCAATGTTATTTGTGTTATTGAGAGCAAGGCTTAATAAGAAGTGCACAACTGACTTATTCAATAAGCAATACAAGTAACAACGAATATTACTATGACTGACGTCTACGCCAACGGATTTCTGGAATAAGAAGAAAGTGCGAGTATGTGCTACCGTATATATATCGCAGACTATTGCTATCTCACTCAAGTACTGCTCTATTCGAAGTGGCAATTCAATTATACCATAGAAACTCAAAATTAGGTATACTTAAAATTGACAGTTTAAATATTTCTCGACCAAAACATAAAATGAACTTCCTAACACATGTAGGTATACCAATTGCTTTGATTATATAAATGTACATGACATTAGCTGCTACTCAGGGTTTTACAATTAGCTGCTACTCAGGGCAGCGAGCGGTCGTGTGTCGTGTTCTCTGCGCCGGTCCGACAAATAACATTTTAAATAGTGAAATAATCGAAGCGGGAGTGAGAGCACAATAGCAGAGAGTGAGAGTACAATAACAAACCGCGCAAGCGGTTTCTAGCTAAACTCATTATGGACGTGCTGTCCATTATTGAGATTATAAAAAGTGAAATAGCTAGTATATCAACTAAACAAGATGCAAAAGCTAAAATAAATCTGGAAGCAAATATAAAAACTCTTGAAGAAAAATGGACGAAAGAAAAAACAGAATTAACAAATAAGATATCTTCTCTACAATCCAAACTGATTGATAAGCTTGAAAAAAAAATCGAATATTCGAGAAAATTGCTAATTTGGGAATCGCTGTAAACGGTGTACGTAAAGCCGCACAAAATAAACTAATAATATCCTGCCAAACAAAAAATCACGCTGAAAAATTGACAGAAGAAATCAACAAAACACTCAAAAAACAGATGATCGCGGAGGAATTAATAAAGAAAAAACCAAAAATTTTCGTTAGAAACTTACAAGCAGATTTTTCTGAAATAGATATAATTGAAGCCTTAAAATCACAAAATGAGGGCATAAATGATATCTTGGAAAACGACCCAAAAAACACGATAAAATTAATCAAAATGTTCAAACCAAAAAACCAAAATGGACTGACAAACTACATACTGGAAACAAGCGGACAACTAAGGACGCACCTCATCGAAAGGGGAAAAATAAATATCGGATTCAACAGAGTACGTGTAGAAGATGCAAACCCTATAACACAATGTTTTCATTGTCTTAAGTTTGGCCACACTGCCATCAAATGCTTTAACAAAGAAAAAAGTGCAACGTGTTTGCACTGCGCAGAAGACCACGATTGGAAGGAATGCCCAAACAAAAACGAAGAAGAAAAGTGCAGCAATTGTATCTTTCAAAACAAAAACTTCAAGATGAACCTAAATACAAACCACAAAGCAAATAATTCAACCTGTACCTACTTCAAAAAGATGATGAATATAGCCCAGGAGTGCTAGCACAATGAAATCGATAACTTTACAATATCGAATAGACAGAGGCAACTACCGATAATATTATACCGACTGACATTGGGTAGATAAAGGTTTGGTAAAACACGCTAGCAACACTGGAAAGATTTTCTATGTTGTCTATGTACATAAAACGTCAAACATATTGTGTCAAATGTCAAATTATTTTATTCAAACCTTATCGGTTTGTATACATTAACAACAAAATGAAAATCATCAAATTTCCGTTTTGATATATTTTAAAGATCGATTTAGATACATAACAAACACAGAATATTTGAAGTGAGCATAATAAACAACATTTCTGACAATCGGCTAGCCGAACGGGCAATAGGCAACGAACGATTCTCCAACTGTTTTCACATTTATTGGAGTTTTTTTTTTATTTACAAAAGATTTGAAATTATTATTCTTTTTTCTCATGGAATTTCGTTGAATGGACAAATACGTAACGGCAGGTTATATTCACCACAAATATATTTTATCATTTTTCTTGTTTTTTGTTTGAGCAAACATTACAGCTTTTGCAAGTATAGGTCACGGCATATGTTTAGCCAGCATTTTGGCAGATAACCGTAATGGAACATCTTGTGACGCACGTGGACCAACTTCAGGGTGCGACGAAATATGATATTTTTCTAATAATTGTCTTATAACATATACTTAATTGATAATCAGGAAAACTAATATCTTTTCAACTAACGGTTTTGGGCATTATGTATGAATTCGGTAAATATTAATATGTAGGATGAAAGAAAACTTTTTTGTACCACTTAATTGATTTTCGTAGGGCATTTACACTAGTTATATCCGATTTATCTCTTAAGCCCATATTTTTGTTATAATCTTCGATACAATTTGGATTTGAAATTATTTCTCCTCTTCTAAAATTTATTTTCCCTGTTGGAGAAACTGTATCATCGTGAAGCGTTGTTAGAATACGCATTTATCCTTTGTCGTGCCATTTTAATACTATCAGTGAACCAGAATAATGTGAGGCAATTTACCCCTTCTTCGATTTATTGAATTTTGATATGTTTTTACGGTTTTTTCGAACTGTTCCACATACGTAGGTTTGGTAGTCATGCAGAAATGTAAATGATATTTTATTAGTGTACCAATTATCTACATACAATTTGTGGCCTTTACCTACGTAGTCTTTTAATAGAGTGGTGACAACAGCTCCGGAAGCCCCAAGACATTGTTCGTCAGTAACATCCATCACTTCACCACAATAAATAATTACATCTAAAATATAACCGTCTGCACGTTGCACAAAACAAATATTTTTATTCCAAATCGTTGGCGTTTGGATGGAATATACTCCTTAAACTTAAGACATCCTTTGAACTCTATAATGCTCTCGTCAAGCATAGATTTTCATACGGCACCACTGAGTCCTTAAAAATTTATCCAGTGTAATTGACAAGAACTCGAATTTCATTTAATTTTTCTCCAGCAATTTGAGTAGCAGGATCTGACACATGCATACAAAACTAAATGTAAAAATAGAAGAGCAAACTTTCAATTCAGGTATAAAAACACAAATCCACATTTCAAAAACATTAAAATAAACTTTTAGAACCACTCCACTAACAATGAGCCAACGCGTCATTTCTACAGACTCGACAAAGCGCGGGATTTTGAAACAAAATGGGCGAAGAAAAATGCACTCCTTTTTTGGATGCTGCTTTGAGTAATGTTAACAATATAAATAATCAACTTTTTTGGGTGATCTCGCTAATAAATAGTTCATTATATTTTTACGAAGTAATATTTAGCCCCATATACAGTTAGAGCTTTGAAATATCATCCTTCGAACATTTACACCCGTGATTTACATCTTCCGTTGTATTATACCGTTCCGACAGTTTATATCGAATGTCCTAGCACGCTTTCACCGTTGCTAAAGAAACCGATATCGGAAGGAAAAAAATACTAAGTCGGTATAAGATGGCAACACTGGCACCTTTTTGATGGATTTACGTTACTAAATTTCAAATGAGATATTTAAAAATTAAAAAATACTAATAAATTGACAATTTCAAATTGAAATAATAACTTTAATATACATCGGCGCTTCGCATTTACTTTTTGCGATCTCCGGGAGTTAAATAGTTGATACGATCCAAAGACATATTTTATCAAAGTTCGTATCTCGAAGCTAAAATGAATAAATTGATCTCGTCTTAAATGAATGCATGTAAGTTTATGGGTCGCATATACGATTTCTTTAAATACTAGGAGGTTTTTAGGTTAATCTCCATTAATTAATAAGTCAGTTAACTTGCATAACGAACGACATTATTTAAATAAAACTGCATATTGATATCTTATCTGACACTACGGAAGCCGCGCTTAAATCAGTGACCTTTATCTACCGACTAACGGAATAATCTTTTCACTGTGCTCGCAATTATTGCTAACTGACCATAGACAACAAATTTAATGAATTTCATATCTATCCTTGGGTTTTATCGATGGACCATGCTAGGGTCACAGCCAAGATCGCATACGATTTGGCGAGCTTTTGTCAATCGTCGGTTGGGTTATGTCTTATCAATAGGTGACTGTGCTAGCACATATTGATAAGTGACCAAAGATGACGGATTTTGTCAATGTAGTATAGATATAGGGTTATATCGATGGACCATGCTAGCACCCCAGAGTCGTACAGAATACGACTAGGTACATATAATCTATAATAACACATATATCTAAAATACTTTACATAAAATCTATTATAATGTTAGTAACAAAAATTTTATATTACTACTTTTTATCACCTTTTCATAAAACTAACAATATCTATATTTTACTTCTCAAGTACAAACATTTCATATCCATGCGTAAATCACCGTTAAACATATATTTAAATGTATTGTCCTATTACCAAAGTGTTAACAAGAGCATACCGAAATTTATTCAGGGGCTCCCATGTACTTATTTACTTATATATGTAGAGGGTATTATAGTAAACTTTAACATGTGCCAATTATTAATTCTACCTTATTTTGGAACGAAACGTCAACAATGCATACTAGAAAGGCGCACTACTATAATACTATCTACTTATATATTATGTTTATTTAAATCCTTACACATATTTTTAAATTACGGCTGCAATTTAAAATATCATTCAATGTGGCGATTTAAACGGTGAATTTGACATGTCTGAAATTGACTATGAACGCACGCGAAGTTTTGATAAATGGATTAACAAAAAACATGTATCAGGAAATAATAATTTAACTGCAATCAACTTAAATATTCGATCATTATCAAAATATTGGGATACGTTTCTTCTCGTTATCTCTAGCTCTCTGAGTAATATTGATATAATTACGCTTTGCGAAACGTCCATAAATCAAAATGATATAAATCTATACACAATAGTGGGATTTAGTTCTCATTACTTTTGTCGAAAAAACAGATCGGGTGGCGGGATTATTATATTTGTAAAAGATCACCTTACATTTGATGTAATTAACATATTGCCAACAAATTTTGAATGCGTTTACGGAACTATTTCTGTCAATAAACATAAACGTCTACATACACTGGCAATATACAGACCACCAAATTCTAATAAAAAAATATTTCTCGAAGAGCTGGAATTTATATTGGGAAATATCGGAATTAAAGAATCTGTTATGGTACTCGGGGATACAAACATAAATTTATTAAATTATCAGGAATCAATTGTAATGCAATATGAAAACCTAATGGCCAAATTTGGACTTTTAAAATGTATTTATGATGTGACCCGTGAAGCCGTAATGATTAACTATGTAACGGCTACATGTCTAGATCATATCTATGTAAGAGTGAGAGAGACAAATGAAATCTGCTCGTGCGTCTGTGAAACCAAAATAGCGGACCACTACCTTATTGCAACCACGATTCGTTTCTCTAAGTATGAGACAGGTACCTCCAGTAAATCGCACCATGCGACATATACTGTAATATCGGAAAAAAAATTGAATCTACTGATTGAAATCACTGATTGGAATGAAATACTAAACATAATGGAACCTAACTTAATATATGAAGAAATAAAATCTAAATTTAAATATATTTACGAAAAAAGTACCATAACAAAATCAAATACAAACAAAAATCGTAATAACCAAAAAGACTGGATAAATTATAACCTAATTGAAAATATAAAAATACGAGACACACTATGGAGAAAATGGAAAAACACACCTAACAATAAAACATATGAAATCGAATACAAAAAATACAGAAATAAACTAAATAAAAAAATATTAAACACAAAAAAAATATACTATAATAATAAATTTAATCATTGCTTCAAGGACATTAAAAAAACATGGAATGAAGTAAATCAAATATTGGGAAGGAAAAATAAATCTGATTGTGATGAAATCATATCTAAATATTTCTTAAATTCTCAAACTTCGGATGTGGTATTAGAAAACTTTGTAAATTTCTTTGACGAGGGCGTAAATCAGTTATTGCACGAATGTAACGTTCGAGCGTCTGAGTGGAAGCATGAACATTTGCAACATTCAATGTACCTACCAAGAGCTAATACAAAACAAACTGAATGCATTCTCGGAAGAATGAAAAATTCTAAGACACCGGGCATGGATCTAATTCGCATGTATGATCTAAAAAAACATGTAAAATTATTTAGTCCTATAATTACACATTTAATTAACAGAATTGTTGACACAAGCATCATTCCAGCTGAACTAAAATGCAGCATCATAAGGCCGATTTATAAAAATGGAGATCACACAGTTATAAATAATTATAGACCTATTTCATTATTACCTGCATTAGAAAAAATCTTAGAAAAATATATATCAATAAATTTGGATAAATATTTAAATAAATTGGGCATTATTGATAAATGTCAGTATGGATTCCAAAAAAATAAAAACTGTGATAAATTGCTCGAAAATTTTTCTAATTATATAAACTCTCAGCTTAACTCTAGAAAACATGTACTAGTATTATTTATCGATTTCTCAAAAGCTTTCGATACACTTAGCCATACACAATTAATCAAGGTACTTGAAATCATAGGAATCCGTGGTAAACTCCTATCATTTTTCAAAAACTATTTAACAAATAGAAAAATGTATGTAAAGATTTTAAATAAATTAAGTAATTTTAGATTTATCAAATCAGGAGTACCTCAAGGGTCAATTTTAGGCCCTAAATTATACATTATATATGTTATTGCCTTGTCTAAACTTTTTAAAATAGCCCGTAGATTCATTTTTGCAGATGATACTGCACTAGTTGTATCAAATGAAAACCCAGAAACAGCTATTATAGAATTACAAAGAGACTTCAACGAGCTACTCAAATGGTCTCATGATGTAGGACTAATTATTAATGTCAAAAAAACTAAATGTATGTATATAAGATCACCGAGTTTGAAAATGTGGAATTTACCTAAAATAACTGCACATAATTTTGAATGTATACATAGAAAAATTGATAATATTTGCTACTGTGAAAAAATTGATTTTATAAATGAATATACCTACCTTGGCATAATCGTAGACAATAACTTTAAATGGGATAAACAAGTGATCAAAATTTGTAACCAGCTCCGATGTTTGGCGAGTAATTTTTATAAATTAAAATTTGTTTTGCCTCGATGCACTCTCAAACTTATATATTATTCTATGGTCGAATCCATACTTAGATATGGAATTCGAACCTGGGGACACTCGAGCATAATTAATATCAAATACATTCAAAACTTACAAATTGCCATAATTAAAAACATTGTCAAACCTAGCATATATAAACAAAGAAACAACTTAAAATTACTGTATGGGTCTGAGGGCATACTTCCAATTAAAGGGCTTCTCTGGTACATAATAATTATGGACAATTCAGGAGAAAGCGCGTATAAAAAGTTATTGGTGCATAGTCACACAACAAGATTTACCGAAAACGAAGGCTTAAAAATACCACGAATATCAAATAAGTATGGTAGCAGAACGCTCGAATATATGATACCTTTAATATACAACATATTTCATAAAAACATTAAATTTAAAAAAAATGAGAAACCCTGCCCTAAACTGACAAAAAAGTGGCTAATAAATGAAGAACAAATTTATCTTTCCTAAATCTTATATTAGGTATAAATATTGTAACAAGCTAAATTGTATTGTGTAATAATATTGAATGGTAGAACCTACAGACAAGCTGATCTTTCACAGCTTTGTGGGACTACCCATATTTTATACTGTATTACATGTAATTATGTGCAAATTTAATAAATAAATATTAAAAAAAAAAAAAAAAAAGACCAATTGGTGTTAGTAAGGTTAGCTAGACAGGTCGCGTTAGACACAGCGCAGTTGTGCATGTGAGCCTGCCTGCTCGAATTAAAGACCAGTGGTCGCTCAGTTTGGTTTGGAATAAAGGCCGCTACCAAAATGAATAGCGTGAATAACATCAATATTAGTACTTACCAATAACGGTTTAAATGGGAAACTAAAAACCAACGGTTTCGGAGATTCTTATTGTCCATACACCACACATGTCATGTTGGTCAAATTATACTTAGTCGTCCGCATATTCATTTCAGAATCACAAAACGTGACAAAGCTACAAATTGCGTCTGCTGAGTGGTAAAAAACATAAGAATAACCTAGAAATAATCGTCGAATCAACTGACGCGCTGCGTACGTGAGAACTATAGACAACTTGTCACGTGGTCACAAGTGTTGCGTGCTTAGGACAAGTGAGCCAAATGACCTGGAGGTCTAGCACAGTGAAATCAATAACTTTACAATATTGGATCGATAGGCGTAACTTCCTACGATTTTATATGGATATTCCGAGCACGGTTGTACTGTTGCCAACCGTTATTTAAAGAAGTAAATAAGGAAACAATATACACTGGCAACACTGGTCCATCTGTCTATGAATTTACTTTCCTAAAATTAAAAATACTTATTAATTGATAATTTATTACCTCTTACAATATAACATAAATATACGTTGATTGTTAAATGAGGTCTTTAGTCACATTTTAACCACGTTCGCTTATCCTAAATCGACCGGAATGCTTGGTTAGTTCTCCTTCATTCACTAATAAGACATATTTTGCATAACGAACGACATTATTAAAAAAATACGAGGTGCTTTAGACCACACGACTGAAGTAAATACTTCTTTAGCTCCATCTTTATGTATGTCCATATATATGTTTATATGTATAAAATATATTAATTTTCTACAAATATTTATTTAAATTTATTATCATTTGCCTCGCCCGATCAAGCCGTGCGCATCGATGTCCGCTCCCCTTCGTTTGGCGCGTCACTGGTATTTCGTATTTCAAAATACTGACTGAAATATTTCATGCACGGGCTATGAGAGGAAGAGAGAAAGAAAATGTGCGCGCGCACTGCTCCCTCTTTTTAACGCATTTAAATTTCCGTTACACATTCGCCAGCTTACCCCCAAGTCAAGCGTGCGTAAAGAAGTATTTACTTCAAAAAGTTGTGTATATTGACAGTTTATCTGATACATGTCATGTGAGGCGCGCTAAAATACTCGGCTTTTATCAACCGACTGAAGGAATCATATGTTGCAAATATCGCCAACTGACTATAGATCACGAATTTAGTCAATATCTTACTGACATAAGGTTTTATCGATCTATCGTACTAGGTACTGAAAACATTGCTTACGTGGACCCAGTGTGTCTTCCATCTACCTGAATTCTAAATACTCGGATAGAAAATATCAGCTTTAGAACTCACCCGAAACTATCACAAGCTTGTGGTGATAAGTTTAACTGGCAGGGTTAGACAGTATATGGTAAATAATGTTGAAACGAATTTGAAAACAGGATGAAACGTCGGCGGTGAAAAAAGCTTGCGTCAATAGGCATAGGCAATACATGATAATACTAGACCTTACTTTACTAGAACCATAAAAGAAGAACCCATAATTATCATTGCTTTATTTTATCAGCTTATTACAAATTATTTTAGTTGTACCTCGAAAATAATTGAAAGAATAAAAAAAGTTGAATTATTAATTCATCCATTTATAGCGGCTATTTCTGATAATAATATTGAACTATTAAAAAATATATTATTTGAGAAATTAAAAAATAATGTTGAACGGTATTGCTTTTTATTAATACATCATTATGATCGGTTTAATATGCAAACAGCTCTTCATCTTGCTGTACGGAGTTGCCACCTTGATATTGTTAGACTACTCGTGGATCAATCTGCTGATACCTCTAAGGAACTATTGGCTCAGAGAGATAGTTGGGGGAGGACTCCTTTACTCGTGGCTGCTCTGCGGGGTACACGACAGCCGTTGTGTCCAACTTTTCGATTGACAAATCTCAGTTTACCGAGAAGCGCCACTCAGTCAAGTGATCCTATCCTGTATTTCTATTGTATTTTGAAAGGTTGGATTCAGATGGTCCTGCCGTCCAAGATGATCAACAGGCATCCACTAGCCGCAGCCATGAGGAGGTTGTTCAGCCGACACAGGAATCAGCAGAGACTGAGGAATGGACATTGGTAATTTTTATTACATTTATCCTAATTCTCAATTTGCATTGGAGTCCTGTTGGAGAACTGCTCGAGTCGAGAGCCTTACTGCTCGACCACGGAGGCCGTCAATAACTAATAACTTGAAATAACTAATCTGCAATATATTTTTATTTCTTTATTTTCCATACTTATGTAAAATGTTTTTTTTATTACATGATCTTTTGAAAGGTTTACACATTATTTGTTTTTAAATTGCTTGTTGCTGGTTATAAAAATTGATATTCTTTCATTAATGCCACATTGTTGGGATCATCACCAACGGCGTGGATCCATTCTTGTGGATATTCCTCTTCACGATTGATGCATATGATTTATTTATTTTATTTATTTATTGATACAATATTTTTACATTTAATAGTAAAATTCAATAATGTTGGCCTCACTAGGTGGTTTACCCGTGCTGAGGCCTCCATTTTATCTACAATTTAATTTTTACACAGTACATTTAAAAATATATGAAAAACATAAGATGATAAATTAAATTTAAAAAACATAGATTTGAAATTAAATTAAAATTAAAAATAAATAATAGATATTATATAAGGTTTAAAATAGGTATATTTATATTATGTGTGTTTGTGGGTGATTGTGTTTTATATTGGTTTTGTGTGTTACTTTATGTTTTATTATTTTATGCTATGAGATTTTGGTAATATTGTCTTTTTTGTTCTTTAATCCATTTTGTAATTTTGTGTCGGAATTTATTTTTGTTTTCCTCAATTCTATTTTCGAGTGTTAGACTGTTGAATGCTTTTATAGCGTGATATTGGTAGTGTCTTTGTCCAAAGCTTGTATTTACCGTCGGAGTTTTTATGTTTTCTTTGTACGCTTGTCTAACTGGTCTGTTAGTGATATTTTGTGTTTGTTGAAATTTGTTTTTTTGGTCAAAAATGTAGTTAAGTAGTGTTTTAACGTATAATTGGCGTATGTCTAGTACGTCACAACAATTGAATATTTGGTCTGTATCAGTAAGTCTATGTTTTTTAAGTATTACCTTTAAGATCGCTTTCTGCGCAATTTCTATGTGTTCGATAGCTGAATTTGTTGCTCCTCCCCAAACAATTATTCCATATTCTATTATTGATTGACAGAGTGCAAAATATATTATTTTCATTTGTTTTATTTTGTATATATTTCTTATGTTAAGGAAAATATGTATTGTTTTGAGGAGTTTATTTGTGATTTGTTTGATGTGATGTGTCCATCTAAGGTTATGGTCAATTACAATTCCTAGATACTTTATTTGTTCTTTTTTTTCTAGAGGAGGGCAATCACAGTTATTGGTGTTTGAACATTCGTGTATTTTTTTGAACATTGAACATTGATGCATATATAATACTCCACACGCGACTATAACGGCCATCGTTGTGTCGAGGTTTATATATCGGAGGCCATTAGACAAGACTGGAAATCGTCTTTTCCACAAACCGTACTGCCTTTCTACAACATTTCTTGTTTTAATGTGTATTGGTTGTAATTTAGCTGGACGGGTGTTTCCGGATTCCTGTACTGTGTCAGCAGATATGTCTGAAATAAAACATATAAATAAATAAAGTTCTTTATTCCAGGCATATGTTTGAAACAATGTACTGTTTTCTTTTTCAGAATGTCCTTAAAATCAAGCAAATCCACTTTCAACTGGAGCACCTGAAAATGTTGCACGCGCTAAGTATGTCCGCCTTATATTATATCTGTCATTAAAATCTGTTAACATTTGTGGCAATACGTAGACTAAAGGATTATGATTTTTTTTATTATTTACTCGTTTATTAAATGGTAGACACTGACTATTCGGAACCACATATACTCCATTAAAAGGTGGATAATAATCGTCGTGTGTTAATGTAATCGTATATATGTACGTCTCGATAAATACTATAAAATTCTCCCTATATTCTGTTGTCTTTTGCATTAAAATAGTTTTAATTATCTTTTGTGGGAACTCTATTCTTTCATATGATGATTCTTGTTCATTGGTCATCGTTCATTAGCTTCACACATATCAATATGAACGCCTTTTATGTGTTTTTTTTAATTTTTGTTTTGTTTTCATGTTGCCGTTTCTTCTTGAATCATTTCCTCTGATGTCCAAGGGTCACGACTCCTGCTCCAAACGCCCTGATGAACAAGGACCCTCCAAGGACTACGTGCGGTCCTTCATGATACACAGAGCTGCGAACACCAACCTTCCGGATGCCTGTGATTGGTCACTCCGATGTATTGGTGTTGCTACTTACTGTTATGATTATAAAACTATGTTCCTTTAAACTATTCTATTATTTATGTAAAATATTTAACTTTCTGCCTAGGTTTTTAATGCTAAATCCTTATGTGGATGACGTTTTCTGAATATTTAATATTTGCTCGTCAAAACTAACAAAACTGCTTGCATTTTCATTGGTCGACAGTTAAGAGAGAGGTGGTAGAAAAATAGATTTAAAATCAGTAAATTAACTGCCTAATCCATCCACAAAGAGTTTAAAGCTTTTCCTAGTAGCGTTGATTCATTTACTGCAATATACAAGACATTTGTATAGCAAGAGATTGTTTAATTTATAAATGTACCCATCTTTCCATTTCCCAAACATTATGGAACGGTGATTGACCAACAACCAACTGAAAACATGACAAATGACTCCGAATGAGCTAGTGCAAGAAGAGTTTGGACCGCAAACCGCATTCAGTCCACAATTAATTGAGTTACCTGCATTACCCTTCTTTCAATATCTCCATCACCTTCTCATCTCTCATAAACATATTTCCCAAATACACTCTCATTTACCTGCTTCAAGTACCTATTCATCATACACATTCTTTTTAAAGTTATGTCATGCAAAAAGGTATTTGAATATTTAAACATTAAATATACTTTTAATGGATATCCGCTATCTCCAAGTAGTACTCCATTTGGGTATACATTGGTCTCAAACTTTGCTTTGGCTCTGCAGCCTTGAAATATAAGGGAGTGATGTGTGGATCCCGGCCATCTAGCTACGATGTCCCTTATCCTGAGTTTGGCATCCGATATTGCTTGCACATTTATGGAGAAGTAGCCTTTTCTATTGCGAAACACCTTTTGGAGAAAGCAGATCGTTAACACAATGGGTACTTAATTGGTAATGTACAGAAAAACATGCAGGTAAAATCAACAGATGTCGCGTGTTTGGCACTTACCCACAGATTGGATTTTTACGTGAGTGCAATCAATTGCACCTATTATGTTGGGGAATCCAGCTACTTCGTAAAAGTCCCTTTTGACTACTTCGACCTCTTCCCCTATTGGTAAATTTATGTGAAGAGGTCTCAGTTGGGCCAGGGCAATAGACACTTTTTTTACAATTTTGCTGGTCGTAGAAGGGCAAATTTTGAAAAAGTCCCCATTTGTAATATGGAAACTTCCAGTAGCGTAAAATCTTAAAGCTACAAGTAATTGGTTGCACGGCAAAATTGGGCAGTTTCTAAAAAGGAAACAAGCAAAGCATAACATTAGATAAAAGGTTTTCAGATCTGATAAGTGCTAAATTGACTGCAAAAATGAGACTCGAATAAATCAAAACTTACATTTCGCTTGCGTAAGTTAATTTATCCTCTATTTGGCTCAAAACATATAAAAAACACGTTTTAGTCATCCTGAAACGGTTGTAAAATTCTGCATCATTTAATATTTCGATATAATTAATATCTGCTTCTTGTCTACGCCTGTGTAACCCAATATTAGCATCAAGAATTTCCGCTCATTCAACTAAATCCACAATATTCAATAAGTCCATAATTCAAATTTTAAAAAGCAATTTAAAAAAGACCAAGAGCGCGAACTGATAACAAATTCGGGATGACAGATAAAGATTTTTTCACTCTGTTGTCAGTTTTTATAAGTATGGCTTCCTCAGGCAAGGTTAATCCAGTAGGCAAGCTTCCTTGGGTTGAGTAGTGTTCGAGGCGATGTTGTGCTTTGAGAAAATCGTATTTTTGCATTTTAGCAAGGTTGAGTCGAGATCTCGCCTCAGTAGTTGATCATTAGGATTGGACACAACGGCTGAAGTGTCCAGCATATTTGTTCCTAAGCGATTTAAAATAAAATAAAATTTTAACATAGTTTCGTTACATGAATATTGTACGCGTTCAGTACCTATACCTAAATGAATAAAATAATAATTTCAATTGTCTAAGGCTTCATTATTGCCTATGCCTATTGACGCAAGCTTTTTTCACCGCCGACGTTTCTACCTGTTTTCAAATTTATTTCAACATTATTTTACCATATGAGCTGTGTAAAAGCAAAGGCAGCAATCTCCAATTCGGCCAGATTGCTATCTTTGCTTTTGAAACGACTCGGAGATTGCTATTTTTGCTTTTACGTACAATATTACATACAAATATTGTATACACATACATAACATACCATATTTGTATGTAATATTTGTACGCAAAAGCAAAGATAGCAATCCCCAGGTCATTTCAAAAGCAAACATAGCAATCTGGCCGAAATGGAGATTGCTGCCTTTGCTTTTACACAGCTCATATAATGTATAACCCTGCCAGTTAAACTTATCACCACAAGCTTGTGAGAGTTTCAGGTGAGTTCTTAAGCTGATATTTTCTATCCTAGTATTCAGGTAGATGGAAGACACACTGGGTCCACGTAAGCAATGTTTTCAGTACCTATTACGTTCTCAGGATTAGTACAATAGATCGATAAAACCTTATGTCAGTAAGATATTGACTAAATTCGTGATCTATAGTCAGTTGGCGATATTTGCAACATATGATTCCTTCATTCGGTTGATAAAAGCCGAGTATTTTAGCGCGCCTCACATGACATGTATCAGATAAACTGTCAATATACACAACTTTTTGAAGTAAATACTTTTTTACGCACGCTTGAGTTGGGGGTAAGCTGGCGAATGTGTAACGGATATTGAAATGCGTTAAAAAGAGAGAGCAATGCACGCTCACATTTTCTTTCTCTCTTCCTCTCATAGCCCGTGCATGAAATATTTCAGTCAGTATTTTGAAATACGAAATACCAGTGACGCGCCAAACGAAGGGGAGCGGACATCGATGCGCACGGCTTGATCGGGCGAGGCAAATGATAATAAATTTAAATAAATATTTGTAGAAAATTAATATATTTTATACCTACATATAAACATATATATGGACATACACAGAGATGGAGCTAAAGAAGTATTTACTTCAGTCGTGTGGTCTAGAGCACACTCGTATTTTTTTAATAGTGTCGTTCGTTATGCAAAATATCTGCTTATTAATGAATGAAGGTGAACTAACCAAGCATTCCGGTCGATTTTGGATAAGCGAACGTGGTTAAAATGTGACCAAAGACCTCATTTAACAATCAACATATATTTAAGTTACATTTTAATACGTAATAAATTGTCATTTTATGAGTATTTTTATTTATAGACGGATCCTATGATGAAATATAGCGATTTGCTATAAATATTAAATTTTTTCGGCTTTTAAATCGATGTACTGCTTGTGTAGTGATTACACAGCACCGGAGCGGCCGGATTTTTTCAGCACAGTAAGGGAAAGGTTAAGCCCTTCAAACTAGAATTAGGTATTTACCATTATTTCGTTCCATATTAACTCTGCGTTCAATACCTACATGAATAAAATGTTGACCAGAATGTTCAGTGGAAAAGTGTATGAATATTGAGTACAAACTTTTCATCGGATGTAAATTCCTCACATGATAATTCATCATGTCTTGAAGCGTCGAAAACTGATAATTGGGGTTTTTAACCTTAGGTTAGTTTAGGTTAGGTTAAGAGAGGAGGGGGGGAATAGAAGGGTAGGTTAATGTGAGTCATGATGTGATGAATTATCACGTGAGGAAGTATCGTGTCTGAATAAATCTCATTGTCCGATTAGACCATAAATAAACCAATAACGATTAGACATAAAAACGAATAAAATAATATTATCAATTGTCTATGGCTTCATCATTGCCTACTGACGCAAGCTTTCTTCACCGCCGATCGTTTCATCCCGTTTTCAAATCTGTTTCTACATAATATGGGTACCTTAAACTGTCTAGCCCTGTCAGTTAAATTTATCACCACATTATTGTGAGAGTTACAGGTGAGTTCTAAAGCCGATATTTTCTATCCGAGTATTAAGGTAGACAGAGTGGGTTCACGTAAGCAATGTATTCAGTACTACGTTCCCAGGATTAGTTCGATAGATCGATAAAACCTTATGTCAGTACGATATTGACTAAATTCGTGATCTATAGTCAATTGGCGATATTTGCGAATACGGTAAACATATATTTCCTACAGTCGATTGACAAAAGCCGCCTATTTTAGTGCGACCTCCTGTTTCTCAGATAAGCTGTACACAACTTTTTTAATAATGTCGTTCGTTATGCAAAATATCTGACCTATTAATGAATTGAGGTTAACTAACCAAGCATTCCGTTTGAGTTTGGATAAGCGAACGTGGTTAAAATGTGACTAAAGACCTCGTTTAACAATCAACGTATATTTAAGTTATATTTTAATACGTAATAAATTGTCAATTTATAAGTATTTTTATTTTTAGGAAAATAAATCTATAGACGGATCCGCTAGTGCTGACAGCGTACTACATGGATTCCTTATTAATTGATATAAAAATGTCGGTACGCAACCGTGCTCGGAATATCGATCCGATATTGTAAATTTACTGATTTCCTGTGCTTGACCTCCAAATCGACTTGCTTTCTTGTCCTAGGCACGCAACACGTGTGACCGCGCGACAAGTTATCTATAGTTCTTACGAACATAGTGCGTCAGTTGATTCGACTTTGTTTTTAGGTTATGTGTATGTGTTTCACTTCTCAGCAGACGCAATTTGTAGCTTTGTCATGTTTTGTAATTCTGAATTGAATATGTGGGCTACTTAGTATAATTTGACCAACATGACATGTATGGACAATATGAATTTCGTTATTATCTCCGAAACCGTTGGGTTTTAGTTTCCCATTTAAACCGTTATTGGTATATACTAATACTGATATTATTCACGCTATTCATTTCAGTAGTGGCCGTTATTCCAAACCAAACTGAGCGACCACTGTTCTTTAATTCTAGCAGGCAGGCTCACATGCACAACTGCGCTGTCTCTAACGCGACCTAGCTTACCTTACCAACGCCAATCTGTATACCTACATGTGTTAGGGAATTAATTTTATGTTTTGGTCGAGAAAAATTTAAGCTGTCAATTTTAAGTATACCTTATATTGAGTTTCTATGGTATAATTGAATTGCTACTTCGACTAGAGCAGTACTTCAGTGAGATAGCAATAGTCTGCGATATATATACGGTAGCACATACTCGCACTTTCTTCTTATTCCAGAAATCCGATGGCGTAGACGTCAGTCATAGTAATATTCGCTGTTACTTGTATTGCTTATTGAATAAATCAGTTGTGCACTTCTTATTAAGCCTTGCTCTCAATAACACAAATAACATTGGCGGAGTTGATTGTTCTAAATACGTCCCTAAACAGTATTAGCGGATTAATGTTTTAAAGTTGCCTTGATTAAATTTCTCACATTATAAAAAAAGGGAACTACCGAATGTTTAGAAGTAGATACTGTATATATTGAGTCATGCCACGATAGATGGCCATTCTCTCAACCGGTTTCAAATGTCAATGGCATGATTCAAATACAGCAGTTTCAAATACAATAATTATTAAATAATTGTTTCAAAACATGAGTTATGTATACGAATTCACTGTTTTGGGGAAATATTTCATACAAAACCAAATATTCATTTATTCTTTTTCAGGAAAATTTGTTTTTGCTTGAACCAATTACCAAACGCTATTACAGTAGTGCCATGGATCTACTAAATCCTGAGACTGTTTCCATCAAGACGGAACCAGGGCCCGAGGAAGAAGGCGGAGGTGTAATGCTGTATACAGATTTCGATCTACCAGACGTAAAGAAGGAAAGTTTGGCGTATGCGGAGAGTATCCAGACAGCCAGTTAGTTTAATTAAATATTAAAAAAAATGTAGAACGTTGAATTTGGAATTTTAACTTAATTGTATTGCAAGCAATCATCTCCCAATTCCTCAAATTTTTACCTCTTTTAATTTGGGACATGATTTAAGTTACTCTTATTATTATACACTAAAATTACCTAAAGATTGATGGACGTGAACACCATTCCATTGAATTCTTAAAATCTTCTCCTGCATCCTCCTTGAAGCATCAGTTCCTGAAGCGGACATCTGGTGTCTTTCTTTTTTCTTATATTGATCTTAAAGTTTCTTATCCAAAATCCCTCATTAATAACTCAGGTGCGGGGCATACGTCTTTCCTATGTCTACCTACGTTAAATTGTCGTGAAAACCAGCAACATATATTAACCGCTTGGGCGGTTAATATATTTTATCTTTCAAAAATATATTTTTAATGAAAAAATTAGTTTTTTTTTATGTCTTTTATGATTATCATTAATCAATTGTCTTTTAGGCAGCATTAATGTGGAAACAATTGCGACCAAGGCGAATCTTGAACCCCGAGAAGAAGATGAAGGTGGTTTTTCTTATATGGAAATTGACATCGATCTGTCGGATGTCAAAAAGGAATGCTTAAAACGCGTTGACAGAATGAAGGAAACATTAGGTAAAACCGATTTTTAATTTAAGATTTAACATTTAGCGCTATCCATTTTTTTAATCGTTTATATACATTTACTGTGCTTATCTACACTTAGCGCGTGCCATAAGTCTTAATAAGCCTTTTTTAACCTATGTTTTTCAAATTCGTCGACAGATCTGAAAACGCGTCGTCTGGAAAAACAATTCTCTTGTCCTCATTGCATCTACTCCTGCACTCAAAAGAACGATTTTAGAAATCATGTTCGCACTCATACTGGAGAAAAACGTTTTTCATGTACCGAGTGCAACTATTCATGTTCTCGGAAGGGCAATCTGACTAGACACATTCTGACTCACTATAAAGAAAAACCTTTTTCATGTTCCGAATGCAACTATTCATGTTTTCAAAAGAGCCATTTAACTAGCCACGTGCTGACTCACAGTAGACAAAAACCTTTTTCATGTTCCGAGTGTAACTATTCATGTTCTCACAAGAGCAGTCTGATGACCCATATGTTGACTCACAGAGGAGAAAAACCTTTTTCATGTTCTGAGTGCTTTTATTCATGTTCTCTAAAGGGCCATCTGACTAGCCACATGCTGACTCACAGTGGAGAAAAACCGTTTTCATGTTCCGAGTGCAACTATTCATGTTCTCGGAAGGGAAATTTGACAACTCACATGCGGACTCACAGCGGAGAAAAACCCTTTTCATGTTCCGAGTGTAACTATTCATGTTCTCAGAAGAGCAGTCTGACGACCCATATGCTGACTCACGGAGGAGAAAAACCTTTTTCATGTTCTGAGTGCAGCTATTCATGTTCTCTAAAGGGCCGTCTGACAATCCACACGCTGACTCACAGTGGACAAAAACCGTTTTCATGTTCTGAGTGCAACTATTCATGTTATTGGAAGTCAAGTTTGACAACTCACATGCGGACTCACAGCGGAGAAAAACCCTTTTCATGTTCAGAGTGCAACTATTCATTTTCTCAAAAGGGCTATCTGACTAGCCACTTGCTGACTCACAGCGGAGTAAAACCTTTTTCATGTTCCGAGTGCAACTATTCATGTTCTTATAAGGGCAGTCTGACGACCCACATGCTGACTCACAGTGGAGAAAAACCTTTTTCATGTTCCGAGTGTAACTATTCATGTTCTAAAAAGGGCCATCTGACTAGACACATGCTGACTCACAGTGGAGAAAAACCGTTTTCATGTTCCGAGTGCAACTATTCATGTTCTCGGAAGGACAGTCTGACAATCCACATGCTGACTCACAGTAGAGAAAAACCTTTTTCATGTTCAGAGTGCAACTATTCATGTTCTCAAAAGAGCCATCTGACTAGACACATGCTGACTCACAGCGGAGAAAAACTTTTTTCATGTTCAGAGTGCAACTATTCATGTTCTCGAAAGGGCAATATGATAACCCACTTGCTGGCACACAGTGGATAAAATCCTCTTTCATGTTCCGAGTGCAACTATTCATGTTTTCGAAAACACTATATGACGAGACACCGGCTGACTCTTATTGGAGAAAAACAATGTACATGTTCCTAATGCAGCTAAACGTGTCCTCAATAGAGAGATTTTTTGTCCATTACACACCCTACACACCAACCCTACACACTACATTATGATTCGAGTTGTAAAGTATATTAAATTATTACATGTTTTTCGAAAGTACTGCGTAAGTCCGTAATATAACTAATAACTTCGGTTAGATTATCGGTTCAATTACTGTGTTTGGTTTTTATTTTATTTTGTAAGAGGTAAGAACTCTTACCATCTTAGATTATTTTTTCTTTACCTACTTATACCGCCGATATAGGTCGGTAAAGTAGAATTCGATTAAAAGGTTTTTTATTTTTAAATATCCTTACATATATGTTAATAATATTAAGTGGGTTTATTAGTTGGTATTAAAAAAAGGTTCCCAAGAAATTTGCTCTTTCTTCTATCAATTCAATATACAAAGAAAATGTGGATCAAACTTACGAAGGTAGAATATTACACTGTTTGTTATTTATATTTTCGTTGGTCTATGGCTCGGTCAGTTGGAGATTCCACAAAAATTCTGTTGTTTCATTTTCGTTCCTAGCTCTATCTATTGCTCGGTTGGGGTTTCCCTTGAAATATTCCTCGCTTGTCACCTGTGTCATTCGTTTTTCTTTCGTTCATTGTTACCTTGTTACATATTGATTGACGTGAATTAGTGAAAAAGTCGTCATATTATTAGTGTTTTCAAAAGTGTTCAAAAGAAAAACCCAGGAAAGGGAATTGGATACTTCGATTTTTTTAATAAACGAGAACTTAAGAACTCAAATCCTGAATTTAATTATACCTGAATCGATCGATAAATGTGTAAAAAAAACCCTGAGACTCTAATTTTATGATTTATTAAATTTAATCATACTTTACGACAGGGGAGGGGAACCTTTTTGCCGTCGGGACATATTTTGATGTATGTATTATCACCCGAGGGCCAACTACGAATGCCAGAACCGAAAACAAAACTCAGATTTTAATATTTCTATTTTTTAAACTGATAATTCGTGGTGGAATTCCATTATAATAGTATAATAAAACAAATTTAAAACTTTTTCCACTTTTAATTTATTGACCGTAACCGGTTTCAGCTTGTCAAAGCCATCTTCAGACTGGTGAAAAATATTCTTAACCTAGGGATTTTATACAAAACATATTAGGGAGGGGGGAAGGAGGGGGAGGGGGTGCTCTACAGGGATTTTATTAAATTATGGATTTTATTACATTTGTTGTTAAGTGGTCTTGTGAATTCACATTACTTGTAAGGTATTTCTCAAACAATACTAAAGTATGTAAGCTACCAACCCTATGTAATAAGCCTACTGGGAATTACCAAAAAAATAATTAGATAGTTGGACACTCAAGACCACTTAACAACAAATGTATTAAAATCCATAATTTAATAAAATCCCCCCTCCGTAATATGTTTTGTATAAAATCCCTAGGTAAAGAATATTTTTCACCAGTCTGAAGATGGCTTTGACAAGCTGAAACTGGTTACGGTCAATAAATTAAAAGTGGAAAAAGTTTTGAATTTGTTTTATTATCAGATTTTAACTTAAGATTGATTCTGCGTAAGGGTCCATAAGTTTAAACAATAGTTACATTTTCTCAATTAGTCAATTTGTCAGAAGTTTGAAGCGTATAGTGTGCAACGCAAATATTAAGCTTCATTCGATACATCAGAATGTCTTCATTTGATGAATCTGCATCTTGCGATTTAATTGATCATTATATTCTGAACACACAACTGGTTTAAATTAAATTTGTTTGCGGGCAATCAAAACTACACTCAGAACATGAAGATGGTTTTTCTTGGATTCTGGCGGCAGATACATAGAAAATAACTAGAATTTAATAACAGCACTTTGAACAGAGAATGGTTTCGTTTGAAATGTGTCAGCAGAAGTATACACAATCTACAACTGAAATTTAACTGTAACATTCTGAAGACAAAACTCGTTTTAAATAAAGAGTAATTCTGCGTGAGAGTCCCCATAATTAGTATTACTCTCATAATTTTCCTACGAATTAAAAATTTTACAGCGTATATTCTGAAACCACAAACTTAACTCTACATTAGAACGGTTGATTTCGAAATGCGTCAGCAGATTAATTCGCTAGCGAAATTTTGACAGATCATACGGAATATGAAACCGGTTTTAACTTAAGGGTGAATCTGCCTGCGAGTCCCCAGCTATAATTAATACTACACCCAGAATACGACAAAAGTTTTCTTCCGATTATTGTACTTGGAACATATGGATGGTTTCCTTCCAAAAGCAACCGCAGATGAATTCACAATAGGAATTTGCATTATTAACATAAGAGTGGTTTAACCTAAGGAATGGATCTGCGCAGGAGTCCACCATCTTAAATTATATTGTACTTTGAACACTTGAATGGCTTTCCTGCACTTTTTCGCAAATTTATTGACTGCAATATTTTTATATGTATTTAATTAGGATAAAACAATAACTTTGTATACACCACTTTTATTTTTTTATAATTAATGCCGACCGGGTTTCGCTACAACCGTAGCTTCTTCAGGGCAGTATAATCTCTACTAATATCTAACATGTGTTATAATATATTCAGGGGATTGAAGAAATGGGCTGGGTTCCGCCGGTGCAAGACGTAATTGGAGTAAGGAACTGGGGGTTAGAATGTGAATGTTCTTTGTCAATGGCATTAGGCATTAAGTATAAAAAAATAAAACTGGTGTTTACAAAGTTATTGTTTTTTATTTTAAATTATAATGTCACATCACAAAGTAACTGCTTCATACGAACAAATATTTAATTAGGATTTACAATAATTTATATGGATTGAATTTTTTTTATTATTAATATGTAGAAGTATTAGGTATGCATTTCTTGTAATTTTTTATTTCCTAATTTTATCCAAAAATTGTTACCAAATAAATATATACATTTAGTTACAATCATTATCTGAAAGCAGTAGTGCAACCAAATTATAATAAAAATCTTGTCCCTTAAAAGTTTGTTTTTATTTGTTTTAAAAAGAGACCATCTGTAATTTTGACCATCTTTATATGGAACGGTCCACAGCTCGAATCCACCCTCCGTAATATTGCCCACTACCGCATTCCATAAAAATGTGCGGCTTGCTGGGCGCATTACGCCAGCAGCACGATCACAGAATTGCGAATAATATTTTATTATTCAATGAATGATTCTTTTTTTTAATTATTTTAGTTTTATGGAAAAAACCAATATTTTTTTTAAACATAAAATTAATTTAAGCATATGAAAAATTATTCACTTCAATATTTTTTGAAAAATGAATAATAAAATCCAAAACCCTCATAGGGTAACACTGTTTAACACGGCGGCACGACGAGGGTGTTTTTAGCATGGTATGGGAAAGGTTAAAAAGAACAGGTGACAGAGAGCATCCCTGTTTCACCCCTTGTTTTATACTGGCTTCCTTTGTACCATTGTCACATCTAATTAAAGCGGCCTCATTCTTGTATAGCGCCTGGATTATTCGTCTATCTCTATATTTGATATCAATTCTCTTCAGAAACTCGAAGAGCCTTTTCTATTCTACTTTGTCGAATGCCTTCTCCAGGTCCATGAATGCGATGAATGTATTTTGGTTTCTTTTAAATATTTTTTTCTAGCAGTATGCGTTGCGACAATTTGCTTCTCTGGTTCCTACACCTCTTCTGAATCCATACTGGTCTCCGGAAAGGATGTTTTCTATTTTTGGTTCGATTCTTTTTAGAATGATATTAGTCAATATTTTTGTGGCAATTGTCTATGACTTCGTTATTGTCTCTTGGCGACGCACGCTTTCTTCGCTGTCAACCTTTTCATCGTGTTTCCAAATTCCCATTCTACATGTTATGTACATTATATTATTACCCCTTACACGGTATAGCCTACGCGAGTGATCCTTATTGGTAAGTTCTAAAGCTGATATTTTCTACCTCAGTATTAATCACGCTATTCTTTTTGGTAGCGGCCGTTATTGTATCTAAAAATTACTTAGGCTGGAATCAGACGGTTCATTAATCGTTCATTTCTGTATTTCATTCGGCCTATTCTACTTCGGAATGAAACGTCTGAACATGAAATGAAACAAAAGTGAAACGAAGATGGGAACATTTGCTCGAGTAACGATAGAGCAGGGGGGTATAACTCCGATCCAAAATTTCAAATTTCAAATTTAATTTTAATTTGAAGGGCTTAAGGCGGTTCACTCGGGTGAAGGTTTACTCCCTGTTTACTAGAGCGAATGTTCCACATAATGCGCTATAGAAATAAGGGTTCACTCGTCCATTCCCGCTACAACGTCGCCGAGCGCGTTGGAAATCGTTTGATTGCTAATAATTTGATCTAAAAAGAAGTACGGAAAATTTTACTAAAAAGAAGTAATGAAAACACCGACGGCATTGTGTCCGGCCGTGAATTTTAAGGAGAAACATGTTAAGAGCTTCAGTTGCCTCGATTTTTATGCAATCTTGCTGACACAATTAATCATATACTTATGAGTTCTGGTTTTAAGAAATTGCATAAAAAAATTAAACAGGTCACGCGAGTTTTTGGAAAAATGGGTGTATTTTATGGAGTTATGTGGCAGGGAAAAGGGGTTGGAGGGTGGGGTATGCGGGAGGGTCGGATGGTGGATTAAAAAGGGGGCTTCGTGGGAGGGGGGACGAGGGAGAGGGGAAGGCGAAGAAGGTGGAAGCAGAATGCATGAGGGGGGGGGGGGGGGGGTTCGCGAGAAAGGGGAGAACGGGAGATGGGAGTGGGACCAGGGAATGCGTAGAAGCAATTTGAAAATTTCATAATAGTTTTCACAGAACATGTAAATTATTTAAGATGATACCTTTGAATGTATTTGTGCACACCGATAGTATCAAAATTTGGATTGCAGCACCCACCCGCAGTCCCTTCTTATCCTGAAGATTATCGGAGGCGTCGTTTCTTTATTTATTTTTGATTATTTATGAATTCAACATTGTTCTTTTAACTTTTTTGTCCCCCTGGAGCGGGCGCCAGTTTTTTGGACATTTTTAAAGTATAGCAGATATTACGGTGCTGCACGCTATCAGCATATTCTGAATAAAAGGGGACGGTGGGCGGGTGTTCCAGACTAAGTTTTGATACTATCGGTGTGTACAAATACATTAAAACATGTCTTCTTTGACCCATTGGCCTTCACATAAGAATTAATTTTGTTCCAAAAGTTTTAAATCTTTAGTGGTATACTAAATCTAATATAACTTACTTTAAACTACATGTTAAAACGTTTATATATTGATCAGTGACACAGTTTGCGAATTCACGTATTAAAGATGACTTCACTAAATATAACATCATTGTCGCTGCCTTAGATTCGCAAACTCTACAAAGCGTGAGTGATATAGTCACGAATCCACCAATATCGGACAAATATGCTGTCCTCAAGGCCGCGCTTATTGATCGTCTGCAGGATTCTGCGGAGAAGCGCCTAACTCGCTTGCTTACGGGAATTCAACTTGAAGACCGAAAACCTACAGAGCTCCTACGGCACATGTTGGACCTAGCGGGCCCAGCTTTAGCGGAGAGCGCAATAGTTCGAACATTATGGTTGCAGCGCCTACCGCAACATGTGCAGGCAATATTGTCAGCACTCACGGAAAATAATGTGAGCCAACTGGCGTCCACGGCTGACAAAATATTAGATGTTTACCAATCGACAGATTGTAGTGTCGTCGACCACAATAATAAACCGTGCACATCAAGATCGGAACCCACGGAAACTTCAATATTACTCCAACTTCAACAACAAATTTCCGCATTAACCCGAGAAGTATCTCAATTGAAGCTTACTCAGACAAACCAATCTTCAAACTTTAGAGGAAGACGAAATCAGAGTCCTCGTAGGAACTACTCATATCAAAATTCGACACAGAGGAACTTCACAGGAAGACCTAGGTCTAGGTCTCGTGATAAATCTCCAAATAGAAACAATAATGGCGTCTGCAGTTTCCACAGAAGATACGGGGAAAACGCATACAGGTGTTTGCAACCATGTTCATTTACCAAGAAAAACTCGGAAAACGACAACGGAACCTCACAGTAGGGACATGTGAGATTCCCAACAAAACTTGTCGTCTCTTCGTATTTGACCAACAAACTAGGCAAAAATTCCTTGTCGACACGGGTGCAGATGTATCGGTAATCCCAAGAAACCAGTCTTATAACAAGAATAATGTAACTTCTGACAACTGCCCAACCACCCTGTATGGAGCGAATGGAAATCCAATCAAAACATATGGTACAAGGACCGTCGAGCTCAATTTTGGCCTTCGACGAGCATTAAAATGGCGATTCATTGTCGCTGATGTTTCGAGACCCATACTAGGAGCTGATTTTCTTCATAATTTTAACTTAACAGTGGATCTCAAGAAAGCAACCATTGCAGACAAATCTACAGGACTATTAATCAGAGGAATAACCTACAAAGGACCAACTTCTGGAATCTCTAATATTTCTACTGTACAAAAATATAGGGACATCCTGAATAAATACCCGAACTTAACAAGGCCTAACATGAAAATTCGTGATAAAAAAAGACACACTGTAACACATTGTATTGAGACCAAGGGACCCCCTCTCACCGAGCGTGCTCGTAGACTCGCACCTGCTCTACTTGAAGCGGCCAAAAAGGAATTCAAGTACCTTATGGAGCAGGGGATTTGCAGGCCATCAAAGAGTAATTGGGCCAGCCCCTTGCACATGGTTAGAAAACCAAATGGCGAATGGCGTCCATGTGGTGATTATCGTCGCTTGAATGCCCAAACGACTCCGGACAAATATCCGATTCCGCAACTGAATGATTTTGCACATAAATTATCTGACGCTACTATTTTTAGCACCATAGACATGTCTCGCGCGTATCACCAGATACCGGTGGAAGCGGCCGATATACCAAAGACTGCGATCATCACCCCGTTTGGCCTATTCGAATTTACGTCTATGCAATTCGGACTATCAAATGCAGCACAAAGCTTCCAAAGATTTATGCATTCTGTAACAAGAGACCTGGATTTTTGCTTCGTTTACCTGGATGACATCCTCATCGCTTCCAAAAACGAAGAAGAGCACAAAAGGCATCTAGATTTACTACTAAAACGTCTCGCCGAAAATGATCTGGTTATAAATATAAATAAGTGCAAATTTGGTGTACACACAGTAAACTTTTTGGGTCACACGATCACCCAAAAAGGAATGTCACCTATCAAGGAAAAGGTAACAGCAGTCACAGAGTTCCCATTACCTAAAACAGCGAAAGACTTACGACGCTTTTTAGGAATGTTAAATTATTATCGCAGATTCCTGCCCAATTCCATAAACATACAGACTAAGTTATTCAACTGTATAAATGGTTACAAAAAGAATGACAAAAGGATACTCACATGGAATCAAGAGCTCACAGAAGCATTCGAGAATTGTAAGCAGCAATTAGCAAATGCAGCTTTACTTGCGTATCCAATCCCGACAGCAAGAATTTCAATAATGGTCGACGCTAGCGATATAGCCATGGGAGCAACACTACAGCAGCTCAACAACAATTCTTGGGAACCCCTCGGATTCTTCTCGAAAAAATTTACACCCGCACGGCGGAAGTACAGCACCTTTGACCGTGAACTTACTGGCGTTTACGAAGCTGTAAAGTATTTCAGGAACCACATTGAAGGTCGAAATTTTACAATCTATACTGACCACAAGCCAATCACCTTTGCCTTTAGCAAAAAGCGAGCCTCTAGCTCTCCACGTCAAGAAAGACAGTTAGATTTTATTGCTCAATTTTCCACAGACATCAGGCATGTTTCTGGATCACAGAACGTAGTAGCAGACGCACTATCTCGAATCGATGAGATTAATTGTCCTACTGAAATTGACTACAGGCAGATGGGAATAGTGCAGTGTCAAACTGACGAACTTAGTAAGGCAAAAGATGACACCACCCTCGCCTTACGTCAAATGGTGATACCTGGCACAGATGCTTCAGTTTGGTGTGACATCTCCACAGGCCATGTCAGACCTTTTGTTCCAGCCTGCATGCGAGATCAAGTGATTGAAAGCGTCCATAATGTTTGCCATCCAGGCACCCTCGGAACAACTAACACTGTAAAACAAAGATTTGTTTGGCCCAACATGGCGAAAGATATAAAAAACCTCGTCAAGCACTGTATTGCGTGCCAAAAAGCCAAAGTCTCCAAACATACAGTAGCGCCACCAGTAACTTATGTTTCGCCTGAAGATCGTTTCCGACATGTCCATATCGACATAGTGGGCCCTCTTCCAGCTTGCAACGAGTACCGATACCTGTTAACCATGATCGACAGATTTACTCGCTGGCCCGAAGCAATACCATTAAAAGACATGTCAAAGACATGAAATTGACTGAGAAGTTTGGAATCCAGCTTACAAGAACTACCGCATATCACCCGCAAACCAATGGTATGATCGAAAGATGGCATCGCACATTAAAAGCCTCCCTCATGGCAAGCGGAGACCCAAACTGGTTAGAGAATCTTCCTCTTATCCTACTAGGTTTGAGATCCACAGTTCGGGACGATTTAAAATGTTCACCAGAAGAACTCACATACGGTAGAACTCTCAGGTTACCTTGTGATTTCTTCACTGAGACTCCAAGGGAAGAACCTGACACTTATGTTGGACGTCTACAAAGAAAATTTGATGACATAAAATCAACTCCTGCAAGTGCTCATGGTACAAGAAAAATCTTTATACACAAAGATCTGCCTACTTCTACCCATGTATTCCTCAGAACAGATGGAGGAAGAAGAACACTCCAACCCCGTACGAACGACGTCTAAAAAAAAAAAAAAATGACTTGGCAATACGTAAAAAGGCATAGCAACTAGAATAGAAATTAAATATATATATATATACATACTTAAATATCAAATACCATACTGGTCAAAACAAAAAATCAATAAATTTTACATTGGTGACTTCCTTAAGTTTCATTTTTTGTAAAAATTTTATCTGATAAACCTATAATTAAAAAATGTTCATCTCAATAACTCAAAAAATATATCTAAAAAAAAAAATAGCTGTCCATAGAACTATAACTCTCTGAACCTTTGAAACAGCTTACTCAACATTAATTACCACATACCTACTTAGGTATATAGTAAATGCATTTCGGCCACTGCCGATAATAATACCATTGTATTCTATATATTATTATTGATTGCTACAACGCGTGCGATGGTAAACCAAAATACAAAAGAGTTCACTTTAATGATTAGTAGGTTTTACAATAACAGAACCAAACATAATATATCATGCTTTAAAATAGCACATAATATTGTTTATATCTTACTATAATACAACATGTACTTAAGATAACTTTTAAATATAACTAGATAATAATGTATTTAATATTGATCATGTTAAGAGTAGGTTATAGGGCAAAAAGGTGATTTTCTGCAAAACGGCCCTCTAAAACATCTGAATTACTACCTTTCGTATGACATTGTCAGACTTCATATTTTTTGTTACCAAATAATGGACTATTATTTTTCAAACTGCGGATTTTTTTTTGTAAATGATGTAAGCATTCGACCATAAAAAATAAAAACATTGATACACCATACAACCCACTTTTCAAACTTCGATTTATGACTATGGTATAATTAATGATTTTACACAATGTCTTTAATTTAAATTATGTATGTAATACACATATCTGTCAAGGTACGGGTTCATATTGTCGTTATGATATCTATGAATATTAACAATTAAATAAATACTTCAATTTCACCATATTTTACAACACTTCACAGCTTTCTTGCCATTCCGCCGCATTCCGGGAGAGAAGCCCCCGTTGAACAGAGGTGAAACTGTACGTTCCGTGTTTCACAGCATACGTATTTACAATATGCCATCAAAATGTTTTATTACTGGGTGTAAAAGGTCTAAAGGGGCTCACTTGATACATTGCAATAATTTAAGAAGCCAGAAAAACAGTCAGAACTCACAAATTCCCCTTTTTTACGTAATTTTTAACATCAACTGTCACATTTCTTTCAAATGCAAGAAATATTATCTTTGAAAGTGTGTTCTAGTTCAGTGTATTCCGAATGATTTGTTACTAACTTCGTGTTGGTTATCACTATCAGTTACAAGTATATGTAAGAATTCATTGTCTTTACGAGCTCTGACCTTGTGTGAGTGAACGTTTTTTATGTTATGTCTTGTTGGGCAGTGTACACAGTGTTTGGAAATAAATACTTACATATTTTTTATCTTTAAAATTTCTAATGAAGTCAATGAAGTTGAATGTACACTGTGTTTGAGAAACAGACCAAAATCTTTTTAAGGAAATTAACAATTATGTATACAGTAGTACCCCGTTTATTTGAACCCCGATAATTCGAAAAATGCGTAGGTAATTCGACATTTTCAAAAAAATATTTCATACAAAATGTTTTTTTTCGAAATTCTTTAATTCTTAATTGGAAATTTATTTTTGTCCGCACACTTTTTGTTTGTGTAGTTCGAGAAAAACATCGATTTTCGAATTACACCAAAAAATTTATGATAATCATCAGATATTTTTCGTAAATCGGAATCTGACAGACAGCCATGGCGGTAAAACGAGCTTAAATGTGGATTTATGCGGTTGGAAATCGTCCTAATTCGTACTATTATTTTGTAAATCGGAATCGGTTTCCAGTGGAATGTGGTATATTTACGAATTTACTTAAATGTCGAGGACCGGCCGCGACGGCAATCGGTCGTAAGAATTTGATTTACGAGGAAAATATGCGGAATTTTACGAATTTACTTTGAATATCTGAATATGAAGAGCTAGTTGTGACGGATATCGACTGCGAAATTTCGAATTTACGCAAAAACATATCGTATTTTCACGAACTTACTTCAAATGTCTGAGTTTAAAGGGCCAGCCGCGGCGGTAATCGGCAGCGAAAATTTGATTTACATGGAAATATATCGTATTTTTATTAATTTACTGCGAGTAGGTATCGAATTAACGGCCGGCTACGACGACCAAAATATTTTTTCGCGATACTTTTATATAGTATTTTTACGAGTTTACTTCGAATATTTAAATAGGGCCGGCTGAGACGGAAATCGGTTGTCAAATTTCGATTTAGACTATGAAATATAACATATGAATACGAATATACTTCTAATATGTATATCAATTTGAAAGGAGGGCTGCGAAGGATGTCGGCCGCGAAATTTTGATTTACGCAGAAATATATCGAATATCTGAATTTAAAGGGCTGGAAATGGAAGCAAAAATTTTATTTACGCGGAAAAATTACGTATTGGTATATATTTTTTCGAATATAAGGCCGACCGTGGCGGTAATTCGATTTTCACAGGAATAAGTCGTATTATTACGAATTTACTCCGAAGAACCTACCCGAATTTAAATTTTCGGACGAAGAACTCGATTTTTGGCGACTGTTTATGATTTATTTTTTTCATAAAATTTCGATTTACGTGGGAATTCGTTAATTCGAAATTAAATTTTTTATGTCCCATGGATTTCGAATTAACGAGGTTCTACTGTAGTAGATATGAAATTAAACAATCTTTTTTCACTTTGTTCCACTTGTTTATGTTAATAAACAATTAAAATAAAGTGAAAAAAAATTGTTTAATTTCATATCTAATACAATGGAATTCTACCATGAATTAACAGTTAAAAAACTAGACGTTCTACTGTAGTAATCATAATGTTGAGTTCTAGAAAATATAGTTTAAACGACAATAAAAGGCTGAAATTTAGAAGTTAAATAAAAAAACACCATAAAATTGACTTTAAATGTGAACCACGAAATTCCAAACGCCGTGCGTCTTCGCCGCCGCCGCCGCCCGTTTGCAATCTACGCACGTTAAATATTTAGAGTCCGAGAAGGGACTATGACTGCCATCTAGCGATGTAAAAATAAAGACAATTTGACAGGAAATGAATTGTTCCAAGGGTATAATATACGCTTAACAATATAACGCACATTAATATATCCATACATGAATAACTTATCCAAGTTTCAAACCATTCCGCTAGACGCGTTGAATTTCACATGTTTTTTAGTAACTTTTAACTAACTTTCATTACGTTTTATGTACTTTTATAATATTATAGAATTTAACCATGTTCAGTCGAATTTTTGTGAACATCCACATATCCGAATGAACATGTTTTTGAGATTTTAACATTTAAATCATACAATAATTTTTATACCATTTCTTTTAATGAAATGTAATTGTTTATAACAATATGATTATTTTTATCCATATCCTATCAAGCGAACATGTCCCTCTCCTGATAGAATGTGTTGATAAAATATTTTTTATCTATAAATTTCTCCTTAAGTGTTTACAAAGGTATTAGCAAATTTTATTAAAACCAAGATTAAAAATTATATAAACAACACTTGTAAACAATTGATGAGATATTATTACTCTAAAAAATGATAGATTAAGGATTTGTTATCTCATGTTCATAAAAAACTAATATTTTGTACATTTTATAATATCTACTACCTTCCAAATCTGAAATATTTGATTAGTTTAAGATCAAACATTCTAAACCTGTATAGTATAATAAATAGTTTTAGCCATGTACTTTATCATATTTCACTAATAGAGTATTTACTTTATATGAATAATAAGCTATAGTTATTCTAACACTGTTACATTATCGGAACATAATATGTCTTATATTGACCACACACTCAATATAACAAATATATTTATTACATATTTCCATTCCTAAATGAAAAATTTTAGAACATTACGCACTTTGCGATGAAAAAGTAACATGTACTTCTAACCACTCCGCTGTACGCGTCGAAGTTAAAAACTATACTCTAAAATTTTATATAACTCTTAAATGCAAATATTACATGTACCTCTGTGTTTCCTCCTTCCTATAACATGGGTCTCTTCAAGACCCACGTTCACTCCTTCCTCTCCTCAAAAAGACCCTCCTCACAGCATCTTCAAAGATGACATAGGCCCTGAGGGAAATTATTTTCCTCAGGGCCTCCTGTGTGGAGTTAATGTAAAAAAAAAAAAAACCTAATTTTAAAATTTACTAAGTTTTCTATTATGTTAAAAATGTTTCGTTTTTTTTAAAAATTTCAAACGCGTGCAATCAGATGTTCCTTGACATCCACATCTGATTGAACGGGTTGAAATTTTTTTTATCGTTTTGCAAACTGGGGTGGAGGTATGTAGCGTACGCATTGTATAGCCGTTAAAATATTTTACTGCACAGGCAACACCAAAAGGCCCCGCGTTATACGACTGCAAACTTGCCTGTCATTCTGGTTTCACGGCCCGGTCGTCGAGTTGCTTCTTTGCGTACGCTACCTCTGTTAAATCCTTCTGATATTAAATTAACGTGTGTCGGTTTGTGGAGTCAATTAATAAATGAGAATTAAACGTTCACCATAGTATTCATTTAAATACCGACCATCCTTTTGGTAACATCAACGTGTTTGGAGTCCAAGTGTGGATCCGCCAATGGAACCACCAATATACCATCATCATCATCTCCCAAAGCTGCATTTAGGACATGATAAAGGTTTTAATCCGTTGCGAGTGAGCATGTCTCCAGTCAAATCTTCCTTCCGAAAACATGAAAAGTTGCAGTCAGAACATGAAAAAGATTTTCACCACAGTGAGTTAGAACGTACCTCTTCAAATTTCCCTTTCGTGAACATGAAAGTTGCAGTCGGAAAATGAAAAAGGTTTTTATTCGATGTGAGTCAACATATGTGACTTCAAATATAACCTATGTAAACATGAATAGTTGCATTGGGAACATGAAAATATTTTTCATCAATATTGGTCAGCACGTGTTTCTTCAAAGTTATTTTTCTTGAACTTGAATAGTTGCAGTCGGATCACGAAAAGGTTTTTCTTCGCTGTGAGTCAACATGTGTGACTTCAACGATCGCCTAAGTGAACTTGAATAGTTGCAGTGGGGACACGAAAAAGGTTTTAATCCACTGTGAATCAGCATGTGGCTATTCAAATATCTCCTCTGTGAACATGAATAGTTGCATTTGGGACATGTGAAAGGTTTTAATCCACTGTGAGTCAGCATATGTCCCTTCAAACCTTCCTTCCGAAAACGTAAAAGATTTTTCACCACTATGAGTACGTACGTGCCTCTTCAAATTTCCCTTCCGCGAACATGTATAGTTGCAGTCGGAACATAAAAAAGGTTTTTCTTTGCTGTGAGTCACCATGTGTGACTTCAAAGATCCCCTCTGTGAGCATGAATAGTTGCAGTCGGGACACGAATAAGGTTTGATTTCACTGTGGGTCAGCAAATGATTCTTCAAACTTGTTCTCTGTGAACATGAATAGTTGCAGTTAGAACATGCAAACGGTTTTATTCCATTGTGAGTCAGCATATGGCTTTTCAAATATCTCATCTGCGAACATGAATAGTTGCAGTCGGGACACAAAAAATGTTGTATTCCACTGTGAGTCAGCATGTGGTTTTTCAAAGTGGTCCTCTGTGAAAATGAATAGTTGCAGTCGGGACACGAAAAAGGTTTTATTCCACTGTGAGTCAGCATGTGTCTCTTCAAATTTCCCGTTTGTGAACATGAATAGTTGCAGTCGGGACACGAATAAGGTTTTTCTCCAGCATGGGTGCGCAAGTGCAGTTCTAACGTTGACTTGTCTGAGCAGGAGATGTTACAATGTGGACAAGAGTATCGTTTAGCCTCTGGGTGCATCTTCAAGTTTGTCAATGAGTCTGAAAAAAGATTAATGATTAATGTTGGCACAAAAAAATCGTAAGTAGGTATGAATGAGCTTGTCGATATATGTAGCCTTGCAAAAACGTTCATTTTTATTATCGATTATATTTTGCGTCTGCAAAACAGTTATGCGTCTAATGGGGCGTTCTGACGTTTCGATTTTTGTTGACCAACTTTTATTTTACGAAAAAAGTTGAGCAACATTTTGTTCACACGTTTCAATTTAAGTTGAACCGATTTTGACATTCAAAATGGCGTCAACTGAAATTGTTAGTGCGTGCGTCTATCTAATTTCTGATGTTCTGTGAGAGGAGCTGGAGATTATGAAAAAATATAAAAAACGTCGTACTTGGGTGAGAAAATAGATCATGAGAAGGAGTGAATGAGGCGCATCCAACACATTTTTTTTTCAAAATAATATTATTTACATTTCAAAAATAATATTATATTTTTGTATACTTCTTGTTTTTGATCCGAAAGACAGGGATGGCTTTGGTACAGATCCATAAATCTGAACATTAAATCTTCCGACCATTTCAGATATTTTTTGGTTGAAACGGATTCCGTGACGGTAGAAACTAGTACCGAATAAATGAAACGCCTGACATTTACTTTTTCCCGCGAGTAACTAAAAATGATAAGCGACTTGAAACATGTGTTCAGACGCGACGATTCGATGTAAAACTCGAACGATTAGTAAAACCAAAATGGCGATAGTCATACTTGAACGACAAAAGTAGACGGGCTATCAACTTTCGCTAGCAACAAAAAAAGTTGATAACTTTGTTGACAAAGTGTTCACACGTGTCAATTAGCTTTCAACAAAAAAGTTGACCGACAAAAATCGCCCCGTGTGAACCGGCTATATCACCAATAGACAAAAAAAAATACCTGAATTGTTTTCGGAAACAGATTCCGGACATTCCTTTTTGTTGATGGGATATTCTATATCGATTTCCGTTAATATCACAGCAACACTCTCTTCCGCACTTGTGCCTGGTGCTAACTTGATGGCGGTGGAATCCATGCTTTTACGTTAGGTTCTGGTAGCGCTGTTAAACTTTAACTTTATAACAAGGTTGAAAGATTTCTTGAAAGGTGTACAAATTGACAAAAACCAACCAACAAAAAATAACCAACAAAAAGTGACAGCTTCTGAGGAAGTTTATCCATAGATTACAGAGAAAAGACAATAATTTTCGAGTTTGTGTTGAAATCTAGGTGTTGCCACCTTAAGTCTTCAACTACCTTTTTATAAATTAGGTACTTAGCTTTTGTTCATTACTTATTTGGCTTGAAGATTTATAACTAATTAGGATGTATTTCCGCAGTACTAATATATATTTTTTAATCTCTAAAGTGTTTGGTACACCAAATTTGCACTTATTTATATTTATAACCAGATCATTTTCGGCGAGACGTTTTAGTAGTAAATCTAGATGCCTTTTGTGCTCTTCTTCGTTTTTGGAAGCGATGAGGATGTCATCCAGGTAAACGAAGCAAAATTCCAGGTCTCTTGTTACAGAATGCATAAATCTTTGGAAGCTTTGTGCTGCATTTGATAGTCCGAATTGCATAGACGTAAATTCGAATAGGCCAAACGGGGTGATGATCGCAGTCTTTGGTATATCGGCCGCTTCCACCGGTATCTGGTGATACGCGCGAGACATGTCTATGGTGCTAAAAATAATAATATATTATAAATTTTAATACTTACTGTGCTTTTCAAAAATATATTTGCATCTAATTCAATATAGTTACCTAGGTATAGAAAAAAATATTGTAATTAGTCGACAAACATAATTATTTGTGCTTTCCAAACTCTAACTTGTCCGATCAAATAAACCATACTTAATTCATATTTTTTAAAAAACAAATTTTCGTTATTTTAAAACTTTAATTAGAATCCCATTCTAACAGATTATTGTCCGAAACCAGTCCCATATTCCGATTGAATTTTATCATTCTGAAATGAAGCCAAATCGATGAAGATTTGTAATAAGAGCATAATACGTATACTATAAGATTTGTAAACCAAGATTACAGAAATCAAACAGGAAAAGAGTCATCCAAAGATCCGTCAGGTTTGTTTAAAAGATAACATAGGAAAATACGTGTAACTTTCTTTTTACTTGTTTATTCTAAAATAATAATTTTATATAATTAACAAAAAAATGTTACATTGTACATAGTAAAACTTTAATATAATATATTGTAATAGTTTAAAACCACTGGAGCGACACAGCAATTTAAATATTTTTTCTCGGATTGCTAAAGGAAATCTTTCCGCCAACAATAAAATACCATACCTCTGAATTTGAAAATAAAGACATACAAATTGATTATAGTTTTATGTAGCTAATGAATTCCCCTATCTTTTGTCTATTAAGGTAGCGACAGACTCGCAGCTCACATCAAAAAGTTATTTATAACACAATAGCGCCCGCCATACAATCCCATGAAACCCACCAGACGTAAAAAGATGATGTGCTGTGATCGCGGTTTGAATCTTCGCTATTCGGAATTATTTTTCGTATTCGCTACAGTGGCGATATCAGAAAAATTATGCGACCCCCTCTCTACCGTAAACAGGAGAGGGCGTCATTTTTAATACACGGAGCATGCACGGAGCTGTCAAGTTGTCATATCCAGTACAAATAAATGATATTCTCTCGACCGCTTCCGATTTCAACTGACCCCTTCTCCTGCCGTAGGAAGGAATATTTTATAACGTAGTATTTTATAACGGAATATTTTATAACGGTAGAAAAGATACTTATAACGCAGTATCTTTTTGATGTGAACTTTGCTTTTGTCGCCCGCTTTACGGAGAGTAAATAGCAAAATTCGAACCGTGCTTATAACACATCATCTTTTTACGTCTGGTGGGTCTCATGGGATTGTATGGCGAGCGCTACTGTGTTATAAGTATCTTTTTGATGTGAACTTTTTTTTATTTTATACGCCCATGTGGCTTTTACGTTGAGTACATATAGTTACAATTTTTTAACACAAGGGTAAATTATAAACAAGCGCCGCTGAAAATCCAGCTGCATACCTTGTTCGGAATGTACCTACAGCCTCGCAGTGACCTTTTGTCAACATTTTCAAACAAATATGTCTAATAGTTTAGTGACAAATAAGTGTTTTTACCATTTTTATTTTATTTTAAATGTTGAAATTAAAGTTAAATGTTATCTACTCTAGAGATGGCGTGACAAAAAAGAATGACTTGACCGATGGAGGTTTCTGGGAGTTTTGAAATCACGCGCGCTTAGACCAGATGTGAATGGCCAGGTACCCATCTCCCTCTTCCCCCATCTCATTCTCTTCACCTCTACCATCAGCCTCACAAATCAAGAAAAAATAGCTTTAAATGTTTTATTTGTTAAACATAAGAATTTTACATACTTAATGCTTTTATAAAACTGATTTTATTTCATTTTTGTTGATTTGTTTTAGACCAATGGCGGATAATCTAAAAGCCTTTGTTGTTATATTCTAATAACTATCATAACTTTGTTACAAAGACCTACTTACAGGTTATACAATACTTTAACAGAAATTATAACAGTAAAATAACATAGGGCAGCAGTAAAATAACACAAGCTTGTATTAATGTGACAATAATATTTATTTATACGCCCATAGGGCTATTATATACTTAATTCGTATATTTATTAAGAACTATAAATTAGTATTAATTAAATATGTTTGCAATGCCTCAATTACAGAATAAGCGCAACTAAACGGGGCTACATAAATATGCTCTCAAAATATAACGCCTCCACTCTATCTAACCGGCGAACATACCTTGAACTCACGACTCTATATGAAATCTGAAACAATGTTATTGACTGTCCTGATTTACTGAAATTAAAAAACTTCAAAATACCACGCAGTGTAACAAGGTTGAACGACTTCGGGATCCTATCAGAAGAATGTGCGAATCGTTTAATAGTTTCTGACATATTTTTGGATACACAAAGAATTTTTAGAAGAAAATTGAAGGCTGTTTTCCTACAAAGGACAAATCAAACCTCTTAGACATTAAGGCGGGTCATTTTAAAAAAGTCTTAATTTCAAATTCTAAGAGCGATAAAAGGGTGCAAAATGGGTTTAAAATGACGAGTTTAAAATTTTTCAATTTTCTGATACGATTTTCTTCCTCCGGATTCACTTCAAAGTTTTGAAAATTTTAATTTTTAGGGGTTACTTCTAGTGTGTATAAAATTTACTATGAAACTTAACGAAAAAGTAAAGTGCTGTTTGTAATTCGTCTTGCAAATGCAATGATTTCAGTAAATGTGACTGTCCTAGAGATCAAAAAGTACCTGTAAATGAAGAGATTCATTATTGATATGATTTTAGATTTTCACGGCCAAAAGAATTTTTGTTATTTATTTTTGGGGTGTTATGCCGTGTTACGCTATCTCCTTCTTTAGTCAACGTTTCGGACAATGTTACAGTGTCCGGACAATTTTGAAATTGGTTCAGCATTAAAACTCATCCCACCTATAAGGATAGAGCACGTCACCTGTGGTAGTTAATCTCAGCGCCTAGATACTTATCAGCTGAACTAAAAACTATAATTGATCCAGTTATAGAAAGAAACAGTTACTTCGCACACCCCGAAAATGTATTGCTTGCAATGTTGACTAACCCTCACAAGCATATCCGAGAATTAGCTGTGCGTCGTGTTCTAAAATAACGCAGTAAGAAACCAAGTAAAACAGGGCTGTTTCAGCTTCCAAATATAAAACTCGAAGCATCATATTATTTGGAGGCAAAATGTAATCGAACCCCCAATACTGCAAAATATATATGATGAAGATCTTCAATTATTTGTAGCTCAAGGGGAAGAAGTTATTGAAGCCTTGACTACTTTATGTACGAAGTCTGCAAGATAAGGTCTTATATAGGTGAAGATTGAGCATCCTAAAATAAAGCCGAAATTTGAGAGTAAGAAGGATGTTGCTGGTATTTGAATACAATACCTTGAGATAATTTGAATTATATCCATATATGTTTTTAATAGGTTATTCGAAACAATGCCTCTATTTTGCGTTTTATTGAAAAATAGTTCACTTTTACTTGTTTATCTAACATTTTTTTAAAGATTTAACAAGGGTGGGTTTTTCTGTAATATGTGAAATTTCAAAGTCAATCCGGAGGTAGAAGATGAGATCCAAATATTATTAAAAAATTACGTGATTAGACAAATCAAAGCAAGATTTTTTTCCCCCATTCATTCGTGACCGACCTTGTTAGACATACTAAGTTTATAATTTTAAGTACTTTTTTATTATTTTCTATATAAATTAATCTATAAAAATATTTTAATTTTCTTGTCTTACTCTCCAAATTATTCCAAAATATTTGTAAACGTTTATAAGTCAGGATATAGCTCATTTCTCTCATCTCTCCAATTGTAAAATAATATTGTCACTTATATATTTTTTCCCTTGTATTTATAAGTAAAAATATTTGTTTCTATCTGCTGTTTAAGTTAATTGGTGAGAAATAGTTTGGATGCAGGTGAGTTCTCTAGTTGTTGTTTATATGAATTATGAATTGACACCTGTATCTGAATTTTCTCCGCTGTGAATCAGCATGTGCATCGTCAAACTTCCTTTTCGAGAAAATGAATCCATATGTTGGACAAATATGAGTGAAGAGTAATATCTACAGAGCTAAGGTCGGATTAATATCTATGATGGTCCCTGTGGTGACTAATATCTATGGAGCGTAGGTACTAATATCTACAGAGGGCAGCTAAGCAAGAGGTTGTACGGAAAAGCATAAATTACTTCAAGTACGTAAAGGCTTAATAGTTTAAAGTACGTACATGAAGTTTTTGCATAATATTACGTATTTTACTGTAATGTTGAAATTGGCATAGCGCCTGCTCGCGCCAAGGCAAGAAAAACAGCTCAGTATTCAAGTAGTTTAGCGGCTACGCTAGGTTTGTGTAACATGGTTTGTGATAAAAAAGAAAGTGCCCCCTTCATAGCGCCTGCTCTCGTCAAGGCTAGAAAAACATCCCAGTTTTCCAGTAGTTTAGCGGCTACGCTAGGTTTGTGTAACATGGTTTGTGATACTAAAGAAAGTTCTTTAAACTGTAGCCAACATTCTATACATGATTGCAAATCCAACCTCTGCCAGTACTGTAGATATTCGTCTACATCACCTGTTCCGTAGATATTAGTCAGCAGTTTGAGTTGTAGATATTCGTCCTCACTTTGGTTCCCATAGATATTGTTCCAACATACCTTATATAGATATTAGTCAACACTTGGATTCTCATAGACATTAGTCCGATTTCTTCAGTTTTTGAAATTCCTGTAGATATTAGTAGACGCCTCCTATTGAAGGAGTAACAAATATGTATAAATTAGTCTATTATTATCTGTGGGTTTTTTCCCGATTCATTTATATTAATGTAATGTATCCTCACTGTTTGTAATAATGTTATCGTGTTGTCTCTCTATAGTTATTTTGTAAGTAGTTATTGTTTAGTGTTCATTTGTACCATAATGATGCATGAGTAAAGCGAAACCGGTCGGTGAAAGAAATTAATAAAAACTCGTGGTTTTAAACAAAAAATGTGTTTTATTTTTAGAAAAAAGATTTATTCCATTTTTTTATAATAAGAATTGCTTTGCAAATCAGTATTATGTCAACTTGTGAACAGACAACATTTGTTTTGCAGACAAAACACGGTACGGGATATAAAGGGACTACGGGATATAAAGGGAGACATGGCCAGCACGTAAATTTGTTGTCTATTGTTTTCTATTATTCTCTATGCTTTTAGGCTTGCCGCGGCGCATCAAGCCTCTCCTTCAAGCCTGGCCACGCCTTTGGTCATTTCGTGGCGGTCGAAAGGGGGTTGAAAGTGAATTTTGTGCGAAATGGAATATAACAAAGACAAAACATTCTTTATCGTGTTAATAAATTTTGTATATTAATATTGTAATATAACTTTAATTAGTAAAGTAAGGACAGTTATTTTTCTCCATTTCTCAGATGTTTATTTATTTTTTTAGGAAAATCAACAGATTATTTAAATCAATTAAAATAAAATTAAGAATTTAAATAAAACCAAAACAGAATTTCACATTACTAAAATTAAAATAAAAAAAACTAAGTGGGCTGAGATAATACTTATTAACCTTTCCCTTACTGAGCTGAAAAAATCCGCGCGCTCCGGTGCTGTGTAATCACTACACAAGCAGAAATGGTCGATTTAAAAGCCGAAAAAAATGAATATTTATAGCAAACCGCTATATTTCATTATAGTAACAGTCAAAAATGATAATAATTGATATTTAATTGCTGAAAACATGAAAAAAACATCGGTAGCTCAAAGAAACGATGCTCATACAACATGCAAAGAGACCACCCCGAATGAATGCCGGGCGGCGACTGGCGGCCCGCGTCGTGTTGTCCGCGGCGGAAACCGAAGGAACAAACACGATTGACGACTGACCAGTAACCACACGATTCTCTTTCTCGCGCTTACTTATTTTGAAGTAGGTGAGAGTGAGACGCGCATAATGTCGCACTAGCCGCACGCTTCACACATTTGTACGTATTTACCCGCAGCGCTGATCGTATTGAGAGACGTTTGATTGTATTGGTGAATTTATTTTCGATTCTCGCAAAATACCTCCGATGTGCCCGATAGGTACGGATTATTATTTTTTTAAATTTTTTATTTAATGGTTAAATGTATAACGGAGGATTACCTAAAATCTGAACCCAGAATTTTCCATATTTACGCAGATATTAAAGGTGCAAAAAGCAATGTGTAGTAGATACACATCGCAGGCAAGGGAGGGTTAAAAATAGAACATTGTGAAATTAAATAAAAATTAAAAGACGATATAAGAACATAAATAAATAAAAATTTAAAGGTAACATATAACCTTAATAAATTTCAAATCATAATGTTTGGAAATATATATTTTTTTAAACACAAGACCTGTAAAATTTAACACATTTAATTAAGACAATAGCAGTTTCGTTATTATTAAACAATTAAGAAAATATTAAATTATCAACACCAGTAAAAAATCACTTTAAACTCCATGGATATTGAAATTGGGCGGGGTAAATAGAATCGCATAAATAAGTGAACTAAAAGTGACCTAACAACAATTTAAAAATGACATTGAATGCCGAAACAGCTTTCATAATATTAAAAATAACTAAAATACTTGCAGAACTTAAAAATAACATTTTTGAATTTGATGTACAATATTTTCTTTAAAAATCAATGGATTTCTACAAATTGAATGCAGAAACAATAGCTGCCTACGTTATAATAATTTTATATGATTTATATAATTGTTTTACATGATACGTAATATCTAAAATCACCACTCATTGTAATGTTTTTTGTCTATGGGTACTTATCTATTCTCGTTTGTCTATTCCACAATAAATATAAATTCGCAAGCGCAAAATCACGATTCAGTAACATAGCACTGTACTGCTCGCACCCCTTCAAATACCTCCCCTACACAACACACTCCGTGCTTCACTCATTTTCATACATTTATCTCGGTAAGTCTTCATCGGGCGTCACCGAATCAAATTTACTTCTATTTTACCTGGTTAACTATTATATTTCCTTACCAATAAAAATTTATATTCCATGCGATTAGGTTTTACAGAATCAAAATTAACCACATATTAATGATATTTGGAATAATAAAGCCTTTTGTTGATTACGTCAGAACTAAGAAAGATGATCTCTAGTTTCAAGCAACGTATTCCTGTGAACAGATATTAATGTGCATTAGTAAGACACTCTAGCGAAGATGAATAGACACAGAGAACAAGAATAACGTTTTTATTCACAGTGAGATAGCATGTGTTTTTTCAAATATTCCATTCGGGAACACGAATACTTGCAGTCAGAACATGAATAAGGTTTTTCTCCACTGTGAGTCCGCATGTGTGCCGTCAAGTAGCCCTTCTGATTACATGAATAGTTACAGGCTGTGCAAGAAAAAGGTTTTTCTCTATTGTGGGTCATCATATGTTTCGTCAAATGACTCTTTTGATTACATGAATAGTTGCAGTCGGAACAAGAATACGGTTTTTCTCCACTGTGAGTCCGCATGTGTGTCTTCAAGTGGCCTTTTTGATTACATGAATAGGTACAGTCGGAACACAAAAAAGGTTTTTCTCCACTGTGAGTTCGTATATGTATCATCAAAGAGCTCATTTGTCGAGACGAATAGCGACAGTCAGAACACGAAAAAGGTTTTTCTCCCCCGTGAGTCTGCGCGTGTCTCATCAAACTTCCTTTTTGAGAACATGAAAAGTTGCATTTTCAACACGAAAAAGGTTTTTCACCACTGTGAGTCCGCAAGTGCGTCTTCAAATTTCCCCTTCGAGAAAACGAAGAGTTACAGTTGGAACATGAAAACGGTTTTTCTTCACTGTGAGTCAGCAAGAGTGATATGCATTCTTTTTTAACATCCGGTATGTCTATGTCAATTTCCATATAAGGAAAGCCTCCGTCGTCTTCTTCTCGAGGTCCTGGTTCCGTCTTGATAACAGTCTTCACATTTATGCTATCTGGAAAAACAAAACATTAATACCTTTATTGATTATTTATATGCCAAGAGGAACAGCGTTTAACATTACAAATTAGGTTTTAGGTTTAGGTTTCCGAGAGTACCACAACAAACTTGAAACAAATAAAATAATCTGATTTGAGATTTTCACAACCATCACCATACCATCTTTATTATTTTTGGGATAATTTGTCGTGTTGCGCTTCCTCTTTCTTTATTCAAAGTTTCAGAGAGCGTTACAGAGTCCATCATCAGGCCAGATGTGTAGTGGTGAAATGCCTATTTATGTATGCAAAAGTAAAACCATACGCACAAGTCCAAGGATCTTGAAATCCTGTTACAAGAGAAACACGTTAGGTACAGAGTATCATTTTGTGTTCAAAAATGTTTTCTTGCTTTAAATTTAATATTTTTTTATTAAGCTTATGTGTATCATGTTCCAAATAAGAAGAGATAAAAACTTGAAGAATCTTTTTTGTGAGCATTATAAATTAAAAGGGTACTGCAGTTTGGCAGTTTCATGTAAATATAAAAATTTAGGTAAATACCAAACTAAACTTGGGTACGTTATAAGAAAACATTACAAGCAAGTGTTGTGTCCTGTCTGCACAACATTTCAAAATGGACGCGAATTCCGAAAATCTTAATTGATCATTCTACATTTTTTTACATATAATGCAATGTATCTTACTAGCTGTCGGAGTGCTCTCCGCGTACTGCAAACATTCCTTTTTTATATCTGGGAGATTAAAATATATATCCGTATACGGGAATTCATCTCCGCTTTCTTCCTGGAGCCCTGGTTCCGTCTTTATATAAACGGTTTCTGGCTTTACAAGATCCATGTCCTAGGTCGGCCCCTGTGCAGGCCCAATTGGAGCAGTCCGCTCCGGGTGCCGATTTACCAAGGAGCTGATAATGACACCCAATAGAGCGCCCTTTAGGTTTTTACTAGACCTAGGCGGCGTTTGGCTCACGACCGGCCCTGTCTATGGCACTGTTGTTGTAGTGTTTGATAATTGGTTCCAAAAAATAAACCTGAAACAGAACATTGTTACAACAGAACTCTCATGCGTACGAGCTTTGAATATTTTGTTTCGTTTGGAATACTCTGCTGGAAAAATAACGTTGTATGGATAACACATATTTGACCTTGTAATTCTTACCTTAAATTTAAGTTATTGGAAAGCTGTCGAGAGAATCCTCTGATTTCTCTGTATATGAAGGTATTTATATATACCGGAATAGTATTTATTGGATCCGCCATTTCACTTTTAATAAAATATCGGTATTCCACATTCATCCAATATATCATTGATTAATCAATGCCGTCGAAGTACTAACCTAACAAAAGTTAGACGCCAAATTAACAGTTTAAACGTTCCTTACACAAAACGCCAAATGAATTCCTTAACTGAGATATTCTGAGTAGTAAGTCACACTAGATCGCGTTAGAAACAGCGTATTTGTGAATTTGAGCGTGAAGCAGTCAAAATTAATGAACAATGGTAGGGCTTGAATTAGACGGTTCACTCGAGTGAAGGTTTACTCTATCGCAGGGGGGTATAACTCCGAACAAAATGGCGTACCGCGTAAAAACGTTTATCTATGGTTTGTGACGTCAAAGCTGCCCATCCAATAGGAAGCTTTTTAGCTTTATATGCTAATTCTATGGTCAAAGTCAAAACGGGTACACGTGGTTTATTTATGCTCTATCGTTACTCGAGCAAATGTTCCCATCTTCGTTTCACTTTTGTTTCATTTCATGTTCAGACGTTTCATTCCGAAGTAGAATAGGCCGAATGAAATACAGAAATGAACGATTAATGAACCGTCTGATTCCAGCCTAAGTAATTTTTAGATACAATAACGGCCGCTACCAAAAAGAATAGCGTGATTAATACTGAGGTAGAAAATATCAGCTTTAGAACTTACCAATAAGGATCACTCGCGTAGGCTATACCGTGTAAGGGGTAATAATATAATGTACATAACATGTAGAATGGGAATTTGGAAACACGATGAAAGGGTTGACAGCGAAGAAAGCGTGCGTCGCCAAGAGACAATAACGAAGTCATAGACAATTGCCACAAAAATATTGACTAATATCATTCTAAAAAGAATCGAACCAAAAATAGAAAACATCCTTTACGGAGACCAGTATGGATTCAGAAGAGTTGTAGGAACCAGAGAAGCAAATTGTCGCAACGCATACTGCTAGAAAAAAATATTTAAAAGAAACCAAAATACATTCATCGCATTCATGGACCTCGACATGGACATTCGACAAAGTAGAATAGAAAAGGCTCTTCGAGTTTCTGAAGAGAATTGATATCAAATATAGAGATAGACGAATAATCCAGGCGCTATACAAGAATGAGGCCGCTTTAATTAGATGTGACAATGGTACAAAGGAAGCCAGTATAAAACAAGGGGTGAAACAGGAATGCTCTCTGTCACCTGTTCTTTTTAACCTTTCCCATACCATGCTAAAAACACCCTCGTCGTGCCGCCGTGTTAAACAGTGTTAC